>CM052706.1:46498487-46529594 GCA_028551405.1 Uromys caudimaculatus
ATGTGGTACATCTACACAATGGAGTACTACTCAGCTATTAAAAACAATGACTTAATGAAATTTGCAGGCAAATGGATGGAACTTGAAAATATCATCCTGAGCGAGGTAACTCAGTCACAAAAGAAGGAACATGGTATGTACTCACTGATAAGCGGATATTAGCCCAAAAGTTCAGAATGCCCAAGTTTCACTTAACAGTTACCACTGGGCTGAGAGTGAGGTCCCAGATGGAGGAGTTGGAGGAAGGTCTGAAGGAGCTGAGGGAATTTGCAGCCCCATGGAGGGAGCAAGAGCGTCAATGGGCCTGACCCCCCCCCCTCCCGTCGTCGTCCTGGAGTTTGGAACACCAACCAAAGAATACACATCATCTATGGACCCATGGTTTGGACCACATATGTGGCAGAGGATGACCTCGATGGCCATCAGGGAGAGAGGAGAGGCCCTTGGGCTTGAGGGTGTTAGAGGCCCCAGTAAAGGGGAATGTCAAGGCGGGAATATGAGGATGGGTGGGCAGGTGGGTGGGAGGTGGAATTCCCTCATAGAGGCGGGGATGGGGAGGGGATAGGGGCTTTCCAAAGAGGAGACCCAGAAAAGGGGAAACATTGGAAATGTAAATAAAGTATCAAAAAATAAAAGTAAAAATAAAAATAAAAGAAAAATGTAAAAATAAAAAAAAAAACATTGTTGAGACTGTTATAGAGTACGGGGTCTTTGGAAATTGGACTAAATGTATTTTTTTTATTATGCTATGGGTAGGTATGGCCCCCATACACTCATGTGTTTGAACAAACCTATGGGGGCCAGGAAGTGGAACATGATGGTTTAAATATGCTTGGCCCAGGGAGTGGCACTATTAGGAGGTGTGTCACTCTGGGCATGGGCTTTAATAACCTAGTCCCAGCTGCCTGGAAGCCAGTCTTCTGCTAGTTGCCTTCAGAACAAGAGGTGGAACTCTGAGCTCCTTCAGCCCTACATCTGCCTGGACACTGCCATACTCCTTCCTGGACACTGCCATGCTCCTGCCTGGACACTGCCATGCTCCTGCCTGGATGGTAATGGACTGAACCTCTGAACCTGTAAGCCAGCCCCAATTAAATGTCATCCTTATAAGAGTTGCCTTGGTCATGGTTTCTGTTCACAGCAGTAAAACCCTAACTAAGACAACATAGTAAATACACATCAATTTCTTCCATAAAGAAAATTCCAAACTGTGAAGCTCAGGACTTGTGTGAGTACAGCATTCTCTTGGCTTGGCCTGTTTTCTCTGCTTAAAGCTAAACTGGAATGGGGGGAAATTAGCTGCATAAAAACATAGCTAAGTGTAATGGTTAACTTTATATTAATCCGGCTTGAACACTTCTCTGACCTTACCATGTTCCCCATTATTCTGAAGCAGTGGGCCATACAGAATGTTAGAATAAACTTTTGAAGACAGTTACGGTGATAATATGATTTCTCTCATAACCAGGACTCACTAGTCTGGGAATCAAGGGGTGGAAAGGGAAATGGTCCCACTCACATCACCCCTAGTGTCCCACTAGGCCGGTTTTGCTCCCTGTTCCTATGACCTCAAGTTCTGTTATCCTAGATGTTTGGTTCCGTGGTAGGGAGTGCTCTTGCTAGAAGACACAACAAACACTCTATTGCACCAGAAACCCAGATGTCCCCTGGACACTTTGGGCTTCTAATGCCCTTAAGTCCACAGACTAAGGAAGGACAGCAGTTTTAGGAGGGGTGTGATTGATCCAGATTTCCAAAGGGAAGCTGTCTTGTTTCTCCACAATAGATGTAAGAGAGATTACGTCTGGACTACAGGAGATCCTTTAGGGCGTCTCTTGGTGCTACCATGTCCTGTGATTAAAGTCAATGGGAAACTGCAACAAGCTAATACAGTCAAGGTGACAAAGGACACTGACTTTCAGGAACGAAAGTATGGGTCACTCCTCCAGAAAAAGTGCCAAGACCTTTGAGGGTAGAGGAAACATAGAATGGGTAGTAGAGGAAGACAGTGATCAATACCAGTTGAGGACGTGACCAATCGCAGAAACAAGGTTTGTAATTGACATGGGTGTTTCTGTTGTGGTTTGAATAAAAATGGCCCCCATACCTTTGTATATTTAATCACTTAGTCATTAGGGAGTAGGAACTGTTTGAAACTATTATAAAGACTAGAAGGCGTGGCCTTGTTGGAGGAAGTGTATCATTGGGGGTGGGATTTGAGGTTTCAAAAGCCCATGCCAGGCCTAGTGCCTCTCTCTCCTTTTGCTGAACTCCTTTTGTAGAACTCTCAGCTCCTTCTCCAGCACCGCGTCTGCCCGTGTGCTGCTGTGCTCCTCACCATGATGATCATGGACTAAACCTCGGAAACTGTAAACAAGCCCCCAATTAAATGCTTTTTTCCCTAAATGATTTGTTTACCTATTTTATGTATATGAGTGCTTTATCTACATGTGCACCTCTGTGCCAGAAGAAGGCATCAGATCCAATTATAGATGGTTGTGAGCCACCATGTGGTTGCTGAGAATTGAAATCTGGACCTCTGGAAGAGCAGCCAGTGTTCTTAACTGCTGAGCCATTTTTCCAGACCTTAAATGCTTTCTTGTTTTTAATAAGAGTTTCCTTGGTCATAGCATCTTTTCATAGCAATAGAAAAGTGAGTAAGACAGTTTCTGTCACATTTTGTTAAGAATGTATTTGTGCAGATATTTACGCTCTCTTTCCTTGGTTTCTTTATCATAGAATATTAATTGAGATAATATTAGCAGTTATCATTAAGTGGTTATATTAAGTTCTGAGATACTAAGAGAGTCTCCCTAAAGGGACATTACCATATATTCTAAAATACATAATGCATTTGAGGTTGTACACGGCATAGTTATAGCATGTAAGGCATAATTTTGACATGGTTATTGTTTTCACTTAGAAATTAAGCATGAAATAAGGAGACATGACTGTGTGTCCGAAGTGAAAACTCAGGTTTTCCTTGGAAAGTCAGTTGAGTCAGATGGTGTTTTGCTGGGGCAAACACGTGAAGGAGTGTTTTCCTGAAGCAGATACAGGTGAAAAGATGCTCTGCTAAAGCAAGCCCGTGAAAGGGCACGTGTTTGCTATCTATTGCTGAGTTCCATTTGTTGTGACTCCATAGAGAGAAACGCACCAAAAAACTTCTGGTAGTGTTCTGGCAGCTACTTGCCGGTTCCTCAGACTTAGGCTGATAGGCAGAGTGATGTCAGCTGATACAGACTTATGTGGAGTTTTCCTACAGACTCGTGTGGTGAGGTAAGACCCATGGGAGGACACATGGTGTTTGGAGGAGTATAACTAGGACCCAACGCACAGTGATGGCAGCCTTGCACGGCTAGCTTTGCAGCACTTCTTGGTCTTGTGCCTTTACTGACCTTCACTTCCTCGTCCTGGCGTCCCTGCTGTCCTAATTGCTCCTGCTGACTCATGCCAGTTCCGCTGAGGCCTGGCTGTCTCTGCTAGGTCGTGCCACTGCTTCTGATTTGTCACAACTCTACTGAGCTGGACTGCTGGTGTTCCCGTGAAGCGTTTACTAGTGGGTGGAGCTGCCGCTGCTGATTCCTGTGAACTGAATTTCTGATTTCCTGACAATGAAGATTGGATTTGCTCCAAAGAACAATTTCTAAACAGGTTCACTTCCCTCGTATCCTAATACCCTTTCTTTTCCACTACCTCTAGTGGGTGGTGGGCTAGAAAGGAGGTTTAAGCATTTAAGAACCCATATTAAAAATAGGTTTTGAAAAAAAATCAAAGTCTACATATGTCAGGTTGACAAAGAGTAGACTTATGATAACTATTCTTGGTTGTCAACTGAACTACATCTGGAATTAACTAAAAACCCAAGCAGCTGTGTATATCTCTGTGAGATTTTTCTTGACTGGATCATTTGAAGTCTGAAGACCCACCCTAAATTTCGGCCACACTTTCTGGATATAGAAGAAAGAAGCTCTCGAGATTTTTGCCTGCTTGCTCTCATTCTCACTGGCAAGTTCATATATCTTTCTACGGAGGCATTTCTTCACTGGTACTAGAGCCTACTTCTTTAGGATTTTAATTTATACTGAAGACTCCTGAGAAGCCTCATAGATGACTGGATAGCTACTGGATTATTGGACTTTTCATTGGGAGACAGCCATTGTTGAACTAGCTGGACCATAGCCTATCTGCCATTTGAATGAATTGTATGTATGTATGTATCTTCTGAAACTGTAAGCAAGTCCCTAATTAACATTTTAAATAAGAGCTTCCTTCTTTTATAAGAGTTACACACACACACACACACACACACACACACACACACCACACACACACACACACATACCACACACACACACACACACACACACACCACACACACACACACACACACACACACACACACACACACCACACCACACACACACCACACACACACACACACACACACACACACACACACACACACTATAAGTTCTGTTCCTTTGGGGGTCACATATCAGATATTCTGCATATCAGATATTTACATTGCAATTCACAACAGTAGCAAAATTATACCTATGGAGTAGCAATAAAATAATTCTCTGGTTGGGGAGTCCATCCCAGCATGAGGAACTAACTGTATTAAAGGGTCACAGCATTAGGAAGGTCAAGAGCCGCTGCTTTAGAAAACTCTAATATAAACATACTTTCCAAACATTCCAGTTTATACAATCTACATGCCACTTTGAAGATAGGTTTTGAGAAGAGAGTAACATTAAAATCAGTAGCCTTTGAGTAAAAGACATTGTCTTTCATAATGTGAGAAGGCTGAGACTAGGAAGAGAGAGAATAATAAAATATACACATAGTAGATAAATGCTGTAGTATATACACTGTATGTATACAGATATATACAGTAGTATGAATATACACATGGATGTGCAGAGTGGATTGTGTGTGTGTGTACGTTATGCATGGAGAGAATATTCACCAGTATGCACAGTCATACACATGCTACTCTTGGTTTTGTTTCTCAGAGGACTTTCACAGATAACAAGTTGGGAAGCTCCAAACCAGGCATTAAAGTAGCAAAAACATTTGGCCAGTTGAAAACTTTTAGAACGTGTAATAATTCCAACTTACCATACTCTGGGTCAAATGCCATCAGATTTTTCCCTATAAATACTATTGTCTCAGAAATGTAATGGGTGCAGTTTTTTTCCTGTGTCCTTTTAATGTCTTTAGTTCTTATTTATTTAGGAGTTAGTGTTAGCATCAGAACCGGTTTTACAGTCTGTCTCTGAATCCAGAGGTGATGTTATCCCTAGGCGACAAGAACCTGCTTGCCTCTGTTGCCATGGCAACCACCACACTCCCTGTGTTCGCCTCACTGTGTGCATCATTCATTACCTGGCATCTATGTCTCGGCCGGAATAAAAGATAGACCCCCCAACCCCTGGCCCCCTTTTTCCTCTTTCTTCTCTTCCTTGCTCCCCCTTCCCCCATAAAAATCTCTTCTCGTGGGCCTGGGCTGGCCTGGTGTGATCTGTTTGGAAATGAGCTGTCTTCTAACATTTGGTGCCGAAACCCAGGAATCTCTAGCACCACCCAGGTGTACCTGCAGCAACCACCCTGGCCACGGGAACCAATAGCAGTGACTGCCACTGCGTGGGCTACCTGCTGCCACGTGGGTTAAGCCTCAAGGCCGAACCTCATCCAGACAGGTCGGTCAGCCACACGGTCCCACTCTTTCTGATACCAGATTAGGAAACCTTCACATAAGCATAGGAGGATTGGTAAGGTTTCCCTCCAGTCGGCAGGGAGGTCCCCTTCCCCCAGAGAGGTCCGGCTAATCTCTATGGGCTTAGGGGTGGACTTTTCATGGTTCCTATGACTGGCCTCCCCCGATGTACAAAATAGGACTTTGACCCTTGGGTGACTCCCCCCTCAAAAGCGGTTTTCGTCACCCCCTCCCTCGGGCTCTTACAGCTGTAGAACAAATTCCTAAGCCCAGGTAGGCCGCTTTCTTCAATGAGTCCAGGACTCACTACAACCTGAAGGGTCTATGTGATGACCCATTACGTCTAGCCTGGCTGCACATTTGTATTGGTTGTTGAACTTTTCTCTGGACTCCGGTACGAATAGTTCAATAACATATCCCTATAACCCAATGGGTGCCTCGTTGTCTTCGACTGTTCCTCCAGGTTTCCCTCTGGGTTGTCTCCTGGAAAATCTCAAATCTCTAAAGCTAACACCCAACTTGAGGGTATCAAAGGTGGTACACCTCTGTAATAAGGTCTGGATTCAGTACCCATTAGACAATGACTCTAAATGGCCAGTTAGTGGCACATTAGATCCAATTATTTTAAGAGATCATATATTCTGCCAGCAGTCTGGTAAATGAAAGGCGGTCCCTTATGCCTAAGCGTTTGCTCCAACCCCTCTCTCTGCTCTTCTTGTCCCTCAACTCAACTTCTAGCTATGAAGCCTCTACCAGATGATACCTCAACCCTCGATCCAGCTAACAAACTTTCTCCTTTCCACCGTAGACTTGACTGTACGTCTTCTAAAACCCCAGCCACCTGCTTAGCTTCCTCTTCTCCTCAGACTTCTCCAGAACCTCCTTGCTTATCTCTCCAGACTCCTCCCGTCATCCCCTCCTCCTGTGCGAGCTGCAGGCCAATCATCCTGCACTGGCACCTACTTCAGCCCTCCCATCACTCGCTCTAAGTCCACAGCCCAACCCCCTCCCCAAGTCCTTCTCCCCCTGGGACCCCTAACCCAGCATCAGTCCTTCCTTTAAGGGAAGTTGCTGGGGGTAGATAATCTAATCAGGGTACATGTCCCTTTTTCACTAAGTGAACTTTCTCAAATAGAAAACAGACTGGGATCCTATACCTCTAACTCCTCTGTCTTTATTACAGAATTTCAATACATTACTCAATGCTATAGCTTGACTTTCCATGATGTACATATGATCCTCACTAATAATTTACTTCTTGATGAATGCAGGCAAGTTTGGGAGCAGGGGAGAATACATGCAGATGAGACTCATCAAACAGATGAAACATACCCAATCGGATCAGAGACAGTATCTGACCAAGATCTTTGATGGAATTATAATTTCCCAGGTGGTTTTTGTTTTTTTGTTTTTTTTGAGACAGGGTTTCTCTGTGTAGCCCTGGCTGTCCTGGAACTCACTCTGTAGACCAGGATGGCCTGGAACTCAGAAATCCACCTGCCTCTGCCTCCCAAGTGCTATGATTAATGGCATGCGCCACCACTGCCCGGCTCAGAGATAGATTCATAATCTGCCTCCTGGCCAGTCTCCATAGGGCAGTCTTAATACCAGTAAATTTTGAAAAACTCCAAGAGGTCATCCAGGACAAGCAAGACCGTCTCAGTGTTTAGAGCACCTTACAAAGGCCCTATTACAATGCACTAATTCAGATCCTGAAAACCCAGAAGATAAGCAACTCCTGATGACATACTTCTTTTTCCAGAGCTACTCTGACATAAAAACCAAACTTAGACGTTTGGAGAGGGAACCCCTAGCTCCACAGGCAGAAGTCCTGGCCCTGGCCTTCAAAGTGTACCATCAGAGAGATGAAAAGGCCCATCGACAAAAATACCATGTGCTGGCAAAGGCTGTGTGACCAGCCTCAGCCACGCCCCAGACTCCTGGTCTTCTAATTCTCGATACCACCAGGCTCCTGCTACAAATGTAATCAACAAGGACATTGGGCGAGGGCTTTCTCTAACCCCCACAAGCCAAAGGGGCCATGCCCTAGGTGTCATCAGGAGGGACACTGGGCTGTCGATCACCCTCACATCCCTTCCCCCTCCCCCACACCTGACTACACATCCTCCAAACATATTCTCCCCCCCCCTTATCTTTTTATAAAACACAACAGCTAGGAGGCAGAGGCAGGCGGATCTCTGAGTTCGAGGCCAGCCTGGTCTACAGAGTGAGTTCCAGGATAGCCAGGGCTACACAGAGAAACCCTGTCTCAGAAAAAAAAAAAAAATCACATACCACAAGAGTCACCTATTCAAAGTATAAAACCAAATGATCTTCAGTATATTCACAGAGCATATGGCCACTTCTACTATACATAACATTTCTATTACCCCAGAAAGACAATTTCTCTCTAAGTATTCACCCCGGCCCTGCTCCTCTGCCTACACCTAGGGAATCATAGATCCCTTTTGTCTGTAGATTTGCTTGTTCCAATATTCTACATAAGGAAGCAGACAGAGTGTGATCTCTTCTCATGGCTGCTTTCATTGAGCACAGTGTTTTCCGGTTCATCCATGTTGATATCTATGCTATTGTGTCATCTATTTTTATTGCCAAATAATGTTCCATTGTATGGATATCCCATTTTAGGATTGTTTTCACTTGGATAGCCACTACTGTTTTCCTTGCAAAGTGTCTGAAAAGTAAGAAAGAAAAAAATGGAGCCTTATAGCAGGACTTCCCAAATTCACCAGTGGTATAAATAAGACATGCAGACTTTAAAGATTTACTTATTGTATGTATGTGAGTGCACTGTAGCTGTCTTCAGACACACCAGAAGAGAGCAATGAATCTCATTACAGATGGTTATGAGCCACCATGTGGTTGTTGGGAATTGAACTCAGGACCTTTGGAAGAATAGTCAGTGCTCTTAACCACTGAGCCATCTCTCCAGCTCCCAGACTTTTAGTATAGTTTAAAGCTTAGGCATTTTGCTTGGGCAGTCTCCCAGCTACTCTAAACTTAACCCAACTAGCTAGCCTACGACCCACCATGTGGCTGCTCCAGTGGGGTCAGTTCTGCTTCCTTGAAGTCCTTCCTCCAAATCTTATGTGTCTGCTTTCTTCCCCAGCGTCATTCTTTCTGCCTGGAAGTTCCACTCTCCACTTCCTGCCCAGCTATTGGCCATCAGGTTTTTATTATCACCAATCAGAAACTCTGATATAATTCTAGCTGGCCTTTAGGCAAGAGAAGAAGGAAGAATATTTACAAAATATAAGGCCAGTGATGGGCCATGGAAATAACAATACTAATAAGATCCTGCCAGCCCATATAGAATTAACAATTTAAAATACAGAGAAGACACTCCACACAATGTGAAGAAAAGGTTACCCTAACAGAACCCTGGTAAAGTTCTCAGGTAATCAACCAATGTTCCAAGAACAATATTTGTTATAGGCACCATTCATAGTAATTGTTTCCAAAGTCCTACTGCTAAAAATATGTTCTTGTTGCGAGTATTTGTGCCTAAGTACTTTTGTTTATGGGAGAAGAAATTGAAATGACTCTCTTGGCAGTGTCCTTGAGGTTGTGTAAGCCAAAGGATTAAGAGTACCTTTGAGAGTGGGCAGCATGTGATATCTCTGGCATTGAAAACAATGTAAATTTATATATAACAGGTATGGATGATGTTTTTATTATATTCTATCAATCAAACTAGCCTTTCTGTCAGAAAATAGTTTTTGATCCACAGAACTTACTCCACATATTAGAATCCTTGCTGGGTCCAGATCACATGCGATGTCCACACTTGGTGGCCAATTCATTTTTAAAGATCCATTTCCAACATAAAATGACTCTGTAATTCCGACTTTGAGCAACGACTCTCCATGCCAGCATAGCACAGGAAAGCTTAAGTCCATCCTAACATCATTCTTCATGTAAAATAAGAGCCGTTGGTATTGCCAAGTCCGAAGGCAGAGCTCCTTTTGATTTGCCTTAAACCAGCTGGTGCCCAGTATTGCTTCACAGTGTGTAAACAGAACAGCAGCTAAGCTTCCACGGAGCAGACACATCCTCTAGAAAGAACAGCAAAGTCACTAGATTTAGTGTAGAATGAGAGGCTCAAAGATTCCATAAAATAAGGAAGGAAAGGAGTTCAGGTACGGGCAACTTCGGGATGTTTTCCTTTTCACTACAAAGAACGCCCTCACCGACTTCCTGTTGGTTTGCTTGAATGATTAGAACTATTAGCAAAGAAGTAAGTCCGGCCAGGCAGAGCTGTTGAGTGGGCAATGTTTGTACTGGGTGTTCCCTTCATTTCCTCTTCCTCTGTTTCCTCGGCATTCCTTCTTCTTGAAACATTTTTAAGGTTTTAATGGAAAGTTGCTTACTTTCAAAGAAATATAAATATTTAAAAAGTGATCGTAGAAACTCAGAGGTAATTGCTAGTAATGAAATGCGACACATTATTCATGAATCAGAGATCAATTTCAGGGTTCTTCTGCATCTGCACTTCCTCTTCCACGGGATGAAACCTGTTCTACATCCATAATCATATCTCCATGTGAAGGCACACAGGCCATGAAGGAGGGCTGGTCCCTCCACCACAGACCTGATATCTGCCCGAGTACCTGTCCTCCTTCATGTCTGAGGCTTTAGAGACAAATCGTGTGATGGAGAAGGTGAGATGGCTCAGCTCCTAGAATTGAGGATATAAGATACTGCACACAGTATAGACAACCAGAACCAACCAGATCAAGTCTTTCATGGGAGGGATTGTTTCCTGTTCTCTCTCCTGTAATTGCCCTAACAGCCATTGCTACCCAGACCATCTTGGACCACATGTCCATAATATCCTGAAAGGTTCTCTAATTTGAAGGTTTATATAAAGACAGAATGCTTTTGTTTAATATACTGAGGTTCTACTTCAGTTGGTAGCTTTGGGTTTGATCCCTAGCAGCATGAAACTTGGCAGGACAGTGCAAGTCTGGGATCCCAGTCCTGGAGAGGTGGAAGCAAGAGAATCAGAAGTCAAGGGTCATTTTCAACTACATATCATCTTCAGATCCACTCCTGATGCAAAATTATAATGTTAGTATAATAATATCATCAACAACAATAACAACTGTTTTGAGAGAAACATTTCCTAGTATGCTAGGAGAATTAGTTACATATTTCCAATTTAGAAATAGTGGAGCAAAATTAGTATTCTTTCTTCTCTAGGAAATCACCTAGAAGAATGAGAAACAAATAGAAATGCAAGCTAAAATACCTGGGAAAATATGAACTACATGAAGGGAAAGGGGGGGCCAAATGCGGAGGAGAGCAAATAAGGTGTGAAGGAAGAACAGGAACTGCCTGTGAATGCAACCCCCTAACAGCCCACAAAACCAGGTGTGTCCAGCCTCATGTGTCCTAAGGAAGGCTGACTCTAAACGACACGAAGGGGAGCAGAGTGCTCATGTGAGTGCTCTAGAGAGGCAGTTGGTGGGGCAGAGGCAGAAAAATAGGCCTGCTGTGAGTCTTTCTGTTGCCTGTGTGACATTTTGGGAGACATGAAAAATAGGTCGTCTCTCTCTTTTAGGTGACCCTCAGCAAATTGCTGCTAGCTTTGGACACAACTGTAGTATCTCTAACATACCCACCATTGGTAAATGCTTGCTCAAAATCAATCACTGACCCAAAAGGAGAAATGAAAAATCAATCACCTAGGGTGTATGTGTGTGTGTGCGCGCATGCATGCACCCAGACATTCAAGTGTGTGTGTGCACGTGTGTGCATGTACATGCACTGAAGTATCTGCACACGCTCACATGTGCACACATGTACACTGATTGAAAGAAGAAAAAGGAATAGGAAAAAAATGCAGGGAACACTGATCGCATGTTTTCCAAGGGACAGATAAAAGTTTCAACCAAATGTTTCCCCATGAATTTAACAGTTAATAAAGCAACCCACTTATAAAACAAGAGCACACATATACATACTATGGGTACTGTTCAGCCTTATAAAGAAGGAAATTTTGACACGTTACTGAATGGATAAACATTGAAAATATCATGCAATATCATGCTGAATGAGATGAGATAAATCAGCCACAAAATGGCAAATACCATAAATGGTGGCTAATCTTGGTTGTCAACTTGACTACATCCTAAGTCAACAAAAACCCAAGCAGCTGGGTGCAACTGTGAGGGATTTTTCTTGATTGGATTGCTTCATATAGGAAGACCCACTCTAAATCTGGATCATTTGAGGTGGAAGACCTACCCCAAGTCCTCCTTCTGGTGGCAGCCTTTATAAAAGGATATGGGAAAAGGAAGGCTTTTGCCTGTTTGCCTCCACTCTTGATGGTATGTTCATCTATCCTGCCACTGGATGTCTCCTTGCTGGTATTAGAACCTATTTCTTTGGGATTCCAGTGTATGCTGAAGACCAGCTTAGACATCCAGCCTCATGGACTGCTTCTTGGACTTTCCACTGGGAGACAGCCATTGCTGAACTGGCTGGAACACAGCATGTAAGACATTCTAATAAATCTCCTTCCTGTATATAAATGGATTCATTCTATCAGTTTTGTTCCTCTAGCTAACCCTGTTTAGTACACTGTATAATTCTTCATAAATAAAATTTCTTGAACAGTCAAATGCATGGGACAGGTGTGGAATGGTTGCTATAGGAACTGAACAGAGGCAGGAATGGGAGTTAGTATTTAATGAATATGGTTTCAGTTGAGAAGGACAAAAGAGCCGTAAACTAGATGTTTATTAGATGTGATATTTATGCACTTAATTTTTAACATAAAAAGATAAACAAGAAAAGCAAACAAATACAAGAGTCAGGAAGATGGAGAGCTGTGTGGTTTAAAATCTCTAGAAAGGAGCTGGGGGTGGTGGCACACACCTTTATCCCCAGCATTCAGGAGGCAGAGGCAGACAGATCTCTGTAAGTTCTAGGCCAACCTGATCTACTGAGTGAATTCCAGGCCAACCTGGTCTATATAATGAGTTCTAGGACAGCCAGAGCTAGATAGGAGACCCTGTCTCAAACCCCCACCCCCACAAATAAAAACTCTATAGAAGGAGTGTGGCATAAAAATGATAGAAATGGAATGAGGGTTTGTAGTGGACACTGATCAGAGTGCAAAGAAACAGATATGAGAAAGCAAGAAAAATTAATGAGAAGAAATATGATTGAAAATAATTACAGAGAGTAAGGGGCATAGTGGACCTGCCTTTAATTGCAGCATTTGGGAGGCAAAGAGTTTAAGGCCTGGTCTATGTAGCAAGTGCCAGGCTATCCAGGGTTACATAGTAAGACCCTGTATAAATAAATAAGTAAGTAAATAAATAAATACAGGTTAAAAAATATCTATGGAAGACAAAAAACAGATTCAGAAGACTATTATCTAAAATCCACACTTAATGAATCAGAAAAAATCTTTCATACAGTTGATATGATAGCTTGAATGAAAATGGCTTCCCCAGGCTCATATGTTTGAATGCTTGGTCTCTAGTTGGTGGACCTGTTTGGCAAGGATTAGAAGGTGTGGCCTTGTTTCAAAAGCCTATGCCATTCCCAAGTCTCTCTCCACCACCCCCCGCATCATGCTTGTGGATCAGACATAAGCTCTCAGCTACTTCTCCATGTTCCCACCATGATGGTCGTGGACTCTAACGCCCTGGAACTGTGAGCTCCAGTCATGTTGTCTTTGATAAGCTGCCTTGGTTGTGGTGTCTCTTCACAGTAATAAAGACAGCTAGAGAAAATAGTCCCTTTATATAGAGCCTATTGGGCTGGGCCCAGGCTTGTGATACACACAGATAGTCCTAGTCTCTCAGGAAGTTGAGGCAGGAAAATGAGAAGTACAAGGCCAGCCTTGGCCTTGGTGAGACCCTACTGAAAAACAAAGCAGTAAGAGAGGACTGGGAATACAGCTCAGGGGGAGAGACCTTGCTTCAAATGTTTTAGGCCCAGGATTCAACTCCAGTTACAACAACAAACTGTTATGTTTCAAGGAAAAATTGACACATAATGATCCACCCTGAAATGTGACCTCATGTAACTGAGGAACTTTGAAACTAAAAAAATGAAAGAAAGAAAAAAGAATTCCTTGAATAATTGAGCAAAACAACAACAACAACAACAACAAAATAAATAATCTGTAAAATGTAACAACAAAACATGCTGGTGTGAGATTCTTCTACAAGTGCCAGGTATGATGGCACAAACCTTTAATCTCAGCACCCCTGGTGGCAAAGGGAGGTATCCAAGGCCAGCCAAGGCTGTTTAGAGATAACTGCCAAAAACAAACAAACAAAAATATTCTTCTAGACATACATTGAATTTTAGAGAACAGAAGAGAATACATTTGAATCCTCAAGGAAAGAAAGTATGATTCCAAATATCTATATAATCCAATTGTCATTTAAATATACATCTTAAGTGTCCATGAGCTCTGTGGCAATATTGGGAAAATACTTGCAGTTCATAATACAACAAAAGTACCAGCTTTCAAGAAATTATTTTATGTGTATGAGGTTTGCTTGCATATCTGTATGTCTGTAAGTATGTATATCTGTATGTATGTGTGTGTGACATATGTAGATGCTGCTCCTGCAGTGCCCATGGAGGCCAGAAGAGGGCAGTAGATACCCCAGAACTAGGGTTACACATGGTTGTGAGCCACCATATGGATACTTGGGAAATGAACCCTAGTCCTATGCAAGACTAGCCAGTGCACTTAACCACCGAGTCATCTCTCCAGCCTCCAGTGTTAACTTTTTAAATAGATAAGGATTTTTTTAAAAAGATGCTGCACATAGTAATTTCCTTGAGAGCTGAGTAAGGCAGGAGCAGCACTCGAGCCTGGGAATTTGAGGTAAATCTGGGTAACATAGCGAAACCCTGACTTAAAACAACAACAACAAAAAAACTTTAATTAAAAAAATTGTATCGTTGTGGCTTAATGATAGAGAATGCCTGCCTAGCATGTGCACCACCCTGGGTTAAATCCCAGCACTGCAGAAGAACACACGAAAGTATAAACCAACCAATAACCCAGCAGATAAAGGTATAAAGCATGTCAGCTATTTACATAAAAGGAAATACAAACGTCTCTAAAACATGTATGAAAAGACCATCTCATCAGACCGAGAAATACAAATTAAGTCTAAGCCCAGCATGTAGGAAAAGACAATCAAGCTCATTGGTGCCGTGTAAGCGAGAGTTTGCAGCAGGCATGCTCACCATCAAAGTTGCAAGCACACGCTCTTTGCATATGTAATTTTTCCTCTAGGAATTTATCCTATGGATTATTTAAAATAAGCACAAACTGTTGGGAGCAGAGAGTGAATCTTTAAAGCATTATATATAAAAGCCAAAGCTTAGAAATCATTATTCATTATCTAATTTTCTATTAAATTATCATCTAAGCCAAAGCTTAGAAATGTCTGTTAATGTCAGCCTGGTTGAATATCATGTAGCCAGTCATTTGTTAAAGAATGGGGATGCTTTCCTTTTCTTTCTCTTTTTTTAAAAAATAATTTATTTAATTTTATTTTATGTGTGGTTTTGTTTACATTCACGTCTTTGGGAGGGTGTCAGATCCCCTGGAGCTGAAGTTACAGACAACTGTGAGCTGCCATGTGGGTGCTGAGAATTGAACCCAGGTCCTCCGGAAGAACAGACACTGCTCTTAGCCACGGAGCATCTCTCCAGTCCTCCATTTCCTTTCTTAACTGATAAATACTAATAAGTTCCAAATATTGTTTAGCAAAAAACAAGCTGGCGTGTATAGAGCTTAGCATAAAGTAAGTGCATATTCAGGAGTATTGCACTGAAGGATGTATAAGGTTTGGGTAGCCTTAGTTGTCTCTGGAGACATGTCTAGACAGGGCCCAAATAAACAGTAGAGTTTCCTACCGAATATTCTTGTGCTGTCCAAATGTGAAAGTGAGTAAGCGGGCCTTGTGGTTCTGTTTGTGGGAGACCTGTGAGTCCCGTCAGCTGGGAGTGGCAGGAAGGGTCTTTGTCCTGTGCAGCTGCTGCCTTTGTCAATGCCGTTCTGGGCTATCTGCCACCTTCTGCTGGTTCTTACCCCGTTCATATTTCCACAGCTCTCTGTCAGGATGCTTTGCCGTGAGACTTTGAAAATTCGTTTCAGAAAACTCCTGGGCGTATTCTCGGCTGATCACTCAGAACTTCATACTTGAAACAGCAGTCTTCATAAAACCTGTTAGCCACTTTCTTAATTGCCTTGAACTTATAGAGGGTTCCTTCTGTTTGTCTGAGAACATGCCAAATTAGGAACACTTTCCCAGCTAGGGTAAGCCACATTTTTTCTTTTCTTCTTCTTTTTCTTCTCTTTTCTTTCTCTCTCTCTCTCTTTTTTTTTTTTAAAGCATTTTAATTGTTATATATGCCTGTAGTGAGAGTGTTTGTTTGTTTGTTGTTTTTGTTTTTGCTTTTGGCTCCTCCACCGTGAATGCACCCAATCTCATCTTCCTCCCTTCCTCCCTCCCTCCCTCCCTCCCGTCTGTCCTTCCTTCCTTCCGTCCTGCCTGCCTGCCTGCCTTTTTTCTTTTCTTTTCTTTTCTTTTCTTTTTTTTCTTTTTGTTTCTTTTCTTTTCTCTTCTTTTCTGAGCAGGGTCTTTTTATATAACACAAGCTCACCTGGAAATCCCTATGTAACCCAGGCTGGCCTCAAATTCACTCACTGTTCCACCTAAGCTTCGAAGGAGCTAGGATTGCAGGCATGCACACCCCACCAGCCCATACCTTAGTTATTGCATAACATTGACACGGACATTTAGAACTCTAGAAAAAAAATAAACAAACCAACTGGCCAAAGACAACGGGCATGCCTTTTAAATTTTCTACCAAATTTTAGCCATATTCTCCTTGGCTCTTAGAGACTGGACAAGGAAAACCTTGATTGTCCAGGATCCTGAACTTATTGGTGAGCTAGGAGTACACAGGTCACCCTGCAGGGTATTTCTAGGCTACTGCATGGCAGACTGCAGGAGTATCTTGACCCCGTATTTTTAAACACATAATTTTTCATGAGGTAGAGATTATGGCCTCTTAATGAAATTTACTTGCAATCTCCTGATACCTTATTAAGCTTCCACCAATGACAAGGTCCCATTAGACCTGCCTAAGCTAAAGCCTATTTGATATTAGAACACAAGGAAAGGTCTCTGCCTAAGTAGATTAAGGACACACAAATCAAGCCAGGCAGATTTCTAAACAAGAGAACCCAAAGCACAGAATTTGCATGCATTATTCATTCCTGCTCCATGCAAACATGCAGATATTGCTGCGTGAACCTTGGCCCACTGTGCTTAACAATGGTTGGAACATTAGTACAGGATTCCTCTTTCCATGACTGCTGCCAGAGGTCTTTGAGGCTCTGAGGGGGGATTTGCACAGTAATTCCCTCCTAACACCCTCCGGGATCCCTTGTCTGAAATGTCACTTGGAGCTTTGTAAGCAGACTGGTTTCTTTACTTCTGTATGGCAAGTGTCTGCTCCCTGCATTCCTTCCTGATTTCCTGTCCCCCTTCTCCTACCGGGCTCTGGCTAAACAAATAACTTCTCCAGGTCATATTTCTGTGGTAAACATACATTTTTAATTTCATCGAAGCTTAAACACTGTGAAGAAGCAGTCCTGTCTGCTGTGCTCTGCTGGGCAGTGTTAGTGCTTCTGTGTTACTTGGCCCTAGACATCTAGTTCTGTGATAAATTAAGTCTGTGTACATTCCATGAAGTGGTCTGTTCTTTGAGTCATTCTCTCCCCTTGAGTTAGTGCCCTCATCGATCATGTCCATGTCTGTACACACACACACACACACACACACACACACACACACACACACACGCACATGGAGGAATCTACTATTGTCCTTAAAATTGTTCTCCACGATGGTGAGAGGAGTGGGTAGTGTTTCCACCAGGCAAAGCCTCATCAGAGTTCTGACTACTAGAAAAACCTGTGTCATCTTCAGGGCTGGGCTGGAGCTCAGGGGAAGGCTTCAACTAGAGATCAAGTCATTGCCTTACACACAGCACTGTAAGCCGTGGGGTAGACGGAGATAACAAAAGGATGAGCTCAGATAAAGAAAAGCAGAAAACAGCTCTGGGGTCTTTTAGAGATTTCAAGAAGAAGGGGTTAGCAAGGATTCCAACTCTATACAACTGAAGAGAAAACAAAGAGCATCGAGCTTCCCTAAAGTCAAGAAAGTATTTTAGGGGTGAGAGATGCGGTTTCCCTGTTATGCCCTGGGTTCCGTCTCCAGCACCCTGTAAAACCAGGCAGAGTGGAACATGCCTGTAATCCTAGCACTAGAGAGATGGAGGCAGGAGAATCAGAGAAGTTGCAGGTTATCCTCAGCTACATAGTGAGTCTGAGGCCAGCCTCCGGTATACAAGACCCAGTCTCAAAAAAAAAAAAAAAAGGAAAAGTACTTTAGGTCATCTGTGCCAACTCCTGCTAAGGATTAAACAGAGGAAGGCTGAGGGCTGCTAAGGAATTTGGCAAAACAGGAGAAGCACTCAGAAAGGCAGTGTTGGTGGAAGGGTAGGACCAAGTGGATACCCTGGCACCTGTGGACACATGTCACTCAAGTCTCCTGCCACAAGGGGTGGACTTGACTGACAACCCCAGCTGAAGAGTCTATGGATCCACCACTGGATTTATGGTTAAGACCCAGTTTACCCAGCCAGTGACTGAACCTGGCTGGAGTGGGGGCAACTTTGGCCTAAAGATTTACCTTGAGCCCCACAAACTTTCTGAGTCCCGAGTGTGGTTTGGGATACTTGCTCCTCGGTCCTTCCTTCTGCATAGAGGTGTTCTCTTCCACTGTCTTGTGTGCTTCCTCTTTTACAGGCATGACCCCCAATAGATATCTTACCCATCTAACTTGTTCCTGAAGACTGTTGTTTGTTTTTGTTTTTTGGGTTTTTTTTGTTTTGTTTTGCTTTGTTTTGTTTTGCTGAGATAGAGTTTCTCTGTGTAACAGTCCTAGATGTCCTGAAACTCGCTTTGTAGACCAGGCCAGACTCCGACTCACATAGATCCACCTGCCTCTGACTCCTGAGTGCTGGAATTAAAAGTGTGCACCATCATACCCGGCTCCTGATGACTGTTTTTAAAAGTACCCCAACAACAACAACAACAGAAAAAAAATCCAAACAAAAGTGGGGTATTTCAGCCGGGCAATGGTGGCACACGCCTTTAATCCCAGCACTTGGGAGGCAGGGGCAGGTGGATTTCTGAGTTCGAGATCAGCTTGGTCTACAGAGTGAGTTCCAGGACAGCCAGGGCTACACAGAGAAACCCTGTCTCGAAAAACCAAAAAAAAAAAAAAAAAAAAAAAAAAAAAGTGGGGTATTTTAGCATCTTCTGTTCTTCCCCCACATTTCCATTAGCACTTCAAAGTAAGAACAGGATCTCCCAGAATAAACATGCTTCGGCACACATGGCTCCATTTGTCTCCACCCCTTCTGTGAATCAGCAGCGTTAGTGTCTGTGTAACAGATGAGAGAGCTGACATTGAGAGTTGGAGTGGATCCAAGGAAGATTGAAACAAGGAACTTGTGTTCCTTAAAGATGGGGTAACAGTGAGAAATGTGTAGTGTGGTTGGTTTCTGTGCAAACGGTGTGGGGTGCACTTACACAAGCCTACATTGCACGGGCCACCTCACACTTCACTGTATTACAATCCCCCAGGATCCCATTGTGCCAGAAAGCCATTCTTGGCTGGAATGCTATGACATAGCTCATCTCTGTATTTGATTCTGACTCCAAGTTCTTTTTGTCACGTACCCTGTAGCCCTGAAAACTGTAAGCTGAAGAAACCCTCCTTTTTTTTCTGGTGGTGGTAAGGTAGGTTTGAGAAGGGCTTTGTGTAGTCTTGGGTGTCCTAGAATTAGCTCTGTAGACCAGGCTGGCCTCGAACTCATAGAGAACCACCTGCCCCTACCTCCCAAGTTCTGGGACTAAATACGTGCGCCACCACTCCCTGCCCCTTATTCTGTTTTTTTGTCGGGGATGTATTTGTTTGCAACAAGAGAAAGGGAATGTGCACCACTGTTTCCTCCACTGCATAGACGGGTCCTCCACCCTTCAGGAAATGCTCCCAACCTGTGATGACAGAGCCTTCTTAACCACCATTGTTTACGCTCCACAGTTTTACAGGAGCTCCACAGTGTCCCTAGCTACACTGCCACTATCTTCAGGAGTTATCGTAGGTGATCTTGTCGGCTCAGAAGAAAAGATGAGCAGGGTCATAGGACCGTCACACAGCTGTGGGAGAGTCATTACCCACACAGGGTGCGGGCCTTCCAGTGTGGCTGCTTTAGGGCCACCACACTCCTGTCTGTCACCCCTCACCCAATCCTCTGTCAGTAAACCTAATAAAATCACTGGTCCCCCAAAGTGAACAGTTTCTCGTTGGGACCTTAGTAGGAGGGGGTGGATGAAGGAACTTTTAGCAGCGTCCCCCAACAGCTCCCAGCCTTGTTTTTAGTGGCTGCATTTCAATTCTAGAATAAAATCCAGCCTTGTTGAGGCTCAGAACATGCTACCCCAGAATATGACATATTGGCAGGTTGAAGCATTGGGATGTCAGATGCAGTGTTCTTATGGGACAGTGAGTCAGGGTGATGGTGCAATAATCACTGTGATCTCACAGTACACCGTGGTGATGTCACAAAGGAGTGTTGTGATGTCAAAACACATCACTGTGATGTCACAGTATAGAAGTGTGATGGCACAATAGGTTATTGTGAGTTCACAGTGCGCCATAGTGATGAAAAAAAGGAGTCCTGGGGCAGCACGGTGTAGCACTGTAATGTCACAATGGACCTCTGTGATGTCACAGTGCAGAATTATGATGGCACCACTGACGGTTATGATTTCACTATGCAGCATGATAATATCAGAGCATATGCAGAACAGGAGCACTGACTTCTCTTAGAGAAGTCTGATGGGAGTATAGCATCGTGATGGGACACCAGAGCCTTGTGATGGCATTATTTAGCATTGTGATGTCACAAGGAGGCATGGTTGGAGAGTGCTCTGTTGTGATTATGCAGTTCAGCGTTGTGATGTCATTATGGAACTTTTAATATCACAATACAGCATTGTGATGGCACAAAGGGAATTGTGCGTGCATGTGCGTGTGTGTTTGTGATCACAATAGAGCACTGTGATGGCTCAAGGGGAATTGTGTGTGTGTGTTATCCCAATTCAGCATTGTGATGGCACAAAGGGAATTTGTGTGCATGTGTGTGTGCTCTTGCGTGTGTGTGTGTGTGTGTGTGTGTGTGTGTGTGTGTGTGTTAAGGCACATATGCTGCCATGTACATGTGAAAGTCACAGGATAACTTGGTTCTCTGCTTTTACAATTAGGTCCCAGGGATTAAACTCTGGGCATCAGGTTTGGTGGCAAGTGTCTTAATTCACTGAGCCATCTCACTGGCTCCCGGAAAAAAATGTAAGTGATATTGTTGAAAGCAACTGATATTTAAATATGTTGGTGCTGTAGAAAGTCTTGATCAGGGCTCTAGAACACTGTTAATAGGAGTCTACAAGACTGGTGTGGCAATCACCTGTATGAAACACCTGGGAGTTAGAACAAAATGGACTGTTTAATCACCAGACAGTGAAGAACTGTGGGCATTTCTAGACAGATGAGTGTCATAAATAGATGTATGTTTGAGGTAGATAATTTGACTGCAGTGAATTTGTAGAATTAAATGGGGATGCCTAGAAATGAAATAATGCCACATCCAGATGACTTTTAAATTATGATGTCCTCCTACTTTTAAGCAAAAGCCACTTGATAGAACGGAGAAACCAGGAAAGCAAGCACTCGAAGAAGGAAGGTATTCTCCACTCGAACCTCTGAGTCTGTATTATCAGGACAGACTCAAGATTTATACCCTGGATTTCTGGAATTCTCCCTTGTAGTGTAGTGCTGTAAATCCCAGAACCCGGAGCCTAACACGTGAGTTTACTCAGTGAATCACTTTCTCTCTCTTTTTTTGGCAATTCAGATCTGTTAAGTATTTATTAATATAAGCAAAATTAGTAGACACTCACATGTAGCTGGCTTTTGAGTCTTTGTGGGTTCATCTTTCTTCCACCCTTTCCCATCCCCTTTCTGCCCTTGCAACCCCCTAACACCAGATAGAGAAAAAACAGGATAGAAAGGAAAAGAGGGCAAAGTTATGGTTAAACTACTTCCTGCTAATTAGGAAAATTTCTTGGGGTAACTTTGATTTTTTTTTTTTTTGATACTTTTTTTACATTTCCAATGTTTCCCCCTTTCTAGGTCTCCTCTTTGGAAACCACCTATCCCCTTCCCCTCCCCCACCTCTATGAGGGAATTCCACCTCCCACCCACCCGCCCACCCACTCCTGTATTCCCACCTTGACATTCCCCTTTTCTGGGGCCTCTCCTCCTCCTGATGGCCAACAAGGCCCTCCTCAGCCACATATGTGGTCGGAACCATGGGTCCCTCAATGTGTATTCTTTTGTTGGTGGTCCAGCCTCTAGGAGGACTGGGAGGGGGAGGGTCAGGCCAGTTGACACTGTTGTTCCCTCCATGGGGCTACAGACCCCCTCAGCTCCTTCAGTCCCTTCTCCAACTCCTCCATCTGGGACCTCACTCTCAGTCCAGCGGTTACTGTAAAGTGGATATTAACCCAAAAGTTCGGAATACCCAAGTTTCACTTTACAGAAACTTTGATCTTTGATGTCAGGATATCTAATATCTTATTTTTATTTCTTCTTTGCACAGGATTATTTAACAAACTGAAACCAATAGCAAAAAACCAACAACCAAGAACCCACCTGACCTCACCTCTAGGGGTTCTAGCATTTAGATAGCCTCTGAAAAGTCCCCAGAATTTCAAATGTCACACAATCGCAGAAACTATCTGCAGCTGGCAAAATCATGCCCCTGCTAGAGCACAAGGCAAATTATAGTCAGCTGCTGTGGACCATTAGAAGCAGCCCTATCCCACACCTGGGATTAAAATGAAACCATATTCCTATAATATTTCTGTGTTTTTCAAAGAAACTGAAATTCTCACTACACTCACATACTCTGTACTTTTGGTGCTTCTATGATACAGAAGGAAGTATGGTATCACATTTGCATTTTGGAGAATAAATTTACAGTCAGGAAAATAACAAGACTTTTTAGTTTCCATGACAATCTGAGTTTATTAAGCAATTTTTGAATGGTGTCTGTGCATAAAGATATAAAGGTAAATACAACTAAGTCTTGGTCTCTAGGAACTCAGAGTTAAAGATCAGACACCAACCAACACACAGGCCCTCTCGCTTTTAGTGTGACCGCTTATAGCTATACACTTCCCTCTTAAAACCAACGTCCTACACGGGTGGTGGTGGTGGTGGCGGCTCGGGCCGTTAATCCCAGCACTCAGGAGGCAGAGGCATGGTTTACAGAACAAGTTCCAGGACAGCCAAGGCTACACAGAGAAACCCTGTCTCAAAAAAAAAAAAACCAAACCAAACCAAAAAACCCTAACATCCTGAGCTATGACTCTGTCACTCATTAGCGTCGGTGATTTGCTGGTTTACTAAGAGGTTTTGTCTGTACCTTTATTCCCCCACACAAAACCACGTACAAACCTACAACACATACACACTCACACACACACACTTAAACACACATACACACACTCACACATACATACACACTCACACATATACTTACACACACACACATACATACACACACATACATACACATACACACACACACACATACATACACATACACACACACACACACACACACACACACACACACACACACACACTCACATACCTTTCATTTCCAAAAGTTGTTTATGGACTGTAGCTAGCTGGTCCTCACTGTCATAACTCCATTTTTGCTGTTGCCTATTAGTTACTCTCCTACCACGTCTGCTTCTACAGAAACCTGACGGTGTCTACTTGAGAAGCTTTTTGCTGTCCTATGGTCCATGAAGATTGTGGACTGGCTGCCACCATCTTTCCTGGTATGTCTAAAATGTTCTGTACTTGTTAAAAAAAAAAAATAGCTAAGGTCTTGAAGTTTAATGGATAAAGTGCAGTTTTAAAGTTTTAAAACGAACATTGCCATATTATTTTCCAAAAAGATTGCACCAACTCATACCACCAAGACTATTTTTCATGTTCTTAACATTCATTCCAGGCTAAAATTTTATTTTTTCCATATTATCACCTGGTAGACGTTTAAAAGTCTATATAAGCCAAACATGGCATCACATGCCTGTGGTCTCTGCACTCGGGAGTTTGGGACAGACGTTTGAGGCTAGCCTGGGCTCAGAGAGACCCTATGGCAAACTAGACAAAATGAAACAGAAAATCCAAAACAACAGCAACAAAGGCAGAGATAATTATGGGATTCGTTTTTCTGCAAAGTTGAGATATTTTTATTACCCATTTGCATTTATTTTGATATAAATCTTCTATTTAAATAATTAGCCCATTTTTTTTTTTTTTTTCTACTGAGTGCTTAAATCTTCTCTGGCTGATACAAAGCCACCACAATGTAAATGGCCATGCAGGGCACATATTCGTGAATCTTGGATTCCCTAAGACACTGGAGAACGGCAGACCTACACCTTCTCTGTGGGGCCTCCCCATGAAACCCTGTTTTTCTTCTCTAGATTCCATATCTCGACCATCTGAACCACGTTTCATTTCCTCTTATTCCTCCACTCCTTTCCCTCATCCCCCTCTTCTTCCTCCTCTTCCTCTTCTTCCTCCTTCTCCTCCTCCTCTTCTGCTAACTTCATTTTTGATACCAGATTCTCAAATGGACCCTACCACTTCACATGCCCATTAAAGAGCCAGTGCCCCATACAGATGCGATACCCTAAGGCTATGACCAATTCTAAGTTTAGCAGAGGAATACGTTCCTAGCTCTTGGATGTCATAGGCCTACTAATACATTTCACTATCACAGTCGCACGCCTGATTCTGGCAGCCTGTACCCAGCTGGCGGTCGCGGGCTATCAAACCCCTAAAACTAGAAATAATTGTCAAATGTATTAGATGACAGAAAATTTTTTTTTAAAGATCCTGAGAATTTAGAAATTGGTTGAAAATTATCAGTAATAACATTACAAGTTTTGGATCTATACTGAAGAAAGTATGAGACAGATTTCACTTAATACTTATGAAACATTTTAGATTACTCTAAACTTAGAATTGATCACAACATAAAATCACTGCCAAAAAAAATTAATGCATTTTTAACTGGAAAAAGAATTACTAGCTGACTCTCTATGGCCTCTTCCCTCCTCCTTTAGCCAAGGAGATTTTTTTCTTGGCAAGGCTCCTTACTTGGCCTCGTTAAGGGACTGGTGGGGTTGAGTAAGAGGAGAAAGGTTCAGTTGATCTCTTGGAAAAGTCAGAGAGTTGCACAAGAAAAAGACTCTGAAGAAAGGCAAAGCCAGTTAGCACCTGCTAAAAGAGTGAGTTTGGGACGTTTACAACAGGGAGAAAGAAAGAGATTTGATTAACAGCTGCCTTGTAGCAAGGGAGGCTTTTCAAATGAGGCGGGGGGGGGGCAGCACTTCAGGAATTATTGCCAGGTGTTGGGAATGCCACCTCACTCCATGTCTAAGAGACACACAGAAGATTACGGAGGTTTTCCCCCAATTGTTTTGGAATGTCTGAAATGTGTTTGTGAATGGAAACTCCAGCAGAGACCAAAGCTTGAGCTATCTTAACTATACGCAGGTTATGAAATCTTGTGTTACACCAGCAGAACTATGGTGTTCGATGAAAATGACAATCATGTCAGTTGGCCAGATGACGTCTGTATTATATCTTCGGCTCTGAATGTCACATATTTATAAAGTATACCAGTTTGCTAGGGCTGCCGTAACAGAGCCAATGGCCTGAGGAGCTCAGACAAGAACTTTTCTCATCCTTCTGTAGGAAAGAAGTCTATGGTCCAGGTTCCACAGAGTGGATTTCTTCAGGTGTGTTTCTCCTAGGTATTCCCTGTCTTCTGTCTATAATACCACCAGTTGAATGGGATTAGAGCTTGTCATACCAACTCATTTTAATAACCTCTTAAAAAACCCTGTATCCAAACATGGTCTCATTCTGAGGCGCTGGAGTTGAGAATTTCTTTTTCATTTTTCTTTTCTTCTCTTCTCTTTTTTTTTTTTTTTTTTTTTTTTTTTTTTTTTTTTTTTTTTTTTTTTTTTTTTTTTTTTTTTTTTTTTTTTTTTTTTTTTTTTTTTTTTTTTTTTTGGTTTTTCGAGACAGGGTTTCTCTGTGTAGCCCTGACTGTCCTGGAACTCACTCTGTAGACCAGGCTGGCCTCGAACTCAGAAATCCACCTGCCTCTGCCTCCCAAGTGCTGGGATTAAAGGCGTGCGCCACCACTGCCCAGCAAGGAGTTGAGAATTTCAGCATGAATTTGGTGGAGGAGACACAATTTAGCTCATGACACAAGCTACCAGAAACCTCCCTCTGTCCCCTCATTGTTTACATGGCCTTGAACTTTATTTCTGTCTTTTAGGACTCTTACCCAAGTTCTTGCAACTTGTTAGCAGTCAAAATATTTCACTATTTTCATTAAATAATTGTTCAGAGTAATGCATTAACTTGGTTGGTATATACTATTTTTGGCATTCAAAAGACTTTAGAAACTAATAATTTGTTAGTTACATAAAATTCTCTAAGATGGTCCTTTGGAAATAAAATATTTGGAAGCACAAAAGGAAATTATTTCCTTTTCTATAAAATGAGGCATTTGGACCAGAAATTATTCAAGGCCCCATTCAGTGGTGAAGACCTACAATTCTGGTTTAAGTATATATTTTTTAAAAAGTATAGCGTGTTGTTAAATATAACTTTAAATGTTAGATTGGGTTACAAATAATATGCATGAAGAAAAGGCAGAAATCTAGTTAGGGCCTATGGAAGGTCTTCCTAAAATTCAAATGAACAACATTAAGTATCTTGGAAGAAAGCCCTTCGGATCCAACTGCTGACCTCAGTTGGCCTTCAAAGTCACAGTAACTCACACTGATGATATTTCAGATTCCAGTCCCGCTCCCCTTGATACAGGCTGACCTTGAACTTCCTATGTATCTAAAGGTAAGCTTAAACATACACCCCCCTTGCCTCCACCTTCGGACTGCTGAGATCACAGATGTGTGCCATCATGCCTGGGTTATGCAATGCTAGGGACTGATCCCACAGGCTCGTGCATAACAACTGATTACAGCCACAACTAGATTCTTAATTTTGTTCTTCAGTAACCAGCTTCACCTCTGACCCAGAAAATCAACCACAGACCCATGCATCCCCCATGCAGCATGCATGCACCCCAAACCCCTCTACAGCTACATGAGCAGATGCATTTTAGGATTTCCTGAATTCGCATTTTATGATTTCTTGCAGAAATAGCACCATTTAATTGGTATTAACTGAGAACAGGTAATAAATCCCTAGAGTGCATAGTTAAGCACTGCGTTTTGTGGTTATATACATTACATTGATTCATATTCTCCAGCCTATGTGCAAATCTATTCATTACCTTTCAACAAGCCAGGATTACACAGTAGAACTGCCAATCCCTAAAATTAGTTTTTAAAAAACACTTTATGTAACTCAGAAAATATAGCTCATCTCTTTGAAGGCTAGAGACAGGTTAATATTTTACTTTTCTCTTTTTCTTGTTTCTTTTTTTTCTTCAGGAGAAGAAGATAAGGACCAACTATCAGGAGAAGTTACGAAAGTGAGACAGTAACACTGAGAGGTAGCTCTCTGTGGCGAAACACTTTTAAACACTTTCACACACTGAGGCTCCTTTCTGACATCAAGCTGAAATCACTTTAGCATGGATAATTTTTAAATGAAATAGTTTGTGAGGGTGGAAAAGAGCCATATTGGATTTTATCTGGTTATTAAATTCAAAAACGTCTTGTATCGAGAAAGTGGATATTGTCCCAGCATTATTAAAATATACTATTTAGAAAAATGACATTGTTACTTATTCGAAACAGATGTTGGTCTAGATAAAGGGGAATGCCTTCACAGGTCTCAAACACAAGCACATGGGATTACAGAGAAACAATTATACTCAAGCCAGGAGTGCTGCCTCAGCTGCCGTGCAGACAGTGTTTGGGTGATTTGCTGCTGTCTGACAAAGTACCCCAAAACTTTATGGCTTAAAATAGGGACTGGAAAGCTTTTCTTGCAAAGTAGATTCTTTTAAACTCTCTGTGGCACCTGCTCGATGCAGCTGTTATAAGTCAAAAGCAGTCAAAGACAGTGTGTATACACAGGTGGGTAGCCCTCTTCTCTACAAAAAGAGGCAATGAGTGTCAGCCTGTGGGCTGTGTCCTTGGCTTCTGGTTTATGAAAAGCCCATAATTCTGCAGGTTGGTAGTGAGTCAGGGTGTCTGGCTTCTTGTCATTGTGCGGGCTAATGGGTGTGTATGCCTTGGGTTAGCAAGCAGGCTGAGGGAAGACCAGTTCTTTCTGGTCTCCATCACGAGTCTGGACTGTTGGCTATGTGCTCCGTGTGCCTGCATGAACCTCTGCCGTTGGTTAATTTGGGATTTCCTCCATAGGAACTGATTTCTGAGAGTCAAAAGCAAAAGCTTTAAGACCTCTATAAGATTTGGCAAATAAGTCCCATGATGCCATTTTAAATTTTGTTAGGCAGCATCATAAAACCATCCGTCCTGACATGGAGAGCTCCAGATGTTGGTGGCCATTTTTAAGGGAGTAAAATTGTATCAAAAGAGACTGTATTAATTCCTGCAAGGCTTTTGCCATCAATTGTTTCCTACTTTAAAAGTCTGTTTGTTTTATGTAATCTTCCTTCCATTCTTACTATAAGTCTCATAGCAACAAGATAATTAAAAAATAAGACTTAATCTAAATCTCTCAAAGTACTTGCACATGTTTGTAAGTAGGGGATTATGAGGGTGAAAGACATCTTCTGAAGACCCCAGACTGAAATGATCTTTTTGATTGGTAATGAGGAACTTAGTTAAAAGGGCCATTCCCTCTTTATAAAATCCTCTCAGCCTCCCACACACCTAATATTATGGTTTTTTATCCTTTAAAATCTCATCCCAAATAGCCCAGAAGCCATTACTACTCACACGTTACAACACAGTCCAAATACCATCTGACGGCGGTAAGTGTCGAATGTGCACATTTTCTGATGATTATTTCATCAGTGTTCCTGTCATCTATATGTCATCTATATGTCATCTATATGAACTACATGCTCAAGACCTCTTCTTGCTTGCTCACCCATTCAGTTCCCAGCATGCAGTAAGTGCTAAACTAAAGAATTTGGAAAACAAACAAAAGGAAAGGGTTCTCTCAATGAGTGGATTTGTTTTCATACCAAATAACAACTTGAACTGTACATGAAAGGGAGCAGAGAGCCACGGAGACATTTACCGAATCACTCACATTATAAAAGTAGATCAGTGAAATTTATTTTAAAGCCATAGAGAAGAAATTTTTCTGATAATATTCAAGCAGTTTTTAAATATAGGGAAAAAAAACCTTAAAAACAAGTGTATATGACCATATATTATTTTACCTAGAGACTAGATTAAATAGTTGAATTAGCATTCCTTAAAGGGTAAAGGGTTGAAAGATAAATTTGTTTTTAATACAATTCAGCCAGAGGGGGTAGAATACAACCAATGTATTAATTTAAAAGCAAATGGGGTGGTCTGAGGGAAAGCAGGTCCTGGCCGCCATCCTCTCCTGGCTTAGAGCAGCATGGCAAAGTTGTGGAAAGGCCTGCGATCGCTTCTCCAGTGCTGGATCTCATCTCCAAATACAGGCTCTCAGCTTCTGTGACAAAGAGCGGGGGTGGCTGTCACAGGTTGCATATGACTTCTTCATTGCCAGAAGAAAATTCTAGATGAATTTCAGTTTTAAAAGGTCACATTTTTGCACCAGAATCTCTTTTTATTGTTCCTGCCAATCTGTCTTCACACCAGAGAAACAAATCTGTGGGAGAGTGAGATCGGAGATGCACTGCAATGAAGCTTCCTTAAACACAAGTCTGTAGAACAGTAGAACAATTCGGATTTGTTATTGTGGATGCTTGCAATAATGGTTGAACAAAAATGTAATGAAGTCTATTTAGACTTGGAGTGAGCTATCTCTGCAGACACCTGACAGTAGAATCACAATACTTCCATCCCCGTCTTTAATCTTGCCTTAGCTGGAGAGGTCCTCCCCCACATCTGCCTACTCCAAGATCTACTGATTTTTAGCACTACAAAGAGTTCAAACTTCACAGCCGTATTATCCGAGTTCTTTATCTCTGTACTGATAGACCATTACTGTCTAGGACCAGTGGCTGTCAATGCTCAGTTCAAGGTTGATGTGGTGCTTTGAATGAGCATGGGTCCCTGTGGACTTACATATTTGAATGTTTGGTTACTAGTTGGTGGAACTGTTTAGGAAGGATTAGGAGATGTGGTCTTGTTAGAGAGGTGTGTTATAAGGGTTGGGTAAACGCTGAGTCCATCTAAATGAGCTATATTGGATAATAAAATCCATAGAGACAGATCATAGAACAGTACTTTCTAAAGGCCAGAGAAGGAGAAATGGAGTAAAATTCCAAGACTGTGGAATTTCAGTTTTGTCAATTGAAAAAAATGGTTTAGAAGTGGGTAGTGGGCCTGGGCCACCAGGGGTCCATAGCCAAGGAGCGCCAGGAGAAGGCTACCCTCCCGGGAGCGTGGAAAAACCATGAGTGGGGGTAGGGCGAGCACCACTGCTCACCGAGACCTGCCCGGAACCCTTGGGTCACAGGGACTGAGGTAAAGTGGGGGACAGGAACTTTCTGGTTTCCATCTGTGCCTGGGGACCTCAGCCTGGGCACGGGGCTCCAGAAGAGAGCTGGTATCCCAGGAGTGCTGACACACCTTTGAGCTCAGGCAGGGCCACCGCTTCTGTTCAAGCTCAGGGGATCAAGAGGGACCCTTACAGAGCCATCAGGACATAGGAGCCAAGGGACAGCTGGGGACAGGATCCTTCTGGTTTCTGTCTGCACCCCAGAGCTGACCCTGTGCAATGGCTCTCCAGGCCCAAGTACCTGTCAGAGAGAGCTGGTCTTCAAGGAGTACTGACACAGAGGCCTGCAGGAGGGGCAAGCCACAGCCAGACAGAGTAAGACCAGCTAACATCAGAGTTAACAAGATGGCAAAAGGCAAGGGTAAGAACATAAGGAACAGAAACCAAGGCTACTTGGCATCATCAGAACCCAGCTCTCCCACCACAGCAAGCCCTGGATACCCCAACACACCAGAAAAGCAAGACTCAGAT
>CM052706.1:46530094-46571436 GCA_028551405.1 Uromys caudimaculatus
AAACCAAATAACCCCATCAAAAATGGGGAACAGAGCTAAACAGAGAATTCTCAACTGAGGAAATTCGCAGGGCTGAGAAGCACCTAAAGAAATGCTCAACATCCTTAGTCATCAGGGAAATGCAAATCAAAACAAGTCTGAGATTCCACCTCACACCAGTCAGAATGGCTAAGATCAAAAACTCAGGTGACAGCAGATGATGGTGAGGATGTGGAGAAAGAGGAACACTCCTCCATTGTTGGTGGGATTACAAGCTTGTACAACCACTCTGGAAATCAGTTTGGCGGACCCTCAGAAAAATGGACATACTACTACCTGAGGACCCAGCTACACCTCTCCTGGGCATATACCCAGAAGATGCTCCAACATGTAATAAAGACACAAGCTTCACTATATTCATAGCAGCCATATTTATAATAGCCAGAGGCTGGAAACAACTCAGATGTCCCTCATCAGAGGAATGGATACAGAAAATGTGGTACATTTACACAATGGAGTACTACTCAGCTATTAAAAACAATGACTTCATGAAATTTGCAGCCAAATGGATGGAACTTGAAAATATCATCCTGAGCGAGGTAACTCAGTCACAAAAGAATGAACATGGTATGTACTCACTGAGAGGTGGATTTTAGCCCAAATGTTCGGAATACCCAAGTTTCACTTAACAGTAACCGCTGGACTGACAGTGAAGTCCCAGATGGAGGAATTGGAGAAGTGACTGAAGTAGCTGAGGGAGTCTGCAGCCCCATGGAGGGAGCAACAGTGTCAACTGGCCTGACACCCCCCCCCCCGTCCTCCTGGAGACTGGACCACCAACCAAAGAATACAGATCGAGGGACTCATGGTTCGGACCACATATGTGGCAGAGGAGGGCCTTGTTGGCCATCAGGGGGAGGAGAGGCCCCAGTAAAGGGAAATGTCAGGGTGAGAATATGGGAATGGGCAGGCATCTGGGTGGGTGGTGGAATTCCCTCATAGAGATGGGGGAGGGGAAGGGATAGGTGGTTTCCAAAGAGGAGACCTAGAAAGAGGGAAACATTGGAAATGTAAATTAAGTATCAAAAAATAATAATAATAAAAAGTGGGTAGTGATGATAGCTGTTCAACAAAGAGAAGTTACTTAATTTTAGTTTAAAAAAAAGAAAAAATGTGTCATTTAAAAATAGGGGCTGACAACGTAATTCAGTTGCCAGCCTGTATTTGTAAGGCTCTAGGTTCAGTTTCTAGCAGCACAGAGAACTCGGTGTGGTGGTGCACGCCTGTAATCTTCATGTTGAGAAGGTGGCACTGGGAAGATCAGAAATTGAAGGCTGTTCTCCGCTATACAGTGAGTTCAAGTCAGCCTGGGTCACAGGAGACTCTTCCCTGAAAGGTTAAATGAGTAGGGTCAGCAAGATAGTGGGTAAAGACAGATACCACCAAGCCTGATGACCTGAGTTCATTCCCAGGGTCCTGCAGTCATCTTCTGACCTCTACATGCATGCCATGTCAAGGGTGCATCCCCCGATAAACACACACACACACACACACACACACACACACACACACACACACACACACACACAAATAAATAAGTAAGTAAGTAAATAAATAAATAAATAAATAAATAAATAAATAAAATATTATAGGTGTTAAATTTTATTTTATGTCTAATCACAAAAAATTCTAACCTGCACATAGGGCCCATACCAGCTGCTGAGTGATTCAGCACATCTCTACTCACAGAGATTTTACAGCCTTAAAACCTTTTCTTTCCATTTCTCTGTATAACTGTCTTAGAGTTTTACTGCTGTGAACAGACACCATGATCAAGGCAACTCTTGTAAGGACAACATTTAATTAGGGCTGGCTTACAGGTTCAGAGGTTCAGTCCATGATCATCAAGGTGGGAGCAGGGCAGCATCCAGGCAGGCATGGTGCAGGAGGAGCTGAGAGTTCTCTATCTTCATCTGAAGGCTGCTAGCAGAATACTGACTTCTAGGTAGCTAGGATGAGGGTTTTATAGCCCACACCCTCAGTGACACACTTCCTCCAACAAGGCCACATCTCCCAGCAGTGCCACTCCCTGGGCCAAGCACATACAAACAACACAATAACATTTCAGACCGTATTGACCTAATTTCTTAAAATCTTCATTTTTTATCAGTCAAATTGCAACCCGCTACATTTAAACAAAGTCCAGCCCACAGTTATCTTCATGGTAAGGTCTGTCCTACTGTTGCTCTTTCAGTTAGGGTCTGGAAGGGATGGCACCTTTAAGATTCTCAGAAGGCCTTTTAAAAATTATTTTTTTCTATTTTGTATGTATGAGTGTTTTGCTTACATGTCTGTATGTACACCTCATGTGTGCCTGGTGCCCGAGGCGGCCAGAGGATGGCACTCGACCCTCCTGAAACGAATTGTGAGTGGTTTGAACTACTGTGTGGGTACTAAGAACAGAATGTGGGTCCTTTGCTGTTGACCACTGAGCCACCTCTCCAGCCTCATGAGAAGGCCTTCTTTCAATTAAGATGGCCTATGAAATATTCTTAGATCGACTTCTCTGGTGAACCATTTTTTATTTTCTAAGATCATGATAACGAGACCAATAGTTCTTCTGTGGATTTGATCTTTGCTATCAGTTTTGGTTCTCTTAGAAAGCTTGAAGAGTAATAATTTTATTTTTAAATTGAGTCCTATATTCCTCTCATATCTTTCTTTTAACCTTTTATCAAGGGCAACAAGAAGGCACCAAGTGGCAGCTTTGGTGTTCTTCCAGGAAACTTCATTAGGTAATCGTGTGATTTGTTGGGTTTAATTTTCTACTTTCTAGTTTATTACAGGTTTTGGAGTTGTTAAAATCCTGCAGCTGTGGGTGAGAGTGTCCCTTTCTCTCCTATTTCTTTATGTTTTTCCTGCCTGGAGTGTACTGCATCCTCTGACAGGAGAACCTTGAAACAATCTTTTTGCTAGTCTTGGTAAAGGTTCATAAGTCACCTTCCTTGCTCTGACCAAGAGGTGAGTGTGCAGGCAGCCCAAGGATGCTATTCACGCTCAGTTTCTTCACAATTCAATTCCCAGCAGAGAAACATGTGCATGGAAAGGACTATTCAGTGCTGGGGCACAGCCTGCAGTCCTAACACAGGGGAGGCCGAGGCAAAAGAATGGTGAGTTTCAGGCTAGCCTGAGATACATATCAATAAACAAATGAACAGAAAGAGGGTAGAAGAAAAGATGAGATAGCATTGCCTTAAAGACTGACATTGCCTGCGTATTAGAACCATTCTGACTCCTGTCTTTCTCACAGCCAGCATTTCATGATTCTTTTAATCTTTTCTGCGACTTAGCATTTTTGATTGAGCACATTCCTTATTTTATTTTAATCAGACTGAATATATGTGTGTGTGTATGTATATGATATATGTGTATATGATGTACATATATGTATATGATGCAGATGTGTGTGTGTGTATATATACACATATGTATATATATATATGCTGGAGAAACAGAATGGATTGCGATAGAAATTTGCTCCTGGATGTAGCTTTCTGTTTAGAATGGCAGTGCAGAGTGGGAAGGAGTGTGGTGAGGCGAGGGGTCAGTGTTGTGTCCGTTTCTCTGTCCTGGCTGAGCTGATGGCTGTCTCTGTAAACACGCTGCATTTAAAAAGTTGATCATCATGTCCACTCTGGCTAGAGATAATGGAGAGACAGCAGAGAAATGTCCGCTGGAGAGATCTGGCTGGTGTTTAGAGCCAGAACTGCTACAAGTGAGAGACAACTGCATCACCTGAAAACAGACAGAGACCAAACTGCTGAGGGAAGGCCTCCTAACTGCATCCTAAGTCAGAGAGGAGCAGAAGTCAGAGGACTGCAGACCAAATTATCTCCCCCGAGATAGCAGTAGTGAAAGCAAAGCTGAGGCATCCAGAAACTTAAGATAAGAAGGAATCCTGGGAAACCTTTGTGATGGCCCCTCCCTTGTTTAGGAAGGGCTTCACTTCACTCCCTTTTTTTTTTTTTTTTTTTTAAAAAAAAAAGAATTTATTTATTTTATATATGTAAGTATACTGTCACTGTCTTCAGACACACCAGAAGTGGGCATCAGATCCCATTACAGATGGTTGTGAGCCTCCACATGGTTACTGGGAATTGAACTCAGGACCTCTGGAAGAGCAGCCCACTGGCTCTTAACCACTGAGACATCTCCCAAACCCCTTACTCCCATTTTAAAGCCCTGCCACTGAAGAAAAGGGGGAGGGTCAGCCAAGACTCATTCATATCTTTTAACTCAAGCTATTGTTTGTCATTGCCCCCAGTTAAGTATACAAAATATAAGCAGATTTTGTATACTCGGCATACCAAGGGCAGTTAAGTGTATACTCTACATACGAAGTGCACAGGAAGTGCCCCAGTTATTGTACAAAATATAAGCATATTTTTGTACACTCTGCATACCAAGTGCAGAGGAGGGACAGGACTCTTAAGGTCTATGACTATGAAAGCACATCCTGGTCACTGTGGGGTGTAGTCTCACCTGAAAGAAGACAGAGTCAAACTGTCAAGGGGACAAACTCATGTGGGCATACAGATAAGCATGTGCACACACACACACACACACACACACACACACACACACACACACAAAGATACATTTTAGAAAGCAGGATGTGGTAAGCACTACCGATTAGTAAGCGTGGTATACTGTTTTTCCCCTTCCGCCTGTCTTCTTTTTCCCTCTATGAAGATGTTCTAATACCTTCCACCATTGTATGTTAAGTCAAAGTTATCATTTGGCCATTGTGGTGGTTTGAATCCGAATGATCCCTATAGAATCATAGATTTGAATACTTGGTCACCACACTATTTGAAAGGATTAGGAGGTGTGGCCTTTTTGGGGGAAGTGAGACACTGGGGGTGGGCTTTGAGGTTTCAAAAGACCTATTCCAAAACCAGCATTTCTCTCTTCCTGTTGCTTGTGGATCTGGATACCAAACTCTCAGCTACTTTTCTAGCACCATGTCTACCTGCATGCTGCCATGTCCCCAGCTGTGATGACAATGGACTAAACCTGTTAGATTGTAACCCAGCCCCAGTTAAATGCTTTCTTTTGTAAGAGTTGCTGTGGTCATGGTGTCTCTTCACAGCAATAGAACACCGACTAAGAAAGCCATCAGTTGTCCATAAACAAGGATCTATTTTGAATTCACCTGAGAATGATGCATGACACCAAGATATCCTAGAGCTGGAAGCAGAGTTGGCCAAGACTCTAAGGAAGGAGTAAGAAGGTCTAAAGAGTCCTAGTAACATGTGTGTGTGTGCAGCGGATGGGAAGAGGGGATGTGGATGCTGAGTGGTCAGGAGTACACTGAACAAGCAATTGGCCTAACCTGCCCAGCACCCCAAGTTCCCATCACAAAGCCTTTCCTCCCCCGTCCTTGAATCCAGCTGTTGTAGAACCAAAGCTCTACCTCTGTCTTGGGTGGCTGTAACTCGGGACTGGTGTACACACTTATCTCCTGAATTCATTATCAAGGAATGACTCAGGAAGACTTTTGTGGTGCCAGGGATAACAATAGCTCTTTAGAATCATAGTTTCAATGGAAGGACTGGAAAAGGGACACATTCTTAGCACAAGGACTGTTTAGATGACAGATGTAAGTCTGTAGTTCTCAGGGGAGACTGGCATCATTGTACAAGGAGAATGCTTGAGGCTGAAGCCTGTGCAAAGGAGAGCAGAAAAGGAACCAGGTGGAAAGGGGAATGAGAACCAGTCAATGTCTTTCTTCTTGGAGTCGGTAGATTAGACGAATCTCTGGGGAGCGCGCCTCGTGAGCTTGTTCCTCTTGGGTTAGGGAGTCTCTTTCCTCCTCCCATGAGACATCAGGAATCTTGCTTTCCTCGTCACTAGGTCCCACCAGACCCCCCTTTGGGAAACATCCTTTAAGAAAACAGTGTGACACAAAAATGCCACATGGAGTCTGATTTTACCAGTGAGAGCAAAGTCACCACTGGTTGGCTTTCTGGGATGGCACTGCTGAGTTTCTAGTGACAACTGATAGTAGCATCTGTGTCAGTAAAGAACTGTTCCTGTTGGTAATGCACAATACAGCCCTGAGTGCCATGAATGGGGGGTTGAAGCAGGAGTAGAACCTTCATGGGAACTCTGATGACTAGGTGTCCAGCCTCTTGACCATTCTGTGACCTGCCAAATATGGTTGAATAAATTTCTCTTTGGCTTAATAACTAGTTTTTGCTACTTTAAAATACAACTTGTGGTACTAGTGCAACAATCAGCAAATGTGTGATATGTAGTTGTACACAGTTCTGAAACCAGCATTATAGCCCCCTTGGGATCAGTCAGCTTTTCAGATAAAGAAATGCCCAAGGCAAGTATGAACTAGAACGTGCTGATATGCTGCCTCTTTAGGAGGTTCAAATTCAACCAAGGAACCTGCTGGTTTGCGCCTCCCTCTAGTGATGCAGGCACATTGTGATCATGGCACAAGCCCAGAGTTGCAGGACCAAGAAGATGGAGCAAGCAGAGAGTGGTGGCACATGCCTTCATTCTCCAACACTTAGGAGGCTGAGCCATGTGGATCTCTGCAAGTTCAAGGACAGCTTGGTCTATATAGCAAGTTCCAGGTCAGCCAAGGCTATATAGTGAGTCTCCATCTCAAAACATATAAACTCCACAGTCATCTTCAAGGGCATTCTCTCAATGGCTTAAGGACCTTTTAGAAGACCCCACCTCTTAAAGGTTCCCCTACCTCCTAACCCCACACTTCCAAAAAGCCACTGGACAGATGAAAAACAGATTTAGCAATATTGAGTACATCCTGCTCTTAATATTAATGACACTAAATATCAATATTGGAAGAGCATGAACCTAATAAATCCTAGAGCAGATATTTGAATTATTCTCTTTTGTTTAAATCTCCAAAGTTCATGTTTTTGTGATATGTTGTTGGAAGCATTCTTTTATAACTGCAAACATGATTTAGGTTCTTCCACTGAGGGACACACACTCAGAACCACTAGGAGAAAGGGAAGCAACACCAAAGCCTTAACTGTGACAGTTACAGATCAAGTATAGTACAGGTAGACCAAGAATGGAGGCTCCAGCCCTCTGCATGTGGTCCTTTGGTAATGTGATCTTGTGTGGGTCTCCCCATCTTCGTGGACCGAGAGGGTAGTGGGAACAGAAATGTCAAGCAGTTCTGAAATCACTTGAGTATGTACAGTAAATAACCACATTGGGACCGTTTGTCAGTAGGCAGGTCATTTACTTAGGGTTATTGAAGGCTTATATAGTTTGGGGGGACAGAGAATAGGGACATCCAGGATGGGCAAAGGTCATTGGCTGGGGACCTGGCATACATCAGGAATCTCAGGTGCTGGCTTAATGGTTTTGTCTGGAGACAGGAAATTGATCCTGTACACTAGTTGAGACCACATGACATTCCTCAGGTAGAGGCAAGTGTAGGGGCTTAGAATACCCCAGACAAGGTCAGAGGTACACGCCGAGCCCCAGAAGGCTATTTGATCAATGGTAGACTTTGACCTTAATTAGTAGAGTTTCCCACAATCTTGAGTCCAAATGAAGCACCTTGCCTGGTTGTTGGAGAGATGTCTTCTGGACAGGTGGATTCTACAATGAGAAGCTGGGAGTGTTTCTGTGGCCCTCAGTGTCCTCATCCAGTACTTACCTCATGGATTTCCAACTCCCTCCACCCAAGTGTTACTGCTTAAACGACTTGACTGGTTCTTGTGGCCTGCTTCCAAATCCTGTCTAAAGCAAGCATACAGAAAAGTTTAGTGCGTATAACCAAAGGGAAAGAACCATCCAACTGCCCAGTGAAATGCATCAACATGAAGAACAGGGTGAGGGGTTTGTACTGCTGAATCTTCTCTAATGCTCACAGCTGTGTTTGTTTATTCCTTATAAAGCTAGTCGACACCATCTGTTCAAGTGGTGTGAGGACATTCAACTCAGTTCAGCACTCAGTGCAAGGAGTAGAAGCCCCTTAGAGATCTCGCCGAACACAGTCATTTCATAGATTAAAGGACTCTTAGGAAAATGAATCAAATTATTCCAAAGTCACACATCCAAAACAGTTGCAGAAAGAGAAGGCACGCCCAAACCTAATGACTCCCACGCCAGATTGACTTCCACTGACATCAGCTAAAATCCATACTGGACACAAACTGCTCTTTCCCAAGTGCCCAAGTGTGATGCAGCCAGAGTCCTACACATCCTTCTGTCTTGGGTTTATTCTTATCTCCTTTCCTCTCACTTAACAGAGAAGTTCAATTCCAAAGACACATTCCCTAAAAATAACTGAAAGACACGCTGAAAGAAATTAGCATAATGTATTTTTTTAATCTATAATTTACAGCGTAATCTAAAAATGTGCAACAAAGTAATTCTTGTGCTGAGAAAACTCCCCTGGGACGTTTGGTTCCATTTAAAAGCCTCTCAGTATGGGAGTTGAGGGAGTGGCAGCCTGTGGCACTCTTCCACCAGGGCAAAATGTTATTCCAGTGATTCACACAGCAAGAGGCCTGACAAACACTCTGAGGTTCTTGCCATCAGGATAAAATGAGAATTGCAGTGGGTGGTCCCAGTCTAGCCTTCTGCTTCTGTCCTGGCTCAGGTGGTTGCCCTGGAAACAGTGGGGTTGCAAACAAATATATTTGGAACCTTTAAAGAGAGCCTGCACACGAAGGAAGGCCTGATTTTGATTTGCCACTGGTTTTTCTGAAGGCTCTCTTCCTTGGAGAGGGCGTGCCCCTTGGACTACCTTGAAAGCTGGTTCCATCCAGCGTCTTTGGCAAGGTCCGGTTGGCTGGCCAGCCGGAGTTTGGCAGGCGACAAGGAAAGGGGCTCTGCGGATCATTATTTAGCTTTGGCTCCTCACACAGATGGTTCTGATCTTCTCCTCCCCCACCTAAGAATTTTTCTAAAATGACACCCAAGTTTTTCTTGGCAGAAGTTATCATTCCTGGCAAACAGTTCACTGCGGCTCTAATTATGATGACAGCTTTAATGGAGAAGATAATCACATTAAATAGTTCTTATTCCGTTCCGTGTGATGAATTAGTGACTGCCATGAAATGTGCTCAACAGCCAAAAGTAAAGAGAAAGGGTAACATGCCCGTGAGACGAGGTAAGATTTTAAGGATTCCAAAAGCGGGTAGGAGTTGGACGGAATGGCCTCTGCGTAGTGCTGGATATAAGGACTTGTATCTCACTCACTGATCAAGAAACCCCACTCTCCTCATGACTCTTTGATAGCAAACACCATTCTGTCACTTGTAAACATAGGAAGATTTATTCAAGATGGTCTCAGTAGGGGTGGACGGTACTCCAGAAGGTGAGAGGGTTCAAGATCTTGCCTCAAAGTCAAGGGTTGATAGCCATTGAGCAGAATGGCCAAGAGGGGACACCAGACTGAGAAGATTCTTTCTAAATGATATATTAGCTTTGCTGCGCCCGGGCCCCATAGCAAAGGAAAGGGTTAGGAAAGTTAATCAGATCTCAAGGGTATTTGGGTGTCAAACTTCTCAATACATTGAAGGGGTATGCTTACTAAAATTGGGTTAGGCAAGCCCAAGACAAGCTAAAGACAAATAAGCCAGAGTAAAGGTCCAGTGGAGAACGGGATTCAGGGGATCCAGTTGTGGTTTGGATCTGGAGTGTTCCCACAGTTCCATGTTTGAATACTCGGTCCCCAGTTTGTGGCACTAATTTCAAAGCCATGGGAAACTTTAGGTGGGGCCTGGCTAGCAGAGAAAGGACAGTCTTTGGAAGCTGTACCTGTTTCTGGTTCCAATCCTGAGCTCTTTGTCATAGTTTGTCAGGATGGAGGAACACGGCCACATGTTCCCACTGCCACGAACTGTGGCATGCCTTCCCCACTGTGACGGACTAGATTCCTCTGAAACCATGAGCCAAAGTTCCCTTAGGTCATTTCTGTTGGGTAATTTGGTCAGAGAAGCCAAAGTAACTAATGTAGATGCCAGGAGAAAACACTTCCTGATACAGGATGGACAAGGACTTTCTGAAAAAGATTCTAATAGCATTAAAAAAAAAAAAAAAAGCAACACTAAGAGTTGACAAATGGGTCTCCATGAAACTAAAAAGCTTCCATACAGCAAAGGAAATGACCTAAAGAAGAGGCGGTTACCCAATGAGAGAAAGTCTTTGCCAGATTCACATCTGACAGGTTAGTATATAAAATCCAAAAAGAACTTCAAAACTTAAACACCATAAATAATCAGTACACGAATAAATGAAATGTGCAGACACGTCTCAAAAGCTGGGCAGATGGCCAGAAGGACCTGGAAAAATGGTCAGTGCTCTTAGCTGTTAGGAAATGCACATAACAATATTTAACTGATGAGCTATTTCTCAAGCATCCTAATTTTTTTATTAAACTAATAAAATTTATTTTAAAATATACAACACAGTATTAATATTTTTAAGTCATCAAAATAATTTATAATAGTTAAATGCCTCTTAAATATACATAATACCTAATAAATTTTAAAATAGCCTCATTCATTTAATCAAAGATTAATTTGGAAAGTAAGCATTCACTCAGACTCATATGTAGTTAGAAATATCTTTACTTAGATTGTTTTATTAAAATACAATAATGTCCATCCATGAAAAGCTTATTTACTAAACTAAAAAATTGATATAGAGTTACATGTTTTCATTTTATATTAATGTATGTCTTCATTTTTTACTATAAAATTCTTTCTAGGAAAAGAAACACGCTTATCTGTTGTTTAAGCAGCAATAAATGTAGTTACTATGTGTTGTAACCAAGGGCTTGTTGACGGGAGGGAGGACATTTCTGTGTCAGAAGCTCCCCTCTTTACTCTCATCTTCTCTAAGCCAACATAATCTATATTTTCACTCATTCTCCCAGGAGATGAGCTGTTCCTAAGAAGATATTTTCCCTACTGGACTTGAAGATGAAGAGGGTTCCATGTCAGAGGTCTGCGAAAAAGGCCACCATGCTGGTTTTAACTCATCAATAAGTCTTCTGGGATACGTTAGTTATCTTCGTACTTTGTTTTCATGTTCCCGTGAGGATCTGCCTTCCTAGAAAGGGCTGTGGTAGTGAGAGCCTGGAACAAGTCTGTGGCTGGAGCAGAAAAGGTGGAGAGACAAGGGGAAGCGTCTTTGGAGGAACTGGGTTAATTGCTTGTTAGTGCCAAAGCCTTGTCAGATCTGTGAGGAGAAAGAGAGAGGGGGTGGGAGAGAAAAGATGGAAAGGTAAGAGGAAAGAGAGATAGAGAGGGAGGCAGAGAGGGAGGGAGGGAAGGTGGGATAGAGAGGAGATCAAATGTGAGGGAAACCTGGAAGCCCAACTGAGAAGCAAGTAAGATATCATGACTGAGGCAGAAACAAAATAGCATTAACATGGTTTTGTGGCTTTTAAAAAATGGGTGCCCGCAGCCCCAGCCTATGGTGGACACGCTAACCTGCCGTTCTTCCCCTGGCTGTATCCTATAGTTGGAGCAGCTTGAGTGGGTTCTCAGCCGGGGTTGGACATGCCACATGTCTCCATCCAGTTGGCCTTCCTAAGAGCAGTATCAGAGCTGGATGTAGTACTGCTGGGATCCAGAAGCCTTGACAACTGGACTCTCTTGCTCCGCTTCAGGATAAAGTGAAGGACATTCCAACTAGGAAAAGGTTTCAGTCCAAGGCTCACAGAAACTGGCAAAAACAAACCCATCACTCCTTTTATTACTGAAGCAGAAGTAACCAGAAGACAACTGTAATGTTTCCCGTCACCACATTTACTAAAATTCCCTTTCCACCTTGGATGCCAGGGCCTCTTGGACCTTGCCACTTATGTCCTGGATCCCCGCTCACTATGGAAAGACTTTCCAGGGCTCATTCTCTCCAGCGTCTCTACAGTTCCCTTCCAAGCCATTCATTTCATTGCTGCCTACCTATCGCTTATCCAGCGTCTCTGTATCTTTTATCCACCATCATCTATCGATGTATTCACCTGTCTCTTCATCCACCCATTTTATTTCATCTTAAATATGTTCTCCCTGGGATCTATGCTCTTCTCCGTCTATGCCCTGCAGCTACCGAGATGGCTCACCATGCGAGCAAGTCTCTTGTTGGCCTCTTGGTGGTCCTAGATCACACCAGGGTTCAGCTTTGCTCTATCTCATTGCTTTCATAGAAATCTGCTGCTTCCTTTCTTTTATCTCAATTTTGAGTCATTTAAACTCCTATTCTTTAGATATACATACTCTGTAGGTGGCCTTATCCCACGGCTTTAATGTATATCTTTTTGTCAGTAACTCCCAGATCTATGTTCTCCAGTCCTGACATTTTGCCCTAAGCTGTAGACTTAGCAAATCTTTCTCCTTAACGCTTTCATCAGATAACTAATAAGCATTTCAAATCAAACATTTTCAAAATAGAGTTTGATTTTCTCCCCCCCCCCCCAACTTGTTTGTCCCAGTTTTCTCCACAGCAGTGACTGGCTTTAGTTATCCTGTAGCTCAACTCATGTACTTACACCTTTATGGCATACAAGCCCAGCTATGGGAGACCCTGCCTGGCCCAATGCCCTCCTTGTAAAGACCAGGATAGGATGGAATATCTTCTTCGATATTCCCAGCAGATGGTTGCCAAAGGTGGTGCCGTAGCGTCTGCTCAAGATTCTGTGGCATCTGATTGTATATGAAATGCTAAAAACAAAGTGCTCCAGGTGATTGGTGTGAATTTCTGCATCTAATTGACCACACCATCCTGGTAACAAATGATTTTGTTCTCAAGAGTGTGGAGAATTAAACACTTCCAGAAGGCAGTTTCCTAGAGATGGAAATCCATGGGTAAAGTCATCAGGCCTGTCCCCTGGGGACATAATGTTCTCATCTCAATGGCTGGAGATAGTCAAGTGGGACTGGGCTGTGTTGGGTAGATTATGGAAGACTGCAGGAATTACACAAGGCTGGTTAGAAGGTTGCATTTGCACCTGAGAACCAAGAAAACCCTTTTTCTATGGAGCAAGCTAAAGGGAAGAAATGTGTGAAGAATTGTCTACTAAACTCTAGGAGTTGAGCCATATGGTAATGAGCCACGTGGGCCCTGACCCCAGGACTCTGAACAAAGCATAAACAATGCACAATGACCTATATTGGCTGGGCAGCTTAGTCCAGGAACACCGCCATTTTCTTGGACGTGTACTTTTTAGGGCTGGCCTGCAGGTGGTGGTATAGCCCACAGAGGATTGTACAAGCCAGAGACCGATAGGATGCTAGCCCTAGATACATATCTATATTAGGATTTTGTCCAAGTGTGTCTTGCCTACTTGATTCCGGATATGACTCATTAAGCATGAGGGAATGAGACTTTCGCCTGCCAAATAACTCCTTGCCTATTGATCTCAAAACCTCTTCCTCATCCAGATTAATGACAAAAGAAGAGTCTCTTCCAGGTGTGCTTAAAATGTCCTTCCTTCCTTGCTAGATTTTGAGTATCCACAAAGAGAAGTCATCTATGGGGTCAAGTGGCCAGTTCTGTCACAATGCCAGTGTAGCTGATCCCTAGACTCAACTGAGCAGCTTTCCTCCTCAGCCAAGTCACCCCAGTTCAGCCAAAGTCACAAAGACCCCACTATGTTCCTACGTTCAGACATCCAGAGAAATCTAGTATATACGTTTCTATAACACCACAGCTCATCTATGGCGGGCTGAGAAAAGAAGCCTGAAGTTTATTCAATTCAGTTAAACTTAGTTCAATTGAGTGATTCACGTGACCTCTTTAAGTGAATTTTGTTAGTTTATATTTTATCTCCATCCCTTTGTTCTCTTCCAAGCTAGCTTCTGTGTGTACTGGGCTTGGAACGAGTTGAGAAGGAACATGGTGGTGGAGGTGGTATTACCTGGATCCTCACTGGTTAGTGATCCAGTGACAAGATTTTCTACTCTCTGAATTGGTGGTCACTGCAGTGTTATTTTCCCAGTCTGGATTTTTAAGGAAATTAGCTCTGAAATTTAGGGTCCTGGTCATCTGATTGTTCCCATTCAGCTAACTCGTGCTTATGTCCAGAGCCCTCGGATGTGCCTCTGTGCTCTCAAAGCCACTGGGTCTGTCAGAACACTTGGGACTCACTGGATCACCTGTGCAATCCCCAGTCATGTGAGCTCCGCAGTGCTAATGGCTCATGCTCATCTGTCAGCTTGCCTCCCACTGCCTCCTCCTCATCTCCACTCATTGCCAAGAATCCAGCCTCTGGCCTTCTTGTGTCTGCTTTGTGTTCCTTTTTCCTTCCTCTTGGAATCGGGTGGGGCAGTCTTTCAGCAGGTCATCTGTTCATCCATGCTCTCACAGGCTCAAACAGTGAGTTACATGACCTACCTTTCATGGGCAGAAAGGGTCTTTTCTATACTTAAGAAAAGACACCAAGAATTGTACCCTCCATATTAGTTATTAATAAATTTGAACTTAAGAAATCTTTCTAGACAATGTCCAAGTCTCACTGTGAAACCAAAGCAAAATGTATTCAAAGGAGAGGGTCAGAACCTGACTGTTCAGAGCTACACTGTCTATCAAGGTAATGACTAGCTCCAGGGAGATATTTACATTTAAAACAAACTTGGGACTGGAGTTAAGAGCTCAGCAGTTAGACTGCTTGCTGCTCCTGCAGAGGACTGTTCCCAGCACCCACATCAGACTACTCACAACTGCCTGTAACTTAACTTAGCTCCAAGAGAGTCAGACGTCCTCTTTTGACGCCTACACGCAATTACACTCACATGCACATACCACACAAACACACAATTAAAAATAAAACTTTCAGCAGGGCAGTGGTGGTACACCCTTTAATCCCAGCACTTGGGAGGCAGAGGCAGGCAGATTTCTGAGTTCAAGGCCAGCCTGGTCTACAGAGTGAGTTCCAGGACAGCCAGGGCTATGCAGAGAAACCCTGTTTCGAAAAAAATTAAAAAATAAAAAATAAAACCTTCAAAAACAGTAATAAGATAAATGAATTTAATTAACATAAAATTCAGGCTCTGAAGTCATATAAACCACAGCTCAAACTTCAGTAGTCCTACAGGCAGGAAAGTGGTAGATCATTAACTTTAGAGCCCCTTTAAAGGACAGCTATGCTCCCTGGAAGCTCTAAAAACCTCTATCTAGATGTGTGAGAAACTTCCTGGAAGAATAAATTCTATAGGACATAGTTCTACATCTGAAAAGATATTCTGAAACAATTACTCATGATGCTCTTTGCTCTGGACTCCCAAGAGGCTGGGTTAGTAAGCCTCACCTACTTTCTCAAGGGCCAGTGTTGTTCCCTGTCCCTCCTTATAGGAGGCTATTTGTGTTCTGAGGCCTGGGTTAAACTGAGATTTTATCTATGAGCTGTCTGAGATTTCAATAGAGCAGCATCAGAACATTGATTTAAGAAGAGGAGCCTCTGCCTGTGGAGCCTAGGGTGGCTGCAGTTTCATACCTATGGAGCTGGCCTTGCTCTCAGATAATCACACCCAGAGGAGAAATCAAGGCAGCTCTGTGGGGCTTATGAAGGAATTTACTCACGAGCAGCAATGCCAGAGCCCACAGCTGCACTAGTGCTGGCCAAGCTCAGATGTTAATTCAGACAGCTGCTCAGGGAATGTCTGTGGCTAGAGCAAGCAGTCCAGCCAAATAGAAGTGGTAGGAAGCAAGGCCCTAGGATGTATTGGAAAGACAACTCCTGGAAAGTCTGAGTGTGCCGGGTCTTCCAGCTGCATGTGCTTCCATCTCAGGCAGGGGTGTGCCCAGCTGGGAAGGCTGAGATGTCACATCATTTCAGAAAACTAGAACAGCATCCCAGGACCAGCACTGGGAATAGCATCCCGATTTCCTCCCTGGACTCTGAGCATGACAGACTGTGAGGTCCAGGAGTATGTGTGTCTAGTCTGCCTCTACCTGAGGGAAGAAGTTTCTAGAAGAGATCAGAACATCAGAGCTTCAAAATAAGTTATCAGGATAGAAAATCTACCTGTCAGCCAGCAGGAAACCTAGGAACCCAGACGATACTGAAAGGGCTGAGATGGAAAGATACACCCAGATGTCGCAGACATTTTTTTAAAGACAGGTCAGTTATTTCCCATAGCTTATTTGAGTGTAGCAGACTGGAACCTCCACATTGAAATGCTGGTATGAATGCAATAAAAATAACTTCAAAATGAACAACTGAATGCAAAGGACAGAAAAGGGGTTTAGAATAAAGAGAGGTTTAGAATAAATAGAAAAAGATGATTCATCAGTTAAGAGCACTTGCCGCCCTCTCAGAGGACTGGAGTTTGGTTCCCAGCACCCACGTGGTAGCTCGCTCCATTTCCAGGGGATCTGCTGCCCTCTTCTGGTACAGTCACTGTATTCACAAGCACACAAACACAGTGCACATAATTTAAAATAAAATAGGTATTTTTAAAAGGAAAATAACATGATTGAAATACACTGCTTGAAGTTTTCAAAGAACTGATAATAACATTGTTAATAAAACGTGAGTGGTCTGAAGGTCAGGTTGAACGGTCACTGTTCAGTGTCTTTGGCTCTGGCTTAGGGCAGATGAAGGCTGACCCAGAGCCCATGGCTGTGGGGGCTGGCTGCCTTCTCTGAAAGTGCAGAAGCTGCACAAGAAACTGAGCTCTCTGAGGTGCGGATTCCAGGGACCCAGGAGGAATCTTTGAAGGGGACCCTTGAAGTACTATGCCTGTCATGAAAACAAGAGAACTTGAAGGAAGGCCAGACTTCCCAGCTCGAGGAAGTAGCATGGAAGCCCAAGACTTCAGTTTCTCTAAGGTCTTTCCACTTCATCCCAACTTGTAATTCCAGTAGAGAAGAAAAAACAAAAGCAACAAACAAACAAACAAACAAACTAGATCTACCCAACAGAAAGTAGTAAAGAAAGTATCTTAGTTAGGTTAGTTAGTTGCTGTGAAGAGACATCATGACCAAGGCAACTCTAATAAAGGACAACATTTAATTGGGGCTGGCTTACAGTTCAGTCCACTATCATCATGGCGGGAAGCATGGCTGTATCCAGGCAGGCATGGTGCTGGAGGAGTTGAGAGTTCTACTTCTTGATCTAAAGGCTGCTAGGAGAAGACTAGTTCTTCTAAGCAGCTAGGAGGAGGGTCTCACAGTGACACACTTCCTCCAAAAGGCCACACCTCCTACTAGTGCCACTCCCTGGGCCAAGCATATTCAAACCACTACAGAAAATGATGTCGAAGAATATAAATATAAAACATAAGATAAATAATTTTTCAATAATCAAAATACTTACAAACATTCCAATACTGAATTTTCCAGCTAAGGACAGAAATTTCAGAATATTGTTTTACACAGACATACATGGTTTTACTATATCACCCAGGCAGTCCTGAAACTTTCGGGCTCAAGGGGTCTTCCTGATTCAGCTTCTGTAGTAGCTGAGGCTGCAAGCTTGTGTCTTTGTGCCCAGCTGAGATTCATAATGTTTTTAAAAACTTAAAAAGTAAAGGTGTGCTGGTATGTACCTGTAATCCCAGTACCTGAGAGGCAGAGGCAGGAGGATCTCTATGAGTTCAAGGCCAGTCTGGTCTACAGAGCAAGTTCCAGGACAGCCAAAGCTACACAGAGAAACCCTGTGTACTACTTCTAAGAAATACATCTAAGATATAATTTAGAGAGGTGATTATATAAACAAGTGGACAAAATTTGTTAAAAAATTAATTGTAATTAAACATATAACAATATTACCATCAAGTTTTCATACATGTAGTAAAATTATAATGAATAAGAAATATCACTGCAATGTGGCAAAAAGTGAAGTGAATACTTTGCAGTGAAAAACTGTCATTTTGATCATCAACATGCCTATGTGTCAGGGCAGTGCATCTCTATGACATCAAAATCACAAAGAGAACAAGAAATCCATAATCACACTGTAGATGTATGTAACAACCTTACACTCCCAAGTCACACAGAATGCATTCTCTCTCACCCACAGGTAAGTTATACAGAAGCAAATACCAATGACCAAGAGTCACCCCATACACCCCATACATGACAGCTCAATAAACTTAGAAATCAGTATAGTCATCACATTATTGCCGTCCACTTCCAAACTCCCAACTACTAATGGAGAAAATTAATGCAAATTAGCAAATTTTAGTACAGGTCAAACAATCAATATACTAGTACCAAGGTATATAAAGCTTTAAAAGCATAAAATAGAAAGAAAAGGAAGCAAATACCCTATTTTTTAAATCTGACTTGGAGTAATAGCTTAGCAGTAAAGTGAATGTCTTGTGTTTACATAACTCTGGATTTAATCTCTAGCCCCCAGAAATAGATGTGTAAATGATAGATAGATAGATAGATAGATAGATAGATAGATAGATAGATAGATAGTAGATAGATAGTAAATAGATAGATAGATAGATAGTAGATAGATAGATAGATAGATAGATAGATAGATAGATAGATAGATAGTAGATAGATAGTAAATAGATAGATAGATAGATAGTAGATAGATAGATAGATAGATAGATAGACAGTAGATAGATAGTAAATAGATAGATAGATAGATAGATAGATAGTAGTTAGATAATAGATAGATGATAGATGGTAGATAGTAGACAGACGATAGATAGATAAAGATGATAGATAGATAAGATAATGCTGATCCAAGAAACTAAACAAAAGAATAAATAACAAAGAGAAGAAGACGAAAAAGGACAGAATAGGTAAGGACCAACAGACCTAAAAGCCAGCTCTTTTAAAAGATGAATAAAGTAGACAAATCCAGGGCTGGAGAGATGGCTCAGCAGTTAAAAGTGCTCTTCCAGAAGACTAGAGCTCAGTTGCCAGCACCCAAAGGTAGCTGAGAACCTCCTGCAACTCTAGCTCATGGAGAATCCATGGCCTCTTCTGGACCCCAGAGGCACTTACTCTCCCCCACCCCTCCCCAAAATTAAAAATAAAAATAAATATTTTTTTAAAAAGTGAAATGCAGGCTACAGACTAGGAGAGGTTAATTGTACTAGTTTGTATCTTTAATTATAACAGCTAAAATGTTACTGAGTATTAGTATCCAGAAATAATAAAAGATCTCTTCCAACCAACAAGAAGAAGCAAATAATGTCATAGAAAAATTGTCAACAGGACAATATTTGTCAATGGGAACCCAAGTAGCCAAAATCCACAAGAAAAATATTCAACTTCAGTTATTTAAAATTTTAACAACTTAAAACCATAATGAGTTACTGTTTGACAGATCAGCAGCATTAAGAAGTTGATGAAGCCTGTAATGATAAGGATGGGGGAGGGGCAAGACAGATGAGAGAAACAGGAAACAGGAGGAAAGAGGAGGAAAGGGAGAGGAGGAGAAGTAGGGAGCAAAACAGGGAGGAAGAGGAAAGAAAGACAATTTTTTAGATTTATTTATTTTATTTGTATGAGTATTTTGCCTGTGTGTGTGTTGCAGGCATGCCTGGAGCCTGTGGAGGTCAGAAGAGGTTATCGGGTCCTCTGGAACTGGATTTACTTATAGATGGTTGGTTGTGAGCCACCAAGTGGCTGCTAGGAAATGAACCTTGGTCCTACTGGAAGAGCCACGATGGTTCTTAATGGCTGAATCTTCTCTCCAAACTACCCCAAAGAACTTTTTATACACAGCTGTTTTGAAGCTGTGTTATGAAAAATTATGTTGGAGACCAGTGTTGGAATATTAGATAGTCAGGCACACCATCTGTGGCCAGCCAACTCGACTGTGGGAATGTATCAGTTAAGAGCTCTCACCTGTGCTCCCAAGACTGCATGAACTAGACTGTTTACTGCAAAAAGAAAAGCAAACAACAGAATGCTCGGATATGGAATTGTCGGTGAATGATGTCAGAGTCACACAGCAGAATACCTAATACATATGAACTGTATAAAATAGATGAAAAAGGCACAGGCAGTGGTGGCGCACGCCTTTAATCCCAATACTTGGAAGGCAGAGGCAGGTGGATCTCTCGAGTTTGAAGCCAGCCTGGGCTACAGTGAGTTTCAGGACAGCCAGGGATACACAGAAAAACCCAATCTGGAAAAAACAAAAACCCCAAACAGTTGGTGAAGACTACTGGCACTTTCAACACTGTCACCTTTGGGCAGGGGGAAGTGGGTGTTGGTTAAAATGTATCTGTAATGTTAAAACAACCAACTAGCCCTAAAGCCGCTATGGCAAGTCATGAATTCAAGTTAAATTTTCTAGAGACAACGGCTGTGGCTCCTACCTACAGACTAAGAAATGATTTCTAGACTTGCTATGGAAAAACCTGAGCCACATAGAAGACCGTGAGCCTTGGACTACCATGTGTAAACAGTTGAGGAGGGGCCTGACTACAGCAGCCCCAGCTAAATAAAGGAGAGACTGGAGAGCCAGGTCAGCGATGGAAAAAGATATGTTTTTGCTATGTTATCAGCCTGTTGTATCATTTGCATGTAGCAATAAATAAATAAATAAATAAATAAATAAATAAATAAATAAATAAATTTTAGTTGAAGCAATCCCTACTACTAAGCCAAAACCACTGTTCTGAAGAATATTTTATATAAACTGTAAGTATAGTTTTCAGTCTGCTTTTGTCCTAAGGGACTGCTTTTTTTTTTTGGTCACAAGCCTTCACTAATAAGTTCCTTACACCCAGTCAGAAGCGTACACTGTGCCCGCTGTGCGTGCCTTAACTGTGCATCTATTTATACGGGATGACGGATACTTTCCCTAATAAATCTCACCACTTCTGCTAAGGAACTGCGTGCTGACTAAATGGCTGATGACAAATGGAATTATCCCTACACTTTCCCCAACAGTGAGAGGGATCGACAAGCGGCAGATTTAGGCTACAAACATATCTGGCATATCTGAAACAAAGTCCATCTTTCTAAACTTTCTTCCCCGGAGCTTGAACAAAGGCAGGATCTAGACCTCAGAGATTTTATGTCTGAGAGCCAGTGACCAAGAAGAGAACCTCGACTCTGCCAGATCGAGAGCCTAACTATTTCCAACTCCCCTGTCACAGTGAGTCTTCCTCTTGTATTTAACAATGCATTTCAAACGCGTTACGTCTTTATAAACCAGTTCTCTTCCTAGAGGCGTGATTTTAATCTCCATCAAACCTAGAACCACGTTAGAGGGCAAAGCACTTCTAAAACAACTGAATGTCCCTACCCTCTGCTAGAACAGCCACACTACGAGGGGTGCATACCCCCTGGGAATAAAGGGAGAGTTCTGGATTAAACCAGCTTGCAGATGGCCATGGCAAGGAAGCTGGGGAGAGGCTCAGGATGAGGCGAGGTGGATGGAGGTGGGTAGGGGTGGGGGTGGAGGTGAGAGTGGGGGTAGGGTGGGGTCACAGGAGAGGAGAGAGGAGCACCATGCTCTCCTCATTTTCGTGTCTTTCATTTCACAACGTCTCCTTTTCCGTGCCTGCTGGTGTGCTCACTTGCCTTGTGTCAGAGCCAAGAGACAGGTCAGCTCCAAGGCTTCTTATCCAAGTTGGCAGAGACTGTGGCAGCAGGGTGGTAACTCTGCCCGATGTTCCCAAGCTGTGGCTGGGACGCTTCCAACAGCAAAGTCACTCAGTAAACAGTCCTCTGTTTCTTCTTTGGGTTGGCGAGATATCGCTAGGCTCTTGTACTACCCACTCCTTAATTTCCACGAAGCCGCAGACCAGAAACTTCCCAGGTCTCCGTGTCTTCAAAGAATCTTTGGGTAGCTATAAAGCACCTTTGACAAAAGCATCACTATGCCCTGTCATTTCAGCTCTAAGCCCAATAGATGACTTCCTGGGGATTTCTGCTTTCCGTATTTCCTGTGCCTCGCTGAGTTCAATATTCAAAAACTTTATTTGATATCTATTTGAGCCTGGCTTTGTTCCAAAGTAGAATGGAGGCAGAGAGACAAATAAATATATATCTTAATAGTCTTTTTTTTTTTTTTTTTTTTTTTTTTTTAAGTTTACGAGCTAAGTGGAGACAGAAACATCAATGTGGAACTTAGTACAGCATGGGGCAAAATGTCTATAACCATCAAAAGCATGGGGTAAAGATAGGGGAAACACAGGGTCGCCTGAGTTGGAGGTAGCTTTGCAAGAGGGCAGGAGGCTTAAGAAAGACTAACTCGAGGGGAAAGATGACCAAAGCTTGAGAGGCTGACCTCAGTAGAAACAGGCTGCGGGACAAAGGAGACCTATCTATGACCCCCACAATACAGGTAAGCCCACAAGAAAATCAAAGCCAGGAACCAGCACAGAGGAATAAGCCAGCAAAGATTCCCTTAACTTGCTATGTATTGAGTCCCAAAGACCAAAGGGGCCTCTTGAACCATGTTTTCCACGTCATGCTGAGGATTACATCATGAAACTATTTCACCACCTCAAGCAACAGATCTGTGCCAGAGTGGAAAGTCACCTCCAGCACTCCTGACCCCACTGTTGACACTCTGCCTCCACACCACACTGCTATACCCAGATGGCACAAGCCCTGCCAGTGGCATGCTAAGAGTTGGGACATACGTTCTCAGGCAGAAGCATCGAGAAGGGCAAGGCTCACTCTGAGCACTGATTTTCCTCGGATTTCGTGGCATGTTGTATACCATTTCACTGGGTCTGACTAACACTCAGGATCCTCCATTGACCCAACCTGGCCTTTATGACCTTCATCTCTAATACTCAACCTATAATCTCCAGACAGATCCATCCATCTACTCAATGTCACCAGCTTTTGCTGGGCTCCTGCTTGCTGCTGGGGCACTGCCCTGTCATCTCTTCTTCAAGGTTGCTTTCTCTATTATCACCTAGATGTAAAGCTCAGGGCTCTGGGCTCAGGACCTTCAGTTGCCTTGAGTCTCTTCTCTGCTATTATTGAATTGTATGCAAACTGATTTGATTCATTTCAATCAACTTATAGAGGGCCTACTGTGTGTCAGGGATCCTACTAGGCACTCAGGATTCCAGGATAAGTAAAGCATGATACAAAGAGTCTAGAAAGGGAATAGGGACACAAAAACAAATCATTGCTAGGAAAAGGAACAAGAAGCACAGTCTAGAAGATGGAAACGGAGGGAGCCTTGTGGAGAGAGAGGCGCCTGAGCCCAGTCAGTGCAAGAATGGTAACACTGCAGGGGTCAGTGTGCAGAAAGAAGGGAAAGGCTGAGAAGACTAGGTGTGCTAACTCAGAGCACCCAGTGACTCAGGCGCCTACCCGACAGTCTACACAGGTAGTTTTGCTTGGTTCTAGGACTGGCTGTGTGTCATTGCACTGCAGTCAAAAGAAAGAAGGGGAGGAGCTTCCCTCTCGCCCCACCCCCATCCCCACCCCCACTCCTGAGAGTGGTTAAAGACAATCTAACTTAGTGCTTAGAAGAGCGGTAGACCCTACCTTCCATTCAAGGGATTAAGGAAAACTACAGGAAAGAAATTCTGGAGCTCGGAGCAAAATCACGCTCAGGGGTGGGATGGAGGGGAAGCCACGACCGCTCTGGGGAGAGCCATGCGATCAGGTGTTGCAGAATTGTCCCTGGTGTGTGACTGTCTCCTGAGACACCTTACCTAAATTCTTCAAGGACAGGAATTACATCTCAAACGTCCTTCTTATCATTCCAAGTCCCTCACACAGCTCTGGGTGCACAGTGGGTGCTTGATCAATTATCAAGAATCTTTTGGGGTCATGACAACATTTTAAAAGGAAGAAAGAAAAGGAAGAAAAAAATCTTCCTATTTGTTCATGACAAGAACTTGTTCTTATTCCCTAAATCTGAGACTAAAAATGAAAATTCATAAGCTTCTACAAATCCACATTTGAAAGGAAGATGGCGTATATAATTAAAAGCTTATGGATGTCTAATAAGGGACAGAAGATTCCAGTTAAAGCCAGCATCTCATCTCTAAGCAGCCTTTCTCGCTGTGTGGGCACCCCAACTGCTAAGTTTGTTTAATAGATCAAATTAAATGGCTGACTGCCTGTGAAGGGCATCTTGGGGGCTTGGGGCTTAGCCTGGCTCTGATGCTCATTTCCAGCAGGCTCGCTACCGGCAGAGGTACTCAGTCCTGTTATCTTCAAATCAAGCCACTTTGAGACCCTGGGGAGGGAGATGCAAAGCCTCACAGAAGAGTCCTTCAGGAGAAACAAAAGGCATGAACGTTTCATTCACTTATTCTATCTTACCAATTCTTGCTCTATTCCTCCCAAATCTGATCAGGATCTGAAAAATGCCTTGACTACACACACACACACACACACACACACACACACACACACACACGTGTATATATATATATATATATATATATACACACACACACATGTATATATACACACATATATATATACATGTGTGTGAATTATATTTGTGTATATATATATATGCATATATATGTATATGTTTTAAGTGCAAAGGGTAATTTTCAGTTCCATAAAGACAAGCAAGCATCCTTGTTGTGTGTTCATATTACAACACATGCACCGTTCTTGTGGGCTGAGAGTGTGGCTCAGTGGTAGAGTACTTGTCTGATGTGTGCAAGGCTCTGTAGACCCCAGCACTGCATATGCTACTGTAAAATCATAGTGAGATGCCGTAGTGTTCAGATGCTATCCTAAACAGCTAACAAAGGTACAGTATGTGCCTCAGCTATTGACAATAGACCCTGAATGACCTGGATGGAGGCCAGTTGGTTCATGAAACCTACACATAAGAGCTCTGTATCAGCCCCGTGTGGTGTGTTGGTAATTTCCTATTGTCCATCCACTCCCTCTCAGCAACACCCACATGTTTTCCTTTGGAGAACTGCCTCCTCCAGACCACAGCACCATCCTGAGCCTCTCCTCTCCCAGTCCACAAGGCAGAGGCATGGATCCAGATTAAGCCAATAGATGTAAGGAGACATGGGAGGAACGGATTTAGCCAATTAAAGCTTTTGTCCTTCTCACTGAGGTAATTAACTGACTGAGGAATGGGTGTGACACTGGCTGAGCTAAACACAGTCCTCCCTGGAACCTTTCTTCATCAGTTAATGAGGATGAGTTCTCTCCTTGGGCGATTGCTAAAGTGGAGAAATGTGGACCTGAGGCATCTGGAGGCCATCTTGCTGTTGTAGAGGAGAAAAGGTAACTGACAGCAGACATTGAGAAGGAATGAGTGAATCCCAAGGAAGAGGAACAGAAAAGGGCCTGACATTGTGCTTTGAGACTCTGGAGCTGTTCCGACAGCCAGCTACAGTCTACTGGACTTTTAGTTAATCAATATTTTTTCTTTTCTACTTTTGCTTACATGTGATTCAGTCAGACAGCTTCTGTCTTTAGCATTCAAGAAAGAACTGATTATTAATCTACATCCATAAGATGATTCTATAGAATTCCCATTACACAATGCTTATAAAATCTTGGATTAAATTGAAAATGATGCTTGTCCTAAGACTCCAAACTAATACATCATGTAACTTGGAACCTTCATGGGTCCTTAATCAAAGATGCCTGGCAGGGGATGGTATAGAAACAGTAAAAGCAGCAGTGCTCACTGAAAGGTCTGTGTGTCTCTGTGTGTGCTGGTGTGTGTGTGTGCATGTGGGTGGGGTGCATGTGGGTGTGTGTGCACATGGGTGTGCGTGCATGTGGGTGGGCATGCATGTGGGTGTGTGTGCACGTGGGTGTGCGTGCATGTGGGTGGGCATGCACATGGGTGTGCGTGCATGTGGGTGTGTGTGCACATGGGTGGGCGTGCATGTGGGTGTGTATGCACGTGCGTGTGTGTGCACGTGGGTGGGTGTGCACGTGGGGGGTGTGCACGTGGGGGGTGTGCACGTGACTGTGTGTGCATGTGTGTGTGTGTGCACGTGGGTGTGTGTGCACGTGGATGTGTGCATGTGGGTGTGTATGCACGTGGCTGTGTGTGCATGTGGGTGTGTGTGCACGTGGGTGGGCATGCACGTGGGTGTGTATGCACGTGGCTGTGTGTGCATGTGGGTGTGTGTGCATGTGGGTGGGCGTGCACGTGGGTGGGCATGCACTTGGGTGTGTATGCACGTGACTGTGTGTGCATGTGGGTGTGTGTGCACGTGGCTGTGTGTGCACGTGGCTGTGTGTGCATCCTTGATTTTCAAAGATGCCAAACACTACTTCTTTCTCTTAGCATCACAGAAAAGAATTATAATTAGCTGCACCTTAAAATAATTGGAATTTATTTTAGTCTCTTTCTCTAATTATTTGCAAATCCAAACCATGGATTTATCTCATTCCTGTAAGAATGTTTTAAGAAGTTGTCCGCATTACTTTTACAGGCACTAGGAATAAAACAGAGAGTTGGATAAATGCTCTAGCTTGCAGGAGCTCACATTCTGGTAAGAGAAAGGGAAGTGTAAACTGATAAACAGGCGTAAGAGCTGCCTTCTCCTAGAGACCCTGCCTTCTCTCAAGCACTCAGACCAGAGCTGTCATAATGCAGTCTGAGAGACACACATGCTCAGTGTTCTGCTCAGTATTTTTCTGGCTCTCTGGATTTCCTGGCATTTCAGGTACTACTGTGTGTGTGTTGTAATGTACAGTCTCACTGCAAAGAGTTGGTTGCCTCTTTATGAGGCCAAATATGATCAATTTTGGTTGATCCAGACTTCAGAATAAATAAAAAAAAAACAAACCCAGTTTTACATTTTCTTTTAAGTTCAATTATAAGCAGAATATCTGAGTACAGAGCAGAGCCAGGGTCATCTCAGCTTCATTTAGGGCTTTCTCTTCCTTAAAGAGACAGTGCAGCTAAGTCCTAGGGGGAATCCCTGTCCAAGCAAGCTGCAGAACCGAGGCTGATTTCCCCAGTTCCTCCTTGGAATCTCATGATATTTTATTTAGCTAAGGACAACAGTTGCTTCCTTGTCTTAGAACCTGGGTCTTTCTGTGTTTGGTTTTAGTGGGTGAGTGGTCTATCTAGCAGACAAAAAGTAAAGAGGTTACTTCCCCCCTTTCTGTTCTAAATGGCTTGTAAACTGTCCACATGGATCTTCAAATGAGAAAGAATCCAAAATGGCCTATGTTCTTTTGCTCCACATAAAGCATTTATTGGGTTAGTTTACTTATGAAGGATTAAGTGCTGAGTTCCAAAGCCAGAAAGCTCTTCAGAAAATTAGAGTCTAAATGTTTCATTCTGAAAATATTTGAATAGTTTAAATTACTTGCCCAATTCACAGAGCTAGTTAGTAGTCTGGCCAAGATGAAGGCACATTACTACTAAATTCCTCCCAAGTCCCATGCCCGCTAATTTGCTTCTTTCAAGAATCCTGTAATATGTCCACTGCATGACTCTGGCGTCTACTGTACCAAGATATCAAGGCCACCAGGCCCAGCGCTACGTTTAAACTTCCTCACAGCTCATCTGAAAGATGACTGTTGAGGCTTCTCTTGGGCAATCCTCTCAGTGTCACCTAAGACCCATGTCTTCTGAAGCCCCACAACATTGTATCTTCCTGTCTATATTGGGATCTTTTCTCTATGTCCCACTTTCTGTTTAACATAGACATGTTCAGGGCTTTTACATGTAATGACATTCCAGTTCATTCCAGAGACAGGCTTTTATTTTCATCAGAGCCAGACATGAGAGTTTCTACACTCAGCCCTGTTTGATGGCATGCACCTTTTGTCCCAAAAGACAGAGCCAGGTGGATCTCTGTGAACTTGAGGCTGCCCTGTTCTACACAGTAACTTCCAGGTCAGCTACATAGTGAGAATTTGTCTTAAAATAAATAAATAGGAGCTAGGGAGATAGCTCAACAGTTAAAGACACAGGTTGTTCTTTTAGAGGACCTGGGTTCAATCCCCAGGATTCACATGGTGGCTCACAGCCTTCTGTAACTCCCATTCCAAGGGATTTGCCCCCTTCTGGACTCATTGGGTACTGCAGGCAAAACACCCATAGACACTAAATAATATAAAATAAATGAATGAATGAATAAATAAAATTTCTACACTATCCATTTATGTTTACTCCTTCAACTTCAAAACTGTGACTTTTAACACTGCTTGTCAAAGAAATGTCTGAGGTAAGGACATGAGTGCTTTTGGAGGGCATGCCCCAGTTTTTCCTTTCTCTCTCATCTTCCTTAATCTTCATTTATTGCTGTCTGTTTCTTTGAGTCTCCCTCCCTTCCCCTCCCTCCTGTGTTACTGATGCTTCCCAGGGTTCTTTTCTCTCCTGTAACAAGCTTCATCTCTGTCGCAGTCCTCACACACGAGTCTACACCACACAGATGTCTTTAAAGGAAAAGACTGCTCCTGGGCGTCCATTGCTGACTGGAATTATTTTAATATCTTTATCTAGGTAAATGTAAAACTGAGCATAAATTTCTCACGCTTATGTTTTACAGCTAAAGTTTTGTAAAATGGAAGCAAATAAAACTACAAATTGTAAAACTCAGAAAATAATGCGTTAATTTATGGAGCTAGTTGTTTTTTTTAAAACCACATTGTCAGTTTGCACCGTGAACAGGGAAGTGGGTGCTGACAGCAGAGCCCTTTGACTGAGGTAGTCTTGGGCCATTTCATGATTCAGCTCTCCCGTCCTCACCTCCAGTCAGGTGAGGTATCCAGCTATGATACCTTCATTCACACGGGCAAGCAGGCACACGATGATCCTTGACCAGGTTACGTCACTTACATAGTAGGCCTGACACTGTGATACTTGGCACCAGGAAGACAATAAACAGAAACGCAAATGCCAAGGCCAGAGGACACCAGCAGGACTCATTCATAAGGTGGTCATCCTGATGATCCAGATAATTGTTGAAATCAAAGCATGGGCGTAAAATCAACTTAGTGAACACACAGACGCTTGAAACCAGAGCTGAAGATGCTTAGAGCCACAGGAACCCCAACTGACTGTGTGACCCGGTATCCGCAGCCCCCAAGCCCTTTCCTGAGCCTCTGCCCTGTATTTCCAGCTACCAAAAATGTCTCTACCTCCATGACATTTTGCACACAACATGTCCAAACTGAACTTGTTATTGTTCCCACGCACACACCCACCTTCACCTCTATTCCCAATCCTAGTCAATGACATCATCATCTAGCCAGGCACCTAAGCCAAAAACGTAAGTCTCATCCGAGATCCTGCCCTCGCCTCCCCTCCTACACAAAAGCCTTCTTGATCCTACTTCCTAAACTTTTTTCAGTTCAATCATCAATTTTCCTTTGGTCAAGACATTCCATGAGAGACTATCTCGAAGCAGTAATCTACAATATGGGACAATGGCAAAAGACAGAAGGGTTCGTGCCACTAAAATACTAGGTATGGAAAAGCAAGTTACCATTCTTGAGGAAAACATAAAAAAATTCTTAGAATTTTGATAATCAAAAAAAAAATGACGGGGGGGGGTGGGCATTGAGATAGCTCAGCAAGTGAAGAAGGCCTTCGATAGCAAACCTGATGACCTTAGTCATCATAAGGTGGAAGGAGAAAACCAACTTCTGCAATCTGTTCACTGGGGTGTACACACACACACACACACACACACACACACACACACACACTACATAAACACTCACATACTCACACACACACACTCAGTCATTCACACACTCACACACACACTCACATACTCACACACACATTCACTCACTCTTACACACACACAATTTCAATTTACAGATTCCAAAAAAAAAAAAAAAAAAAAATTAAAGCGTAAGATTGATATGAAAATACAAAAGGCCGAGAGAGCCAGTGCAGTTCTAAGGAGAAAGAGAAGGGCTGGAGGCATCACTTAGATTTAATCTCAAATTATACTATAGAACTATTGTAAGAAAAAAAAAGATATAGACCAGTGAGACGGAATAGAGGGCCCATAAACAAACCTCCACAGTTAAAGCCATCTAATTTTTGACAAAAGTGACAAAGAGAAAACAGCCATTTCAATAAATGGTTCTGGGAAAGCTGTATATTTACCTATAAAATAACGCAACTAGATACAAGTCTACACACACACACACACATACACACACACACACACACACACACACACAAACACGAACACACGCATTCAATTCAAGATGAATCAAAGGCTTGAGGAAAACAAACAGAATCCTTCAGGATCTGACAGAGGCAAAAACCTTCTATAGAGGATGCTAAAGGCAATACTTCCAAGAGGCACTGCGGGGATGCTCTGTGGTGAAGAGCATTGGCTGCTCTTCCAGAAGACCCAGGTTTGGTTCCCAGCAGCCACGTGGTGACTCACAACCATCTGTATCTCCAGTTCAGGAGATTCAATGCCCTCTTCTGGCTTCCATGGGGACCAGACACAAAAGTGGTGAGCAGACATCCACGCAGAAACACCCATACACATAAAATTATTAATAATCCCAAAAATTAACATGAGAATTTAAAAGATTTTCTGCACAATAAAGTAAAAGCAGATTAAAAAGAGTCATTGTATGGAGTGGGGGAAATTCTTTGCCAACGATATATCTGAGAGGGGAGTGATAACCTAGATTCTGTAGAGAACACACAAACACAAAGATTATTCTACCAACAAATGACCTAATGAGCTGAATAGACATTTCTCAAAAGATGAACTACAAGTAATCAACAAATGTATGAAAAACTCTCCAACATCCTTAGCCATCGGAGAGACAGATTAAAAGCTGAGAGTTATCTCACTCTAGTCAGAGTGGCTCTCCTGGAGAAAACAAAACTGGGGCCTGGCATGGTGGCACACACCTTTAACCCTAGTACTCGGGAGGCATAGGCAGGAGAATCTTTGTGAGTTCAAGGCCAGCCTGATCTATATATAAAGTTCTAGGAGAGCCAGGGCTATGCAAAGACCCCCCATCTGGGGAGGGGGGGACAAGATGAGGGAAATAGGGACCCTAACTACAGATATCAGTATGGAAGCTCCTTAAAAACAACAGCTAAAGCTGTTTGTACATACATGTTCCGTTTGTATCCAGAAGACTGAAGGAAGCGAAGACGTCACGTTCATGTGTTTTTGTTTTATTGTACGTATACGGCTGTCCTGCCTTTATGGATGAGTACCACACATATGCCTTGCTGGTGGAGGCCAGAAGCAGAGTCAGAACCCCTGGAGTCTACAGATGGTTGTGAGCCACCATGTGGGTGCTGGGAATCTTTCTGCAAGAGTAGCCAGTGTTCTTAGCTGCAGAGTCATCTATCCACATTGATTGCTGCACTGTTTGCAATAGTAAAGATATGGAAGCAGCCCAGAAGCCCAGAAAGCCACGCATGCTTGGGTAAGGAAAACATGGTAAACAAACACAGTTGAGGGTATTCTTCAGCGGTAAGAAGAATAAAAACTGTGTGATCTGTGGGAAAACACGTGGAGCTGGCGATCACTATGCTAAGCAAAATAAGCCAGATTTGGACAGGCACATCACATATTACATGTTTTCTTTCATATGTGAAGTCTACAGTAGAGGTTATGGGTAAAAGGTTGGCAGGATAAGATGGGGCAATTCAGGGAACTGCCCCCAAACCCTGAGACTCCTAGAGGAAAACAGGAGAAAGAGATGCATAGACCAGGGCTTTCTGCGAAGGATTCTGAAGGCATGAAAGGGATGCTGCTTGTTTCTCATACGTGGAGGTTAGATTTGACTACACATGCATGCACACACACATGCATGCACACACACACATAGACACAGGCACACACACACACACACACAGACACACACACACAAACACATGCATACAAATACACACATATATTCACACAGATATGCACACACACACACACACACGCCCCATATATTTTTATGACATGAAAGCACAGGGGGCTGAGAGAAGGCAGGGGATCAGGAAGGAAGGCAGGAGGGGCTGGGACATAAATGTAAATGTGGGCACAATGCATTGCTGTGTACAAAAATGTCAGGATGAAACCCCATTATTCTGTATACTAAAATAATTAAAGAATAAAAAAATTCAATTTCCAGAAATACTACTAATAACATTTCAAGGAATACGAACATGTAATAAAAACAAGACACGGGGAAACACTACTCTGAGCATCAGTCTTTAAAAAAAATCTTGTTGAAAAGATTTACAGAAGTTTGAGAGAGAAAAATTTCCTGACACAGAATATAAAATAAGGGCTGGTGGTGGAGACCTGTAAGCTCAGCACTTGGGAGGCTAAGGCTGGAGAATCATAAATGCAAAACCAGCCAAGACTACATAGTAGGATATTGTCTCAAAAATAAAATAATATCAAAAAGAAGTAGAAAAGAAAGAATACAAACAGGTTCAGAAAAACTTTGGTGGGGGAAGGGGGGTTGGCTACCAGGACGTAGTATGTAGCATACATGAGCCTTGAACTTGCAATGTATCTCAGGTTGACTTCAAACACACAATCCTCCTGCTTCAGCCTCCCGAATGCTGGGATTAAAAGTGTGTACCGTCATGAGGTTTGTATTTACCTGCGTGGTCTGATGCTCTTTGCGGCCCCCCAATGCTGGGATTGAACTAGGGTCGTGTGCACAGACGTTTGCACCTCCCCTTCCAGCTCTACCTTGAGCCCCTGGTGCTTGTGCTCCCTGTTTGGCACCCTTTGTTTTGCAAAAAGTACTTGATTAGGGCAGTTTTCTAAGAATTAACTCTCAGATTTGTTTGTTTATCTGTAAATATTGTAATATATATATACTTCATTATTGCAGGATGGTTTCGTACTTAAAGGATTTTGGCTGATGTGAAGGAAAAAGAAAAGATTCAATGAGGAAAAAGATGGAAAGGGGGAAGAGAGGATAAAAGAATTTCTTTTCGTCCTCACAGCCCGGCTAGGTGCTGCCCCACTTCCTCCCTGCTTAGTCAGGCTGCTTACAGCCCGCCTTAGATATTACTTCCTGTTTGCATCCTGCCTGGAGGTCAGCCATGAGTGGACGTGCCGAGCCTTCTCAGATCTTTGCTTGCACGTGTCTGACTATCACTGGAGAACACTGTCCCCTATGCAGGTCCCTAGTCTCATAAATAAAATAATCTAAAACAGACTCAGAAAGAAACTTGAGGACAATTTTATTAGAGTTTGAGAGCAAGCATAATGTGACAGGTCAGGCAAGCTGGAGGTCTCAGCAGCTGCACAAAGGGAGGGGGTGGGATATGAAGAGAGAAAGTTGTCTTTTCTAAGCGAGGGGAAAGTAGGCAGGGGCTTCAAGGAGTCTGCCAGCAGCTGCATGGGGTTGGGGGTGGGAGTGGGGAGGTGGGGAAGAGAGAGACACACAGACACAGACAGAGAGACACAGAGACAGACACAGAGAAACAGAGAGACAGAGACAGAGAGACAAGATAGAGACAAACAGAAGCAGAAACAGAGATAGAGACAGAGAGAAAGGATTAAGATTTTAGGCAGTGTCCAAAAGAGGGAGACAGAGGAGGAAAAAGAAAAGGTTACACTTTCTGGGTGGTGAGCAGGCTTAGCAGGGAAGGGTCTACACCAACCACAAGGGTTGGGCTTCCTGAGTCCATAAGCACACATCTCACCATCTCATTAAGGAGGCTGCTACTCCCCATCTGCAGATGTACCCTGGTTATTTTCACCTCTGGCTTCAGGCTGTCCCCTGAGATTGTAAACAGAATTTTCTCCCTATCACAAGAGGTCTTGGCCTTGCCTGGACAAGGGAGGCGCCTGCTATCTTCATAAAAGGGTGTTATCAACCACTGCTGCCATTTGCAAAGGGGCTAGAGACCATCAACCATGATATTTCAGTTCTAGGGAGGAGCAGTTTTGGAGTATCCTTCTTCCTTAAAATTTGTGTCATTCCAGGACATGGAGTCCAAGGCTGCCAGAGGGGTCCATCGTCATTCAAGGAGCCTCAAGCCTATTCACTTCTAATAGCTACCTCATGTCCTCTGTCTATATGATGCATGTGGCTTTCTAAGTTCCTGAAGAGGTGTGTGTGTGTGTGTGTGTGTGTGTGTGTGTGTGTGTGTGTGTGTGTGTGTGTGTGTGTGTGTGTGTGTCACTCTGGGTTGGTTTATTTTATTGCACTGGGGACTGGATGCAAATGCTTCATACTCATACATGTGCTTTTGAATGCCCAAAGAAATTCTCTCCCTGTCTTCTCCTGGTTTTCAGTGTGTCTGCTTTTATTTTTGCCTCAGCTGAAATCTTTAGTTTCTCATAGCAGTAAGATGTGTCTGATCTTACACTGTTTTCAGGGATGGCCCCTGTGCAGATGCCTGCCTGGGATGAGGCAAGCACTTGTTGCCTTTCAGAGGAAGACAGACTCCACTGCTTGTGAATAAGGGCTGCTCTTTCTCCTTGGACTGACCAGGGTCCCCAGTGAGAAAGTCACGGATGTCTTCAGGCTTATCAGCAAGCCAGGAAAAGGGTCAAGGGTGAGGAAGAGTCATGTGAACTTCCCTATATATATTTTTTCCTTCTTTGCCCTTAGATTTGAATATATTTGGTGGTGGTTTTGTATGAATCTGGACTCATACATGCCACAGCTTGTGTGTGTAGATCAGAGAACAACTTTCAGGACTCTGTATAGAGGTGAGCGGAAGACAATTTTCAGGACTCTGCATGTAGTTTAGAGGAGAAATTTTAGGAGCTGGGTCTCACCTTTCACCTTGTTATGGCTGGGTCTTTTTTTTTTTTTCTTCCTGCGGCTGCACGGTGGACTTCAGGCTGGTCTGTGAACTTCCAGACAATTCTGTCTCCACTTCCTATCTCACTGTGAGTATGCACACTGCCACATTTGGCTTTTCATGTGAATTTGGGGGATTGAATATGGATGAACAGGCTTTCGTGGCTAGCCCCTTTACCCTCAGAGCCATCTCCCCAGCCCCTAAGGTGTTTACTTGGTTGCTATAAACCTGTGACAGTTTCAAAAAATCTTGTTTCAACATTTTTTCCCTTAATCCAGAGGTAATTTTGTGATGGGAGAAGTCCTTGAAGCTATGGCTCAAGCATGTAGAGTTTGCCAGCCCAGCCTAATCAGCAGACCATGGATCCCAAAGACAGATTTGGGGGAAACAAGATGGGGGAGATGGCCCAGCAGTTAGCAGTACTTGCTGCCTTCTGAAAGGATCCAATTTAGGTTCCACATCAGGAGGCCTAAGTAGCCTATAACTCCAATTCCAGGGGACCCCATGCCCTATGACCTCCACAGGAACCTGCTCCCACATCCATGACATTTACACACACAATAATATTAATAAATAATAATAATATAAAAATAAATCCTAAGAAAACAACCCATCAAGGTGTCTAGATCCTCAAGAACTATCAAGGCAGACTTCCAGCTTCAACATGCATATTCACACATGTGTACATATGCACATATCTACATATACACGAACAACCACAAAACACATCAAAATGAGGAGGAAAATTAACATAATTAAAGAGAAAAATCAGAATTTTAGGATCATGCCTTTAATACCAGCACTCAGGAAGCAGACAGGCAGATCTCTGTGAGTTCGAGGCCAGCCTGATCTACAGAGCAAGTCCCAGGACAGCCAGGGCTACATAGAGAAACCCTGTCTTGAAAAACAAAAAACCAACCCTCCCAAGACAAACAAACAAAGAACAAAAACAAAAAGTTCATTCTCTGCTATAACTTCACAACTTTGAAAAGAAATAAGCAGAGGCCAATATACACCTAAAACATGAAGAAAGAGACCAAAGGAACAATCAGAAATGAAAAGGAACATATAAAAATAGAGATGGAAATGAAAACACAGCACAGAGCTTGTGGGCTTCACAAAAGCAGAAGTCAGGGAGAAACACACAAAACCTCTGCAAAGCCCCCTTGACATGGGAAGGCCCTACAATGAGCTGAGATTGAAAGTTTATCATACAGAAGAGGGCTCTGAGCGCTTGGGCAAGTTACGCTCTCAAGAGCTACCAAGTCTTCACCCCCAAGCTGCTCCAGAGGATCAAGTTTTTATATCTTCAAACTTCCTCCATCAGGATGACTTCATTTGTATAAAATAACCATCTTAATTTTAAAAAGGTAAATAATTGAATAGTGAGTCAATCTGGCACTAGATCATTTTAAGCTGAACGTAACTGGTTTAGCAGTCCAAGGTTTTGGTGGCCTCTTCTGTGTTCCTCGTGGTTTTCTATCAAGGCAGTGGCTAGTCATACAGCTTTGAGTAGGACATTCTAACATCCTCACTTGACATATCCAGACAGGTGACCATGGCAGAGGTGTCTCGGTGTACATTCTCAATTTTTCTTCGTATTGGAATCTTCCCCAAAGCTCCAAGAATGACCTACATGTTTTATGTTCCTAAAATAGAGCGCCATGAACCCCTAAGCAGACACAGGACCCCATTGTCACTTACAAATCATTCCCCCAGCCACAGCTGTCCCTTCCTGCACTGCCATCGGTGTCTGAGAAACAGGGAAAGCGACTGTCAGGGTGGCAGTCCAAGTAATTGTCAACAGTTATTTTTGAGTTTTATGTATGTACTGTGATTAAGCAATCGCACACCGATAGGTTGTTAATTTTATGTGATTGTGAAGCGTGCTGAAGTCAACGTATTTCTAGCTTCTTCACACTTCCAAGTTTTTCCCTAAGACAAATTCCTAGTAGAATTCTTTTTTTTTGCATAAAAGCTAATTTTAAGGTTTGAAATAGTCACACGTAGATATATATAACAAAATTACCATCCAGCATGTTTATGCAAATGCACATGCTCACCAAGAGGAGAAAAGCTCCCTTTTCTTCACACTTTCAAGAATGTTAATTAGTTTTAGAATTGTTTTAAATATTTGTAAATATAAACAAAAGTCGCGCAGCTGTCTTCTACTCAACAGCATACTGTAAATGTCTTTCTGTATTTGTACACATGACCTGCTCCACTTAAAAAAACAAATGCAGTCTTGCTTTCCATCTCACCACTGTAATGGCTCATGATACCCCTACTTAGATTGTCCCAGCGGTTAAGAGCACTGAATGATCTTCCAGAGGACTTGGGTTCAATACCTAGCACCTACGTGGTGACTCATAACTGTTTGTAACTCCAGTTCCAGGGAATCCAGCACCCTCTTCTGACCTCTGTGGGAGCCAGGCATGCATGTGACTCAAAGACATACACGTAGGCAGAGCACCCAGGCACATTTAATAAATAAATAAGCTTAGAGATAATCATTTAGAAAGTAATCTAGTTCTTTATTAAAAGCATTGGCTATTGTAGTTCATCAATAAATTGTTATGTTCTATTCCTTATTTATTCTTAAGAGAATTTTTGTATGTTTTGTGTATACATATATGTATTTATGCATATGTGTATGTGTACACAATATATACATGTGAATATGTATATATGTGTGTGTGTGTGTGGTATATGTTTGTGTGTGTCTTTTAAAATTTCCTCCAGAATTATTAATGTATCATAATCACCCTTTGTCTACTATTTATTTTGAAATACCACTCCCAGTTTGTTACTATTCTCCTATCACTTGTGGTATATTTATCATTTACATTTTAAATCTGGGTGAATCTTTTCCTTGGAGGCTCAGATGAAATAGTGCTGTGATATTTTGCTAACCTGGTATGGTAAGCCACTCATTATAACTCTTCAAAGTCTTCATCTTTTTACACTTCCAATCTAATTCTCAACTTTTCTTGGAAAGTTATCTTCTTTCTCATTCAAGATTTAGTACTGGAGAACCACATTCAAATTTTTTTATCGTCTCTGACTCCTTTCCCTTGCCTATGTCTTTAAGACTCCTCCAAGGTTGTCCCCTCTCGCTAGTCACAGAGTCCCCGCTCTTTGCAGGCCTTACTAATTTTAAGTGAATTACTGCAACCATCTCCCAACAGGGCTGCCAGTCTCTAATCCCACTCTCCTTCAACCCAGTCTTTCCGCTGTGATCAGAGACACATCTCTAAATCCAAAGCCCAACTACGTGACCGCAGCTTCTAATTCTCCAAAATGAACTCTGTTTCCTGAGGTTGATGACCATACCTACCCATCACATTAGGTTTGCCTCTGTCCCTATTCTTTCTTAGTGAGTCTCTCATTTTTCTTTTATGCTGCTTCTTTCTATGCAGAGCTGTTTCATTAGCTTCTTAACCTAGCTATGTCTTACTCCCCTAGACACTCATCTCAAGCTTTGTCTTTCCCTCTGTGGGGACACATTGAATGCATATGTACACAGTCTATAACATCCATCAAACCATTCAGCATGTGAGAATTCATAGCAATTTTACTCATAACAATCCAAGACAGTCTAAGTGTCCATCAATAATAAAATCATTAAACAAGGCATGGCGTATTCATGCATAAACTCTAAACGAGCACAGTACCATCCCATAGGCCGTGGTGAAAAGCTGAATGGATCCTCAGACACCGAGCAGAGCACACAGGAGACACGCACTTCTGAAGCAATAGGTAATCATTACCTGCCTCCATTGTACAACATATCTTTCAAATAAGACTAGAAGGGACCAAACTATTACATACTCATGTATCTGTGTTCCTAAGCAAAGATAAGAATGTTTATAGGAATGCAGAAATAGCTAGAACCCAGCAAGATAATACCACAGAATTCCAATAGAAAAATAGCATCAGATATGCAAAACAACAGAGAAAAACACTCAAGAGTGACCATTAATAAGAAAATTAAATTACTGAAACCAAGCCGAAGGTGTGAAGCTGAAAAAATTATTATCAGGTATTAAAAGAGCTGGGGGAACAGTGTGCACGCATTCAGAACATAAAGTAGAGTCACGGGTGATCTGAAAAAACGCTAAACTGAATTTCATCAGAGTTGAAAGAGTAAAAAATGGCTTTGGATGAAATTAATGGCGTGTTTGATGTCACATGAGAAGCGCGGTGCGCCTGGTGCCGTACGCAAGGATAAACGTGAGGACGTAGTAACAGAAATAGCAAAATGGGACACAGACGGATGATGGTTTAGCTCATCATGTGACTAGCGGAATACCTTTAAAAGCTTAATATGTGTGCAAACTCTCCAAGGAGAGGGTAGAGACAGGTAATACCACCACCACCACTAACAACAACAATAAAATCTTAACATCCTAAAATCATTCAAACTGAATGGAAATCATGAGCCCAATATTCAAAAAGTTTAACCAGTCCCAAGCATAAGAATCATTGGAAGCACTGTGCCAAAAAATATTACAATTTAATTATTACAAAAACAACGTTAATGAGAGAATGTTTAAAAAGAAAACAGCTGGAGGAGGACAGCCACACTGTGGAGAAGGGGGATACGGATAATAGTAGGTTGCGTATCAGACGCCCGAGATAGAAAAACTGGAGAAGGAGCGTTGCTAAGGTACCGAAAAAAGGAAAAACCTGCCAACCTAGAATTCCGTATCGATTAAAAACATTTCTCCTCAGAAAGGTAAACCAAAGCTGTTTATAACAAATACAGACGAAACACTCCTCACGAGCAGAGCTGCACAGTGAGAAATGTTACAGGAAGTCTGTCAGGTAAGAGTCACGCAAGCCAGAGCCTGCGTGAATGAATGCGGAGCAACAGGGGTCGTAACTCCCTTGGCCAATATCTAAAAGTTAACCTTAATAACTTGAAAAGGTAAGCTTTGCAACAAAATAATAACAATGTATTGTAGAGTTCATAACTTATGGGAAGGTGTGGCAACAGCACTAATACTGTAAGACTCAAAAACAAACAGACAAAAAGAAACAACTTGAAAACAAAGGCTGGAGAGATGGCTCAACGGTTAAGAGCACTTGCTGCTCTTCCAGAGGACCAGAGCTCGGATCTCAGCACCCACATCGGGCAGCTCACAATCCAATAATCCAGTTCCAAGGGATCAGTTTCTGGCCTCAACAGGCAGCCACATGCACTTGTGCACACACACACACACACACACACACACACACACACACACACACACACACACACCACACAAGTAATGATAAAATAAGTATTTTTTTCTTAAATAAAAGCATGTATTGATAAATATATGAACATTTAGAGGTAGATGGTAATTTCACGTACTGGGAACTATAGAACATTCCTGAGACTACTTAAAGAGAATCTGCGTGAGTAGATGCTTCGATCTTAACTTAGAAGCCACGATATTGTTAAGAAATTGGTCCTTCTCAATTTGTGTCATAGATCTGATGTTGTTTCACCCAGCTCTTAGTAGGAGTTGATGATGGTCACACAGAAATGGTTTTTTTTTAGCCAAAAAACAATTTTTGAAAAAAAAAATCAGTTCAATACATTATTGTAAAGCTAAAGGAATCTATAAGGCCTGGTATTAGTATAAAGTATAAAGACTGACAAATTATTGGAACAAAGCAGAATCCAACAAGAGTCCCATTATATAAATATGGAAATGTGGTTTATTTTTACGTTTAAAATTTTATGTGTAGATATTTTGCCTGAATGTATGCCTGTGCAGTACACGTGTGCCTGGTGCTCACAGAATCCAGAGGAGGGTATCAGACACACTGGAACTGGAGTTACAAATGGTTGTCAGCTACAGTTTAGTGTTGGGAGTCAAACCCAGGTCATCCAGAAGATTAGACAGCACTCTTAAATGCTGAGCCATCTCCCCAATCTCGATAAGTAAATTTTTTTTTGAGAAACACATAGAGCCAATACAGTGGGAAAGGGTTATTGTCTGCACCTAGTAGTACCAGGACATGGAGGAAACACGCTGTCTTAAATTAGAGAGAGTTTGATAGGCCGTATTAGATTTGGCTACACATTTACATTTAGAAGAGAGTCTGAATAAGTGACAGATACATGTGGTCTGGATCTTAAATGTGTCCTGAGGACTCACACACCTCGGGCTCAGGTCCCAGCTGATGGCACTTCTGGAGAGTAACAGACTTTCTAAGAGGAAGCACGCAGTAGAGAGAGGCTGGGCCATTGCCTTTGGTTGTGCTTTTATCTTTTAATATTTTGAGGCTGGGTCTAATATATCCCAGAGTGGCCTTGGACTCACTTTGTAGCTGAGGATAGCCTTGAACTTCTCTGATCCTTCTCCTTCTAGCTCCTAAATGCTGAGATGACAAGTGTGCCCATCATACCCAGTTTATTTGGTGTTCTGGATCTAACTCAGAGGTTTAGTGATACCCAAGTACTCTTACCTACTGAGCCATGTCCTCAATCCCCAGAGGATGCCTTTAAAGGGTCATTCCAGCACCCGTGTCAATCCCTGAGCCGCCTTCCTGGCCACCATGAAGTGAGCAGCTTTGCTTCTTCATGTAGCCCCCCCTTCCACAATGGCCTGCTTCACTATAGCACAGAAATAGCAAACCCAAGAAACCATGGGTGAAATCTCAGAAAAGCAGCCGAAACCTGATTAAAGTCACTCTGTTCCCATTTACCTGTTTATTTGGAAGACCATCAACA
>CM052706.1:46571536-46645086 GCA_028551405.1 Uromys caudimaculatus
TGTGTGTGTGTGTGTGTGTGTCTGTGTGTGTCTGTGTGTGTGTCTGTGTGTCTGTGTGTGTGTTGTATGGTACATATTTGTGTGTGCCACAGCACACATATGTCAAAGGACAGCTTTCAGGAGTTGTTTCCCTCTTTCCACCTTACACAGGCTCTGGAAATAGAATTTGTACCACAAACACTTTCCCACGGAGCCATCCTGGAACCTCCCCTGAAAGATTTCTATAGATCAGAGAATCTAAGAGCCTACCCAGCCAGCAGCGTGCAGCAAGCATTCACACCACTCACAACTGAGCACAGCTGAGGCTTCCCCTAGATGTTGCTTGCCATTCCTGAACCCAGCTCTCTGCACTGAACTCTGACTTTGCAGTGATCCATGTATGCCATTTATAATTCTGTCATTTTATTACCTGTTATTTTGACCTGTTTCATGCCTGATTCTAGGGACTGTATCCAACCAATGTTTTGTGGCCACTTTTCATTGCTGTCAGCTTCCCAACAATTATTTGTGTACAAGAATTTCACCATACATATCTATTTGATGGATGGAAAAATTAGAAAGACTTGTAATACTAAGAGCTGGCTAATTACAGGTGGCGGTCTAGTCAGGAACACAGTCTGCCAATGATTGTTTAAGAGTACTATTCAAACTAAGGCTTGCTGGGTCATACCCGTAATTCCAGCACTTGGATGTAGAAGCAGGAGGACCAGGAGTTCAAGGCAAGCCTCAGCTCCATAGCAAGTTTGAGGTCAGCCTGGACTCTGTCTCTAAATGATAAATAAATAGATAATAAAATAAACGAATAGTATGCAGAATTAGACCCAAACTGGGTGTGATGACACACATTTATATGTAATCTCCGAACTCAGGAGGCTAAGGTAGGAGCTACTGGAGTTCAAGGCCAATCTGAGCCACACAGTGAGACTTATCTAAAAAAGAATGAGAGAGAGAGAGAGATCTCCAACGTCTTTCCTAGTTATGGAGGACTAGTACAACCCTACCCAAAGCCTTCCTCACCGCCCAATGCTTTGGTCCTTTTTGACATTCTTTCAATTGTTTGAATTGAGAGAAAAACCACTAGAACAAGGTCAAGGCTTTATTATTTTAAATCCCACAAAATAGCATCATAATAGCTGTCTGCTGGTATGGACTGAAAAAAATTTTGAGGAAGAAGGTATCATTAAATGCAGAATAGTCCTCTCCAGAGGTAATGTTATAGTCTTAATTTATTTCCTGTTGCAATTCCTTGACGAGTAGGGAAATTCTAAGCCAATAGACTGGAGAAATCACATCATTAAGTAGGGCTCAGTTGTGTTGTCTTGGCTCTTAATCCTCCCTCTCTTAGCCATCTCTCCTCTTTGTTCTCACTCTCCCCTCCTCCTCTCATGGCTCAGTTCAGTCTACTGACCATGTTAATCTACTACTTTCTCTCTGGACTCCTCTAGATGCTGGCTGTACTCTCTCTCATATCTACAATAGAAACCTTCTCCTCAACCATAGGAGGAGGAGGAGGAGGAGGAGGAGGAGGAGGAGGAGGAGGAAGAGGAGGAGGAGGAGGAGGAGGAAGAGGATAGGAGGAAGGGGGAGGAGAGGAAGAAGAAAGAGGAGGAGGAGGAGGAGGATAGGAGGAGGGGAGGAGAGGAAGAAGAAAAGAAGAAGAAGAAGAAGAAGAAGAAGAAGAAGAAGAAGAAGAAGAAGAAGAAGAAGAAGAAGAAGAAGAAGAAGAAGAAGAAGAAAGAAGAAGAAAGGCCCAATCTACATGGCTGTGTGTCAATTTTAGCCCAAGAAGCACTGAACTTCTCTGGTCCTAATTCACACACTTCTAATGCAAATACACCAACCCACTGATTATTCAAGAGTGAATTATCAAATTCATAGGTTACCTTGGCTTTTGCTTCTACTCTATCTAGCGATGGGCACAGACCCTTGGCACCTTCCTCATCTCCCTCGTGGGTGGTAAATGCTGATGAGGACAACTCCTGACTAAAGGGAACCTCCACCTTGCATAAATAGTAGGGAGGAAGGCAGCAAATCCAGCACCGCCTGTGCATGGCCCCACCACTGGTCATAAATTGTATTGAAATAAACGTGTCTTGGGGCATAAAATTCAGGTGTATTTATTGAAGCAGTTCATCAGAGGAAACTCTTTGTATCAAAGAACTAATTATAAATGCAGTTGTTTTTTTTTTTAAACAGTAAAAATAGTATTCCATTGCCTCAGGTCAGTATCATTGTCCATAGGCTGGGCAAAACTTGACTGTGACCCCACTAAGAGCTTTAGTCAGTCATATTTGTCACAGCTCAGCCATACTTTCTTTAATGGCAGAAAATCTACTGACTACTTCTATCACCCAGGGTCAGTTAACTGAATGTTTTGATTCTGCTTTGATCCAGCTGTAATTACTTCATCAAAGAATAAAGAATAAAAAAAATCTCGTACATATCCTGTCAAGTGTAACTCAGTCTTATTTCTTACACTTTCCATCAGTACTTCACATGTGTGAAAATGTATGCACACAAACACACATACCACACGGACAAGTGTCAACATCTTTAGAAAGGGTAAAGAGAGTTGTAGAGGGGGGTGGATGGGTGCAGCTTTAATGCGTGCATGCTGCCTTGGGTGCATAAGCCAATCTATGTATGAAAAAGCACACACTCAAAATGGATGCAGAATGGGGGCTGGAGAGATGGCTCAGTGGTTAAGAGCACTGACTGCTCTTCCAGAGGTCCCGAGTTCAATTCCCAGCACCCACATGGTGGCTCACAACCATCTGTAATAGGATCCAGTGCCCTCTTCTGATGTGTCTAAAGATAGCTGCAGTATACTCATATACGTGAAGTAAATAAATAAAAAATAAAATAAAGTTTAACAGAAAAAGAAAGAAAGAAAATGGAAGCAGAAGAGTAGACCGGCAGTGACTGGATGTATGACCTGGATCTGCTGCTGTGGCCTTGTGAACAGCGTGGCCATTTTTGGAGGAGACTCTCTGGCCATAAGCTGGATGAAGCCTCTGACATGATGCAATATGGGCCCTCCCTGTAGGACTTTAGAATTTTCTTTATCTCATACTCTTTAATCTCCCAGTGATTAGGAAATATAGAAGGGAGACAATAAAGAGAAAGAATATGAAAATATACATTGAGCTAATTAAGAAAGCTCTAACCTTCTCTACATGCCAGGAGAAAGTACTATCATTATCTGTATTTCATTGATAACAGAATGGAAGTCCAGAGATGTTACATAGCTGGTCCGAGGCCGCACAGCAACAGGTGGGGAAGAGATGGGGAGAAGACAAAGAGGTAGTAGGTTCTATCCTTTGCCAAGCTGTGACCTTCTGTGCAGCTTGGGGAGCGGCATCGCTAACTTCAATACTGATTCCTTTTGCTAAGATAAGTATCCTTATGGGGAAAGCAGCACTCAGGAAATGCTGCTTCCCATCACGAAATCAGGTTTAAGCGGGGCCTAGTGGCACACCAGTAATCCCAGCATTTGAAAAGCTAAGGCAGGAGGATCATGAGATCTAGTCAGTCTGGACTTCATAACAAGATATTATGTCAACAAACCAAAAAAGAGTGAAAAAAGAAGAGAGAGAAGGAGGAAGAGGAGAAAGAGGAGGAGGAAGCAAGGGAAATAGGAAGGGAGGAAGGGAGAAAGGGAGAAAAAGAAAAGGAAAACTCAGGTTTTAAAAAAATGAAGAAAAACTAAGTTCTAAATACTGTATTACTGATGCAGTAATTATTCACAAATAACCCACAAATTAAAACATTAAGGGCTAGGGTTACATTTACTCTTAGCAGAAAAGCTAAGGGTGTAAAGAACAATTCTTAACTGATTATCTAGCCCTTTGTAGACACTTCTGTCATTCACAGGGGATAAAGAAACATTAGGAGAAGAAACAGCACAGAAGCACAGAAGCGTGGAGGTTAGGAAGGAGCAGTCACATAAGCCTCCTGAAGGAAAGAATGGGAGTTGGCCTAAATATAAACTGAGTCATCAGTACTCTGTCCCTAACTGATTTCTTGTTTCTCAGCTTTCAGCGATCTGGATTTCTGCACATTGAATTTATTGTATAGAATCATATTCATGTGGAAATGCCACCAACTTCCCAGGAATTTTTACCTTGAAAACCCCGGATTCATGCAAGAATGGCTTGAAATACAGAAAGAAATCAGCAACAGTTATCTCCCACCGCACACCCTAGTGTCACTGCCGTACAGTAAATCCTGGGAGTGGGTGAAGTATTCAGTGCTGTCGAGGAGCATTTTAAAGGCCAAGATGCAACAGCATTGTTTGACTGCTCGAGCTCTGCCTGCTGCCCAACAGTCTAGTCTGCAGCTTGTGCAAACATCCCATTCTCTGAGCATGGCTGCAGCTTGCAAAAGGTCCTCATTTATAGCAGAACATTTGGAAAATGATCTGCAGTATACATTGTTCTCTAAAATATAGAATCAAAAGGTGACAGCCCATCAAAGTCAAGAAATGTTACTTGGCTACAATGGGTGGGCTGCAGACCTGGCCACCCACTCACCAGCTGCAGGAAATGAATTTAAAGTAAGTCGGTCATTTGTCTCAGGACAAAGTACACTGCCAAATATTTTAGCCCCATTTGTCAGCCCTGCTCTGTTCCAGTGAATTCCATCAATCCGTGGGTAGCCGAGTTGCTTATTCTCTGTAGAACAATAAGCTTAGCCCACTAGGTTTATTTGTTTAAGTCATCTGGTGAATTCTTTTAAATTATGCCTTGTTTCTAGTAGTGCTTGTGTTTTGCATTCATGTAAGCTTCTGCTGCAGCTGCTCCGGAAGAAAAGAAAAGGCAGCTCTTGCAGAGCAGTGAATAGAGAATACGATTTTAAACTTTCCTTTCTTTCTCCTAAATTTAGCATCTGGCATATGGAATATTCAGCGGGTGGCTCAGCAGGGACAGGCTTACTGTTTTTCATACCTGCCACTGAGGTGTTTGACATTTTGGCTTGCTGGAGAACAAAATTTTTGAGCCCATTATTGTGCCCTCCCCCGTCCCCGTGTGTGTGTGTGTGTGTGTGTGTGTGTGTGTGTGTGTGTGTGTGTGTGTGTGCATTCTTAGACTTATGGGCATGAAGAACAACAACTTAGGTCTCTAGAGGAGAGTCTAGAAGATACTGGCTACTAATAGACAATGTTTTACATTTAAGAAACGTATGAATTAAATGGAGGTGAGGAGAGAAGGTTGTTTATGACCCAGGAACCGCACTTATCCGATAAGAATCGCCGTTGAATGTTTTATTTGAAGAAAAGCAGCTATTGAATCAGAATTCCACGAACATTTATAAACATGGTGTACAATATGTACTAGTCTACGTAATGACACTGTTTTGTTGTTTTGTTTTGTTTTTTGAGACAGAGTTTCTCTGTGTAGCCCTGTCTGTCCTGGAACTTGCTCTGTAGACCACCCTGGGCTTGAACTCAGAGATTCTCCTGCCTCTGCCTCCTGAGTTTGAGGACTAAAGGCATGTGCCACCAGCGCCTGGCAGTAATAATACTTTTAAAGAAAAAAATTAAAATTTCAAATGTGGACATTTAGAAAATATAATACCCTAAGCTGAGACACAGAGGGTAGAAAAACCCAAGGAATCCCAGAGCCTGGCTTGTTGGGATGACAAAGGACAGAATCATTAATGTCCTAAGGAGAGGCCACTCACTGACAATTGTTCTAGTCTGTATCTACCCACCCCTCCTCCTCTCCCTTCCCCTCCCACCAGGCACTGTAAAGGTTGCCTGGGTCCTGAGGATACTAACTTCCTCAATGACTTAACGCACTGATGAGTTCATAGCTGAACAGGCTAGTAGGAGGTGGGCCTGGTCACACAGGTCATGGGAGAGGGCCTGTGCCTTTGAGGGATGGATCTTGTTCTTAACCCTTCCTCCTTCTTGTTTCCTTGGATTCCTGACTGTGAGCAGCTAAGCCAGAGCTCTGTTGAAACAAAAGCTAATGATACAGCCTTGGGCTGACCTTAGAGGTAAGCTAGCATCATGGTCCATCACCTCCACCTGGGGCTCTTTGGTTTGGTTGGTCTGTTGTTGTTGTTTTGATGATGGTGATGATGGTAAGGAAATCCTATACTGCATATTGCTTTGCATTCAGACCATATAGAACCGTAAAAATGAGACTGCAAGCCAGAATAGTGCAAAGCAATCTTAAATATAACAGGAAAATCATGACTATCCCATGATCTTTACAAGTTTTTATTTAAAAAAAAAAAAATAGGTCAGGAGAGTTGGCCCCAAGGGCATGAGAATGGGAGGAAAGTGTACCCTGCACTTTGCCTGGGCAACAAAGTGGAGCTGGCCCTGATGGCAAGGGCATGAGTGACCTAGCCCCAAGTGTGCAAGAGTGGGAGAGCCGGCCCAGCCCCTCATAGGCTGAAGCACTTGGGAGAGTGGGCCTTGTGCCCTAACTGAGCAGCCCGGTAGAGCTGGCTCTGGAGGTGTGGGTGCAGGTGAGTTCTCCCAAGGGTATAAGAGCAGGAGACTGGACCCTGCCTCCTGCCGATGGCAGCATTGGGTACCTAACTGGAGCAGTGTTACAGAGACTTGGCCAACTGACCAATTCAGCTACCACACAGACCCAGATCCTTGGCTTTGAGTTGGCCCACCCCCAAATCTACTTCATCTATGAACTGCTGGAGCGTGTGAAAGTGTTTGACCTGCAGATCCAAAGCTGCAGGATCTCCATGACACAGGGCCATAATAACCAGGAGGAGACTTGATGAAGATCCAATGTTGATGGTGTCACAGAGGCCAGAAACCATTGCAATGAACGTTGAAAGTGAAGATATGTCGACAGAGGGAGATACTGTGGGACAGACTGTGACACACTGTGGCTTCACGATGACATGGTTTCTATGCTTTGTTTGCTGTTGTTTGTGTGTGTGTGTGTGTGTGTGTGTTTATTTGAGGAGGGAAGTAACAAGGCAAACGGACAAGGAGATGAGCTGAACTGGAACACATGATGTGAAACTCACAAAGAATCAATTGAAAATTAAAAAAAAAAAAAGAGTTATTCAAGAGCTGACTGTTCTTCCAGAGGACCCACGTTCATTCCTTAGCACCCACACGGATGCTCACGATTGTCTGTCACTACACTCAGGGGCTCCAATGCTCTCTTTTGGCCTTCATGGGCAGCAGGTACACATGTAGTGCACAGTCATACATGCAGGCAAAATGCCCCACACATAAAATTAAGAACATAAACAAATGTCACAGTTTGAACATTTATTTATTACTTTTAATCTAATTTTGAATTTATTGAGGCTTTCTTAGGAGTACTGTCATTACGTCATTCCCACCCGAGGTTCTTCTCCTCCGAACCTTCTCATAGTCTCCCCAACTCCCTCTCAAATTCATGCCCTTCTATATTGTTAGACATCCCCCCCCACACACATACATTCTCACATACATACACACACATTTACACACATACACACACACACACACACACATACACTCATATGAGATATATAGGTAAATAACTTGAAGAATCCACTTAATTCTCAGATGTACAAGTGTTTAGAACTGACCACTTTAGACCGTTAACCTATCAACGGGACTTGTCCCTGGAGAAAATGGATTCTTCTCCTCTCAGCAGCCATTACTTGACATAGCTCTTCATCTAGGGTAGGCCCTTGTGAAATTCCCCCATCCGTATTGGTGTGTCAACTGGTGTTGTCATGACGCGGGTCTTGTTTGGGCAACTATATTGTTGAGATTTCATAGGTGAAGATTCACTGTCATTCTACAAGACACTAGCAGAAGGCATCTTATGTGCATATGTGTAGTTTTCTGCATGCTAGTACAGAAGAGAGGCCAGAAGAGAGTTAGATCCTCTGGGGCTAAAATTACAAGTTGTTGTGAGCTCCCCAACATGGATGCTGAGAACCAAGTTGTGGTCCTCTGGAATAATAGCAGTAAGCACTCTTAACTGCTGATCTGGCTCTCAGGTCCAATGTTTCAAAACCTTCAAACCCCATTACTATTAGTTATAAATGTGTAGAGAAATGGAAAAAAGACTGTAGAGCTGTTGTCTATTTAGTATACTGGAATTTAAAGCAGTAGAAACAATGAGAATAGAGGTGTTTTAGTATTTTAGTTCTTTGTTGAACATGCAGAAAGAGTAGTTTGAACAATGTAAGGGGCTACACCACCGTGGGTACTCGCCCAGGAAGCTATCTGGCTTTACAAATGGAAGATACACACACACACACACACACACACACACACACACACACACACACACACGCACGTACACACGCATGCACACACGCAGTTAATTTTAAAATGGCTGTACAGCAATTAGAGTGAACATGCTGAGGGCAGGCTTCCTTAAGCCTATGGGCGTGCAGGACACAGTAGATCTTTTGGGTAACACAAATAGCAAGAGAACACCAGCTAGTACACTCCTTTGCACAACTTACTATCTGGAAGGATAGCCTATGGATGGAGTGTTTAGTGCCTTCCCAAGTTAGACCCACCAGAAGAGGATGTCAGATCCCATTACAGATGGTTGTGAGCCACCATGTGGTTGCTAGGAACTGAACTCTACCTCTGGAAGACCAGTCAGGGCTCTTAACCACTGAGCCATCTCTTGAGCTATCTCTCTAGCTCCAGCTCCCAAGTCTTGATCTGAGTCTAATGTTTATCCTTTGCATAATACCATGAAGTGTTTCTGAGAGTTTAACATGGAGCTCTTGCTATCTTTGCTTCTAGGATATTTTTACCTTTTCTTCCGTAACCAGTTTTCTTCATATGTTCACTTTCACCAAGTTCCTCTAGATGACGTCCGGAGTCTCTTACAGGATGTCAGGGTCGGTGTTCCCACTGTCAGCTGACACTTGTGGAGTTCCACTCATGTTCCCATTTGGATTTCACTGCCGAGTATATCACTTTGGGGTTAATTGCTGCAATTCCTTGCTAGCTAGCCAAGTCTCTCCACTTTTGTGAACCGTCCTTTGAAGCTGTCACCTAGAGATGCTACACACCCAGAGACAGCATACTCACTGCTGGCCTGTGACTGAACAGAAGATAGAGTGACCAGTCACTGACAATCATTGAATCGACTCAATTGGTCATTGACCATGGTATGTTTCTGTCTTTTACTTCATGTTTTCAGTCTTAAGAGATACCAACAAAATTTGTTCTGTGTGCAACTCCTGAGTTGAAACAAACTGTGGTTTAAAATGAAGAAAGTTGAGCCATAAGTTGGAGGAGGGTTGGCTTTCAGAAGGACAGAAAATGACATCTCTCAGAGCTATCCAGAGTGAGACTGTCCAGAACACTCCCAGTCCAGAGCTGGTAAGACAAGTCTAGATATGTCCATGGCACACTTGTTCTGTCTGCTTCTTGACTCCCCTTTCTTCCCAATTTTTAACCATTTCATTTACATTCTGTCATATGCAGACAGAGGCATGGGGAATTTGTACTGTAACATTATCAGTCCATTTTACTAATGATGATTTGTGATAAATATATTGGCTAAGATGGGATATTGAAATTATACTTAATTGTATTTTTCCACATTGTTCTCACATCCTATGACCAAAGATATTTGCACTGCTTAAATTGCATTCTGTCATAAGGAAAGGTTGTTCTCCTGCATAAAACAACCACCTTGCCTCTGTGGAGCTACGGCTTAATTGGTAGTTGGGGTATGAGGCAATAAACACAAAGCTGATTATATTATTTGGGGCAATTAATGATGAGCTTGTAAATGAGAAACATAGACATCTGAATGCACATAAAAGATGATTGGCAGCTTTGACCAGATGATGAAGTGGACAGGACGTGCCTCTGGGCACAGTGCTCGAAGAGTGATGTCCTGTCACGCGTAATTCTCTCACCACACATACGTATCATGAATCTATCCAGGAGGAGACACCAGGCAAATCCCAAATAAAAACATTCTGTAAAGAGAAAAGTGGTTAGAGAACAGCAGGGTCATCAGTGGTGAAGTGAGGTTTTTGTATGTTTGTTTTATTTTACTGGTTTTTGAGACAGGGTTTCTCCACATAGTCCTGGGTTGTCCTTGAACTCACAGTGATCTGCTTGCCCCTGCCTCCTAAGTGCTAGGATTCAAGGTGTGTGCCACTATAACTGGCTAAGGTAATTGAGGGTGTTTTGTTTTTCAATTTTAGGGCTCTTTATTGCCAAGAAGTTTATTGCCAAAGTACAGTGACTGAATTTCCATTACTTGCAATAAATTTTTACCCTAAGATTATTATGTCTTCTTTCTTAAAAAAAAAAAAATCCTATTTTATGTGTATGAGGTTTTGCCTACACTTATATATTTGCACCATGTGTATGCCTGGTGCCCATAGAGGCCAGAGAGAACACCAGATCCCCTAGAATTGGAGTTACAGATAGTCTTAGTCACTGGGAATCAAATTTAAGCCCTCTGAAAGAGCAGCAAGTGCTCTTAACCACTGAGCAATGTCTCCAGACCTTCAATCTTCCGAAGTATTTTTTTGGAGGGGAGCAGGGTCTCATGTATGTAGTTGAGGCAGACCTTGAACTTGCTATGCAGCCAGGGATGACACTGAGTTTCTGATCCTCCTGCCTCTACTTCCCAAGTGCTGGGATTTTTGGCATGTACTAACCACCAGGTCACTGTACTAAGGGAGCCACATCCCCAGCCCTGAAGCACACTTCATTCTTTCATTCAGAAGCTTTCCTGGGCACCTGTTGGCTCAGTTACAGAATTACTACTGAGAGTCCATGCCCAAATCATTGAATCCTTACCCTCATGGACATCTCTGCAGCTTGTGCTGAGTTCTTCCCGAGAAAACTTTCAAACATGCATAACTACCTGATTTCCTCCTTCTGATGAGGCCTGAGAACACGGTTGAGGTTCTGGCTCTGTGTAAGCTTCCTGGCCAGGGAAGGAGGTGCAGAGCCAGCCCTCTACATAGGAATAGGAAGCAGTTTCTTTTCTTTAATCTGAGCCTCCATGACATTCATGTGTAAATGTATTTTTTATTTGCCTGATGTAATTGTTGTCTGGAGACTTACTGCCTCTGCCTGCCAACCTGGAAGCTTCCAGCCTCCGTACAATCTAATCTAATCTAGGCCTAGAATGTTTTCAGCCTCTGTGACCTGCTGCTGAGTTAGCTCACCCTTTCTAGTTCTTCCTGAGCTCTGCCTGACTGGTTCAACTCAGCTGTTCTGGCTTCAACTCCTCTCCAAGTTGGCTGATTCAATCTGGCTTCTCTCTTGGCCTCTGACTTTTTACTCTGCTTGGCCTCATATTAACTTTGGCAGTATATTCTTATCTTCTGGCTCCTCATTCTCTGGCTCATTCTGTCTTTACCTGTGTCTAGCTTGTTCTCTCTGCAACCTGTCTCTGTAAAACTCTCCTGGTAAAGCTGTGCTCCCAATCCCCAGCTTCCCTTTCCTCTCTCTTCTCCTGATTCTGTCAAATCTTTCTCTGATTTGTCACTTTGTCTGTCACTCAGTTAGATAACAGTTTCAAACATGGGTGCTTCCTTCCAACTAACTTTACCACCATTGTTGGGGATTAAAGATGTGTACTAAGGCCATGTCCATATTTCAGCTAGAAGGATTAAAGAACCCACAAATAGAAACAGGTTTTGTTTTTGTTGTTTTTTTTTTTTCTTTCAGAAAATAGCACAATCTCCAGTTTCACAGTGTGATCACATATCCTGTAACATTCATGAGGGCTGGAAAGGTATTGTACTAGTAAAAGTGCTTACCTAGCATCTGCGAGTTCTCCACATTCAAAGAAAGTATAACAAAACAAAATAAATCATTAATTCTCCTTTTCACTAATATTCAGATGAAAAATTTTAAAAATTTCACACCCAAATAGAAAAATATGTATTAATTTTATTTATATGATCCCATTTTCCTCCATGGTTGGAAAGTTCAATTCTAGAAGAATTAGTGCCATAACTAAAGATATTTTGCATCTCCCTCCACCCTCTTTTTTTGTTCCTTCCACTTCGAGTATATTGAGAACTCCTGCAGACCTTTGCCTGTCCCTAACACTTCCCAGAGTTTCCCTTTCCCACACAGAACTGCATTGAATAGCCTTGCACTTTTACCCCTGCCCTAAATCTCCTCTCCAACCTTACCTGCCTCTAGCACAACCCCCAGGGCTTTCTGTTGCTAGGTAGCTGATGTGATTAACTTGCCTGAATGAGTAGACTACTTTTGCTCTTACAGGGTGGTTTGTGAGCAGGAGAACATTTTGCCTAGAATGTGCAAAACCCTGGGTTTGATCCTCAGTACTAAAATTTAATTAATTAGAGAGTCCCTCCACTTCCTACCTCCCAAGGTTGCCTGTTTCCATTCTGTCTGCTGGTCCTCAGGGCTTCAGTCCCATTCCCACCCCAATACCTGATCATGTTCCCCCTTTCCCCTCCCTATCCCCTCTCCCACTCAAATCCCTCCCTCCCTCTGCTCCCCATGATTGCTTTCTTCTCCTTCCCAAATGTGATTGAGGCATCCTCACTTCTTGAGTTCTGTGATTGTATCCTTGGTATTCTGTACTTTTTGGCTAATATCCACTTATTAGTGAGTATACACCATGCATGTCCTTTTGGGTCTGAGTTACCTCACTCAGGATATTTTCTAGTTCCATTCATTTGCATGCAAACTCATGATGTTCTTGTTCTTAATAGTTGAGTAGTATTCCATTGTATAAATGAACCACATTTTCTGTATCAGTTCTTCTGTTGTAGGACATCTGGGTTGTTTCCAGCTTCTGGCTATCACAAATAAGGTCGCTATGAACATAGTGGAACATGTCCCCTGTGACATGGTGGGGCATCTCAGAGACCTGGGAGGTGAGACTCTCAGGACTCAAAGGAAGGGGCCTTAGATGAAATGCCCAACAGTGAGGAGAGAGAACTTGTAGAGCCCACCTCCAGTAGAAAGACAGGGCATCAAGTGAGGGATGGGGTTGCCATCCCACAGTCAAAAACTCTGACCTAGAATTATTCCTGTCTAAAAGAACTGCAGGGACAAAAAAAGGAGAAGAGACTGAGGAAAAGGAAGTCCAGTGACCAGCCCAAATTGGAATCCAGCCCAAAGGGAAACTCCAAGGCCTGACACTATTACTGAAGCTATGGTGTGCTTACAGACAGGAGCATGGCTGCTCTTCAAGAGGCCCAACAAGCAGCTGAAAGAATCAGATGCAGATACTTACACCTAACCAATGACAGAAGCCTGGGACCCCTGTGGTTGAATTAGAGAAAAGCTGGCTGAGGAGGAGGGTGATCCCATAGGAAGACCAGCAGTCTCAACTAACCCAGACCCTTGAGATCTCTCAGACACTGAGCCACCAACCAGGCAGCATGTACTAACTGATATGAGGCCTCAGACACATATACAGCAGAGGACTGCCTGGTCTGACCTCAGTGAGAGAAGATGCACCTAACTCTTGAGAGACTTGAGGCCCCAGGGAGTAGGGAGGTCTGGTGGGGTGGGGTAGGAGGGTGTGGGGACATCCTCTTGGAGATGGGGGAGGGGGAGAAGGAATGGGATGAGGAACAGTGGGAGGGTGGACCAGGAGGGGGATAACGACTGGACTTTTAAAAAAGATTAAATAATAATAATAATAATAATAATAATAATAATAATAATAATAAAATTTTTTAAATGTTTTTGATTTTTGTTTTCTTTTTAAGAGTGATTTGCACAGGTGAGTACAGAAGCATTATCCCTTGAAGAAAGCCTGAGTTTGAAAGCAGCATTTAATTGACTGGTCTCCCTACCCTACGTATTTGTTAGATATGGCCTCTATAAACCACACACTGAGTGCCTAAGCATTCCTGACAGGTACTGTCTTAGTTGTCTTGTTTTGTAAGTTTTTTGAGGCAAGGTCACTTGTTGTATAGGCCAGGCTCACCTCCAATTCATGAGAACCAGTTACCTTAGCTTCCCAAGCACTGGGATTAGAGGTGTGAGTCTCTACATCCACTTAGACTTTTGTTTCTTGAGATGAAGGTCTCAGTATGTAGCCCAGGCTAGCTTTGAATTCTGAGACTCAAATGCTCATTTCACCCCGGCCTCCAGAATCTGGCATGTGCCACTACACACAGCTAGACTTGGTCATTTCTCATCTGCAACCCCTTCATTGGACTCAGGGCCTCGGACATGCTAGGCAAATGCTTTGCCATTGAGGTACACGCCCCCTCCACCCCCCTGCATTGAGCTAGAACACTGGTGATAGTCATAGACAGAACTTCAAGATAGAATGGCAATCAAACAGGAGCACTGTAAATTCTACTTTTAAAATATTTTTTCCCTTGGTGTTCTGCTTCCATGCATGTCTGTGTGAGGTTGTCAGATGCCCTGGAACAGGATTTACAGACAGTTGTGAGCTGCCATGTGGGTGTTGGGATTTGAATCTGGGTCCTTTGGAAGCAGAGCCAGTCCTTTTAACTGCTGAACCATCTCTCCAGCCATATAAATCCTACTTTTAAATGGTATTTTCGATGAATAATCTAAGAACTGCGGATCACAGTGTCTGACGCTTACACTCTGTGAAAACATCCATTATTCTGAAAGATACTGTGTCAGTTATCAGCATGTTCAGTCTCAACTCTATGTTCATTCTTCGCTCTGCAGCATCTGGCTTATCCGACGGGCAGGGTTAAGATCTGTCCATAGAGTGCTAAAAGGGTGTTAAGGGAGGAGTGGTCTCCTCCCAGGTTCCTGCTGTTCATGTGGGCCTTTAGGTCCTGTCATGCTAGCATGGTGCAGGAATGACCTTTCCTGCTGAGCCTGCTGTGCCCCCAAAGTGCATAGTCTCTCAGTGACCAGTTTTGAGGCCAAACCCAGGGATCTTGTCTCAGTGACTGGTGGCTCTTCCATGTAGCCTAAGCCTGTGTTCACAGCAGGGCTGCAATTCATCCTAAACTCTACAACCTCGGGTCAACTACACCAGTGAGGGAGGACAGGCAGGGCTGCCTTCTGCAGTCCAGGCAGGCCACAGTTTTGTTATAATTCTGAGACAGAGTCTCAGACAGCCTAACCCAGCCTTGAACTTTCTATATAGCCAAGGATGACCTTAAACTTATTGTGATCTTCGTCTCTAGCATCCTGAGTGCTGGATAATGACAATTTTTAATCGGTGCTATTGCATAAAACCTGTGGATAAGCCCGGATGTGGGATCTGCATCAAAGTGAGACATCAAGATAATTATACCAAGCAATAGGGTAAACAATGGCACTGGTATGGGGAGAGAAAAGACTTAGGGAGGGGAGGCTGTATCAGGAAGTGAGGGAAGAAAGATGGATGTGGCATTTTCTATTTTAACCATGTTTAAATACCCATTCAGCATAAAAATGGACATATCACTTAGCAAGTTAGATTTACTAACTTAGAGAAAACAAGAATGTGTGTGTGTGTGTATAAGAATATATGAATATATATATATAAGAAAAATATTTGTCAGTGTATTCAAGTGTATTAAGCCATGGCTCTGGATGAGATTGTCTAAAATCTCCACAGAGAAAGAGGGCATGAGAGAGAGGAAAGAAGAAAGGAAGGAAGGTAGAAAAAGGAGGAAGAGTTTTGAGAGAAATTGAAAGTACTAGACAAGGAAGCCCTGCCTTCCACATTAGCATGCCATTGGTGATCTTGATAAGAAACTCTTCAGGGCACCAGGATAAACAAAATCAGCTGGGAGGCTCGCGCTCTGTCTCCTGAGGACTCGTCTTCTCCTCTCTTACTGATTAGATAAACGACCTCTATTCCTGCAAACACCACACTGGTCCACACCTTGTGGGCCTAATTTCCCCCTTTTACTTTGAATATTGGTTCCTTGACAAATTGGAAATACAAAGTGGAAACGATGACACCTGAGGTACTTCTGTCTCCTCACATTTACATCATCGGCTGCGCCTTCCATCTCCAGGCTCTGCCCTGACACGTCCAGTGTTGCCTGAACACTGATTACATAGAAATCCATCTGGGAACTGTGAGGATAGATAGTGGGCAAAGTTCTCAGAACAATGATGTTTTTGGCTTAGGGTGGGAGCTACCCATCATCCTTTGCTCTACTTTGCTTGTGGCTCTGCTACTAAGTAGACATTCCTCAAGCCCACTTTCTGGATTTATTTTTCTTAATACTGTTTATCATGACCTGATACTGTGCTGTGTGCTTTCTGTTTACTGTCTATCCCACCCTCCTCCCACACATCCCATACAGTGGAAGCTCTATGAAGTCATAGATTTGAAGGCTTTGTTCACCTCTGTTGTATCTGCTTCTCCTGTCAATGCATTGCACGCATACGCACAGACACAGGTTGAAGAAGAGAGTAGACACCCTGTATTTATTTAGTGAAGCAACAACAACAACAACAAAACAAAATGAAACAAACTGTCAAAAAACTGTGCTTGATAAAAGTAAGGAAAAAAATCATGCAGAGAAAACCAAGATGCCAGGCAGTGGTGGCACACACCTTTAATCCAAACTCTTGGGATGTAGAGGCAGGTGAATCTCCAAGTCCAAGGCCAGACTGGTCTACATCCAGTTGCAGGATAGCCAGGGCTACATGGAGAGACCGTCTGGGGTTGGGGGTGAGGGGAGCAACAACAAACAAAGAAAAACAAGTTAATTTCTTCCTCAAAAGTAAGGATGGCAAACTATGTAATAAATAAGATTATGGTAATAAATTCAGAACAGATTTTGACAAAAATTTTAAGAAGTTAGTCTGTTCTTCAGGCACCAGCACTAAGCGAGACGGTTACTCGGGCCTTCCTAGGTCAGTGTGAGGCAGACAGTTTGGCAAGGATGCGTCTCTTTCTAACAATATGAGTACCTTCCTTCTGAGACCAGAAAAAGAAGGAACACGGTGAAGAAATATCTGAAGGTCATCTTCAGGGCCTCAACTCAGGAACAAGTATACCCAAAGCTATTCAAAATGACAGCTTCTAAAATATAGTGCTTGCATGTAAATCTAAAAATATGTCGAAGATAAATAAGAGGAAACACTGTGCTGAAACAAAGACTAACTAGACAAACATATATATATATATGTCTGTCCATGGGTAGTTATGTCAGTTCTAGCCTGGGGGTGTAGCTCAGTGATAGAGTATTTGCCTAGCATAGCATATATATGTGAAGCCTTGGGTTTGCTCCCCATTACCCAAAAGAAAAAGAAAAGGGGGGCAGAGTGGGGAGGAAAAAAGAGGAGCAAGAGCTGCTACTAACCAAAGCCCCAGCAAGTTGTTTTGTAGACACTGACAACCTGATTTGAGAATTATAGGGTGAGACAAAGGACATAGAAGAGCCAAGAGTTGGAAGGTTGACCTCACCCAAATCCAAGACCTTGATTGTCTAAAGCTATAGTAATCAAGACTGTGTTCCTTCTTCTTCTGTTCTTAGAAGATGGTTCAAGTATTAACTGAAAAAAGAAACAACCTTCCCAAACTGTCTGCCTCAGACTGAACTATGAGGGTCTTAGTGGCTTTCTAGTGATGGCACCCAGAAGGACAATCTATCTTTTTCCCGCCTTAGAGACAGGGTTTCTCTGTGTAGTCCTGGCAATCCTAGAACTTGCCCTGTAGACCAGGCTATCCTTGAACTCACAGAGATTCAAATGCCTCTGTGAGCCTGAGTGCTGGGACTAAAGGTGTAAGCCACCACTACCTGACAGATCTATCTTTTAAAGAGTTTTGTCAAAACCTGTATTTTATTGGTGAATGAATAGCCAAAGAGATCAGTGTAATAGAGGGCCCTGAAACTGAAACACACAGTACAGTCAAGTGATCTTTGACAAAGGAATAAAGGCAATATAATGGAAACGGGTCTATTTAATAGATAATGGTAGAGTAACTAGGTATCCATATGCATATATATATATATATATATATATATATATATATATATATATATATACAAAAATCTCCCGTGCCAGTCACAAAAGTTGATTCAAAATCAACTCCAGTCCAGAATGTAAAATGCAAAGCTAGTGGCTAGTGAGATGGCTCAGTAGTTAAAAGTACCTGCTGCTCTTGAAGAGGACCCAGGTTTGTTCCTAGCACCTACCCTGTGGCTCACAACCATCTGGAACTCCAGTTCCAGGGGAAGCGATGCCCTTCCCAGCCTCCTCAGACATCAGGCACTCACGGTACACTCATATACATGCAAGCAAATGTTCATGCATATACAATTAAGGAAATCTTCAAAATGCAAAGCTGTAACACTTCTAGGAGGTGATGTAGGAGATGATATAGGTGACCTTAGGTTTGATGATGACTTTTTGGATAAAACACTAAAGGTACAACCAACCCATAAGAAAAAGAATCGATGAGCCAGATGTCAACACAACGGAACATTCCTGCTCTATGAGGAGCACATGGAGAGGATGAAAAGACAAGCCATTGGCTGATAAAAAAAATTTACAAAAGACTTATCTGAAGAGGGAATGTGCTCCAAACCGTACCAAGCTTCTTAAAACTCAACAATACAAAAATAAGCAACCTGATTTAAAAATGGGCCAACACCTGAACAGACACACACATCCATAAAGATGTCACAGAAGCAGGTGAAAGGTGCTCAGACAGTGTGACGTCGGGAAAGGAAGTGTAAACACTGTGGTACAGCTGTCCAACTCCTGAAGTGGCCAAGCCAGAACACTGACACCATAAACACTGATAAGGCCTCGCCTCACTGCCGCTGGGAATGCAAGACTGCGCAGCTCCTTTGAATGGTTCTTTTTTATCAAATACCTTCTTCCTCCCTTCCTTCCTTCCTTCCTTCCTTCCTTCCTTCCTTCCTTCCTTCCTTCCTTCCTTCCTTCCTTCTTCTTTTTTAGATGGGGTCTCTCTGTGAGTCCCAGACTGAACTTGCTATTCAGCTAAGGCCCAGATGCAAAGTTTCAATCCTCCTGCAGAAGCTGAGGAGGACTAGCAGGCGCCATACCTGGCCTAAACATAATCTTGCCATACCATTCAGCAGGTGTGCTAGATTATACCCGAAGATGATAACTTAAATGCACACGTGTACACACACACACACACACACACACACACACACACACGTGCACACAAACAAATATTCACATAAATATTTAATATATAGCACCTTTTTTTCTGAGTCAGAAGAAACATCCTTTAGCAGGTGAATAAATATATAACCTATGATATTGATACTATGAAACGTAAAAGAAGTAAATTGGTTGATCCATGAGAAGAGACAAATAAGCTTAAGTGTGTGAACAGAGGAAAGAACCCAATATGGAAAGGGAACCTACTGCACGGTTGTAACTTCATGACAGCCTTGAAAGGCAAAACTACCAGAGTAAAAAGATCAGTGCTTACAGAGAGTAGAGGTAGAGCACAGGGATCCTTCGGAATGTTGAGGGCTGAAGTCACGTGGAAATCTGTGTACTTAATATTCAGCTACACTAAAAACCTAAAATTGCTCTAATAAATTAAGTCCATGAAAAGTTACATCTGATGAGTCTATTGGTACAGCAACAGCATGATTTTTATGGTGGGGACTAACTGCTCTTTGGTTGGCTTTGAGGAATGCCAACTGTAGGAGGTATTCAGGCCTGGTACTATAAACTCTGTCAAAACCCCATATCTGAACAGGCCTTAGGAGTTAGGGGAATTTTAGTGTAGCTGTTTACCTAAATTTGACGTGCCACCAAACTGCCTTCTAAATATTTATGTACAAACCCATAGACATCTGCTTAGACATCTTTAACCAGAGACACTTCCTTGTGCAATGAACTGCGTGCCAAGAGTCATGGAGAATAAGTGGTGGCTAGGCCCTCAGCCCTATGCAGGGCTTTCATACTATCACTTTTAAGGCTCAGGGACCACTGCAGAAGAGGAGGCAAAAAGAATGTAAGATCCAGCAGATAGAAAAGAGGGCTTGGACGTGTCATCCTCTGGGCATGACACAGCCATTGCAAACAGTCTTTCAGGGCGGATGCAGTTGCCTGCACAAGACTGGCTCTGCCATGGATTAGAGAGGAGCTCTCAAGACCTTACCTTACCCTGTTAAACTACTGACTACTGAGGACTCCTGGCGAAGGATGTGCTGTTTTGATTAACGTGTGACCTGCCATTGCCTTTAGTTGTGTACTCAAGGATTGAACATATTAGGTTCCAGTGAATAGTTCAAAACCCACGGTCACACAGACAGCCAGTAGGTCAGAAGACAAAATGAAAAGATATAGATGGAAGAAAGAGAAAAGAGAAAGAATGGAGATATACATGTGAGCTATTAATGTGAGACGGGAAAGAGAAAGGGAGGAGGAGGGGGATGATGGGGTGGAAGGGATCGATGTGTGAGAGAATACATTATATACATATATAAAATTGCAAAGAACTGCTCTTTCCGCCATCTTGGTGCCTGTGGAGGCCTGCTGGGAGCAGGACTTCTAAAAGCAAGTATGTCTGGAAGGCTCTGGTGCAAGGCCATTTTTGCTGGCTCTTCTTAAAATTGAAGGCGTTTATGCCCGAGATGAAACTGAGTTCTACCTAGGCAAAAGGTGTGCTTATTATGTGTACAAAGCTAAAAACAATACAGTAACTCCTGGAGGCAAACCAAACAAAACCAGAGTGATCTGGGGAAAAGTAACTCGGCCCCACGAAAACAGTGGTGTGGTTCGTGCCAAATTCCGAAGCAGCCTTCCTGCAAAGGCCGTTGGACACAGAATCCGTGTGATGCTGTACCCATCCCGGATTTAAACTAATGGAGAGTAAATAAATAAAAGTGGATTTGTGCTCTTGTTAAAAAAAAAATGCAAAGAACTAATTTACCAAAAAATTTTTAAAGAAAAAGAGACACATTACTTTCAGTTATTTATTTATTTTAAAATAAGAATAACAATATGGATAAACCTTGAATGTCATACGAACAGTCAGACAGATGCATGACTCTATTTGTCCCTACCAGAATGGCTGAATCACAGAGTACGCAGAATGTCCATTGTCAGGAGCTGGGGAAGGAAGGAAAGAGAGAGTGATGGTGGAATGGGCACAGAGTTTGGTCTGGGAAGACTGAGATGTTGTACAATACATAAGTATACTTGAAGGTCACTAATCATCTAGAGATGTTAAAATGGTAAATTTTGTATATGCATAATTTTCTATAATAGGTTCTCACGTTGACATATGTATTTTTACATTTGACTATATTTTCCAAACAAAAATATTAGTAAGAGGAAATGACATCATTTTCCATTTGCAAGCCCCCTGACCATTTGGCCCACTAGAAGATAGCTTGATTATGTGTCCACTTCTGTTTTCAGTCTATCACAATGTGTTGCCTTGGCTAAAGTAAGAGATAACTTAGCCTCACAAAGATACACAATGTGTGGGGTGGGGTGGTCATGTCAAATACCCTTTCAGTGGTTGTGAGTACTTTAATACTTCTTTAATGGTACAGCAAAACTTGACAAGTAAGAGCATCTTAAAATATAGGCTTGCTCAGTAATTCAGATCTACCAAATGTCACATTTCAATGTATGTCAGAAAAAGACATTTGTTGATATCACTACCAATCCTGAAGAAAAGTCTTCAAGTACTGGGAAGATGTTAAACGCCAAGAGAGTAAATGTGTTTTCCAAAAATTTAAGTTTTTTGCAAATGAAAATTTTATCAGAACTAACAAACCTAGTCAGTTGTTTCTCTGGGATTGACAGGCTCACACATATTAGTTTAGAAAGTATCTGTCTGAAACCTAAGACTAAGTGATCACAGCTGGCCTTTGGATTCTTCAGCTAAGAATACCCAGTAATTCAGTTCGCTGCTTTTTCTTGTGACATCTATAGACAGCAGTCCTTCATACAAGCTTCCCATTCACCATATAACACATTAGGAATGAAGTGCTAATCTTAGTAACCTAAATCAGAAAGGGGAATCTCTGTAATCTGACGAAACACTAGGCAATACCTATTTCTACTATAATAATAAACTATTGGAGACTAAATGTCTTGGTTAGGTTTTATTGCTGTGAAGAGACACCATGGCCAAAGCAACTCTTAAAAAGGACATTTAATTGTGGCTGGCTTACAGGTTCAGAGGTTCAGTCCATTATTATCATGGTAGGAAGCATGGCCACATGCAGACAGGTATGGCACTGGAGAAGCTGAGAGTTCTACATCTTGTTCTGAAGGCAGCTAAGAGAAGACTGGCACCCACGTGGTTAGGAGTAGGGTCTCATTGCCCACCCCCATAGTGACACACTTCTGCCAACAAGGCCACACCTACTCCAACAAGGCCACACCTCCTAATAATGCCACTCCCTGGGCCAAGCATATTCAAACCACCACACTGAAGGTTTGTCTTTTGAGATTGAACATGAGGCAAAAATGTCAGCTTTTGTTGCTTCTACACAAAAAAAAAAAAAAAAACAAAACAAACAACCGCACCACCACCAATACCAGCTCTATTTGCAGTAGTTATTCCTTTGAAAGATGTGTGTGTGTGTGGTGTTGAGGATCAAATCCAGAGCTTCACAAACAGTGGGCAAATACTCATCTATCTCTGAGTCATACCTAGCCCCACTTACATCTATTTTAATAAATATAAGAAGGGAAAGAAATCAAAATTTGGAGCCAACATTGTAGCACAGGCCTTTAATTACAAGACATGGGAGGCAGAAGCAGGTGGGCCTCTGTGAGTTCAAGGCTAGCCTGGTCTGCATAGTGAGATCAAGGCCAGCTATGGATACATAGTGAGACATATTTCAAACTACTTTGGTAACAGAACAAATAAATAATATGGGACACAAAGGTGGTGGAACATAACACTCATTTAGCATCGTATTTGCTGAGGGTCCTTTTCTTTGTCTATATATGTCTTATTTCCTAATCCGTCTCCTGAGACTTAACAGAACATGAATCTGGTTCCTTGATTTCCTCCATTCATGCAATCATGGTTGCCTGAGCATGTATGTGTAAGGCACTTGGTAGGGCCTGCATATCATAGGATAGTTAGATGCAGGACTCAACAGATTTTTGTTGATAGTTGCTAATTATCAGCTATTTCTGATAGAATGTGGTTTTCTTTTCTCTCGAATGCTAAGTACTGGGCACCATCCTATTTACAATGCTATGAAAATGAGGACATCAAGACACAGAGATTGATTTAAATAGCTTGCTCTGGGCCATGTACTTCTTCACAAGCTGAGTGAGGATCCAGACCCCCTCTGGCTTCTCTCCTGCACTGAGATGCGAGGAGGACTCATTCAGATTGACTGGATTTCATATTTCATTTAAACGCTCTCATTTCACTGCCTCGACATCCACCTTCTCTGACTCGTATTTCAGGACCCGGAGTCTGAATTGGTTTACTTCCACTTCAGACACTGTCAAGATAAATTAGACGCCAAGGGTCCATGACACCATCTGAAGCAGAGCTGCTATTAGCAGAAAATATGTAAGCAGTTTTGTATTTCAATATGGTGTGGCACTGCTTGGGAAGACATATTTTCTACTAAAAACGAAAGTGGGAATAATAAAACCGAATGAGTTTTGAATATTAAAAAGATCAGAATTTGGATTCACTACATCTGCAAGCAAGCACAGCCAACGGAAGGGAGGCAGCAGTAAATATTTTTATCACCTTTATGAGCATCTACAAACCACTCTTCTGAATAAGATCTGACAGGTTCCTGACTGTGAGCAGAGATAGGGTAACAACTCTGATGATACATAAACTTGCATCAGATACAGGCTCCATTTTCGCTGTATTCATCCATCCATAGCCTAGCCCGCTCTGCTGACAAGGCACGTTATTAATACAGCATACGGTACCACGGGTGCATTGCCCTACATGGTGTTTATCTTGTTGGGAACTGTAATTGTCTGAAACAGTGGCCTCAGTGGAAAGATGTGAAATGTTATGAGCTGTGTAAAGATCAAAATAATTTGTAGTTGTGGGCAAAGAATTCAAACCCGAGCATAGCGTTGTGCTACATAGTTAATGCTGCTTGGCGTTAATGGTTTGGTCATTAATGATTTTAATTTTTATTTCTTTTCCAGTCCCTGTAAGGTAACTGAATTCTGAGCCAAGCCTTGTGGAGAAACAAAGGTTCTTTCTCTAGAATGTAAGTTCCCCTTGGGTTGTCTCCTTAGCCTATGGCATGCTACTTGGAAGGGAGTGAATATATAATTGTTTAATAAAAAAAAGGGAAAATATGGAGGGTCAGGGGTTTAGCCAAGCTGTTGTCAGAGTTTTCCCTAGATGTAACAGAGGAAGATTAAAAAAAAAAGAACAGGATCCAGTTTCCTGAGAATTGGATTAGTAGGAAAGGAGCCTGTGGAAATGGGAGTAGTTCTCCCACTGAGAGGCTAAAGACACACAATGGCTGCCACATTGCTGAGCCACAGGAGAACCCCCATGTGCACTGAAGTGCTAGGGTCCGGCCTCCTCACCCAGAAGCATCTGGACCAATTCTTGTGTCTCTCAGTTTGGTTCTTGGTGAACAATGGCAGGGGCTTCGGTGATCCTCTGATTCTAGTAAATAGAGGTGCAAGTAAACGGGGGTGGGGGTGGGGGGTGGGTTAGAATACACAGTGGGGGAGGGGCAGAACTAAGACGAAAGCAAAGTCAAGAAGACAGACTCAGGGCCAGCTCTTGAAATGGCCTTGAGTTACCTGTCCACAGAGACAGTAAAGGAGGAATCTGGGAGAAACAGAACAATGTAGAGTCCATGGAGAAGACAGAATTAAATATTCTAAGGTAGGAGAAAGAAAAACAGAAGACTCCTATGGGAACCTAAGCTGTAGTCACTTTGCTTTGCTCACTTTGTTTATCTCCTGGCAAAGTTTGATGCTTTTTGGATTACACCCTTGCATGTGCTTTCTCTGAGCAGCATGGTGGATAGATTATTGTTTTGTTTTGAGACAGGGGTTTCTCTGGATGGCCCTGGCTATCCTGGAACTTGCTCCATAGACCTCAAAATTCACAGTGTGTTCTAAGTGCAGGGATTAAAGGCATGTACCATCACGCCTGACACATGACAAATAGATTACAAGTGGTGTTCCTCTTACAAGTAATCAGTTGAGGATGGTAGGCAAATAATACTGCCTGATAGGACCCAGTCTGTTAGAGGTCTCTAGAAAGAGCTTTCCTCCAGCAAGGGAGAGAAACACATTTCCTTCACATTTGATGCCAAGTCTTTTGCAGTGAGGGATTACTGTCATCTGAAGAGGAGACTGCAGAAAGAAGTGTTTTGAGGACCTGAAAAATGTCTCTGAATTACTCCTAACCATTCCCGGGCTACCAGAAAATGGCTCAGGAAATGATAAAGTCCTCACTTTTCAAAAGGTACCCTCAAGGCAGGACTTTTTCTGTTGCTAGCCATGTTGTTGCTAGCTTGATCTTTTCAACTAATGCAGAAGGTAAAACTTGTTTTACAAATGTGAATACTTAGGTTTAAAACACCTGAAAGGAAGACTTCACTTTCCCTCATATCCTCCATCTTCTTCCCTACCCTACTAGATTCAGACAAACATAAAAGACAGAAGCCCTTCTTCTTCTTTCCACCAGAGCCTAACCCCAGCTCAAGCTCAGAGTAGTTGGCTTCCTCTATCCTGGGACCTATTCTGTCCCAGGAGGTTTTTCACTTAGCCAGTACACAGGTTTCTGGAGCCTTGCCTATCATAGACTACATAGGCATACATATCTGAAAACCTATGTCACAGCTTAGCCTCACCCACAGCGCTATTTTCTATGTAATGGTGCTCTGTAGCCCTGGAGCAGAAATATTGTAGTCAGAGCCTGTGGAAATGACTAGGACATAGGCATGGGAGAGGGTCTGAGAATGCAATTAGCTGGGTTGACTAGATTATAATTCTTATAAACACCACAGAGTACTTAATAGAGATCTCTACTCATAGTTTCTATATGTGTACATTAGACTGAACGGAGGAGATGAGACGGTAGGCAGTTGGTCAAATGGCTTTCTCTTATAGAACTTTCCCTTTGTGCCTTTCAACGGTATCATTTCCTTTCACCCCCTAAAAACTAAACCTACTATGTTTTCAATTTATTCTTTTAGTTTATTTTTATAACACTCTTTGAGACAGGGAGTAGCAGGATAGTTTTATTTAACTTGCCAAGAAGCAAGACACAAAGAGATGATCTGACTTGGCCACCATCCCAGAGGGCATCTACGGCAGAGCCAGGATGGTCTTTTAAGTCCCTAGGGCTCTTGGGCTTTTGTTCTGATGTCCCTGTATATAATTGTTTTGATAGCAATTTGTCTGGTTCTCTCTCACTAGCCTACTAATCACGTGTGTCAATCATATTCAAGAACATCAAGGGCCTAAGGGTCAGCCACAGTCTCAGGAGAAACAGAATCCAAAAGGAGAAAATAAGGCATAATATAGCATTTTCTCCTTCAAGCGTGTTTGTCAGTAGTGGCTTCATAAATCTGACAGTGTGTGCAGGAGGAAATCGAGGGCCTCCACCCTAGGCTGCAGAAAGAATAGGGTCTATGAAGCTCTTGACCAGAGCTTAAACCAAGTGAGCGAGAACCCTCAAGGGGATCAATGGGTTCTCCACCCAGTCTCTGAAGAACCAGGAAGGAAGTCCTCCTTTCCTTCCTCTTTAAAGATTCACCCCTGTAGCGTCCCTGTACAGTCTCGGGACATGGGAGTGTGGTGCAGCGCACGTGCAAACCTCCTCCTCGACCCTTGGCCATCTTGTTCCACTTCACTTTCACTTTACAGAGCTGAATCCTGGGGCCCTAGAGTGCTGCGCCCAAGAAAAGGCCACAGGACACGCGGCGACCTCCGGGCTCGGACCCCGGAGTGCGCGTGCGCGCATGCCTCGAGCCGCGCCCGCGCGGGGAAGCCCCGGGGCTAATCTCCTGCCACTCATCCCTGAGGACGTTGGTGTTCCGGCCGCAGCGCCTGGAGCCTCGCGCCGGGGCCCAGCTGGGCCGCACGCGGAAGGACAAATAGTCCCGTCGGCTGCTCCGCGCGCCCCTCCGAGACCGCGCTCGCCCCGCCCGAGCGGCCTGGCCTCGGCCTCGGGCGGCGGGAAGTGGGCGGCCGCTCGACCCCCGCTCCTCCCTCTGGGGCCTGGCGGGTGTATGAAGCTCCCCAGGGAAAAGTAATTGGATTCCGGGCTCAGCGCTGCCGGGAACGGCGGAGAGCCGCAGCTGAGGCTGCAGCGCGTGGGCGGAGGAGGGCGCGGCGGGGGAGGGAAGGGTGCAGACGCCGCTGGGCTCTCCCGCGCCCCGGCGACCTGGCCAGGGCAGGCCGCAGAGGAAAGCCGGCGGCCGCGGGGAAGGGCTAGCGCGCTTGCCCCAGGGGCACGGAGTGCAACGTCCTCACTTCTCAGTCTCCACCTAGTCTATGGAGCACACCTGGCTGATGACACCCGCTCAGAGATACGTCTGGGAAAGCTGAAGTCTGTCAGCATCCCTCAGGGTTTCTCTCAGAGCTCTGATGTGCAGATGAGGTGGAAAAAGAATCTTTCATCCAGTGTGCAAGTGGAGATTCCTCTTCTTCACGAATGTCACAGGGACATAGTAGGAAAGTACCCCAAGTCTTTGCTTTGGTGACAGACTCCCCCTAAGTTCCCTTTCCCCTGAGAAGATCACAAGTGGGAGCCTTAAAAAGGGTTTATTGTTTTCTGTTTCTCCCCTGCTGAAATGGTAGGAATGTTCCAGAACTTGTAAATGACTAACTCTGCAGCTCTTTTGTGGTATATGTTTTTCCCCCTCTTTTAATTCTCTTTACCACATCTCACGCATTAATTCACTAGGCTTTTATAGAGGAATTTCTCATGTACCAGGCTCTATTCTGCTTATCAGGGACATAACATGAATAAGTCCAAAAGTGCCATGTGATGGTAAGTGCTATGAAAAAAAAAATATTGCAGGGCGAAGAAGGACACGAGTAGAAGAGATGCGCAGCGTGTATTTTATGAGTTGATTTAGAAAGATATTTCTGAGGGAGTTGTGTGTAAAGCAGGTCTGAATGAGATGAGTTAGACAAGTAAAACATACATAGACAGGTAACTTTCCAGATTGAAGAAGGAACAAACCCAAAGGCTCTGAAGCCTGGAAAAGTCTAGTGAGCAGTTTAACAAGAAGTGAGGAGGCCGATGTGATTGCAACCCACAGTTGGAAATGAGGTGGAGGAAGGCTGAGGCTCAGGGTCACATAGACCAATGGTATTAAGGGCTTCAGGATGCTTTTAGATTTTTAAAAATTTCATGTGTATGAGTGTTTTGCCTGAAGGCAATGTATATGAACTATGTACATGCAGAGGTCAGAAGAGAGTCTTGGAGCCCCTCGAACTCGAGTTACAGATAGTCGAGTCAATATATGGGTGCTGGAAGCTGAACCCAGATCCTCTGCCAGAGCAGCAAGGACTCCCCACCCAACCCCAGCTTTTAATGTGAATTTGGAGAGTCTTGTGCTCTGAGTTTCCAATCTCCTTTTTCTCCACCAGACACTAGATCTGTTTGGTTCTGATGTCCTGCCTTTCTCTTCTGGTCTCTAACAGTAAATGCTAGTTTCTGCTTTTTCCCTTCACCCTCCCGCACTCATTTACCACCAATGCTTCACGTGGTTCCTATGAACAGACCCTTAACTTTAGCATCATCCTTATTTCTAGATGCTATAGACTTTATTTATTTGAGATAAGGTTTTACTATATCGCCTTGGCTGGTCTGGCCTTGAACTCACAGAGATCCCCGTGCTTCTGCCTCCTGAGCTCTGGGATTAAAGGTGTGCACCACCATGCCTAGCTGTTGTGGTTGTTTATATCAATTTTAGTTCATCACCATTTCTAATATATCCTACCATCTTCTTGATTTCAACAGGTCAAAAACTATTCTTGCTGTCTTTTAAAAGCTATATAACTCCTTTCTCAATAATACTGGTTCGATCTCTGCCACCCACACTAAAATGTTTGTCATTGTCAACACACTATTTCTTCTTATTTATTTTACCTGGCCAGTTGTCAGGACCTTTAGCGTATCATTTGAAGTACCTCATATCAAATTCCTTCCTATATCTCTGCTTCATGCTTTTTGCCTAAGACCTTGAACATTGCCAGCCAGGATCAGTTCAACAGTCTTTTTATGGTCTCTCCGACTCCCTTTTCTCTCTGTTCCAATGTAACTTGCCAGAATAATTGCTCACTTTTAGCACATCTCTTCATGCCCAGATAGCTTTATGGGTATATTTTCTCTTGCATTAAATTTAAACTCTGGTGACTGACTTTCAAGCTCGTCCTCCAGTCTTGTTTCCTTCTGTCTTTGACCCACTCTTCAGCCTGCCTCCTCAGCTTAGGTTAGATATGTCCAACAAGTACATTCCTGTTCATTTACTTCTTTGTAGATTATTTGACATTCCTGCCCCACAAAAGGGTCATGACCCACAGGTTGAGAATCACTGGTCTAACTGCTTAAGAACAGAAGTTGTGGAGGTTCAAGTCATGGCACCTGCATCAGCTGAGTCCTGGTAAGGGCTCTCAGCTGTCAGTTCATCACTATGACAACAGTGGAAATGTGGGCAAAAGCAAGTAGCCACATCTCAATATAGGCAGCTGGAGAGAGGCTGGGAAGGGCTAGGCTCCTGCTTTTATAGGAAGCCTTTCCAGAAATCTAACCAAGGTCTCATGAAATACACTTAAATCTCTTTCAGAAAAAGGCACACTCTCTGTTGCCTTAAGAACCTCTCACTTGGCCTCACCTCCTAATAAGTTCCATAGTACTTCCTTCCTGAAACACTATCCTGGGGCTGAGCTTTCCAACACACAAACCGTTAGGGAGCAGACAAACCATAGCAGGAATTTATTGGCTCATATCACTGAAATGTTCAAGAGTGTTAGACATGGCTTGCTAAAGAGTTCACATTATGTCACCAAGATTTAATTTTTCGAGTTCTGAATCTCCACAGATGAATATCCAGCAGTTCTAGATTGACACTAACCTCGAAACATCAGGATGCTTCTTCCTAATTCAGTAACTGTTGCCTAGAGAATGACATGCTTAGATTGGTCTAAAGTGACTGGCAAACCTATTCTAGACATGTGAGTCTGTCAGGAGTGCAGAAATGACACAAGATGATGTGACTTGAGATAACAGTAGCATGGTCGTGAGAGAAAGGTGGATGTGTTTTCAGTAACAGCAGATAAACTGTATGTTCTCCTGATGTCTCCTGCATATACTCCATAAATAAATGCAGCAACAGTATTTTCAATCACCAAAAATGTACTCACTTACTTTAGGTATTAGAAAGAACACTAGTCGCAGGTAGCAGGGTGTTGAGGTTTGGATGTGAAATGTCTCTCCTAGACTTGTGTATTTGAACATCAGGTCCCCAGCTAGTGCCTCTGTTTGGGAAAGTTGTGGAATCTTTAGGTGGTGGAGCCTCACTAGAGGTATGGACCACTGGAGGGTTTATAGTGAGCCCCTCTCAACTTCCTGTTCACTTTCTGCTTCCTGAGTGTGGATACAATGTGACCAGCCATGTTACCTCTGCCAGGGTGGACTCCATTCCTCAGGAATGGGAAGCCAAAATAAGCTCTTTCCCCGTTTAGTTGCTTTTGCCAAGGTATTTTATCACAATACCTGGGAAAAAGTGAAGACACTGTAGTGCAGTCTTTCCCATTATACAGCAGTATAATCCTTCAGTCTATTCACCCAAGGATACATGATTCAGTCACCTACAAAGTACTAATATTTGATAACTTAAAAATAGATGACACTGAGGGAAAGCTTCTATTGGAAAAATGAATAATGGTAAATGCAAAGTGGCCTACAAGTCACAGCATATATCATATCTTGCTCAACAGTAAAGCAAGAGTTTCCTAACATGAGACGAGAGAAAGTTCTTTGATCATCTGGATGCCATGTGTTCTATTCTTGGAGGAGCTCTCATCTGTTCTCTGTAGTCACATATGAAATGGACATCAAGGAAAACAGTCTGCCAGGAGTCACACTCCTTCACCATTCTCTTTCTTGACACAACAAGGCTGGAAAAAAAGCTACTCACGTTGGCAAAAAGAACTAGTTTTTACCAAAATCAGTTGTGATCTCCTTCTGCTGTGTAGAATTGTTGTTATTAAGTAGCCATCTATTGTGTAGAATTGTTGTTACTAAGTAGCCATCTATCCAGGAACTACATTTCTCAGCCTTGGGTTGATCTTAGTAAAGTTATGTAATTACTTCATTGGAAGTGATGTTTCTCACTTTTACCCAGTGTCTTTGAGAATCAGGCTCATCGTGTAGAGGTGCCTGATGCCAAGGCTGGATTCAATCCCCGGAACTTCTGAGGTAGAAGGAGAGAACTGATATCTTCAAGTTGTCTTTTGACCTCCACAAGTGTGACACACGTGCACATGCATGCATGAGTGTGCGTACCCATAAATAAACACATAAACAAATGGAAAGCAATAATTAAGTTAGCCTATTCTAATCTTTTCCCAACTTCTGGCTGCTGTGAAAGTAACTTTGAAGAAAACCTGCTGTTTAAGACTTCTGTCATTATACTTTAAAAAAATATATTAAACTTTTATTTTTATTCTATTTCTTAAGTATGAGTCTTTTGCCTGCATATATGTCTGTGTACCACTTGCATGCCTGATGCCTGAGGAGGCCAGAAGAGATCTTTTGTTCCCTTGGAACTGGAGTCATGTATGGTTGTCAACTACCATGTGGCTGCTGGGAACCAAACTCTGGACCTGTGCAAAATCAATGAGTGCTCATGACCTCTGATCATTTCTCCAGCCAGAACTAGGCTTTTTTTTTTTTTTTTTTTTTTTTTTTTTTTTTTTTTTTTGAGACAGGGTCTCTCTGTGGAGCCTTGACTATGCTGGAACTTAGTTGGTAGACCAGAGCTTCAAACTTAGCAGAGATCGTCCTGCCTCTGCCTCCTTAGTCCTGAGATTAAAAGCATACACCACCATCATCCAGCTTGATACTAGACTTTTTAAAAGTGAGGAATATGTGTCTACTACACTTAACTCCTCAAACATCTTCATTCCTCATTATGGTAAGTAGCCTAGCCTTTGCTATCTATTTAGTGTACATTTTGCTGCACAGTTTTAATACTTAGTAAGCTTCCAGTATTTGCATCTGACCAATTCTATGAGGGAAAAACCCAAAGCTGCATGTTTGCTGCTGTGTAAGTGGCACCCTTGACTCTAGCTGTTATTAGTACTTTTGTCTTTTATCAGTAGACCTTGGTAGTCTCCTAGTTCACTGGCCTCCATTTTGCTTTCTGCCTGCCTGAGTATAATTTGACAGCATTTTCTTATGGCTTCTCCAGTGCTTTATAGCCCCAGATTGTTGAAATTTCTGTCATTTTTATTTTACCCTGTAAGCAAAAAGTAGTCACTCATTATAAAGTGATTTCTTTTCTGCCTTAGATAAATCAACCTCAACCTTAAATCTAACTCTCTCATAGGGCCTATTAAAAGCTAGAAAGTAATACTTAGTGTCTTCTACAATCTAAACTTTGAATAATAGTCTCTTTTATATTTGATGCTTGATAGGCACATGTTCAGAATTCCAGTGTACAGTTAGTACTGATTTAACCTACTGCTTTGGTGTTGAAGTCCAAGCTCAGCATAGATAAAGTCTATTCTGGATCAACCAATTCAGTAGTTTGGATTTTTCTCTACTATTCTCCACTCTTGATAGCAATTTATGAATCATTACAGATATCTTAATTGCAAGTGACAAAATGAAAGGACACAATACAAACTGATTTATTGGGAAGAAATATTGGCAATTGGCTCACATAACTTAAAAAAGAATCTAGTGATATATTTAATTTAAGGCATAGCTTGCTTCAAGGGCATAAGCAATGCCATTAGAATGTTATTCCTTTTCTTCTCTTGGCACTATGCTCTGGGTTGGCTTCCTTCTCGGGCTCCATGTGGTGGCTCCTGGCAGCTCCAGTTCACATAATCCTTACTGTTAGCAATCTCAGTGGAAGAGTACATATCACTTTGCCACGTGTGCCAGCAATAGTCATCTTACATTTTGTTGGCTCTGATAGGGATACAACAATCCAGTATGTCAGGCCTAATTTGCATGGCTACTTACATTGTTGAGAAAGGACACAATACCACCTAAAAGACATTGAGGGATAAGCCAGATCATGATTATCGGGAAAAGGGTGAAGAGATACTGAGAAGCAAAACAAAAATCAGATGGTTCTCATTAGATACCAATGTATAATGTTTCCTAATGTGTTGTTTTATCTCTTTTCACTGGACTGTCAGTGTCCTAGGATCTCACGCCATTCTGTGTCTTAATAGTGCCAACCTATAATATAGGCAGCCGATAGTGGCAGCCTATAATATAATACTAGCTGATTGCTGTTCTCTCCTTATATTACTAGAGAGGCTCACTAAAAAGGAAAAGGTACTTAATAAAGGGACAGTTTACAGAGGCATGGGAAGGTCTAAAGGAATCAACAAGGAGTGACAAAGCCCATAATTACTGGCAGCTTGGGAGGCAGAAAGCCTAAAGGAATGGGGAAAAGAGCTTCAAGTGGAATCCAGGAGACGCTGTAGCTGGGAAGGAGATGTCTGACAAGAGCTGTGACTATAAATAGAGAAACGTAGCCAACTGCCAAATGTGGTCCAGTAAGGACCGGGAAAAACACATTTGTCTTCTTTCCTCTATCCTCTAAACTTCTGTTGGTACCTCCCATGAGCTAAACCCAATCAGAAAGCAGAGGGCTTTAGTGATAGAATCTGTAGAACCCAGCATCTAATATAAAGCAAGGCAAATAGGGTGAAAATTGGGCCTGGAAGAACAAATGGAAAATGACAAGAACATCCTATCTTGTCCTGCAGAGCAACTCCAAATAAAAGCAATCCTGTTGTATACTGATGGGATATTTCAGGAGAGTACGCTTATTCTTTTCAACAAGTTTGTTAAACATGTTTAATTTTATTAGCATTTTAGGATTTTAACATTCATGAATTCATACACCAGAAAAAGTCTTTTGTGAGCCAGTGTAGCTAAAAAGCTATCATTGCCATACTGATATGAAACTCCTCAAGAATATACCTGGCAATCCATCAGGAAGCACCAGCTCAGCACTTGTCAAGGAGTGACAAACTTGATAAATGTTTGATGATTTTAAAAATGATTGAATGAATAAATTAAAATATTGGGAGCCAGAAGAATAGAATGTAAAGAGAAAACTACTTGCATTTTTCCTCTCAGAGCTTGATGCTATAGAACTCTACAGTACCTGTCCTGTCTCCTGACTCTGGCATCTTAGTTGTTAATTGAGGTTTTATCTTTTATAGGAAATGGAATTGCAATAACTCTTTAGTAGTAACATGTTCCATAATTAATTGCCATGCTAATAAATCCACCATGAAGTGCATTTCAGTTAAGAGTCCCTTATGTAACACACCACACACACACATACACACACACACACACATATATATATGCCTCATTATATAATCTGGTATTATAAAGTGCCAAATGCCAATCCAACCTTATTTTTAACAGAATTATGTCATAGTTCAGCCAAACTGCACATCTTGTCCTTTGGCAATCCTGTACATATGGGCTCCTGCTTTCATGTGCATCTTCATCATTTATTCATTCAACAAACATTGCAATGTAGGTACCATGTACCAAACAGAGCCCAAGCCCTTATGGTGCTTATGTCTAAAGCAATATTTTCAGAGTTAAATGAGACCTTGAATTAATTGTGTAAAGATCTGTAAAAATAAAGATTCTAATTCATAAAACCTGAGATGGCCAACTAGAGTACATTTCTAATCATGTCCTGAGTGATGGCAATGTTGGTGGTCTGTGGACCACACTTAGAGAGCAAGAGTGGATTTATTCAATCCTTACAACAATAACCTCATAATACTGAATTTTTGTTGTTGTTTCTGTTTCATTCTGTTTTTATATACCTACTGTGTGCAAAATACTGTGCTATACATTGTAGAAATTTTGGGAAAAATCACCTCACAACAGAAAAAGCTAGTTTGACACATAATGATGGTTATATGAATCTATTTAAATGAAATATCCATAAAAGGCAAAACTATCATGACAAAATTAGATGGTTGGTTACTTGGGCTACAGAGAGATACAGGGTTTAACTGTAAATGGCTAAAAGAGGTCCAATGGAACTGATAATTTGTCTAAAAACAAGACTACTATAATGGCTATACAACTTGATAAACATATTAAAATTAATTAAGATGAATAAAAGTTATGATATCTAAACTATACCTCAGTAAGTCTCAGATAATAATGATACAGTGTGAACAGATGCAATAATAGGAACATGTAGTCTTCGCTCCCTTTGACAAGAGATGGACCTCATAGAAGCTGATTTGCCCAAGTCGCAAAGTAGGGACAGCATACTAATATAGTCAGTCCTACTGAGGCAGAAGTCTTAGTCAAAAACTTAGCTGCCAAGGAGAGGTACATTAGGAAATTGATCCCATTTAACCAATATGTTTTCTCCACTTTCAGAATTGCCACCTTCCCAGACACATCCTAAGTGTTGGCCTGGAATCAAAGCAAGCTGGGTGACTTCTGGCAGGCCCTTTGGCTTCGTCAGAGTTTTTTAGTTTCAAGCAAAATCAACCAATTCTATTTACTTTAGTAGTTAAGGAGTTGGGCAGCTCACACACTCATTATCAAGACTGAGAATCAAACTTAAAGCTGAGCAGCTAAGAACAATGTCCACAAACCATGAACAGAAGGAACTCAGAGAAGGCTGCTGAACATCATGACTCAGGGACCTCATTGTGGTCATATGTGTGTGTGCTGTTGTTGCAAGAAAGAAAACTGCCTACCCTCCTTGTTTTTTCCTTTGCGTTACTAGTTCCTGACTTGAGGCCATGCAGGTACTGGTATACTGTTCACCTAAGCCTAGGCTGCAAGGACAGACAGTGAAGAAAGTAAATATACAACTGCCTTTTTTTTTTTTTGAGACTCATGTATTCAGTGAATTCTCCAAGCTCAGAGAATTCAGATGCTGGATAACTAAACAAACCAACAAGTAAAATCATTCTGCACCTCAAACTGGTATGTACTATAGCTATTTACAACTAGAGGTCCATGGACCAGTCCCAGCAAAATCACCTGAAAGCTGGTTAGAAATTCAGTTTGGCCTGGGGAGATAGTGCAGTTGGTAAAACACTTGCTTTGTAAGCATGAAGACCTGTGTTGAATCTCTAGAACCTAGATAGAAAAAAGTCAGGCATAGCTGCATATGCATGTGATCACAGCACTGGCCAGGAAGAGCAGGGACTCTTTTAGCTAGTGTTTCAGGTCCACGAGAGACCCTGTCTTAAATGCTGCTACTACTGCTACTACTACTACTACTACTACTACTACTACTACTACTACTACTACTACTACTACTACTTCTACTTCTACAGTACAAATAATAATAATGATAATGATAATAATAAATAATGTAAAATAAATTACCCCCCCCAAACAAACAACAACAATAGTATCTCAGGATTGATGCCCCTCCCCGTGTGTGTGCATAGGTTGGACAGATGACAACCTTCTGGGTTGTTCTTTAGGTGCTGTCTACCATTTTGCTGTTGTTTTGAGCCAGCATCTCTCCTAGGCCTGAAACTCACCAAGTATGCTAAAATGGCTGGCCAGTAAGCTCCAGGGATCTATCTGCCTGTCTCCACTTCCTCAGTATTGGGGATTACAATCACACCAGGTTTCTTTATACTTGTTTTGGGAATATAATTCAGGTCCTCAGGCTTGCAAGGCCAGCACTTTCTTTGACTGAGCTACCTCTAGTTCAGGTTTGTAAGAATACACTAAAAATCAGAATGCTTCAGAGAGGATTAGCATGGCTCCTCTACATAAAAGATATGCAAATTCATGAAGTTTTTCAGTTTTGTAGGTTCCACCTTCTCCTTGTTCTATCAGGGAGAACATGTCCATTATTTGACCCAGTCTTAGGGTCCCCTTCTGGTTTCCTATTGGCAGTTTCTTGAGTGTTTTAAAGAAATCCTTGTCTGAAAAATAATACATATACTCATGAACTGCAACTAATTTAACTTAAAGAGTTTTGACCAATAACATGTTAAATCTACAGAATTAGTCTATGAACTAGTAAGTAAAATGATGGCAGTCATTTCTGGCTTGTGTCTTGAGACTATTAGAATTTCATTTTCTTCCTAAGGAAAGGAGTTGCTCAGTGGTTAAGAGCACTGACTGCTCTTCCAGATGACTGGAGTTAGATTCTCAGCACCCACATGATAGTTCACAGTGTATAACTTCAGTTCTAGGGATTCAATATCCTCTTCCAGCTTCTAAGAGCACTGAACAAATGTGTTGGATAGACATACATGCATGAAAAAGAAAACTATATACATAAGAGCAAAAATAAATTCTAAAAAAAAAGTTGCTACCTATGCAAAGGAATTTTAGAAAAGGTGGCTTGCAATTCTCTGGAAAAGAAATAGATTAAATAATATATCATCAGATTAGAAATATCACACCCAAGGGGGCTGGAGAGATGCTCAGTGGTTAAAAGCACTTTCTGCTATTGCAGAGGACCCAGGTTTGGTTCCTAGCATCTACCTTGGGTGTTTCACAAACGCCTGTAACAACTCCAGCTCCAGTGGAAGGGATGCCTCTGGCTTCTGCTGGTCCTGGCACATGTGTACATACCTACACATGGATACGCACACATATTATTAAGAAATAAGTACATAAAAGGAACATCATTTTAAAAATTATAGAAAACTGCTAGAAAAATAAACAGATTACATCTACTTAGAAGATAGTTTAGTTTGCTTTACTGTTCAGCATTATTTAAACAGCCAAATAGGACATTTGGGGGCAGTTTGGGGATGACTTTCATCTTAAAACTGTTTGTGTAGTTATGGGTCACATCCCATACACCTCAGCATCTTTTCCCCAAGTCTTATCGTATTCTCTTGGCTGATGGTGACATGTTCAGGAACTTTAAGAGGGATTAAAGTTCCAAGAAATAGAATATCCTTAGGGGACAGTAAGCATAAGGGACTAAACATATGTATGTGCCTTCAAGCCTCCTCAGTCACCAAAGATTTTATAATATGCTTATTGTCACTATTTAATGCGTTATTTGCAAGTGCCATCCTAGGTAGGCAAAGGATGTATTTCCTCTTATCCAGATGCAATTTAGTTCTTAGCACTCATGTCAAGCAGTTCAAAACCACCCGTAGTTCCAGCTTCAGGGGGTCCGATGCCTCTGGCCTCCTCCAAGCACCTTCACTCTCACACACATATCCACACACGTGTACATAACATAAACATCTTTTAATATACAATATGTGCATAGTTTACACTGTCAACTTTGCTAATTCTCAGTCTTTATCCAATTCATGTACGTCTATCATTGCATACTCTTGACATTGATCATTCTGTTCTGTATTCATTCATTCATTCATTCATTCATTCATTCATTCATGTTATTATTTGTAGAACTAGGAATTCAACCTAGGGCCTTGTACATGCTAGTAAATGCTATCACACTAAGCTACGCCCCTATCATTATGTCTTAAAAATATTCAATTTCAGGGTTTATTTTCATTTATATGTATACATAAGTGTCAGGTAGGTATATGTGGGTGTGCATATGGGTGTCTGATCCCTTGGAGCTGGAGTTACAGGCTCTCCATGTGAGTGCTGTGAGCTGAACTCTGCTCCTTTAAGAGCAGCAAGTGCTCTTAACTGCTGTGTTATTGCTCTGGCTCCTTCAAAATAGTCTAATTGTTAGCATGTTTCTCATTTTACTTCTGTTTATTTGATGGCTAAATATGCATATTAGCCATTTTAAGCTTTTCTTTCTATGAATAGTCTGACATGTGCTTTGTCATTTGAACAGTCTGTCCACTGTGTGTAAATTTTTGTATCTGTTTAATTAAGAGAATAACCAAGAATCATGGATCCTTTTAGACATATCGAGTAAGTCAATTTTAAGAACATTGCAGTGCAGTGCAGACAACTAGCTCTCACTGGAGTATAAGTCCTCCTCCCCACCCCCAGGGTCTTATGCCTTACCTATTAGCTCATGCTAATCAGCCCAGTATTTCAAACAGTTCTTCTCTTTCTCTGTGTGTACCTATCTATAAATCAGTTCAGTCTACAGATGGAGCTAAAAGGAACATAGTTGATATTATTGATGGGCCAGCAGCATTCCTGTGCTCTGTCCTTCAGGGACCAATACTCTTTGAGATGGTCAGCAAGACAAGACAGATGTATGGTGAAGAGACCCCTGTTTCTCTGAGAGAAGTTAACAGATCCTTTGGGGATACGTGTATGATTTTGATTTCTCATTAGCATTGCGAGCACCAATGAAGTGTGACTGACAGTTACATAAGTCAATACAAGAGCACTTCGGGAGAGCCAAGTTTCAGATTTTTTTTCTTACAGATTAGGCTTCCATTCTCTCAGAACTCACTGGGAAAGCAAATCAGAACACTTTTGATTCAAGAACTGAACGCGATGAAGCTACATTTCTAGGGAAACTATTGTGCTTAAAGGGAAATAAAATGCTAAGTTTATTGATCAAATGATACATAACTGGCAGAGATGAAAGTATACCCTAGACCTAGTCAGTGCTCTCATTTTCACTGTTTCTGCATGTAGTTCAAGTTTTATCTAAAGACTGAGAGCAATTTTCCGGGCTCACAAAGCAAAGAACATTTAATACCAGGAAGCACTCTTCATGAAACGTTAGGAAATATCAACATGGACCACCAGACAAATAGAAGTAAGAGGGAGAGAGTAGCCAAAGATCCTGCAAGCAGTGAGCCAGTCCTGTCTACTATACTGGGTTTCCATTCTCAACGTCAGAGGAAGTCAATGTCTTTCAGTGGGAAAGACATCTAAGGACTGGGGAGATGGGTAAGTCAGTGCTTACCAAACAAGCATGAGAACGTATATTTGAACCCCAGTATCCACATAGCCAAGTGTGGTGGTGTATTTCTGTAGTCCCAGCACTGGGAAGGCAGAAGCAGACAAATTCCTAGGGTTCACTGCCTGGCCAGCCTTATGCAAGTCAGGGAACCCCAGATTTGGGTGAGAGATGCTATTGTAGAGGAGGTGCATGGTATGTAAGGAGCAACAGCCAAGGTTGATCTCCGGCCTCCACATGCACGCCCAAACACACCCATGCACTCACCTTGAATGTGCACCTACACCTACAAAACGATAGCAACAAAATAAAGTCAAACCTTTGTTCTGAAAAGGCATGTAAATATTCTGTGGCATTCTTTTATCACACTTTTGAAAATAGTTCAGAGGCCTTAGGTGAAATATTGAAAGATTAGAAATCATAAAAATATCCCATAGGTATATAATGCAGATGAAACAGGAAAAATTATAATAAATGTTTGGATTTAGAGAAGAATGTGCCAACCACCAAAATTTCATGTGTAATTGCACAAAATACTGGTGTGGTGAAATTAGAAATGCAAGGAACAGTTACAAGAGGAGCTATTCCTGAGGAATGTAAGGGCACTTGTTCTCCAACTTCTCTGAAAGCTTGGATTATTAAGTGCAATTTAAATCAATTTAAATCATTATTAAGTGCAGTGTAAGTCAATTAAGCTAGTTCAATTGACCCAGGGAAATGAATCCCAAGAAAGAGTAACTTGCATTGACAATACAATTCTTATTTCATTAATGAATAATGCTAAGGGGCTGTTAACATTAGAAAGGATATGTGACGATTTTTGTTTATTCGCTTGTTTTGAGACAGGGTCTTACAATGTAGCTCTGGCTGTCCTAGAACTCCTTATATAGACCAGGATCCCTTTAAACTTACAGAGATCTGCCTGCCTCTGCCTAATAGCTTCGGTTAAAGGTGTTCCTCATCAAGCCTAGTAAAAGATGGTTCTTTTTAAAAAATATTCTTAATTATGTATATGAGCATTTGGTGTGCACACATGCATGCATGTACACACACACACATACACACACACACACACACACACACACACACACACACACACACACACACACAGTGCTGCTGGTGCCTCTGGGGGCCAGAGGTGTAGGATCCCCATAGAGCTGAAAATACAGGCAGTTGTGAGCAATCCATGTGGGTGCTGGGAACCAGACTCAGGTCCTTTGCAAGAACAATATATGCTTATAACTGCTGCACCATCCTCTCAGGTCCACGATATATTATTAATATAAAAACAAATCAGACTTCCTAACTGAGGGAGATGGTATATACATATTAAGACTTCTGACTCATTATTTTGATCATAAATGTTTAAACACGAAATTAACTTTAAAAGGCTGATTACATGTAAAAGAGCAATGACTTGTGGGGAAAAAGCATTATTGATCTCAGCTGTCTTGGGGGCCGAAGTACTGCCCTTTTCGTTTCCAGCAGCAACAACTTTGGCTTTCACCAGTCATTTGAAAATGGCTGATGCAGATGCATTTGTGTTCCTGTCTGCCCTGCAGGACCTTGTTAAGTTCTTTCACTGGTGGTCTCCATCTACTTATGGTAAATATGACCTGGTGGTCTAATACCTGTTCAAATTCATTATTCTTCCTTGTATTCTCAGGGAACCTAATGTAAAGACAGGTTCTCCAGCTCTAGCATACATCAGAATCACAGGGAGCCCTACCTCAGACTCAGGTGGAGCACCATGCACTGAGGTCTAGTCTGCATCCAGGATGCCTGCCCTTGCTTAGAATTCTTAATGACGTGCTTCTGTGTACTTCTGTCTTTTTTTTTTTTTTTTTTTATGCTCACAGGCCTGGCTACAGTCTAATTTTTAAAGACTTTCATATTTATTTTATTTTTATGCATATGAGTACACTGTCGCTCTCCTCAGACACACCAGAAGAGAACATCAGATCCCATTACAGATGGTTGTGAACCACCATGTGGTTGCTGGGAATTGAACTCAGGACCTTTCAAAGAGCAGTCAGTGCTCTTAACCGCTGAGCCATCTCTCCAGCCCTGTACTTCTGTCTTTATACATTGTAGCAGACATTTATTTTTTATTTTGTGTATATGGGTATTTTGTTTGCCTGTATATATCTGTGTACCCCTTCTATGCTTGGTTCTCAGTGGAGGCCAGAAGAGGGGGACAGTTTCCCTGGAACTTCTTATAGATGTTATGAATTACCTTATAGGTGCTGGGATTTGAACCCTGGTCCTCTGGAAGAATAGCCAGTGCTCTTAACTATGGAATCATTTCCCCACGTCCTCCATTGCAGTGGACATTTGATGAATATGTTCACCTTGTGAACTCACAATTTCCTAAATTATTTCATGAATGATGACTCCTTTTATTTTTCTCTCCCCGCCTACTTTTTGGATTTGAACATCCTGAAGTAGTGCTGTCTTATTTCTATATTTTCTATGGAATTTCCTTAACTTTCCCCCCAGTAACTTTAAATACTCATATCTACTATTGTATACTCTTGCCTTCTTTTTACCAAGGATTTTATTTTTATTTATTTATGTGTCTCTATGTGGATGCCATGTGTGTTCAGGTGCCAATGGATGCCAGACGAGATCCCCTAGACCTGGAGTCACAGGTGGTTGTGAGCTGTCTAATATGGGTCCTGGGAACCAAACCATGGTCCTCTGGAGACTCCATATTGTATTTCCAATACTCGTGACTTTCTTCTTTCCTTAAAATAGCAATTCTGCCTAATTTTGTTTTATGATTGCAACTTTCTTGAACACACAGAGACCTAAAAATACACATGTGCATGCGCACACACATACATACTACACAGGTGCACACACACACACACGCGCCACACACCACACACATATACATACATACCACATACACATGCACACACACACACACACACACACACACCACACATACACAACACACATATCACACATATACAACACAGCGCATACACACACACACCACACAGGTGCACACACACCACACATACAAACATACACATACCACACACTCCACACACATGTACATCACACACCACATACATGTGTGCACACACCACACACCACACACACACCACACATACACACAACCACATCTCCCTTTTTCCTCGTGTTGTCTGTTTCTACTGCTGTCACTTTGCTTTGCTTTTTTTTCTGGCTCCCATGAGAAAGCCTTCCTTCAGGAGTCTGATAGTCTTTGGGTATCTGCTCATATTAAAGAAAAAGACATCACATGTTTATGGTCATCAGAAACTGAGTGAGAAGATAGGGACAGTTAATGGGAAACTTTCCCATAGAGCTATCAGTTAGGGCTAGGTGTGCTCAATCGCAGAGTATTTGCATGTGTGAGTTCAACCTCCAGTACTGACAAAAAAAGACAGAGGAAAATAAGAAATAAAAAGCGTGATGGTGGGCTGGAGAGATGGCTCAGCAGTTAAGAGCATGGACTGCTCTTCCAGAGGTCCTGAGTTCAATTCTCAGCAACCACATGGTGGCTCACAACCATCTGTAATGGGATCCGATGCACTCTTCTGGTGTGTCTGAAGACAGTGACAGTGTACCCACATACATGAAATAAATAAATCTTTTTAAAAAATAAGTGTGATGGTATGGAAAGCCCCTGAACTACAGCTCGAGGGCAAGTCGTCATACCATCACAAGCATGTGTTTTGCATGGATGCACCAAATAGGGAAGGGAATATGGAGATCAGAACCCAGGTATTTTATAAGAAGAGTAAGCGCTCTTAACTGCTGAGCCATCCCTCCTGCCCTAACCATTCACTTTCCAAATGTTTATTGAAACTGAAATGTATGGCTAAGTATAATAAAGCATTGGTTTATTTTTCTTTTCTGATGTTTGAATTTGCTTTGATTTTGATTTGAATGGATGCTTTTATGAAATGTTGAAGAAAGAACCTGGTGGAAGTAAAAGTCATTGAATATAAGATGGATTATTTGGGACCATCTCCTCAAATCTGGTGCTTTGCCTAGTGTAGAGACACAGACCTGCAATCCTGTAGTTGGGAGGAAGAGGCAAGCAGAATGGGAGTTTTGAAGCCAGCTTGTACTGTACACCCAGGCTCAAAATGCAAAACCAAGCAAGTAGGTTTTGTTTTGCTTCTTTCCTTTTTTGATACAGGGTCTTTAGCTCAGGCTGACCTCCTCCAGTCTCAGTTCCCATACATGGGGTTTCTACTCACCACCTGTCTTAGTTAGGGTTTCTATTGCTGTGAAGAGACAATATGATCAAGGCAACTCTTATACAGGAAAACATTTTATTGGGGTTAGCTTACAGTTTTAGAGGTTTAGTACATTATCATCATAATGGGAAGCATGGCAGTGTGCAGGCAGACATGGTGTTGGAGAAGGAGCTGAGAGTTCTACATTTTGATCCACAGGCAATAGAAAAGAGACAGTACCACACTGGGCATAGCTTGAGCATATGAGACTTCAAAGTCCACCCCCACAGTGACACACTTCCTTCAACAAGGCTATACCCCCTAATAGTGCCACTCCCTAAAGCTTTCAACCAGGAGTCTATGGGGGCCATTCCTATACAAACCACTACCTCACCCAACTCACTTTCTCCTTAAGCCTGAATATAACTTTTGTACAAGGCAATCAAACGGTTTAAATAATGAGTACAAGTGATTCTAGTAAGGAGTAGAGAACTGTTTTAACTTACTGACATTCAAAAAGAAGATTATGACAGAAAATAATGAGTTTATTGATGGTGATTTGTATAATCTATGGTACAACAGCTTGAACAAGCTCAGTGTTTAGTTGGTCCATGGTAGAAGTGCCATGAAGTAAAGGTATGACTTAAGAAATTGTTACATAAAATTGTTTCTGTTTGTTCAAAGGGTCAGCTGCTCCCCCATGGAGCAGATAGCTACAAGAGTTGTAAGCATAAACCTTGCATCTTAGTAATACTAGGAGACCAGTCACTTTGTCCAATAGCAATTTGTTATACCCACTTATAGCTTGACTTGAGTAGTTCTCTTCTTTTTCTTTTCCTTCGAGCTTTATAGAGCATTCATCTTTTAAAAAGGGGCCAAGGTCAAGTTAATCTCCCAAGGAAACAAAAAAGCCCATTGCTTTAGAAGTTTTTCCTTTTGACTATTGATGTGCCTCAGGATAACTTGTTTACGTATATAAACATATATGTTTCTGTGCAGAGCCAGATGGAAGCCATGCTGATAGAACAGGACAGCAAAGCTTTTGAATTATAATCTTATTGAGGACAAGGTAGATTTTGGACTTTTGGTTCCAAAAGCATTTAGCACCATACCTTGACCATGTAAGAAATGTGTACTAAATATTTTTCAATATTTACTTATTGATATTAACTTATCAGTACTATTAATTAACATGGGATTTTTGTTGCTAGTTCTTTCTCATATTCTCAATAGAACTCTAGCTCTATCTGGCATACTCAATAAATAATGTACTAAGTGATATGAAGTTCAAATTAAATCTTTTTTATATTTGTTTACTGTGTGTGTGTGTGTGTGCACGCGCACACATGTGCGTGCATAAACAACATACTATAGAGTGCACATAGACGTCTGAGGAGAGCTTTGGAAATTGGTATCTCCTTCCACCATGTAGTTCCTAGGGATAGAACTCAGGTGGTCAAAAAAAAAAAAAAAGTAAAAATAAAAACAAACAAAAAACAACGAACCAAATCAAAAACTATACAAACCAACAAACAACCCAAGAAACAAAACAACCCACCTCAGGTTATGTGACATACACAGTCCTAAAACTCCACTTTTCAATACTGGGTCTTCCATATTTGTCAAGAATATTATTGGCCATTCATTGATGAGAATATTATTCCTTTTAGAAACACATGTACACCATTTGAAAATATAAAAAGTAATTTCATCCTCTAATTTCAAAAATTCTACCTTTCTTTTAAATAAACTAAAGCCACATGTATAGCAATATATTTACATATTAAGTACCTATAATAGAATGACTTGATACAGTGTAAAACAGAAGAAATAAATTCAGGTTACCATCGAGTCTACTGTCCTGGGTACAATGTTAGGTGCTTGTCAATCCCAACCCTCAAGGAACTCATAATCTAATGACAAAACAACGCACAAAATAAAATTGTATTTTCCATAATAAATATGAAAACCTTCCCCCAGACTTTCAAAGTGAATCCTCTGATTTTCTCTAAAATAACTGTGTGAGCAGTATAAGTTGCCTTTCCTTTGCCTTGGAAACAGATCTCGCATGGTTCCACGCCACCCTTTCCTGTTGTAGTAGTTATTTAATCTCAACCAGGGGTTTCCACCCCACCTTTGATCATTCAGTTCTCAGATAAAAGACATACAACTTTTATATTTATAATAAGCCTTCAATGCACTAGATCTGGGCAGCTATCTACCCTCTAAACTATTATGTCTACTTTCCTATCAATAGCCCCGAATTATAACTTGCCATATTCCATCTGGGCTTTCCTTAACTGCAAGTGGCCAGCTCTCATGGCCAAGTTTTCATGATTCATCTATCCCATGGTGTGTTCTCCTCTCTCCACCTACTACCTTCTCCTTTTGGTCCCTGACTGTGACCCCAAGACCAGGAACCAAAACTCTGCCTATCTCACTTCTACCCAGCTATAGGCACTGGGCAGCTTTATTCACCAATCAGAGATAACTTGGGGGGAGGCAAGGTTACCTAAGTGCAGATTCTCTCATCCCTGGGGGCAACCAGGCCTTGAGGGCCCGTATTTAGCATTACAATGCATAGTAAAAGACCAAACCTTAACACCTTCCCACAAGATTGTACTAGTCAATCTTATCACAGCTTTACAAGTTACCTAATCAAACTTCCTGGTTGCTGGTTAAGTCTTTGCTGTGGTAGCCATGTGTCAGCGACTGCTTTTTATCTCACTTTGCATGCATCAAATTACAGATAACCAAACCTTGTTCATTTAATCAATGATGTTAGACTTGGCTCAGAACTGTTTGATTTATATCGGAAACATCATCGAAGATCAGATCTCTCCTTGGGAAGGCTTTCTTCTTTACTGTTTCATTTACTCTGGCCAGACCTTGTGTTTGGAAGATGGCGTTTACTTACTTACTTATTTATTTAGAGCATTTGCAAAAAAGTTCTCAAAGACCTCAGCAAATTGCCTGTTTGTATTCCAGTTAACCAGCCGCTAGTCATCTTAGTCAGAAACGGGATTGTTAGGATTTTTTAGGTGAAATTATGCTACTTGTTTAGGATGGAGACACACTCCACAAGTTGCACCCAAGTGGGATTGGATTTGGGGATAGTAGGCTACCGTTAGTTCTGGAATAATCTAAATGTAGGTCCCACATCTAAACCCAATTTGCTTCTCTGGTTGGACAGCTCTGGTTGTAGTAAGTAAATACAGTAACTTCGGAGGCCATGGCTCCTTCTTACAGTCAGGATCCTCAAGAGTTGGCCACTCTCTTCAATTCGTTTCTTTAGATGCATGTCTTTGTTGTTTTTTTCTGCTTGGGCCTGGCTGGTCTTCTCTGTGCTCGCCAACCCCCAACACAGTTATAACCCTAGCTTCCTCTCAAGAGAACCTTACTTGCAAGGCCGAATTTTTCCCTTTTTCTGTGGGACTTCTTAAGGCCAAGTTTGGAACTTGCTCATCAAGACTTAACTTCCTGGGGCTGTCTCTGGTTACACCGAGGGCTGGGCGCAGTCCTTTCCCAGAACTTGGTGTACCCGTGCGGGGCTCAGGTGGGACGACACGCCCAGGTGAGCGAGACCTGATTAACGCGGTGTGAGGGGCTTCGCGCTGTTCCCACAGAGTCCGCCCACCCCAGCTGCGGCTCCACAGCCGGCCTCGCCTCCCGCGTCCGGCGTGGCTGAGCTCGGGAATGGCTGCGGGTGGCGAATCCAGATGCTGCCCAGCTGCGTCCCCGCCGCGGCACTTCAGGGCGCAGCTAGCGCGAGACGCCCGCTGCCGGCCGTGGGCTTTGTCCGTCCGCCGCTCCGCTCCGCCCCGCCCCGCGCCTCCCCGCCCCCTCCGCGGTCCCACTTCCTCGGCGAGGGAGGCGGGAGCGCGCCGGGCAGCGAGGGGTTAAGCCGACGCGCTTGAGGCGCGGAGGGATCCGGAGGCGAGCGGAGCTCGGTGCTGAGGCCGCCTCAGCGAAAAAAAATGTCCGCCTGAGGAGACCCACAAGTTCTATCGGGGGGACAGCTAGCCCGCCCGGGGAGCCACGGGCGGCCAAGCCCGAAAGCCGCCCGAGCCGCGCGGAGTCAAGCGCTCGCGCGGGCCCGAGGCAGCCCAGCCGCCGGCGGCGCGTGGGGAGGGGGAAGCCTGAGCCCGCGCTCCCGGCCAAAGTGAACTTTAATCGGGAAGGTTGGATGCGGAGCTCGGGCGGCAGGTAACCGCGGGCGGCGGGCGGGACATGCGGAACTCAGGTCCCTTTGTACCGCGCGGAGCCCGGGGCCGCGTCCAAGTTGCGGCGCGCGGCGGGGCGGAGGCGCGAGCTGCGGGGTCCAGGCCCGGGCAGCGGTGCTCGGCCTGCGCGGCGCTCGGGGCTCGGCGCTCGGGGCCGGGGAGCCGCCGAGCCCGCCTCATTGTTCCGCGAGTCCGGGGCAGGGCGGCCCAAGTGGTAGGAGGAGGCCGGGCGGGAGTTTGCCGTGTGCGGACGCGCGTGGGGCGCTCTCAACCAACCCGGGGACCCCCGCTGGGGACGTCCGGGCCGCAGACGCGGGCCTGCGAGCGGCGCGCTCCCCGCAACTTGTCAGCTCTATTGTTGCTGAGCGAGTGAGTCACTTGGTCTCCGGGTCGCCGCCGCTCTCTCGCTCCCTCGCTGGGCGCGGGCTCGCTCCGTACTCCGCCCCGGGGGACCCCGAAGCCGAGCCACCTTGTAAACTTGCGGGAGCCACCGAGCCACGCGTGGGTTCCCGCATCGGAGCGGCGCCCCGTCTCTGTCCTTCGGGGATGCGTGGGGGTCTGGCGTGTCGGTCGGCGCCCCCCACCCCGAGCGCTGCCTCTCTCCCTTTCACGTCGAGCGTCGTCCAGGTCTCCGCGGCTCAGCTTGTCTTCTCTGCCTTAGGAACTGCTAGAAGTGGCTGAAGATGAATCCCCAGCAGCAGCGCATGGCCGCGATAGGGACCGACAAGGAGCTGAGCGACCTGCTGGACTTCAGTGCGGTATGAGAGCTTTCCTCCGCATCTTGGGGTTCTGCTGGGGTTTCCCGAGATAGCGATCGAGGGAGAAAAGGGGGAAAGCGACATGGCAGCGGCCAGCTCCATCTGCTTTTCAGTGCTGGTTCTCAGGGCTGGAGTCCAGCTCTCCCAAGTTGGACACCTGAACTTTGATGTAATGTCTAGACTTGCAGATTTCAAACTTTAATGCCAGAGGGGTCATTTGATTTAACTAGTTAAAAGAAGAACAATGTAATCATGAGCTCTGGTTGAGTCACTCCCTTCTGATGATTATTAGAGATTTTAGACTCTATATGAAAGAAAATATTTTTTCCTGAACACTTCTCAGGATTTCTCTCCCTAAGACTTCATGTAGCTTGTGGTACCTGAAAGATGCCAGCTTCAAAAACAAACAAACAAACAAACAAAAAACCCAGCGCTAGAATTCCCAGCCTTCTGAGTGCTTTAAGTATACATATGCTGTCTGCATATGTAATATGGAAAATGATTTTTAAAATAAAAGATGAAGCCACAGAGCCCACTGCTCTTATTTCTTCCTAATGGGTTGAATTTCAACGTTGACTGCTCCTAGAAGGCAGGGCCAATACCTGCTGTATTAGAACTGGTATTATCTTTCCTGTATGTGGTAATTTCATCGGACATACTTCTGATTGCAAGTGCTTATTAAGTAATGTTAATGTAATGAGAATCACTTAGGGCCAAAGTGAAGATCATGGGTAAAAATTTACTGTTTAAACTTAATTATCTTGTAATCTTGCCTGTTGGCTGAGTTTTCATAGCAAATGTCCCCGGTTCTCCCAAGCAGTATTAGTAAATGATATCACTTGTTATTGCCGTCCTTGGTTTGAATGTATCTTCCATTTTTATTTCAAATTCTCTATGAAAATTAGGAAATTAATTGATGACATTTGGTGAACTTTTCTTTGCAAGGAGTATAGAAGAACGTTAGTTTAATAGATAACATTTGGGTTATTTTGCAGATGTTTTCTCCACCTGTTAATAGTGGGAAAACGAGACCAACAACACTGGGAAGTAGTCAGTTCAGCGGGTCAGGTAAGACGAGGTTGAAAATCGGAAATGTATATTTCAGTGCTTTGATATATATTAGTAGAAAAGTATATAAAGCATTTTAGTGTCTGCTACACCATGTTTTACACTGTCTGGTTAAAATTATAAACTAAAAGAGCCTCAAACTTGGAGAGTTGTCCAGAAGATTGCTTGGATGTTTTAAAGAATTTTAGCATGGACTTAAAGTTGCCTTTTTTTGTGAATGTTAAGATTGAAAATTGTCTTGAACATGACTGTATTTAGAAAAGTGCCTGAAGAAGGAGCTCTGTGGTTCACCGGTGTTCCTTTTATATATGCAGACATTTAATATATTTCACTTCATTAGTGTTATTGAATCCCAGGCTCTAAAATGGATAGAGGTATTATTTAATCTATGTGCATAAAAGGTAGCATTGAATCAAATAATTAGTAAGTCATATTTATTTTTTAAAAAATAGATTTTACACTGTAGGAAATAAGTAATTTTGTGGACATTAGTTTAAAATGATAATTCTATGTTAAAATAAATAAAATCTTAGATTTATTTTAAATGACATAGGACCAAATTTTTGTCTTGTAATCAAATTATATTAGGATATTTTTAAAGGTTAGATATCTAAGCAATATTATTAATGTTAAATTTGTTTGGTTTTGGTAAACTATATTTGCCATATTACTAAATATTATCCCACCTTAAAAAAACCTTATAATTTAAAAGTAAATATTCCAGAGCAGGGATACAGAAATTTAATTGCTGTTTCATTTCAACTTATTCTTCGGTGTCCACAGAGATGGGGAGAAAAGCAGTGAAAGCATCATTCTAAGAAAACCGGCTGTTAGTGTGTCTGTTTTTTTGAGCAGTGCTTCTTGTTTACCTTAGTAAAATCATAGCTGGTTTCCCAAGGGCTGTGAGAGAAGAAAGCCTGGAAATTAGCTTAATTTTATAACTGGCTTAACATTTTATTCTATTTCTACTTCATGTTTAAAAAAAAATATTTCTGTTGGAAAATCACACATTAGCTGAATTTCATTTTTAACTGTGACACTGAAGTATGTCATTTAACAAATCAAAGAGGAGAATAAGAGCATCTTTGGATTGCATGTAACCTAAAGGCTAGTGTAGTGTTCTTGATTATGAAGATGAAATATTAGCTAGAGACCAGTTCTTCCACTGCCTCTTCTCTTTGCTGATAATCACTAGAACATTTCTGCTTTTTGGTATAAAGGAAGAAAATTATTTGTAAAGAAGTGACTGTATTCCGGACCTCTCCTAGCATTTAGAGGACATCTTGATTTTTACAGCTAAGTGTTTGTTGTCACAAACTTTTAGATTTACTTTTCGTAAGACATAATAGGTGCCTGGTGTGTTCTTCCGAGTTTTGACTGCTATTTTATACTGTTAGCTTCAAATCAAGTTGTGGAAAACATATTTACCTGGCCATTGATCAGGACAGGAGCATTAGAAACTTGCTGCGAGAGTACAGTTGACTTATTTTTAGACATTAAGACTGACTTCTGATAGGAAACTGTCTGGTGGACTACAGGCATGGCACTGGCACTGCCAGTACTCTGTAGGGCTGTGTCTCACAAACATTTGTCATAGAAGTTACACTCATTTCTCTGGATTACAGTGTTATTTGTACTTAAGTATTTATATTCTGTGGACATAGCAATATTTAGCTATGGGGTTTGTTTTAAAAGAGTTATAATATAAGGCTGTGCCCTTCAGTAATTAATGAGATTTAAATTTTGAGATGAGAAAATTGCAGGAGGTCATTTTACAGCAAAATATCCAATGGATACAGCTTCTCCATAGTCTTTCTTATTTCAAAGTGAATGTTTAAAATTGGCACAGTAATAGTCTGTGTATGTACTATGCATGTATCTGCCAGACATTTGACTAACCTGTGATTATTTCAAAGGATACTTGTAACAAACTCTAGTTTCTATTGATGTGCAACATATACAGGATGGGAAGGTCTCAGGGTTCTTTTGAAGACCTACTTGTAAAGACTGGAGATTTTTGTCTTTGGAGTAACATGTACGACACTTGTCTTTTGCTTGGAGAGAGCTACAGTTTATAATGTGCAACGTCCTTTTCAGTATTTGTCCCTTCAGAGAATGACTTAATTTGGTAGTTGATTATTTTTGAAATATAATCCAAATATGCACAAGACTTACATATTTTCGTTTTAGCTGAAAGTACTCAATATATTCTATAAAATTAGATGTTCCTTTTATTTCTGAAACAAATAACTTGTATGGTAGCTGGCACTAGGAAGTAATTATGGAAAAGATAATGTGTATTTATTACTTGAATCTGTACAATGTCATTTCTTCATGAAAATGTTTCCTTTGCATTATAGTTAGACTATAAATTAGTCTACTTGGTGTGGTAGGCTGTGTGAGATGTTCTGTAGTGACCTTGTGATGAGTCTTTCTTTGGAAATGAAAGGTGGGCTACTCCAGATTCACATATAGTTATAGGAAATAATATATACATCTGAATGTAGTGGCTCACACTTTTAATCTCAGCTTTTGGGAGGCAGAGGCAGGAGGAACAGGAATTTAAGGTCAGTCTGGCCTGTGTGAGACTCTGTCAAAATAAACAAATCAAGACCCAAAATAACAACAAAAGAAGGAAAATATATCCACAGATCCAATGTTTCTTTCCCCATTTCCTTTAGTGGTAATGTTTGGCTGAAACGTAGCACAGTGTTACACATTGGGTACTGATAAGTGGTAAGGTAAAGACACCCTCATGCTGCCCTTTCATAATTGCATACACTTTCCTAGTAATTACAAAGTTCATAACATTATTAAGTGTTCAGTCACTCCGTTAAGTATGGTAAAATTATTAAGTGTGGACCCATCCTATCATATTTTAAATTGCTATAGTGACATTTGAATACATCTTGTGAAAAAGAAATGAAGACAGAAAACCAAGGTTTAACTAATGTGTTTTGAAACTGAACAATATTACACAAAGAAAAAGTGATTTTTTTTTTTTTTAATAAAAAGAAAACTAAGTTGACTTGTCACTCAGGATTTTTTCAGGTTCTGAGTGGGGTGAGGACCTCTGTAGACCTCTCTACTCAGTTTTAGTAATATGTATATGATAAGATACTGGCTTAGGTAATACTGCTGATAAGTAGTGACTGTAGAGTCTCCTGGTGTATGGGACACATGGAATATTTTAAGTTAAAATTGTTTATTAAGGTAAGAAAAGATAAGTAGCAAAGACGTCTTTCAGGAAATAATTATAAATGAAAGTACAAACTTGGAAAACAGAAAAATGAAACACAGAATTGTAGGTGTAAGCGCTCTATGGCCCTGAGAACGGTTTCTACAGTGCCCTTTTCATCAGATCGATGTGTAGGAGACTTGGTATCCTAGTGAAATGTGCTTGTGATGGATTGTTTTTGTCTTCATCAACAATTTAAATATAAATGTATATTTCTGTCTTCACACTGTCTTTTGTATGTTGTCTTCTCTGAGTTTCACAGTGGTTCTTTTTGATAGGAAAATAAAACCATTCAACCCTAATTATAATCATAGTTGTTTCTACATTTTAATTTAACAGGACCATAGAGAGTACATAGTTATTAAAACCAGAGAGTCTTTTCAGTTCTTGAACAGTTAGTAATCATTCCTGGGATTTACTGCCTGTGTTACATTGTTGAAGACTTGGGTATCTTGTTCCAGGAGAGGTCTCTAAGATAGAGGTGCTAGGCTGCTCATAGGTGGGAACTGAAGAGGGAAAGGAAAACCTGTTTCTGGACATTGTATAAGCGACCTTAAAACAGAAACAAAACAAAACAACAACCAAACCCTTAAACAGTTATAAGATTGCTTTTGTTGTCACCTGAATGTAACTTTTAGTTGGGAATGTTGGAATTACAACTCTAATGTGTTTCTATTTAGGGAACAAAGTGAGAAAACCAACATAACACCACAGAAGACTATTGAATGGTGTCCTGCTTTGTTAAATAGTTGAGTCATATGCAGTCTCATTGTCAGTCAGGTAACCGTGTATTAATTACTACTTTATTCAGCCTAATCTTGTAGTACTAGCATTTGGGAAGATGGGAAATACAGGAGGTCTTAGAGTGAGGGAACCAACCTAGCTTACTTACAAGGCTTGATTTAGTGTTGACTTAGGAGGGCAGTGTGCAGGACTATTCAGAGAGGAGGGGACCTCACCTCCTAGTGGTTGGGACAGTACAGAGTGGTAATTTGGGACCAAAGGACCTATACAGTTTGAGAAAAGAGAAGTTGCTTTAACTAATTGCCATTCCAGAATTTATATTTTCACACTATTATCTGGAACTGAACTTTAGGGGTCACATTCAGACATTATCACTTACTAGCTTGGTAGATGTGAGAGAATTACCTAACCCCTGTGGGCTACTGCTCTTAATCTGTTAGGTCATAGCTCCTTGTCAGTTTGTTAGGAGGGTCAGAGGGACTACTAAATGGAAAGCCCCAAGAACAGCCCGCAGCATGCAGCAGGTTGTGGTGGGATGAGTTGTTGCTGGGAAGGGCCCTGGATAAGGAAAAGAAAATAAATACGAGGAGTAAAGACCCACAGATTCCAGAGAGTCAGAGTCCTGTGGAGAAGAGGGACAGCTCTGAAAATAAGGAAGATGAATTTTTTTGAGTCTTAAATTTGACACAACCTACTTGCAGGGTTATAGTTCAGTAGTAGAACAGTTGCTTAGAAATCTGATCAATTGAGTTTGATTTCTCATGTTGTAAAAAACCAAACCAAATAAAAAACTAGGAACGTACACCCTAATAATAAAAGACACACACAAATTCAAATGACTGGGAATTCTTATAGCTAATTTGGAGGTTTTTGAGGGGAAAGTGCTAGGAAGTGAGTTAAGGTGTTGTTTTGGAGAAAACAAAGGCAAACAACAACTCACCCTTCCATCTGCCTATAAAATTAATGCACAGTTGTCAGCTGTGCATTCGAAAATTGGAGAACAGGAAAAAAAATTACCACCCTTAGTTCACTGTCGAGAAAAATTTGTTAGGTTTTGATTTATTTCCTTTAGTTTTTTTTTTTTTTGCCCTGGAAGTGCTATATTTGTATTTGCCAAGGTGAAATCTGAATGGTAGTTCCACTTTATATCTACCCCTAAAATACCACTCCATATTCTCTCATGAGTATTTTCTTTTGTTAAATGCTCTATCAACTTGGTTTAAAATGGTTGCATCTTTTGCATGGAGTAGATGCAACAATACTTAAGTTTTCTTATTGTTTACATGTAGGGATTTTGTTAATTTTCATTTTGATATGATAAATAGTGTGGTAATGAAGACTTTTTAAAAAAAATGCATATATGTGTTTACCCACATACAGCTTTTCTTTGGTAGGAATACAGAATTTCTTTTCCTACTTATAAGTTAAAATTAAGGAGTTAATGAATTCTGTAGGGAAATGGACTCAGTGGGATAAATGATGAGGCTATGAGTTGATGCTAATGGTGGATTTATATGTTTATATCTGACTCTGTTGATTAAGGTAGAAGTACACATGCTTATGAGCATGAATGGGGTAGGTGGTGACGACTCACCACAGCAGTGTTGGAGACAGGCTTATACAGTTACAGTTAGAGAAGTCCCTGCAGTTTGACTGTGCTTACTGGGATGGAGAGGAACCAACCAAATTAGTGAGAAAGTCCTTGAATGTCACTTTTCAGGAAAGGGGCAGAGTCATGTAGTGGGTGGAGTTGACCTTCAGAGCCATCCAGTTGGCCTGGAATCAGTGCTTTCAATTTTTTAGCAGTGTTGCCCTAAGCACATCATTTAAATTCCCTGAGCATACTTTTGTTATTTGTGTAAAGTAGATAATACTTACTTTCAGAATCCTAGTGAGAGTGAAAGGAAGTTACTTATTGTGTGTTTTACCACAAAGCTAACTCATATGAAGACTACTACTACTGTGCCATTGTTCCCCCATCCCCCCTTTTAAAACAGGGTCTCACTCTGTAGCCCATGCTGTATTAGAAATCACTGTAGTCCATAGCATACTTGAAGTTAGGGTAATGATCCTGCCTCAGTCTCCAAAGAGCTGGGATTACAGACAGGTAGTACCATGTCCAGGGTGCAGTTTCTTCATAGCTAGAATTTATGGTTAACATTAACATAATAATAATTATAATCAGTATTTATAAGCCAGCGTTTATTAACTTGTTAGATATGATAGGCATTGTTCTAAGTAGTTTACTTTATTATCTTTGTGGTGTGAAGTTCAGTAAATGTCTCATGACCTGCTGTTTTTAAATTTTAAGTTTTTTTTTTTTTTTCTTAAGAATTTATATGAGTACACTGTCTTCAGACACACCAGCAGAGGGCATCAGACCCCATTACAGATGGTTGTGAGCCACCCTTTGGTTGCTGGGGATTGAACTCAGGACCTCTGGAAGAGCAGTCAGTGCTCTTAACCACTGAGCCATCTCTCCAGCCCCCCAAACTGCTTTTTTGATGTCATAAATTTATATGTGTTTTTACATGTTACATATATAAGAGGTAAGAAAACCCAAGAGTTGCTTTGGAGGATCATCTGGTTACTAAATAATTTAACTGGTGTTTCCTTCCTTCTTTTTTTAAGATGGTTTCTTCTTAATACTGTTATTCCGTAGACCACATACTGTGGCGCAGAGTGGTAAATGGAATGCGTGTGCTTTTATAAACCTCCATGCTTAGCTGGCACCGTTGCTTAGGTGTAGTACTGGTTGCTCTATATTTTCTCCACCTGCTTGAAATTCTTAACAGAATAAAAACTGTAAGAGGATAATCCAGCTGGGAGAGACGCTGGAGAGACTCGAGAAGGTGGTAGGGTAGAGCAGTGGTTCTCAACCTGTGGGTCTTGACCCTTTTGGGGTTGAATGACCCTTTCACAGGGGTCACCTAAGACTATCAGAAAACACAGATATTTACATTATGGTTCTAACAGTAACATGAAGTAGCAATGACATAATGTAATGTTTTAGGGGTCATCACAACATGAGCTGCATAAAAGGATCACAGCATTAGAAAGGTCGAGAACCACTGGTTTAGAGCTTCTCCACGGTTCTCAGTGGTAGAGAAAGTGTAAAGAATGTACTGCAAGTTGTCAGAAACAATCTTATCTGAACTTCATGTATTTTTCTTCTTAATGCCTAGCACAGACATGCTCTTTGTAAAAAAGTATGTTTTTATTAGTCTAAGTAAAACTGAAGCTCTGAAGCACATGGCACTGCTTGTCTCCTGCTCTGCTCTGTGTCTAGAGTTAGGGCCAGGGATGGTTGGTTCCTGGTCTGCTCCCAGTTAGGCCCAGTTCTAGAGTGCATTCTTCAGCTGTGCTTTTCTTGTTCTTACAGAAGACTGTGTTTTAAAGCAAGAATGGCTTTGTAAGTAGAAAACTGTTAGTTCATAAAATAAAGCTTAGGTAGATGTTGATAGTGTGACTGCATTTGAACCAGCTTTCTGTTTCCAGTCAAGTCATCCTATAACAGCAATGAAGAAAGATTTATTATTTTTATTTTATGTGTGTGGGCATGCCTGGTATTTTGCTTCTTAATGTCTAGCACAAACATGCTTGTTATAAAACAAGTATGGCCCATGGAGGCCAAAAAAGGACATTGGATCCCTGGGAACTGAAGTTACAGATGGTTGTGAGTCACTATGTGGGTGCTGGGAGTTCAACCTGAATCCTCTGTAAAGCCAGCCATTGATTTTAACCACTGAGTCATCTCTCTAGTCCCTCATCCTATAATTTTTAAATATATATTTGAAATGGGAGAAAAATTATATTTTTATAAAAATACCTTAATTTTTGTTCTATGTTTAAAATGTGCTCTTATATGTTGCAGGTTAAAATTGTAGTCTTAGTGTGACCATAGTGAGTCACCCAAGCTCTTGAAAGCTGCCTGAGGACTTAGAGATCACACAGAAATGAAAACAGATTAAGATTTGGTTACTAGCCTTTATTCTAGCTGATCATGAGTCAGAGATGAAATCTTCAAAGCAATATAATAATACAATTTGAGATAACTTACACGATAGACCTTTTCTTTTTCTTAAAGCTTTGCTATCACATCTCAACATACTTTTTGTTTTTAAGACTTGGAGATAAATAGCCATGATAGTTTACACGGCTAATGAGAGCACGTAGAAGGCTAAAACTGCAGGATTGTGAATTGAGGAGAGCCTGGGCCTTGTAGTGAGATCCAGGTCAGCCTAGTCTAAAGAATGCCAAACCAAAAGAATCAAAAATTAGAGAGAGTTTGTTCAAGATGTGATTTCATCCCCTACTTTGGGGTTAAGAGGACAGCTAGGTTGGGACTGGGAGGCTGTCAGAATTGGGATAATCAGGTAGATGAAATGAAACAGCATTCTTGGAACCAGGTGGAAGTCCTGGTTCAGCTGTGTCCTTGTTTCTGGTAACCTAGTGTGAGCAGGATCACTTCATAGTGAGTGACTGTACACCATTACATTAGTGCCTGACAGTGCAGGCTGCATATACAGTAACTGGCAGAGTGCTGTGAATACTTGTGGGACATGCAAGATATGTGGTAGGAGCCACCCCACTTCAGTCCTGGAGGCGTAGGTTGTTTTGAGGTTATTGGGGCTAGATGAGGTTTGCTTGTACTACTGGAGAGGAGAAAATGCTAGCATTACTTTGAAGTTACAGTAGAAACATGGTGTGGCCATATATAGGTTCAGAGTTGGCTATTTGTGGAGCAAGATTGAAAAATCTGAGTTCTCTTGAGTTATAAGTTTCTCTGAGGCTTTGGAAGCTCTATCAAGTGAAGCTGTCCTTGTTGTTCAGCCAGAGGCTCATATGCTTATCTGGTTGCTGTTACCATCTTCAAGTTTTTGTAAGCTGGTTTTCAGCGTTAACTCAGTTTAGAATAAAGTTAAAGAAAACATTTCTGTGTTGATTCCCTTTGGGCTGACAAGATAGGTCAATGGTAAAGGCACTTACCGCCAAGACTAATGACCTAACGTTTGATCCCTGGGACTCAGCTGGTGAGAGGAAAGAACTGACTGTCATAAGTTGCCTTCTGACCTTTGCATGTGCTCGGTGTCATATTTGCATGTCTCCTCTCCAACCCCCACCACCATAAGCAGGACAAAAAAATCCAACTTTTTATATTGAATGTCTTGGTGCGAACACATGGACAGCTTGGATGGATTAGAGCTTTGCAGTTGGTCAGGTATCTGGGGATCTTAGTGTCTTTTGCCTGAGTGCCAGTGGCTGTTATTTCAGGTTAAGTGTGTTTCGTTTACTGTAACTCCCATTTCTGGGCCATAGATGCATAGTCTATGGTTGTAATCTTAAAATCCAGAAAAGTCTAACCTTTTTAACTACAAATTTAGAAGATAAACTATTTTGCTGGCAATATATGGTTCAATATGCAAGAAGGCCATTGATACCATCTCTGTCCCCAGTTTTTGTTTGGTTATCAGGGAACAATTTAGTTTATATTGTTTATAGTATATAGTGTCTATATAACTATAGTTTTTTTCTAAAATCTGAAAACCTTCACTTACCTAAACACTTTTTTTTTTTTTTTTTTTAAAGCTCACAAAAAGGATTTCTTTCTTTATACTAAAATTATTCACTGGGAACTTTAAATACAGAAAAAAATGTGGTAAATTAGTTCTGTAACACAATTCTTGGGCTAGAGGATTTTCAGGCTGAGTTTTGTCCTTTGTTTTATTTAATAGGCTGATTTAGGGACTTAGATTCTACTTTGGGGATAAAGTAGCTGTCTTGTCTTTGGGCCAAGAAATACTCTTACTTCTCTATTCAGCTAATGAATACAGGAAAGTATTCAAGGTTCTTCCAGAGTGGAATACTTTCATTCTTTTTCCATTTGTTATATAACCAGCATTAGATGATACCCTTCAAAGGAACCTCATTCTTTATCATAGCCTTTCTGAATTTTGTCAGCTTTCTGGTAGCAGATAGAGAAGAAGATCCTCCAAGGATTAATCAGGTTTACAAAGAAAATGAGGAGCCATAATACAGGCGATAGACAAAGTCACTCTTTGATAAATTCTATTTTTTTATTTTTGGAAAAGTTTTCAGATTAGTGGCATAATGTTTATTCCTATGATAATACTCATTGCAGTCTTTTTCATTAAAAAAAAGATTTTCATTAAAATAATGATTTTAATGAGTGTGATCCTTACTGCCTATGGTTGGCTCTGTCCCACTGCTGTTAACACAACTATGGAAGTAATGAAGTGTGTAGTGAACTGGGCTTTGTAGAATCTGATCTGGCTTTTCCATTTACTTTGCAAACTTGTTTATTCTACTGTTCTTAGTGTTAATTATGTGAAGAACCGTGATACAGTATTGGATAATTAAATTAGCTTAGCTGGTAACTAAACAGTAGGAACACAAAGCGGGCTGTACAGCCAGGGTTCCTCTTGCCTTCATAGTTACTTATTTCTAGCCTAGAACAGTGCTGCAGTGAACAATTTAATTTATATCAAGATAGCTAGACTCTGGAGACTTACTCAGCAAGTTTTAATAGCAACTGGGCTTTGCCCAGTGATTGATGAAAGGGGCAGAGTCAGTCATTATAAGAATACTTCATTAAACATTTTCTTCACTGTTTACTTCACGGTTCTTGTAAGATGTTGGTAACTGTTCATTTCACAAAGGAAACAGAAATCAAGAGTGATGCATGTTTGGTGTGGTTTCTGACTGCCCCTCAAGCAGAAGGCTGATGAGCTAGTGGTAGTCACACCTGCACTGATACCAATCTACATAGTTTGTCTTAAGGAGAAACTTACTCTCTCTAGAAATCGTTAGAATTTGTTGTTAAAACAAGGAGTCTAATGTAAGGGTTAGGTTGATATTTTCCAAAATAAAAGTGCTTCAACATTTGTTTTTATTAAAAAGAAAACAGTATAATCATAAGTTTACATAAAACAGGTAAGCATTTTTAAAAAGTATTTTAAGATGTTAATTGCGAACAGCTACAGTCTGAACCATCTTTGGGAGAATGGAATGTTTAGCTGTCTTTGTGTTTTTGGAAAAATAGGAAATTTTTATAGTTGTTATGGATTAGAATATTCAACCTTATTTTCAGTTGAGACGATTACATCTTCCACTGTAATACATCTCCAAGGTTTATTGTAAATGGTCCTGAGAGTACAGGCCGGTGAAGTATAAAACTCAAGACTATGGGAATTCGCATTAGGGCTTTTGAAATCACCTTAGCATTAGACTACTGTCATCTGCCTTTATCTATTTATTTATTGTGCTTGGTTATTGTTATTTAGATTATAAACATTTTGAAAACAGAAGTGGTATTTTATACTTGTGATTCAGCAAAACACTTTTTTAAGGTTCACAAACATTTTTTTTAGGTTTGGATATATGTGGTAATTTGGAAAAAGATTAAATACCCTGACTTTTATTTTTCTTTTCTAGCATAATCTGCATGGTAAGGTTTAGAGGAAGCAATAAGATTTATGAGGATAAGCTGGCTGGAGAGTTGAAGTGTGCACCATTTATTATAATGTTTTACCTATCCCCTTATTTCTTCTGCAAAGCTCTTAGCCCATTCAGGACTCCACATTTAAGTATCAACGATGAGCAGGAAGTGGCCAAGTGGTAAAGCCATTGAGGTTTTAACAGGAGTACAGCTGGCTCTGCAGAACCACAGCCAGCTCTGGCTCTAAGAGAATGGGAAGTGACACTTTGATAGTGGTGGTTGAGTGTATGCGTGTGCATGTTCTGCCCCATCCTCCCTGCAAACAGTGTGTGGTACGTTTGTTCCTAGTGGTGTCAAGCTGAGAGAGTAGCTTCTTTGGTTCTTGACTTAACCGGCCATAGGAGCTCAGTCTTATGAGAGCTGGAGGAACCATTTACCACCATCTGGAACTGGTAAATGCCCAGGCCAGAACTTTGAAAGGTAGACTTTTTCCTAAACAACCCTGATTTTTGCCAGTTGACTTGGGCTTTTTTGCTTGGAAATGAGGCTGTGTAGTTTGCAGTACAGTAGATGTGGGGAAGTGTTCTGAAGAGCAGAGCAAAGACTCATGGAATGAAACTGAATCTGGTTCCTGCTTCATTTGTGACAGAAAATGGATATTTCACTTAGTACTCTGAGTCACCTTTGGTTACATTTTTAGGAACTAGGCTAGTTGTGTTGATTATAGAAATACATTGTTTGTATGTGTTCATGTATAATTTTATTTTGTTCATTGCTGGGAACCAATTCAGGGCCTCATGTATGAGACAGACACCTAGTTCCCTGGGAGATTGTAGACCTAGATTTACCTTTAGCAAGTATTTCCTCCTCCAGCCTCTTTTCTTCCTCCTCTCCTCTTTCTTTATTTACTTTTTATGAAGAATTAAGTTGACCACTCTGATATAATTGGAAGGTAATATGTTACTACTGTGTGTATAATTTGGAGGAGTATTGTTTACTTTTCAGTTGCTATGATAAGACACCACGACCAAGGCAACTTATAAAGAAAGTTTATTTGGGGCTCACGGTTTCAGAGGGTTAGAGTCCATGACCTTCATGACAGGGAGCATGGCAGCAGGCAGGCAGGCAGGCTGTGGAGAAGTAACTAACTGGGAGTGGCTTTTGGAAAACCTCAGTACCCACCTGCAGTGACACACTTTCTCAAGTAAGGCCACACCTCCTAATCTTTCCAAACAGTTCCACCAACTGGGGACCAAGTATTCAACCATATGAACCTGTGGGGGTCATTCTCCTTGAGATTACCATACCTCAGTTGAAAGTTAAATAGTTTATTAGGAGACTTCTTGGTTTATATATATAAAAAAGTCATTTCTGTAATCTCCCTCACATGTTTTCTATTGATGCAGTTCACTGATTTAAGACCACTTAATCTGAGTTTCCAGCTGTTGGGTGGATACTCTCTTCTGCATCTCAGCACTCATACAGCCTTCCTCGAAAACATTTATATGTTCTTATGTAACCTGATAGAGCGAATAGGTATTATTGCTTTTTAAAATCTTAGTCACTTCCATTGCTTGTAAAACCTGCAGGTTTCTGAAAATACTACCTTAGTAGACTTAGTGTTGACGGATTTAGTTTCTGAAAAATGTCCATTTGCTCCCTGTGAAAAGAGCAGGTTTGTGTTTGCTCAGGGGCTTGGAGATGAGAGAATTGGTGTTTTATGATATGAATGGAGCCTTTGTGTTTTTGAATGTTGTGAAACAAAGCTGTATTGATAAACAAAGCTGTATTGATAAACAAAGCTGTATTGATAAACATCTCAAAAACATAAATGACACTTCTTGGTGAAGATGTTCACTGAATAGCAAGAAAGTTCAAAAAAGGGAGCTTTGTTACCATTTAATATTAATCTAACTGTTTCTGTTGACAATTTCATTGATGTTTAGTGTTAACATTTAATAATAATCTGTTTCTGTTGATGATTTCATTGATGTTTAATGTTAACATTTAATAATAATCTGTTTCTGTTGATGATTTCATTGATGTTTAATGAGTATCTGATTTTTGAAACTTCTGTGTTAAAAATAATCTTCAGATGGGGCTATAGTAGAAAAATACTTTATGAGATCAAATATTCCTTTTACAAGTTTGTGTTTTAAAATTATTGACTTGGTTTTTATAATGTATAAACCAAATAACAATAGTCACAAAAATCTCTTAAGAAAATCTTGCTTAGTGCCAAATATAAGATGAACAAAATACTATGGCCCAGCTGATTTAGTATAAATAGTGTCAATTTAATATGATTTAGTATAAATAGTATAAATAAAGTATTCAGACAGAATCCAAAGAATCTTTAGGTTTTGAAAATTAAAGTGGCTAATTTATATATTTCTTGTCACTTCCATTCTTCAAGATTTCAAACAAAAGATTTTACTTACTTTAACTAATTTATTTATTTTTAACATAGGTTTTTTAAAGAAGCCATGCAGCATTTTTTTTTTTTTTAGATTTATTTTATTTATTATGTATACAGCATTCTGTCTGCACATATGCCTGTAGGTCAGAAGAAAGCACCAGGTCTCATTACAGATGGTTATGAGCCACCATGTGGTTGCTGGGAACTGAATTCAGGACCTCTGGAAGAGCAATCAGTGCTCTTAACCTCTGAGCCATCTCTCTAGCCCCTTACTTACTTTTATTTTGCATGCATGAGTATTTTACTTGCATGCATATTAATGCACTATGCATGTTTACAGTGCCCGAGGAAGCCAGAAGAGGGCTTTGATATCCTGGAACCAGAGTTACAGATGCCCCTGAACCAGGGTGCGCTGCCTGAGCTAGTGCTCTTAACTACTGAGCTATTTCGCCCAGATCCTCTTTTCAAGACATTTGTAGGCTTTTAACAGTTATCTGCTCAATACAACATAATTATTGTTGAGAAAGTGCATTATATGTATTGGTAGTGTTTTTTTTTTTTTTTTTTTTTTTTTTTTTGGACAAGAAGAAAATGCCAAGTTTTAAATTAATTTTAAGTGCCTACATGTAAGTTATAGAACTTTTTGTTAACTTCCTTTGAAGACTTAAAAGACTATAAACTGGTGCTAAAACAACTTAATACGGAGGGCAGAAGTTGTCTGTCCTCCTTCCTGTACCCTTTCTTCTCCCTTGGTACAGATTCATGCTCTTCAACTTCTTACAGTTTTTCATGCAGATGCAAATGATGCATAGCTCTGATTACTGGGATAATAGTTCTGTAGCTTAGCTTTTGCACTTAACAGGACACAGCTGAGGAGGGAGGAGTACTATAAAGGGCGATGCTGAGTCCATGTGAGTTTAGTAGGTTATTTGGTTTCCTCAATTACTTGTCATATTTGGCATATTGTAGACGTGATGCAATTTCCCAATACATAGGACTTAATGAAGTCCTTAATGGTCAAAAAAAACTAACCAAAACCTGAAAGCATTATCAGTTCTTCCAAGTGTTAGGATTTCAGTTTTACCAACTTAATTATTTCCATTTTTTAGAAAAGAAACAAGAGTCAAGAAAGGGATCTGGCTCTTGTCTGATCACAGACCCTGGGGTGTTTTTTTTTTCCGGGAAGTTCATATTCCTAAATTCTATCCCCTTGTATTCCAACTATCCAGTTTATAATAAACATGAGTTTAATCTAGTTACTTTAAGGTTAAGTCCAATGTCAAATGTATAGCAAAGGCCTTTTTCTGTGTCTTCACCAAAAGTGGTGGCAGGTGAGTGGTAAGAAACTTGTATCTGCATTAAGGAGCATTAATATATCCCTGACCTAAGAGTTTCTCCTTGTGCCCTGCCTTCCAATATGGAAGATTTAAGTTTTCTACATAGGCTTTTATGAGAGGACATATTAAGACCACAGCCTTCTGCTTCTGGATGTCCAGTTCCTTTCCTCATGTGCAAAATATATTCAGTTCATACCAGTAGCCCCCAAAGTCTTAAATTTTTCTAGCATCAACCTTAAAGTTTTAGTTTAAATCCAGTCTCATTTAAATTATTCAAATTAGCTTTATCTTGGGACAGATATTCCTCTCTAACTGTGAGCTTGTGAAATCAAAATAAGTTATGTGTGCTTAGTATATAATTGTGGGGCAGACATTTTTATTCACAAAGGAAAAGATGGGCAAGAAAACGGAAGTAGCTGGTCCCAAGTAAACCCGGAACTCAACCCAGAAAGAACAGCATTAAATCTTTTTTAACATTAAAGCAAAAGCAAGTTCTTTTATTTCCTGAGCCACTTCCCTGGCCCAGCAGTGTTAACTCTTAGAGCTGGAGAGGATGTTCTGTGTTCTGACTCTGTTTTATCCTCTCTGAAAGCACTCAGACTCCCCTCTGTGGCCGTGCTGGGCTCAGCTTAGGCATGCAGCAACTTTCACAGGTTAGACTCTCATGCTTGCGGTTTTCCCACATTGGGCCATGCCCTAATAGTGACTCTGTAGTGTTTTTACCCTTGCTGCAAGTCTCTGGAATCTCAGGTTATCTGCAGTATCTGTTAACATTTAGGTGGAGGTAGGAAATAAGGCCCTCAGCAAGTTTGTTTTCTATGGATGGTACCAATATTTGATGCTTATGTCAAATTGCCAGTGTGTAGCAAGAGCTTTCTTTCTCTATTATCGGGTGCCTGGATGTAAGGAGAGTGTGGGCAGGAGGCTAGCTGTATGGCATCAACCCTTTTAGACATTAATCTTTTCACATGAGTGGGGCCCTCATGACCTGAATATTTCTCCATAGACCTCAGCTCCCAGAACTGTTGCACAAGGTTACGTTCTAGCATGGGTCTTGGAGGATGCAGTCAGACCAAACAAGATAAGTAATAGAATTGATGAGTGAGGCCTTGGATGTTACATATTTTCTTTGTGAGGTAATAACATTTTAGTTTAGCTTCTTTCATTTATATAAGTCTATCAGGTTTTCTATCTTTAAAGTCATATTTTGGGTCTGGGGTTAGCTTTGTTCCTGTTAGGAAAGCACTTAATTACTGTTATACCACCAGTGATCTGTTGTCTTCTGCCATCCTGTAAGGACTTTTTTCATTATTGTCATGAAATTATTTATAATATTGCATTACCTTTTTAATCGGGTTTAAGCTCTAGAGTCATGTTTTCTTTCCAGTATTGGTGATTTGTTGGTGGTAAATTTTCTTTGTTTTGAGATAGGGCCTCATGTAGTCCAGGATGGCTTTACCCTCATGCTTGCTGTTACTAGGGATGAGCATGAGCTTCTGTGTGGGTGCCTTTGCCTTCTAGGTGCTGGGGTTACAGCTCTCGCTGCCATGCCTGAGTTACAGTTATGTATGTGCTCTCATTTCTAATGTTACTCATCCCTTGGAGTTTATAGCATTTCCCTCATCTCATTTTCCTTCTACCCCCAAAATTCCTTTTAATGTAGGTAACGATTGTCTTTATATCATTGGTCTAAAAATTTAACCTTTACATTTAAGGATAGTTTTGCTGGGTTTACAATCAGATTCTTTTTTCTTTGTTAGCATTTAAAGATTTCTAAAAACATTATATTTTGGCTTATTTTTATTTTATTTTTTACAGTAAGTCAGTAGTGATTCTTTGTATATAGTCTTTTCTATGTAAGGCGTATTTTCTTCTTGTGGTTTCTAAAAGATTTCCTAGTTTTCTGTAATTTGATTATGAGGTTCTTGTGCATATTTGATGTTTATACTTACACAGATCTCTACCCCCCATCCACTCTGCCAAAGCAGGGTTTCTCTGTGTAGCCCTGACTGTCGTGGAACTTTCTCTGTAGATCACGCTGGCCTTGAACCATCTACCGCTGCCTTTGGAGTACTGGGGTGGGATAAAAGGCATGTGCTACCACTGGAGGGGTGTGTGTAGGTAGGGGTGGCCTCAGGGTGTTTTTAAATGCCCTTAGTCCCTATGCTTTTTGCTAAGAGAGTGAGGTTACTGTGGGAATTATTATTACTGAGGTAACAAAACCTTTTTTCCCCCCGATGTTTTGCCCTACACTTCAGTTTTAATATTTTTTAAACATTATATCTTTTGTTTTTATTTATTTTGAGACAAGCTCGCTCTCTCTCTGTCAAGGTGAATGCTATAGTTTGGATTTAAAAAAAAGATTTATTATTTATATGCATGTGCTTCAAAAACCCACACCAGGCCTAACCTAATACATCTGTATCTTCTGGACTGAAACTTACTGTATATATAGAACACACTCTTACACTAGCAGCTCCTTTCCTGATTCTGTGTCCTGAGTGTTGGGATCATAGGTGTGTCAGGTGCTGATATTTTCTTCTACCTTGTCCAATACAGAAAGTTTATAACCTAGATTATGTTATTTTATTTCTCAAAACTCATTTTTTGGTCATTTTAAAATTTCTTGCCATTTTTCCTTTTGCTTTTTTTTGTTTGTTTGTTTTTGAGACAAGGTTTCTCTGTGTAGCCCTGACTGTCCTGGAACTCACTCTGTAGACCAGGCTGGCCTCAAACTCAGAAATCCACCTGCCTCTGCCTCCTGAGTGTTGGGATTAAAGGCATGCGCCATCACTGCTCGGCCCTTTTGCTTTTTTTTTAAGTGAGTGGTTTGCAGTTGTTTTCTAGTCTTTGTTTAGTAATCCTACCTTTTTATTTTATGCTTTTTTTTGTTGACTTTTTTTCTTTTGGTCTTTCTATAGGTTATATTTTCATGCTAATGTATATAGCTGGCAAATTTTTATTTCTTTGCCTTTGGATTTTTTTTTTTTCCTAAATACTTAAAAAAAAAACTTCATTGTAAAGTGTAGCTTCAGACTGCTGGTGTACAACTTCAACCCTTACTTTCCCCCTACTTTTCTCTCCATGAAAAGGAAAACCTGATAATCCTTTCACAGATGTCTTCAGTATACATGGACCATCTGTAGACACTGCTGACATTTGTTTTGAAAGATAACTTTATAATATCTCATAGCATTATTCTCCCCAAGTCTACCTGGGTTTGTGTCAGTTGGCCACTGTGGTACTGTCCCTGCTGTAACTGTCTTGGTCTAAAAAGAAAAATGCTATTAACCCGAAAGGGTATTAAGCCTGCTGGACAGCCTGTTTTTATTGGAAGCTGTTTGGCAGGGAAGTTTCTGCTGGTGTGTTTAAAGCCAAACCATTTCGAGTGCCTTTAAGATGTCATCCCCAGAAATAGGGAAAGACAGAACTTTGGATTCTGGGCGTTGTGAATGTTACACTATTGAGTGTTTAGATTTTGGTTTTTTGGTTAAAGACTCTAAAACTTTGTTCTGGCAGGAAATTCAGTCATTAGAGATATTTGTACTCCTGCCTGTTTGTTTTTAAGCATTTCTCAGGGTAGGTCTAGGATAGTGTTTTTCAGCCTGGGGGTCGAGACTCCCCTGGGGGTCCTATAGCCTTTTCACCAGGGTCACCTAAGACCACTGGAAAACACAACTGTTTACATTATGATTCATAACTAGCAAAATTGCAGTTGTGATGTAGCAATAAAAATACTTTTATGGTTGGGAGTCACCACAACATAAAGGACTGTGCCAAAGGGTCACAGTGTTAGGAAGGCTGAGAAACAAGGTTCTAGGGTAAGTAACTTTTGTTCTTAGAATAATTCAGCCATATTAGTTACTTGGTGTAACTAACACCTCTGAAATTCTTTAGAGTGCTTTGGATTTTCAACATTTAGTCCATGTATATACTGCTTCAGACTAAAATATCACACAGTTCATCTTTTGTTTTAGCCTGCTATTGTGGAGTGTTACCATATACTTGTAGGATTTGCCATTAATAACACACATGTGGGTTAGCCTTGAAGTTTTCTAGAGATAACTTCTCTAAATAGCTTCTCTCTCTCAATCAGTGCCCTAGGAATTGCAGCTGCTGGTGCCTCCCAGAACTCCAGTCTGTTCTGTTTTCCTTGGGTCAGAGAGACCACCTTGTGCATACTGATCTAGAGATCATTTCCACACAGGAAATGAAAATGATGGTATTGTTTACATTGTTTCTCCTTTTTAAGGATTCCAGTTTTATAGTTTGTTTTCCAGTGTTGGAAAAGAGGCATTTGATAGGTGTTTTCCATTTTTCTAATTGCTTTGCAGGGGAAGGTTAATTTAGTGCCTATTACTGAAATTGGCTTAAATCAGAAACCCTCTTTTCTTGTTATTAGAAAGATAAATGTGGCTGAAAAACTATATATAATAGGAAGAAAGGAATCATGATACTTGAATATGGGCAGTACTGGTGAAGCCGGGACAGATACCTACTGTCTGGTTAGGTAGGTAGTACATTGAAGTGTAAGTTATGCTCTTGGGGGATCGTGGTGAGAGACTGCATAGAACTGTCAGGGTCTGTAAAGACACAGCAACTCCAAAACACCAGAAAGGTTCTAGGAGAACCTTTCTTTCCACACTTTTAAGAATAGAAAGCCTAGCATATGAGAATGTCTTAACTTCATAGTAGTTTCTGCATAAGATTCAGTTTTAAACAAACAAAATATGAACAGACAAGAGTCCCAAGCTGTCCTGATAAACAAGAGTGATTACCAATGCCATAGTAAGTACTTGTGATGTTTTGTGTGCATTCAGGGAAGTTAAAGCCTTGTTTGCTCTGGTGCGGACTCCTTAGAATGAAGTGAGGCCTGAAATGACAGCAGAGGGAACAGTTCTCAGGCCTCTGTAGGACATCTCCAGATTTCATCATTGCTGTTCATTCACCCACCTTTGCTATTACAGACATTATTCCCACAGAGAAACTGTGAACTGTAAGAAACAGATGAAAGCCAAAGTCGGATTACTTTGAACTGATTTTCTTTGTTTGATTCTCTTGAATCCAGCAAGGTTTTAAAAGAGAAAGGATATAATTTTATGATCTCTATTTCTTCTTTGTGACACAGGTCAGGTCTCATGTATCTCAGGCTGGCTTCAGACTTCCTATATGGCTGAGTAAAACCTTTAACTTCTGATTCTCCTTTCTCTCTTCTCAAGTGCTAGGATTACAGCCTGATTTAAGTAGAGCAAAGCTCAAACCCAGAGTTTTCTGCTTAGTAGGAGAGCACTCTCCTGAGTTACATCCCCAGCTCCAATCGTAAGATTTCTAAAAGAGATCATTTTATAGCACTCTGAAACAGTTGTTAACTTGGTTGAAATCTGACATTTTATCTTTATTTATCTTATTAAATTACTTTAAGTGTTTCCTTATGTTTTCAGGTGTTCTCAGCTACTTATCTCATTGGATGTTACAGTACCTTGTGCTCTAATTAAATATAATTTACATATTTCTATATCTCTTAATATTATGAATATGTATTATGCAATTTAAATCTCAATAATTTAAGTAGACTTTTTACCAAAAATTATGATCCAGTTTTCTATTTATCACTGAAATCTAAACTTCTCTTTTATCTCTTTGTTTTATTCAGTAATTATTCCAAGCATAAGGAATATTATACACAGGCATTCAGTAGGTTTATATTTTTATTTTATTTATTTTTTGGCTGTAAATGTTATATGTAAAACTCGGTCTGTGTGATGTAAAAGAGAGTTTGAAACTCATGCTTGAGCGAATTAAAAGTGCTTTAAGAGAAATTATTTATTTTTATTTTATATATCTTGAGTGTTTTGCCTGTATGTGGGTATGTATATTATCTGTGTGCTTGATACCAGTGGAGGCCAGAAAAGGTTGTCAGGTTCATCAGAACTGGAGTCATACACAGTTTTAAGCTGCCATGTGGGTGTTGGAAGCTTATCCTGGGTTCTTGAGGAGTAGCCAGTGCCTTTAACCACTTGGACATCTTTCCAGCCCTGAAAGTGTTGTATTTAGCAGGGATTTAATAATTTCTGTAGCATATTTACATATGGAACTTCTTGGTAAAGAAAGATAAGAAACCATTTTATGGAAACGTTTTCTAAGAGTTGAGTTATAGGCTTTATGTAACCAGTGTTCATTCCACATGTTTTGTAATAGCAAATTCTCTTCTAGGTGTTAGTATGTAAAGGTGATGGGGACATGGTCCTTCTGTAGGATTATTTTTAGGAGATTTTAGGTAAATTTTCTGTACCCTGGGTGGTGGTATAACATACATTCAGTGTTGAATCATGATTAAAAAGAAAACAAAACAAAAAACTAGGAGGTTTTGAGAGTAGTTAAATTTAGCTGCTTTTCGTATTTTTTGTTTGTTTTCTGGTTTTGGGGTTTTTTTTGTTTTTTTTTGGTGACTTGGTGTGAAAATGTTTGAATTTGTACATCAGATTTGTAATGGATTTGGTTTTGTTTGTTTGTTTGTTTTTTGTTTTTTGTTTTAGTTTTTTGAGACAGGGTTTCTCTGTGTAGCCCTGGCTGTCCTGGAACTCACTCTGTAGACCAGGCTGGCCTCGAACTCAGAAATCCGCCTGCCTCTGCCTCCCGAGTGCTGGGATTAAAGGCGTGTGCCACCACTGTCCAGCGGATTTGGGTTTTTGATAATGGTGTTCACCATATTTAAACTGGCTTGGGTTTTCCCATATTAGATAAAAGGCCCATTATACCTTGTTGTTGTTGTTTGTAGTCTTTAGAGTCATTGTCCTTTAATTTTTATTAGCCTCTTTTAAAGAAAGTAGCTTAATTGGGAATGGAAGTAATCTATCTAACCTTCTAACCATACTGAGGAAAATATTTCAGAAATACGGAACAAAAGCTTTGGATTATTATTTTGTTAATAACAATTATCTCAAACCACTGGTAGGAGAAGTACCTCCAGGTTTCTTGTGGTTGTGGCCCAGTGCAGATGTGAAGCTCAGATCTTCTCATTTCTTTTTTCCACTGAAATTTCTAGCAGTTGTTCAGAACGGTAGTGTGAGCAGCTGCATGGGCATTCCTGATGAAGTGCAAAGTAACTGCAGGGTGTGTGTTTAAGTGAATTGCAGTATCCCAGGTACCATTTAGTGGATTTTATAGGAGAATGCTCACAATTTGTACATTGTGAGAACATTCCTTAAAGACAGGAAACATTTTTGAAGCAGATTTAATTTATAATGATGTGTCAAGGCCAGGTTTTTTCATTATACATGTGTTGTCTCAAATTAAAGTGACTATTAATAACAAAAGACAATTCAACATTTACATAACTTTTTACTTTAGCTTTTGTTTTCTAGGCACACTTGGGTTATAAAATGACTTTTCAGAATTTTAAGGAAGTTTTTGCTTTTATTTATTTTATAATAGTACTTGATTTTTGAATTTTATTGTCATATTTACTTTTAACTTAGAGACCTTGAATATATAGAAAACACACCTTGCTTTGTTTCAGAATGTGGGATAGGGTAAGTTGAATAGAGGGGAAAAGCAGTTTTTTTTTAAGTCTGAGGAAACATGTACTGATCTCCACATATGCCAGTTGTTCATTCATATACCTTTTACTTTGGGGCTGTACATAGAACCTAGAGCCTTCTGCACTCTGGTAAGTGCTGCTTGTCACTGTATCTCTGAGGTACAAGTTCTAGTCCCACTTCTCTTGTCTTCTTTAGGGTTTCATTGCTTTGAAGAGACATCATGACCAAGGCAACTCTTATAAAGGACAACATTCAATTAGGGCTGGCTTACAGTTTCAGAGGTTCAGTCCATTATCATCATGGCAGGAAGCATGGCAACATGCAGGCAGACATGGTGCTGGAAGAGCCAAGATCTATATCTTGATCTTCAGACAGCAGCAGGCGACTATCTTCTGCAGGCAGTCAGGAGGAGGCTCTCATTCTACACTGGGCAGAGCTTAGACCCAAGACCGATCTCCACAGTGATATGCTTCCTCCAGCAAGGGCATACATTCTTTTTTTTTTTTTTTTTCTTTTTATTTATTTATTTATTTATTTTTATTTACATTTCCGATGATTCCCCTTTTCTTTGGAAACCCCGTGTCCCCTTCCCCTCCCCGCCTCTGTGAGGGAATTCCTCCTCCCACCCACCCGCCCACCCATTCCCATATTCCCACCTTGACATTCCCTT
>CM052706.1:46645586-46665976 GCA_028551405.1 Uromys caudimaculatus
GTTCATCTCTTTCTTTAGGTTAGGGAAGTTTTCCTCTATAATTTTGTTGAAGATATTTACTGGTCCTTTAAGTTGGGAATCTTCACTCCCTTCTATACCTATTTTCCTTAGGTTCTGTCTTCTCATTGTGTCCTGGATTTCATGGATGTTCTGGGTTAGAAGCTTTTTGCATTTTGCATTTTCTTTTACTGTTGTGTGGATGTTATCTATGGTACCTTCTGCTCCTGAGATTCTCTCTTCTATCTCTTGTATTCTGTTGGTGATGCTTTTACATCAATGACTCCTGATCTCTTTCCTAGGTTTTCTAACTCCAGGGTTGTCTCCCTTTGTGATTTCTTTATTGTTTCTATTTCTATTTTTAGCTCCTGGATAGTTTTGTGCATTTCCTTTGTCCGTTTGATTGTTGTTTTCCTGTAATTTCGCCTGTTTGATTGCGTTTTCCTGTAATTCTTTAATGGATTTTTCTGTTTCCTCTTTAAAGGCTTCTAGTTGTTTATCTCTGTTCTCTTGTATATCTTTAAGGGTGTTAATTCATTTCTTTCTTAAAGTCTTCTATCATCAGCATGAGAAATGATTTTAAATCTGAGTCTTGCTTTTCTGGTGTGTTGGGGTATCCAGGGCTTTCTGTGGTGGGAAAGCTGGGTTCTGATGATGCCAAGTAGCCTTGGTTTCTGTTCCTTATGTTCTTATCCTCGCCTTTTGCCATCTTGTTAACTCTGGTGTTAGCTGGTGTTACTCTGTCTGGCTGTGGCTTTCCCCTCCTGCAGGCCTCTGTATCAATACTCCTTGAAGATCAGCTCTCTCTCTGAGAGGTGTTTGGGTTTGGAGAGCTGTGGCACAGGATCAGCTCTGGGGTGCAGACAGAAACCAGAAGGATCTTGTTCACAGCTGTCCCTTTGTTCCTATGTTCTGATGGCTCTGCAAGGTTCCCTCTTGATCTCTTGAGTTTGAACAGAAGTGGTGGTTTTGCGTGTGCTCAAAGGTGTGTCAGCACTCCTGGGATACCAGCTCTCTTCTGGAGCCCCGTGCCCAGGCTGAGGTCCCCAGGCACAGACCCCTGTTGGCCCAGGCAGAGGTCTCCACCCACAAATGGAAACCAGAAGGTCGACTAACACTTTTTTAGTGGTAGCATTTTTAAAATGTCTTTTAGGGTCAGCTGATATTAGATTAAAATTTATTGTCAGGAATGCTAAGATTTTACTATTTTTTTGAAATTGACACATAATTATTTTTTGTATATTGGGTTTTATTTCATTTTTGTTGAATTAAAAAAATAATTCTTTCACTGATCTGTACTTTTCTCTTTCCTCCCTCCTTTCTTCTTCCATTGCTCTCTGCTCCTCTCTCTTCCCCCTACCCTATTCTTCTTTTCCTGCTCCTCCACCCCTCACCACTCTGCTTTCCTTCCCTCCCCTACGCTAGGTAAGTGTTTTATTATGTCTGAGTTAACCCTAACCTATCCCTTTTAGTAAGAATTTTATTTTGAGCAAAGTTTTGCTATGTTGCCCAGTCTGGGATCAAACTTGTAATCCTCCTGCTCCAGATTCATGAGTAGATGGGAATATAGGTGTCTGCCACTGCAGCTGCCTGTCAGTTACTTTTCTGAGCTTCCCACTTAGTGATCTCCCCCCTCCCTCCCTCTCTCTCTCTCTCTCTCTTTAAATTCATTTAGCTTTTATCTTGAGTCATTTAGTACTGCTTGCTTGCTTTGAACCTTGCATTCTTGAGATCCAGGGAATACTAGAAAAAATAGATCCTAACTTACATGCTCAGAAAGTAGTAGAGGCAAGCATTCTGCTGTGAGCATATTTGGAAGTGTTTATAGGAGGTACCCCATGCCTGGGAACATATTGAGTAGCTGTAGCAATAGGAGTAGGAAAGTATGTCAACAGGAAGGGACCAATCAAAGACATTCATGGATTCCTACTTCATATGCTTTTTGTTTTGTGACTTAACAGGCTCGTAGGGCAATGTCATTAGTTCTTGTTTTGGTAGTTGTGAGGATCTTATAAATGCTGAACAACAACTCTTACAGGGAGCTTTATCTCCAAGAGAAAGTTGTGAATTCTTAATGCATAGTGTATATAATGATCCTGAAAATCTATTACTGAGTGAAGGAGCAAATGTTTGGTGTAAAAGACAGATTTTTTTTTTTTTATTAACAATAGATTTGTGTCTGTACTATGCTCCTAAGTTTGAAAGTCTAGGTGTTTAATAAATGTAGAATACATGAAAACATTACATTACACATTTCTATATCCATAGTTTATGTTTATTATTCATTAATGTTGAGACTTTATCATCAGCTCCGTTTTCTTTTGTAGTGGACACAAAGTTTCTTGTGTAAAATTTTTTCTTTGTTATTCACGCATCCCATGGTTCTTACGTTTTGTCTTTATCTACAATATATATTTTAATGAAAACTGGTATGATTGGTCAAACATCCTTATCCTGATAGCTCATGTCATTTTTGCTACAGGTGATAGTTCTTGAATTTACAGTAGGACTTTAATATACTGTGATGTTGGAAATTTCTTTTATTTAGGTCAATATTGTGTTCATATTTTCCAAATGTCTGAAACTTATGGTGTCGTGCTTCATGTATCTTTAGAGGTCTAACTTTGTGTACTTGTTGTTGGTAATTGAAACTTCATGTTTTTAGTTCTTCATGAACATGTAGAATGACAGTAGGAACTATAATAACTATCAAGTTATTATAGGGAAGGCTCCTTGATTGTAACCAATTAAATAAATAAATATTATTTCAGGTAACTCAGTATGAAAACAAGTAAAATTAGGTTTTACAGAGTTTATTGTATCTGTCTTTTAGTGTTCTTGTAGTCTCTTTGTGTTTTTATGTGTGTGTTGCTTGTTGCATGTGGTGTGAACATGTGTGTGCACAGGTGTGTGTGAACTATTTTTTTTTTTTTTATTGCTGCCATATCTTCAGAATGTAAAATGTATGTGTCTGTGTGTTTTGCTTGCATGGTCTGAGTGCCATGTGTATGCTGGTGCCAATACAGGCTAGAAGAGGACATTAGATCTCCCTGGACTAGAGTTTCAGAATGTTGTGAGCCACCATATGGGTGCTGGGAGTCAATCCTAGATCCTCTGGAAGAGCAGCCAGTGCTGTTAACTACTGAGCCATCTCTTCAGTCCCCTATCTTAAGATAGGGTCTGTCTTTTAACCCATTAATCTAGCAATGCTGACTTGGCCAAGGAACTTCATGTTCACCCTCCTTACAGCCGCTTACCTTACAACAGGCTGGGGTTGTAGGCATACACCACCAGATTTTTACATGGGTCTTGGATTTCTGAACTTTTGTTTTTTTTTTGTTTTTTTTTTTTTCAAGACAGGGTTTCTCTGTGTAACCCTGGCTGTCCTGGAACTCACTCTGTAGACCAGGCTGGCCTCGAACTCAGAAATCCACCTGCCTCTGCTGGGTTTAAAGGTGTGCGCCACCACTGCCTGGCTGAACTTGGTTCTTTATGCTAGTGTAGCATTCACTTTAGCAACTCAGTCATCTCTCAAGTTCTAGGCTCCTATAGTCTCTCGATAAGGTATTTAAGTGTCTGCCTTTTATTCCTGCTCTTTTTTTTTTCTTCAGACTTTTGAAATGTATTAGTTTGTCCAAATTCACAGATTCTCCAGTCTAAGAAGCACTTCTGGTTTAACTTTCTTACTGTAACATTCAAGGTAGAGAGCATTTGGTGACTAATGACTTAATGATTTGACTAGTCTCAGGTTGATAACCTAAGCGTATCTCATCCAGTTGCTGGGGTTATGAAAGTGTTCATTTGTAACAGAAACACGATTGCTTCGGTATGCTCATTCAACAGGACTGTGAGTGCCTTTTGTACCAGGAGGTATTCTTCAGAAATAGCTAAATGGTTTCTCAATGCCATTGGTTCCATTACTTTCATTTTCATTAATGACTAGCCATTTTTGAGTATTTATAAATAAATAAATAAATAAATAAATATACAATGTTGTATAGCAATGCTTTGTAGGTGACTAGAAAGCAGGTATAATGTTCTCTTTAAGGAGTTCATAGTCTGAACAATAGGAGCGTGTACCAGTAGCAGTGTGTCATTACAGCGATAAGTAATTCTGATGTAGGCAGATAGCTTAACAGTCATACCATTTAAGGGCTCAGAGCTGTATGTCTATCCCTCAGACAAACTTTGGCTTGTCAGTTTTGTAAAATAAGTAAACAAACAAATAAATAAATACCATTCTTTAAAAGGAGAATGGCATGGAACTTTTTAGTAACCCAGGTAATATTCACAATCATGTCTGGAATAAAAATTTGAATGAATAACAAAAATACTGTGGTTGTAGAGGTTGCAGTTCACTGATGTTTTCATGTATAGCAAACCCATAGTTTATGAGGGTTGTTTTCCTTTTCTTCCACCTGGAATGATCATCTTTTCTTAAGACCTGATCTTTGTTTACTTTTTATGTAGATAAGAATTTTGTTTTTGTTTCTGCTATATGACCTCCTTTTAATATTAACTACTACTCATATAATATTATCTTTGACATTTTATGTGGTTCTTATATTCATTCTTTTGTTTTTCTGTAATTTAAAGTTTCTCTGAATTTAATTACAGTTGGACTTTGCTACAGATATTTGAAGCAAGAATTTTATCTGTTTTCCTTACATACATTATTTGTACAGAGTTGGATTTATTTTAAAGTCTTACTCTGTTGAAAAATCTGTACTAATACAACTTTATATCAATAATGTCATTATTTAAGTGACCAATCTGGAGAATAAGTATCTGTTATTTGTGTGAACATGAACAAAAAATGTTAAACTATTTTTGATTATATATTTTGTGTAGAAGTCACTTTGCTTCTTTGAAGTTAATTTTGTTAGTAAATCTGAAAATGATGATGATTTTGTTTCCTAGTTGAAGCAGGCACATGCTTTTGGCCAAGAGTCATGTCATATTAAATATTCAGTCACCTTGGGATGTCAGGGAGAGTGAGTGCCCACTTAGTTTTTTATTGGGACTTTCGTTAAGATGCTCATCCTCCCAAGCAGCTCTCAGGAAGGCAGCTGACAAGGGTATACAGTGTGGACCCAGCATAAAGGCTGCTGTTCACAGCTGATTTGGAAGGCAGCATTTGCATTTTCAGATTTTATTTTCACTATTTTAAAAATGATACAAGCATACAGACAGGCACAGGAACAAGTACGCACACATACACCCCAAATTAGAAAATATCAAAAATAATATTAAGCCACCATACTATGTTCCTGCTTCATTTAAGATGGCACCATTAATGCTTTAGTGTATATCTTTTCATATGTATATGTATGTATACTTGTGTTTCTTTACCAGAATTATAACATTCTACTGTGTATACTTAGTATCTGTTTTTTGTTTTTTGATGATAGGATCTCACATCTCAGTATTTCTTGACTGCCCTATAACTCACAGAGATTTACTTGCCTCTGCCTCCTAGGTACTGGGATTAAAGATAAACACCACCCCTCCTATTTTATTTGTTTTGTTTTATTTTTTAAAGCTACCAATTTCTCCTCTTCTATGCCAACAGATTTTTATCTTATATAATACCCATGCCAAAACTTACATGTTGTATTAGTCATGTTTCTCATTACCAGGACAAAAATTCTAAGAGAAACAAAGTGAGGTCCACTCTTTCAAGGTGGAGAAATCTTGGCAGAATCAGCTGCTGCAGTGACTGGATCCATCTCACCTTGACAGATCAGGAAGCTGAGACCACACAGGCTCAGCCCTTAAAGGCCTGCCCCACAGTGACCCACTTCTACCAAAGTCCCCACCTCCTCAGGTTTTACAGACTTTTCCAAGTGGTGCCCCCAGCTGTAGAGCAACTGTTCAAACACATGAGTCTGAGGGAGCAGTTTATGTTTATGTTTTCAGTTTGCTGAGATGTGCTTTTGCAGTTGTTCTGTTTAAGCATTCTAGGATGACTCAGCATTTAATAATAATATTACTTAAGGCCTTTTGTATCTGACATGTCCCCTGCTCATGACATTAGGTTTTTTGTTTGTTTTTTGTCTTTTACTGCATATGCCTGTGGTTTGGGGATGTTGGCAGAGGGAGATTTGTTTAGTTGCTTTCCAATGGTGTCATTTAGCTCGTTTTTATATGTCTTAAAGTTTCATAAGCAGTTAAAATATGGTTTGTCCCTGCTGTAGTAACCTCTCAACTTAACAGTGTTATAATTGCAAATGTTTAACAATTTTAGCCTGAGTCGTCTTATGTAAAGACTGGAAGAGAAATAAAGGAGCAGATGTGTGTGGGGCTCACCTTTGTGTGGAGGTCAGAGGACAACCTTGAGTGTCATTCCTTAGGTGCCATCGATGTTTTGTGTTTGAGACAGAATCTCCCATTGGCTGGAGCTTATGAGGTAGGCTAGGCAGGATGGTTGGAATTAAAAGCTTGTGTCACTGTGCCATGCTTTTTATTTTTTTATTTTTATTTTAAATGTGTGGATTGAACTCATCTTTACCTAACATTAATTTTTGAAGAGATAAAATGATACATCTGCGTATAATGAATCTATATAACTAATTGTACATTAACATATTTATATTAGTTAAATATGAACTTTTGTGGGTCATGGTTTGAAATTTACATCATCATGTGCTTCAGTTTTGAAAAACTCAAGGTTGGTAGTATAAAATATTTTAGTAATTAATTAAAGGTGAATTTGATTTTTTCTATTAATATTTTCTATTTGAATTTTATTGCTTATGTATTTTTATTTTTGTAATTGGGAATGTGTTTGTAGTCTGTGTCACATAATTTTTTTAAACTGCAAGTAATCTACAAACTACCAAAATGTAAAAAATATGAATGTATGTATCTAAAAATCATATAAAGTATTATATAAACTTTAGTGTTTATGTTTTTAAAAATCTCACTGGGGAATTACAGTTTGCAATTTGATTTTGTAGGAAAAAAGTGAGTCAGCTGGGATATTTTAATTAAATCGAAACAGTAAAGTAATTTGTAAGCAGGTGGGCTACAAAGATGGTTCAGTGGTTAGGAGTATTTGTTGCTCTTGCAGTTTGATTACCAGGACCCACATGGTGGCTAATAACTACCTATATCTCCAGTTCCAGGGGGATCTGGTACCTTCTTCTGTCTTCTGAGGTCACTTCATGCACATGGTAAACAGAATACATCCAGGCAGACATTCATATAATAAAATAAATCTAAAAAATTTAAAAGAAATTTCTGAACAGATGTCATTGCCCCCCCCAACATCCTTAGACTATTCTGTTGTTTTATAAAGTGGGGAATAAAGAAGAGCTGGATGGCAGAGTCTTGTCTGCTAGTGCTTCTTGCTGCTTTATATCCCTTTCCTCCTGTGCCCAGTTATGCTACACTTATTGAACATCATTTATTTACATTTGAATATCTTCAGTGATTTGGATTAACTGTAAGTCGTACAGGTTCATGTAGTAATGGGAATTTTTTTTTTTTAAATTTAAAGACAGGGACTTATTCTGTAGACCAGACGGACTTCAAACTTGTAATTTCAGTTCTCAGTCTCCCACTCAAATACTGGTTTTACAGGCATGTACTACCATGATTGGCACAAAATTGTCTTTAATACACATCAAGATTAAAAGTCTAAATAATCAATAGAAAACTTCCAATTTCTGTGACAGCATGGACAAACTCAAAAGGTATTTAGATTAGGTGAAATATACCAGACATTGAAAGATAAATGCTGTACAGTCTCTAATATATAGACACATAAAAATTGAATTCACAGATTCAAGTAGAATGGTAATTATTAGTAAAGGGAGTAGAGGTTGAGAAAATTTTGGTCAAAGGTTAAAAAATTTTATATTTTGTAACATTTGTGTGTTAATAACAATAAATACAGTTCATTATGCTTTAAAAATTGACCATCATGCAATTTTTTAACCATAAAAAGTTAAATAGATAGGTAAAACTGTGTTAATTAGCTCTATTTAATCCTATACTGTATACATATTTTAAAAACATACTGTTCATGAATACCTGTGATCTTACCACTTGGGAGGTAGAGAAAGGAGGGTTAGGACTTCAGTGCTAGCCTTGGCTGCAAAGTAAGATTGAGGCTAGCCTAGTCTACGTGACACAGTCTTAAAAATGTCCCCCTCAGGGCTGGAGAGATGGCTCAGCAGTTAAGAGCACTGACTGCTCTTCTAGAGGTCCTGAGTTCAATTCCCAGCAACCACATGGTGGCTTACAACCATCTGTAATGGGATCCCATGCACTCTTCTAATGTGTCTGAAGACAGCTACAATGTACTCATATAAATAAAAATAATTTAAAAAAAAATGCACCCCTCAATTACTACCCCTCAAAACCAAAACAAAAGACTAAACCTTGTTGGTAGTAATAACTACTATAATTTTTATCGATCAATGTTAATAAATGGAGTTTTCTTTTTCTGTAGGATGTCTTATTTCCATAATATTTTTACTGTGAAACTGTTGATTGTTTTGTTATATCTTTAGATATTTCAAGTTTTTAAAAAATTAATGATAATTTATTAAAATCACTATTTAGACAAATTTTAAGAAAATGTGTTTCTAACATAGTATGTGACATACAATAAGATACTTATTTTGTGTTTGTGGCGTATGTATATAGGTATGTTTTTGTGCAGTGCATGCACATACACATAAAGATGAGGGTTTGACAGTGGGTCTTTTCTTTAATTGCTCTGCACTTTGGGTTTTGTTTTTTTTTTTGTTTTTGTTTTTGTTTTTGGTTTTTTGGTTTTTTTCAAGACAGGGTTTCTCTGTGTAGCCCTGGCTGTCCTGGAACTCACTTTGTAGACCAGGCTGGTCTTGAACTCCGAAATCCACCTGCCTCTGCCTTCCAAGTGCTGGGATTAAAGGCGTGCGCCACCACCGCCCAGCTTGTACTTTAGTTTTTGAGACATGGCTTCTACTATGCCTGGAACTCACTGCTTTGGCTAGACTGGAAGACTAGCAAGCTCTAGAAATTCACCTGTCTCCTCATCTCCAGTGCTGGAGTTACAGATATGTGTCTTAGAATCCAGCTTTTGCCATAGGAGCTGTGGTCAAACTCAGATCCTTATGTTTATGTGTTAGACACTTTGGCTACTAAGTGATCTTCCTAGCCCTGAAATCAGTTTAATAAGTAAATATGTACTTCCTCTGGTTCGGAAGTACTTTTCATTTAATGCCTTTCAAATTTCTGGTGGTTTATCTCATGGTTCCATTATAAGCCTTGCATGGTGCCTAGTGTTCTGAGCATAACCACCTCACAGTTACACATTCATCCTTCATTTGTAGGAGGAGTTCCTTTTATTGCTGATGCTTAACAAAAGTCTTCCCCCCTAAAGTTTTAAAAAGCAATCATTATCAAAATGTCTAAATGCATTCATATCTGAGTTACACTTCATGTACTCCTTCAATATTAGTGAAATACATATTTAAACAAATCTTAGATTTTTTTCATAGTTTTATGATATATTGGCATTATGAAGTATAAGAATGTCTGAACTTTAGACTGGCATGGCTTTATTTAGAGTGTTAGCTTACTGAATAAAGAATGGTTTCAATGAATGAGCTAGCTGGTGGGTACTCAGAAGTATCTCTGACAGAGGTACGTTATAGGCAGACCCAGTGCTGGAGTAAGATGGCCAGGTGCAAATCAGAAAGTCTTGAAATACCAGTTTCTATCCATTCTCTGCCATTGTCTGTCTGTTTGTCTGTCTCTTCTCTGCCCTCATATTTTAATTAAATGTGATCAACTGGGATGAAAACCTGTAAATCTTCTGTTTGATGTATTTTAAAGCAACACCTGCTCTAACAAGGTAAGAACCCCAAATTCAGTAAGCTCTTAGTTAATACATATTCAGTTGAAAATTTACTCTATTTCTAGATCTATGAGGTTTTTCAGACAGCATTGAGTTATGACCTTTTTTGCCCTTAAGGAAATAGTATTGCGTTTTAGAGGACAAGATTAATAGTTATGGGGGTAATCAATAAAGATTCAGAATTTTTAGAATGACTGATAAAGGATTAAAGATGTGGTGAGAAGGAGAGGTAAGCATTTGCCGTTAATATATAGTTTTCAATTTAAGCTTCAAGGGAAATAATACAAGATTTATTCTACTTAGGTAACAGCAGATTAAAGTACTTTTTTAGGAGTACTTGTAAATTTTGTACTAGTTCTAGAAATTAAGATTCCTAAAGGGTAGAGGATTACTTTGAAAGGCTATTGTTAATGTCTTATGACATAGAAACACCTCAAAAATGCCTTAATGTATTTTCACTAAAAAGTGTGGCTGCTGCAAATGTGACGCAGCAATACAATATTTGCCTAGGTCCTGGGTTCAAACCATAGTGTTTGTCTTAGTCTGTGTTCTACTGCTGTGGAGAGGTGCCATGCCCACAGCAGTTCTTATAAAAGAAAACATTTAATTGGTACTGGCTTACAGTTTCAGAGGTTTAATATATTATTGTCATGGCAGGAAGCATGGTGGCTAGAGAGGGAGCTGGAGCTCTACATCAGGATCTGCCAGCAACAGGAAAACCGAACCTACCCCCAGTGACACAGGTCTTCCAACAAGGTCACACCTCCTTATCCTTCTCAAGTAATGTCACTCACTGGTGAACAAGCATTCAAATATATGAACCATTCTTATTCAACCCCCTAACATAACATTATAAGAACAAATCAAAACAGATTTATAGCTTTACCATTTGCATGTTTATATGCATGTGTATGCAAGAATATGTGTATGTGGTATACATGTCTTAAACATACACACACACATATACTCGCATATAAACATATACAGCATGGCTTCAATTCATTTGAAATTTAATGCCATTGAAATTAAAGTGAGAGGATGATTTTAAACATTCTAAAAGAGTATTTGGCTCCCTTGTGTCTCTTTCCCTTCTTTCTTTGTGATGTGGGGTCTAGACCATGTAAAGAGAGTAAGGTCTCACCAGATTGGAACCTGTGGTTTATTGCCCTTAACACTTGCCAGCCTGCAGAAATATGAGTTTCTGTTTATAAATATCCTATCTGATACTCTGTTACAGAAGCCCAGAACAAGCTACGGCATTCTTTGCATTCTGTGCTTGCTATCCCTGTCTTTCCCTGATACCTTGGAGTTAGCATTCCCTCTACTCTCATGTTCAGCTGCCGTCACTTACAGCCCATGGAATTCCCAGTGGACTTGGTCTCCAGTTTCATGTTTTACTCTCTCTGTTGGCTGTTCACTCATGTCACTGTCCTTTCACATTGATGCTTTCTTTTTTCTTGCTTTTTTTTTTTTTTTTTTTAGTCAGGGTTTCTTTGTGTAGACTAGGCTGGCCTCCAACTCAGAGATCTACCTCCTTCTTTCTTATTAGGTGCTGGGATTAAAGGCATGCACCACCCCTGGCTACATTTATGCTTTTCTTGAAGACATATTTTTAAAAAGATTTATTTGTTTATGTATGTGAGTATGCTGTCACTGTCTTTAGACACAGAAAAAGGCATCAGATCCCATTACAGATGGTTGTGAACCACCATGTGGTTGCTGGGAATTGCACTCAGGACCTTTAGAAGAGCAGCAGTCAGTGTTCTTAACCTCTGAGCCACCAAGACAGATTTTTTTTTTTTTTTTTTTGGAGACAGGGTTTCTCTGTGTAGCCCTGGCTGTCCTGGAACTCTGTAGACCAGGCTGGCCCCGAACTCATAAATCCACTTTCCCCTGCCTCCCAAGTGCTGGGATTAAAGGCGTGCACCACCACTGCCCAGCCAGATTTTCTTTTTAAAGTTATTTATTTTATGTGCATTGGTGTTTTCTTTGCATGTGTCTTTTTGAAGGTGTCAGATCCCCTAGAACTGGAGTTATAGACTGTTGTAAACTGCCATGTGGGTGCTCAAATTAAACCCCAGGTCCTCTGCAAGAGCAGTCAGTGATCTTAACCCTTGAACCATCTATTTGGTCCCCTTGATGGTGGAATTTATTTTAATTTTTTAGCATGCATGCATATGTGTAAATGAATAATTTAATGTTATACACATAGTAGGTACTTGGTAGGTAAATTATCAAATTACCTAAAGTTTTATACTTAGGAATTGAAGTTTGTTTTTGACATTTGTGGAATGTTAGGTTTTCATTTTCAAAGCTTTGTCTAGGTTTGGTGCAACAATTATTTCCAGCAATAAATATAGATCTAATGATTATTTAGAACGTGAATTCATAAGGACAGGAGGGTAGTCCCGTTGGTAGAGTCCCTGTGTAGTATGTTATCCTCAGGACAGCATAAACTGGGTATGATGTGGTGGACATACCTGCAGTTCCAGCAGTAGGGAAGTAAGCAGGAACATCAAAAGTTCAAAGTCATCTTCACCTTTTGAGTTTGAGGCCAGCCTGGGCTACAGCAAGAGACCTTGTCTAACTTAAACAAAAGAATATAGCCTAGAAAAGTAACTTACCATGACAGAGTTTATTGAAATAATGAACTTAGAGCACAAGGTACTTTGCAGAAAGATTGTGCCTTAGGCCATTTTATGTACCATAATACATTATTTTAAACTAGTAATTGATAAAGCAGAGAAGGTTCCTAGGCATTCAGGGTTACAGCCTTTGGTTGCTCACTTCAAGATAGTGTTTTTTGAGTCCTTTGTGTCCTTTGAGAAGGAGATGAAGTACTAGGGTTTCACCTGACACAGCAGGGGAGGAGAATGAACCCACCCTGTAGATAGACCTCTGTGAACAGCGACTGCAATTCATTCCTGGCACTTGGGGAAGTCGCACAATCTAATGGCTTCTATTTTGGCCTTACCTATTGTTTGGAGGGTTAAGCTTCAGCAACAGTTTTGGAGAGTACAAAATGATGTAAACTGTAGTACTTTATATATATATATACAGGTTTATTCTATATTTAGATGGAATTTTTAACTTCATGTAACAGGTATTTGTTGAATACCTTTTTAGCTGAGGGACTGAAATAGGCTTGAAATATGCATTTTAATCCTCCAGTGATGGAAGATGAGCAAGACACATTAGCACATCAAACTGTTAATTAAAACGAATGAAGAAATAAAGTGAAGCTGAATAATTACAAACTTATTTATTTAGTTGATAAAACAATTTATTAGACAATTGTATTTTATATCTAATGTAGTTTTCTTGTTAAAAACAAGGTTTAGAATATTGTTCAAAAAATGATAGCTAGATTCTGACTTCTCTTGATTTTATAAATACAGAAGAGCTTATAAAATCAGCAGCTTTGTGTAGATTAAACCTTATTTGGAAAAGTGAGATTAAGCAGCTTTAAAGAGAGAAGTTGAAGGCATGTAACTCATTGTGAGTCTTTGTTTTATGATTGAATGATAATATATTAGGGAAATGTAGGTGCAAAAAGAAAGACGTATAGTTTGATTCAAACTTTGATACTGGATTTGTCCTAAAATGTATTTTTTATTCTAAAAAGCTGTATTAGTGGTATATACTACCTAGTATAGAGCATTCTCTAGAGCACTCAGTGGTAGAACCCTAAAATCAAGGGTATCAATATTTATGAATTGAAACATTGATATATATATATATATACATATATACATACATACATATATATATATATAATATCACTGAGATAAATGAGGGCTGTAATTCTCATTTCAGTTTAGATAAGCTTTTACTTCTATATAAGTTAAGTAAACTTATTTATTTTGGTTTTTAGAACTTTTAGGTTTTTTTTTTTTTTGGAGAGAAGATTTTGTTATGTAATCTAGTCTGTATTTGAACTCACAGCCTCCTGTTATAACTTCCAAGGTATGGGATTACAGGCTTGCAGCATACTAGCCTTCCCTTTTTAAATTGACCTAAAGATTGATAGAAGCTACCTCTGTGAAAAGAGGAAGCGGCTGCTTTGCTGGATCCTTATGAGCCATGTGTCTATAGTGGAAACATTAATACAGACACATTTATACCTTACACACACAGATTGACACACATATGTAAATATATACAAATTGAGGAAAGGAATGTATGTTGTTCATGTTGAGAATACAGAAGTGGTCGGCCTATTGGCGGTATCCTTGTGCTAATTCAGGTTTGGTTTAACCTAGAGTGATAAAATTTTATTTGGAGTTTGGCAGCTATGTTAGTACCTAAGCCGATCACTAACACATTCTCTTGACACATAAAAAACCTAGACCTTCTAGGAATATTTCTAGGACATAAATAGGATATTCTGTATGCCATGAAAAGTAATGCTAAGACATTCTAATCAAGCACAGTAGATTATAACTTAAACTACTGCTTTATTAATCCTAACAGTGAAAAGTGTTGACTATGTTACATAGGCACCTAAAGAATCCATTTCATCTTGCCTGCTTGGCTTAATAATTAACACGCAGATTATGCTTTTAAGATAGGAAATGGAGAATCCCTGAGTCAGTTGAAAGGTAATAGGAATTTGGGGAAGGAGAAACTGATGATCCATGTTGGAAAAAGACCAGCCACAGGGGATTAACACCCTGATATTTTGAACAGTCCCACAAGATCTTAGATGACCTCAAGAGACTTGTACTTTTGTTTGTTAAGAACCTTTGTGAGACTCTGCTGACACACACTGTGAAAAACATCAGGGCACTAGGATTGTTTATCTCCATGTTTGCCAATAAATATCATAGAAGTTACTGGCCAAAATTTTTACTTGATCATGGCAAGATTTAGTGAAGACCTTAAATCAGTCAAATGAAACGAAACGTGTATTAGAATACATATATTTTAAAAATACATTTATTTTGTGCAATAATCTACAGGTATATATATATATATATATATATATATATATATGCATATGTATGTGTGTTTTTCTGTATGTATGTGTGTCTAGGTGTATTATGTGTGTGCGCATGTGTATATATGTCTGTGTGTGTCTGTACATATGCATGTATCTTTGTGTGTGTGTGTGTGTGTGTGTGTGTGTGTGTATCTGTCTGTGTGTAGGTTAGAGAACTACATGGCAGTTTTCTGCTTCAACCATGTGGATGCTTGAGATTGGTCTCAGGTGGTCAGGCTTGGCAGTGAGTGTCTTATTAGCTAAACCATCTTCCTGGTTCATGTTTCTATTTAAATATAAAAAGTTGAGGAGGTTCTTAAAGTTTAAAATATGGAGAGACATTATGTATGAGAACGGGTACTTTTGTCCCCCCCCCTCAGCTATTTACGATGCTTTTCTTTAACCTTTATTCTTTGCTGAAAACAGCAAGTGTCTGTACTCGAAGTCATTTGTTAAGTGCTGACTCTTGCAAGAAGAAAACGTAGGAAGTGAATGTAGACCTTGTCAAGAGGAAGCATAGGAGTGTGGCAACTCAGGGAGGACTGCGAGGATGTTGTCAAAGTGCAGCCCAAAGCCGGGTTGTTACTTCCTCACATAACCAGTCCTCACATGGGGTCATGGTGTGTTTATGTACATACAGAAGGGGACATACTGACATTATCAAATTATCTCTTTTTTCATTAACACAAGGTAAAAAATTGCCTATAATTACTGTACTTTTAAGAGTTGGTACTAATGAATTTGAAACATACTGTTTATAGTTACAGACTAGATAGTGTTAGTGAAAAAAAATATGGTCCCATGAACCCTACTTGGCGAAGTCTACATTTAATGACTTTTTCTTTTAGAGACCAGTGTTTATAAATCCTACTACAATAACCTGTTTAATTAAGAGAAGATGTCTTTTTATTTCCCCACTTAAATGAAAAGGGTAGTAAGTAAAACTTAGAATTTGGGAATTATATAAGGTAAAGCCAGTGGGAACAAGCATGAGGCTGGGAATATGTCATTGATACGGTTTGTTTTTATTAACATACTCCATACGTTTTGGGAGAAGGAAGAGATGAGGAAGATTTTACACCATTTTAAAATAGATCTTTGTTCTTTTGAGATGCAGAAGTGAACATAGTCTTAAACCTCAAGTCTGGAATATTGTACACTGGGTGCAGCACAGTGTGGATTTCTAGAGTCTCTTGAGTTCTTTGTAGAAATGGCTTAGAAATACACATCCAAGGAGCAGTCTGTAGGACCTAAAGTGAGGGTAGGGTTCTTTACCATTAACAAATGCCTTACATTGCTGTTAATTTTTGCGTGTATATGTGTGTATGTGTGTGTGTGTGTGTGTGTGCGCGCGCGCGTGCACAGCATTAATGTTCACTAACACTAACCACGTATGGTAGAAGACCAGGAACAAAAAGCTTGTGTTGCTAATAAAATTAAGTGCTAACTTTAAAAAATAAAGCTTTACCCCTACAAACTGTTCTGTCTGAGCTGTTTCCACAGGGAAATGGTGATGAAGTAGTTTCCATTTTGGTATTACGGTATGTCCTGTTGTGACTTGCTGTGTATGTCAAAATCTGTTAAGTCAAAGAAGCAGCTCCAGCGTTAACCTCTACTATTTATTATGGCAGAAACCAGAAATAGAAACCTACTAGGAGTTTTATAGTGTTTATAGAATTCCTGCACATCTCTTAGAGTAAGTAAAAGTTTTCTAAAAAGGTTGAGATTTTAGAACCAAGTCAGTTACTTTATGTGTTAATACAGAATGCCTTTTCTTCATGCTTTTTAAAATTACGTTTGACATTTTAAAAAAAGTTTTATGTTTGAGTCAAGGTATTGCTGTGTAGCTAGGATGGTTTAGAAGTCACTTGTCTCCTTGTCACTGTTTTTAGGTGTGTGAGAAACATAACTTGCATAATGGATGTGTTGTGTAAAAAACTATTCATATGAAACACTAAAGAAATACGTTTTCTGATTTATTCCAATATGTTCTTCTGACTTATTCAAGAAACCTGATTATCAAGATTTTTTTTTTAAAGGTCATGACCAATATCTGATTTCCGATGAATATTTATAAAATGTAGTAATTAAATACTAACCTTTAAATGTGACTAACAGGGTCTATTGAGTGTACTTTCTGAATAAACATTTATTTGTATCAGCACTTTCTCCTTGGGTGAGAGGGAGAGGAGGGAAACTCGGATCTACTTGCTTCTCGGTCTGAATTTGTACTCTGGTCAGTGTTAGTGTCCTCCTTCTTCCATCCCTTCCCTCTCCCTACTCCACCTACCCCCCATCCCTTTCTTTTCTCTATCCCTTGTCGCCCTTCCCTCTACTCTGGTTTCTTTTTGAGACAGTCTCTCATGTAGCCCGGGGTTTTCCTTCTGATCCTCCTCCCTCCCAAAGTATGCTGTGCTCCACTGCGTACAGTCCATGTGGTAATGGCGATTAAACGTTGGAATTTGTGTACTCTTAGCTGGGCTGTATCCCCAACCCCTGTAGTGAGAGTTAATTAGCTATAGAGCCTGTTACTTTGTTGCAGTTTTGGCTTGTGGCTCGACCAAACAATTTTTTATTTTTTATGTACGTTTTGCATTCTAATGAGGTTAAATTGTCTGCCACTTAACATTGTACTATCAGGGAACAGAAATACTAGTGACTTGGAAAGTAAAGCTGTCAATTTTAGTCTTGTGGTAAATTTGTTTTTATTTGGTTTACATTTGTGATTTAAGAGAATTTAATTTGTATCTTTTGTTTGTTTACCTTTCAAGACAGTGTCTCATATGTATTTCTGGTCGTCTTAGAACACTCTGTAGACCAGGCTGGCCTTGAGCGCAGAGATCTGCCTGCTTCTGCCTTCCACGTGCTGGGGTTAAAGGTGTGTGCCCCTAAGCTAGTTATAATTTTAGTATCATTTACAACTAGATTTAAACTTACTTTAAGAATAGACTCAGAAAACAAACTGAAAAGACTATTTTCCCCAGGCCACAGGAAAGAGTGACATCAATTGATGATTGCTTTGACAGTGTTTCATTTAGCCCAGGCTGGCTGTAAAGTAAACTTAATGCATCCACCTCCTGAGTGCTAGGTTTATAGGTGTGTGGCACTCTTGTGAGCGAACAACAGGGTTCTTTAATTATGCCTTAGTTCTATCAGAATACCCTGTGAAGAGTTATTATCTACCAACGAAATGAGCTAATTCAAGCAGAATTAAAGTATATAATAGCAGGTTTTTTGGGCGGATTCACTGGTCCCAAGGAATGAGTCCGGGAAGTCACTATTGGGAAGGAGAGGGAAGAGAAAGAGAGAAAGAGCTTACACACACAGGGAAAGACAAAATGTAAGGGTGGGGGTGAGGGTGAGGGAGAGACCAAAATGTCTGGATTGTTTAGGAAAGAGTTTCTTGGGAAGGTGAAGTCCAGCCCCTGGGCTGGAAAGTTCAGGGTAGAGCGTGGGGCATGCCAGCCATGCTCCATAAGAGGTAGGGTCTGAGGGACCTGGAGGCCAGGTCCACTTGGTATGTTAAATATGTGCCTAAGCTTCTTGTCTTTGGTCTGAAAACCAACACCTTGTATAAAGTCTTACCAGAAGACCTTGTATAAAAGTCTTGCATAGAAAGTGTGTGTGGTTTGTTTGTTTGTTTGTTTGTTTTGGGGGTGTCTGGAAATGTGTGGTTTTCTTTGAACAAGAAATTGTGCTATTCAATTTGACTTTAAATGTTAATTTCTCTAGCTATAAAGAGTACGCGAACTATTAGGGTTTGGTCAGAGTGTTCTTTGAAAGAAATATGAATATAGTGAACAATTACTTTTTAAGTTTAATTTTAAATTACAAAGGTATTTTATAGTGTATCTTACTTAACTGCTAATTCCAAAATAGGAACCTTGAAGAGTCCAGATCAACAACTCTTTCTGGAGACATTAGAAATAGAGAATTGTCTCTTCTCTGTGTTGTAAAAATCCTGTTTCAATTGTATGTTTGTTACGTGCATATGACTGTGTACAGGCGTGCACCTACATAGGTCAGAGAAGGACATACTTTTATTGCTCTCTCCCTTATTTCCATGAGACAGGGTCTTTCACTGAACCAGAAACCACCATTCTGACTGGGTTGACTGCCCAGTAGAATCCAGGACTCTGCATGCTGCTGTGTCCCAGTGTTGGTGTTACAATCAATACTGACCAACGTGATAGTATTGTTGGAAAATGGCTTCACCTGGGGTCGGCCATTTGTGCAAAATCAAACACCAGACTGCTAGTAATGTTGATAAATGGCATCACCAGCGGCAGTCCATTTCGGCAAAATCACAGACAAAACAGCAGGAAATGCTGAAAAATGCCATCTCCTGCCTTTTGTCATAGGTGTTGGAGATTCATACTTAGATCCTCCTGTTTGCTCAGTAAGTGCTCTTAACCATTGAGCAGTCTCCTAGGCCTCATTTTAATTCTTAGCAATATGTGAATTATAGGTAATGGTGAATAGTAATGCTGACTGAACCTATGTGCAAGTAACCATGTATTTAAATTCAACAGGTTAACATTTTTGCTCTATCTTTTCCTGTAAAGGTATTCTATAGTGTGTTTAACCTATATAGTGATTATAACGAGGTTACCCATTTTAGAAATTTTATAAGTACAGGAAAATAACAGGAATAATTGTGCTTATCAAGAGTTATTACTGCTTATTTACATTTTCATACTGATTTCTTTCCTTTTTTTCCTTATGTGTGTTTATTGCGTTTAAGTTGGATCATACTGTTTCTGTAATGGGGTTAGAGGATAACATTCAAAGCATTATACTCATATTTACATTATAGCTAGAATTTTTATGGTGTAAGGTAGAGTGTTAGAGTTTTGTGTTATGATGTAAGGTTTTGTGTTAGAGTTTAAAATATTTTGTCTGAAAGGTTCATATAGTATTTTAATTTCATTTATTCAGAACAACACAAAATTTTAGATTTTCCTGTTTAAACTATAGTTATTTAAAAATTATAACTTTCTATTTTATTATTATATGTGTATTGGTGTTTTGCTTACATGTATGTCTGTGTATCACACGTGTGCATGGAGAACAGAATAAGGGATAGTCTAGAACTGGAGTTACAGATGGTGTGAACCTCCATGTGGGTGCTGGAGATTGAACCCAGGTTCCCTGCAAGAGCCTCCCTCTAGCTCCTAAACTGTAACCATGTAAACATGTGAAAACACCCAGGTTGTGCACTTCTAAACAAAAGCAAAACAAAAGTCAAAAGAAAATAAGCAGCTGGCTAAATTTGGTCTATGGCTTATTTGTCAGCTCCTGCTTTGGAAGATAATTTGCTTGTGTTTTATTTATATTTCAATGTGTGTGCTTGTGTGTGTGTGCATGCTCATGTGCTATAATCTGTAATGTTTCTTGACATGATTTCCTTAAGGACACTGTCAATAGGACAAAATGGCAACCAACAGATTGGGAAAAGATCTTAACCAATCCTATGTCCGATAGAGCGCTAATATCCAATATACACAAAAAACTCAAGAAGTTAGACTCCAGAAAACCAAATAACCCCATCAAAAAATG
>CM052706.1:46666476-46676476 GCA_028551405.1 Uromys caudimaculatus
CCCCCCCCCCCCCCCCCGTTCTCTCATGACGTTGTCATCAGAAGCTACAGTGGCAGCCTGCAGCCAGAACTATGAGGGATGGAAAGAAGCTTTCCTCTGCAGTTGACAATCATTGTTTCCTCCCCTCACCTTTCCCCTCTTCTGATCAAGGCAGACATGGTGTCGTATGTAACCAATTAGGGAGTGGAAGCACCAGCATTCTGGTTGGAGAAGTGAGAAGAGACTAGTTAAGAAATTGGGCACAACTGAGGGCACATGTTGGGAGAAACTTAGAAAAGCAGTGCTGTCACCTCACTGAATTTCATCATGATGCACACAGCAAACATAGACTTTATAGTGACTGTTTACACGGTTCTGGCAAACAGTTGTGGATGTTCTGGAAATTAATGGAAAGGTCTGAGTAGATGAATAGATAAGGGAAGGTATAGGGGTATTAGGAATGAAAAGCACCAAGAGCACAACTCACTAGCAGAATGTGAAGAGCTTGAAGTACATCAGTAGAAAAATTTCCATCAGAATATGCATTAACATTGAACAGAGCGTTAAGGAATTATGGGACTATAAGACATTGGACATTTTGAAAATAATTGCATAGTGAGAAAGTACTTGGAGAATCACAACCTCACGAATTAGAGAAAAACATAAAGATACAGATTTAGAGAACCCAAAGTAGAACAACTCTGAAGAAATCCATGCCATGTCTTCATATATCTAGAAATAACACAGAAGGAAAACCAGGAAGTTGGAAAGAACCAGAGAAAATTGATACCCTCTTTCTCTAATTACCTTGACTTTCACATCAGAACCCATGGAAATGAGAAGAAAGAAGCTAAAGAAACGTTTAGAATACTCAAAGAAAAGCACCATGTACAACCTGAGAAGTGATTTTTAGATGTGAACAAGGGTGATGATTTTTAGAAGGTGATGTAATGATCCAAGTGAAGAACAGTATTCATTGGTCAGTAGACCGCTCTAAAAGAGAACTAAGTGTGTGCTTTAGCCAGAAGGGAAAATGATATTCAAAGGAGATTTGGATGTTAGGAATGAGTGAAGATGAACACAATCATAGACCATTTTCCTCCATGAGTTCTTTAAAATATGCTTAGCTGTAGAAACCAAAAATTATGAATGGATCCTTTATTATATGTAACATTTGTAGACCATTTGACATGTTGTGAAAAGTTAATTGTGTTTTATAATCCATGGAGCCACTATTTAAAAAAAACCTAAAAGGTGTTAGAGCAACAGTAGATAATAACTAAAGATGAAATGCTCAACTTAAAAGAAGGCAAGGTAGGGGAAACAAGCAAGCAAAAGAAAGAATAAAATGTTAAATATAAATTCTTACATAGCAGTAAGTTTTAAATGGCATAAACGTACTATTAAGAGTTTTTTAGAATACATCACAGGTTTCCCTACTATTTGCTATTTATTAGAGGCATACTTCAAATATTGTAACACAGGGATGCTAAAAGTGAGAAGATGAAACAAAGACAAAATGTATACACTCTAATGGACAGAAAAACTAGAGTGACTACTAATAGCAAAGTAGATTTGAAATACTCATCATGCAGAGAAATATTGCCAGACAACAGAATTTAAAAATGTACAAAGTAAAAATTGAGAGCACCTAAAGTTGAAGTAGGGTTATTGATCTCAACACTTTCTTAGGGACAAGTAGAACCAGGAGACACAGATCTTCAGGTTTATAAAACTTGTGGGCAACACTGTTAACCAGCTGGATCTATTTAACATTTGTAGAATATTTTACCCAGTATGGTTGTTTGAATGTGCTTGGCCCAGGGAGTGGCACTATCAGGAGGTGTGGCCTTGTTGGAGTAGGTGTGGCCTTGTTGGAGTAGGTGTGGCCTTGTTGGAGGAAGTGTGTCACTGGGAGTGGGCTCCTCCTAGCTGCCAGATGCCAATTTTCTTCTGTTTGTTTTTGGAACAAGATGTAGTACTCTCAGCTCCTCCAGAACCTGCCTTCCTGGACACTATCATGCTTCCCACCATGAAGATAATATACTGAACTTCAGAACCTGTAAGCCAGCCCCAGTTAAATATTGTCCTTTATAAGAGTTGCCTTGGGCATGGTGTCAGTTTATAGCAGTAAAACCCTAACTAAGATGCCCAACATAAGCAGGATATAAATTCTAAGTACACATGGAATATTTTTGGTAAACCATAGATTTTCTCTCAGTATAAATCTTAACAAATATAGTTGAACCTCAAACAAATATTTTCTAGTAATTAGGAGTGAAAGACAATAGGAAAATTTCTAAGTATTTGTAGATTCAACAGCAGACTTCTAAATAAGCTATTTGGTCACAGACCACTAATGGGTAATTAAAAGATGTTTTCAACTAATATAGCACACTGAAATTGTGCAGTATATTCACGATCTGAAGGAAATTGGTTATAGTTAGTGCTGATAATAGAATTATAAAAAGACCTCAAATTAATAATCTCATTTTCATTTCAAGAAACTAAATAAGGAAGACAGAATAAATTCAAAAATAAAAGAGAAACCATATGTTCAAAGCTGAAACACTGTATTCTAAATCAGTGAAAGTTGAATTTTCTTTTTTATAGGTGAATAAAATTAAGTTGTAGAAGTATAATTAAAAAAGGAAAAACAAATACAGCCAGTATTATCAAAGAAACTCCAGAAATCCAAAGGGCAACAAGAAATACAAACCCTAAAACAGTTTTACATAAATATGACAACTTAGTTCTTTGGAAAACAACAAAAAGGGGGGGTATAACTTGTTTGTCTGTGGCCATACTACCCTGAGCATATCTGATTTTCTCTGATCTTAGAAGCTAAGTAAGGTTGGCTTTCTTAGCACTTTGATAGAAAAAAAAGAGATGTAACATAATCCTAGATGCCCAATGAAAACTAGAAGGAAGAATAAGCCAAGAAAGCAAGGCTGACATAAAACAGCCTGTAGAGAGATACCATGACACAGCACCAGATTCGTACAGGAGTCCTAGGGCCAACTGCGCCAGCTTTCCTGAATGCCCTGATACTTCTACTGGGGTGATGCTCCTCCCAGAAGGGCTGGCACCTCTTTACAGAGTTACAAAGAGCTATGATACCCTAAAGGTCTTAGTTTAAAGCCGAACAATAGTTGAGAGACAATTTAACTCACAAAGGGTTACAGAGAAGCTCTTTAAACTTTATCTAAAGGAATTTGTGCATTTTAAGTTGACATCTAAACTTATAAGTTATATATATCAATAATAATCAAGCATATAGTTTACATGTTTGAAACAGACACTTAAAATTAAGTTGCTGTTTTAAATGTTCCTTTGAGACAGAGCTGTAATAATTTGGTTCCTGCCATTATCTCTTTAAAAGAATAGGTGTAAGATGCTGGTACTGTGAAATACTCAGTGTTGCTAATGCAGAGGACATTGTGGTGTTTCTCACTAGGGCGTCTGTGGGAATCAGCACTTTTGCCTTATGTTGATGAAGATCACTTCACACAGGCCATTGTTTCTGGCCACTTCGGGCTGATTTAGTACACTGGACCTTATGTAGTAAATCACAACTTCCCTCTTGAAGTTGTCAGCAGTGTCCTACTGTGGTTGAACTTTGCTAAGGTTATGGTTTTGTCCTAGTTCAGCTAGTCAATCCCATTCATACCATTATGACCTTTGAAACTATTGTTTCAATTTGTAGGACTCTTTGTATCATGATAATGGCACTCCTTCAATTACAAAAGCCACTCAGCGTACAAAAGGTGTCGTAGACCTTCCAAATTCTCTACTGTCATGATGCCAGAATTGAATTTTGGAATGGTCACAAAATTAAATAATTAACAACAAGATTAACAAACCACTCCACTCCTCAAATTCTGGCCTTATTTCTTTTTGATTTGGAATTAATAGTTTGCTCATTTGCATGTAGTTATTCCCAGAGTGTGTTATTTCTCAGTAATAATCTGGGTAATAATCAGAACAAAAGGTTCATGAAGTAACAGACCACCCTAAAAAAACATGACCTCTTTTGTTCCATGTCCCCACATTCGTTCCCCCATTCCTGCCATTTTCTTATGCTCTTTTCTCCCTCCTCCTTCCTCTTGTTTATTTGATATTTGCTGTGTTCCTTGTCATTCATTCCAGGTGTTAATATTTATAATAGGTGGTCATTCCTTAACTCTTCATGTCTACTGGGACCAGGTCCCAGTTTGTGTACCTCCTACACAAAACACCTGTTGACAGCTCCAGATGTCTTTCTCTTCCCCATTCCTATAGCCACTGCTCAGTCTCTGACCTGGCTCTGTGTGGAAAAACAGGACAGGTTGAAGCCCAACCTTCTCTTAGGCAGTCGCTTTAAAAAATAAAGACCCATTTCTTGATCTTAACTGATGCCCAAAGGCATTTGCTCTGGAAGGCCATGTTTAAAACATCCTCCCTGAGCCCTGCCCTTCTTCTGTTCCTCATGTGGAATACAGAGATTGTTAACAGTACCTTCTTTACAATGTGCTTGGCACTGACTCCCAGATAGCCAGACATTACCTTGATTATTTAGCAGAAGCACAGTGACTTGAACCAGAAGGGTGCTCATGTATCCAACTTTATACATTTAAAGAACCACTGGGTTGTTTTCAGATGGTTGCAGAGCTGGATAACTTGCATGGAACTTTGTCAAGGGTTGACTGGTTCATTATTTGTGTTCTAGGTTGTTGTCTCTATAATAGACTCATACAATTAGGATGAGTATGATGAACTTCATTCTTGACTTTAGCTGACATGACATGATTGGTTGTACTACTTGGTTCTTAGAGGTGTTCTGATTCATCAGTTTACTGGAATTCCTTTAGACTTTTTTTTTTTTTTTTTTTTTTTTTTGGTTTTTTTGAGACAGGGTTTCTCTGTGTAGCCCTGGCTGTCCTGGAACTCACTCTGTAGACCAGGCTGGCCTCGATTTCTTAGACTTCTTTATGAACCAGGGATATTATAAAGTGGATTTTGTGTAATTATTAAAAACTCTTGCAATACCTGGATTATTTTGGTTGTTCCACAGGGGAACATGAACATAGAAACAAACATAAGGAAAAACCACATAGGTTTCTAAGGTAGGCTGTAATGGTTAATATTTGTTTTGCTGATGTGGTTTAGGACCCTGGGTGACTTTAGTGAGGTTGGTACTATAGATCGACTTCACCTTACTATTTGGAGTCTTGTCTATACTAGGCTTTATTGCAAATAAAGAAGCTTAATCCTCTGTTTCATTAGACACACTAATCAGTATAGCTGATAGAAGGAAACTCAATCTTCTCTTTGGTTGGGTATAAGAATCTACTTGATTGAGGGTGTCAGACTTAAAGAAAAATTCACCAGGTGTCTAAGACAGTGTGGAAACATGGGCTGCACATATGGTGGAGGTAATTTTCCAAGGACCATGGCATTGCCACTTGAGTACAAGAAGAGGACTGATTGTTTTTGTCTAGGTTAGCCTTCCAAGGAGTCTTATATAAGTGAACAGCTTTGGCAAACAGACATACCATAGCCTCTGAACAAAGGGCAGGTCTGTTTATTGTTCATTGTCTCTTCCACAGCAAAAGCCCTATGTGTTTACTTAGTGTTCCAGAAGGCTTCTTAAACTCAGGCTTAAACGCTGTCTGAGAACCCTGTATGTTCAGACATCATTTATTAGCCTGGGGTTGTAGAGCTTATGTATGCTGATGTTTTAAGCTATCAGGCCTTTTGCCTTCATCTATGAGAGAGTGGCAAGCCTACTTCGTTAGTTTATAATTTGGGGCTTCTCAGATTTCTCCTACATCTTGATACTGAGAATATAAGTGCTCTCTTGTAGGCATTCCCTGTCCCCATATTTAAAAAAATTGAGTAACATCAATAAAAATTTCAAATATAAGCCAGGTGGTGTTGGTACACACCTTTCTTTCATCCTGGCACTCAGGCAGAGACAGGCAGATTTCTGTGTTTGAGGCAGTCTGTAGAGCCAGTTTCAGTACCATGTCCGGCTGACATAACTCTTTTAGATTGAGGTACCTATCAAAAAGGAAAGTAGTTGATAGCCTGTTAGGAATTGGGTTTTGACAGCCCATTTAAGAAGGAATCTGCTGTGATAGCCACTGATGACCAAAACGCAGCTTTTGAGCAAGAACATTGGTGGTGCTTCAGAACTGTTTTGTTCGCATACTCTTTCAACATAAATGTGGTCAATGTATTTTGAACAACAAATTAGTATTTAATTACTTTATTTAGACAAAGTACTTTTTTCCATTTCAAAGTTCTACAATATTTAAAAAAAATCCAACCATATTAAGTATCTTTTTGACACCATACAAAAAGGCTGTTAAGAGAGGGATTGTTCTAGAAAAATCTAGTAGCCTACGTGTTAAGGAGATGGGAGGAACTGAGGCAAATGTGTTGAGTTCATCTTCCTCTTCTAGAGACTTCAGTGCTTTTCATATGGATAGTTCAGTTTGGCATTATTGGTTAGGATACCTTTTTAAAAGGATACTTTATTTTCCCCATGGAGAATATTCTGAAATAGTAAGAGGGTTTCCTCTTTTTTTTTTTTTAACAACTTGTTGACTAATTTCTAAGTATAGATAATTTCTTCAGCTGTTTAGGCTGTTTGCAAAAGACAACAATATGAAGAACCATTATGTCCCCCACCCCTGAAAGCTAATGCAAGCTGCTACATATATGATATCATACCAAAAATTTGTTGAATTAAATACATTGTTTAAGTGGTTTATTTTTCTACACAAGCAATTAGGTAAGCATGTTATTTCAGGTGGAAGACTTGGAGACTGTATGTAGGTGGAACAATAGTAAGTAAGCTTTTGTTAGTAGGGAAGACCTCATGGAAGATGAGTAAGTAGGTAAATAGCTAGGGTGGTATGGTTCATCTTTGTAAATAAAGGGGAGCAACAAACTTAGATTTGAAACCAAAGCAGGAAGTAAATGAAGGGGCAAACATTACCTGTAGTTTGTAGAGTCGATATATGTTAATTTCACTCTTTCAATTTCAATGAAATAAAAAACATTTTGAGTGAGAAATTTTTCTTTGCAGTGTCATATATAACAAAACAATATACTAAAAACTAAGTTAAAAGAAGAAAAATTTCAATTTCAAATATGGAAGGTATAATAACATTTTGTTTGCTGTTGGGGGCATAATACGGGTAAAGAGAAGGCTTAGAACCAAGAAAAGTAGGAAGGACATTGATAGTACTGGCTTTGAGGGCCAGGCTGAGGTAAATTTTTATGTTGAAACAAGAGACTTAAGGTAAGCTGCTGAGGTCCAGCAGGGCACAATGAGACTGGAAGTAGGACCTCAACAGGGGCTTAGCCTCCAGATAGGGGTCCTGGCCTCCTTTCTCCAGTTATGAGGAAGCAATTTGAATCTAATATGGAAGCAGGTTCATAGCAAACTGAAACAAGGATACAAAACTTGTTCTTTGCCAGGCCTGACTCTTGTAGTGATGGAAACCTAGAAGATAGGCGCTCATATTGAATGAACTGTGCTCATTGTGTGACTTTTGACCTGCAATTTTGACCTGTGGTGTTGAATACTTGCAGATTTCTTTTATTCTTTAGTAATGTTAGTGATCAATATTTCTTAGATTAGGGGTTCTTGATCTGTGGGTTGCGACCCTTTTGGGTTTACATATCAGATATTTGGCATATCAGATATTTGTATTAAGATTCATAGTATTAGCAAAATATTATGAAGTAGCAACAAAATTTTATGGTTGGGGATCACACAACATGAGGAACTGTATTAAAGAGCTGCAGCGTTAGGTTAGGAGGTTGAGACACACTGGCTTAGATCTTTTCCTGTCAGGTCACATGGTTGGTAGAAGGAAATAGCATCCTGATTTAATGGGATTTCTTAAGTGAAAGGAGAACAGGTTGCTATTTCTGGCTTGCACAAGTGGGAGTGGAATGAGGAGCTAGGTGGGCTCTCATCTATTTTAGGATATTGAGGCTTTTCTGTCGATACATAAGAGCCATTAAATATCACTTAAATTTTATAACTTTTTTGTGTTGCCATATGGAAAGATTAGCTAGTATTATGTTAAATAATCTTAGGTAGTATTCCTACTTTGCACATCAAGGAGATTATTTAAGTAACATCAGTTGGTTCTTACAGAAGTGACATGTAAGAATCTGGCTTGGTTCCCTTTAGTGCTAACCCTAAATATTTATTGGGCATTTGATTTGTGTCAGATTCTTATCTAGATATTTCATTTAATCTTGTAGAATCTAAGGACGTTGAATTCTGCTAATCAGCCATATTAATCCGTTCTCCTTAAGAAATATTGTTTGATGATTTTGGCTCATTGGCCACTGGTACTTAGACATATACATCCACATATTGACTCCAGCAATGTGAGTTGTCTTGTTACCAAGAACCAATTGGTTTTTGTTTTCAAATCTCTCTCTTTTTGTTTGTTTGGTTTTTTGTTTTGTTTTAGTTTTTTGTTTGTTTGTTTTTAGAGACAGGTTATCACTATATAGCTCTGGCAGGCCTGGAACTCAATGTGTAGACCAGTCTGGCTGGTCTTGAACTCACAGAAATCACCTGTTTTTGCTTCCCAAGTGCTGGGATTAAAGGTGTGGACCATCACACCTGGTGAGAAGGGAGCCTTTTACGAAGTCTGTAGCTCACTAATTGGCTGGACTGGTTGTTCGCTGACAGGGGTCTTCCTGTCTTTACTCTGCAGTGCTGGATTGAGGTGCCAACATGCCTGGTCTTACTTGGGTCCTCCATGCCCCAAACCATCAATCTGTGCTTGTACCGCAAGTTCTTTACTGACTGAGCACCTCCCATTTCCTCTTTTCAGATATCTTACCTGTGTACCTGGGCTATCTCCTTGCAATTTAAGACTACTGAACCTGTTTTGTTTCAGTCAGCAAAAGAATCTCAAACTGGAAATCTTATATAAAGCAACATAATGGCATGATATTATACTGTAGAATAAGGGATGAGAGAAATGATTAACACCTCAGAGCTTTAAATACTTAAAATGCACATACATAATTTAAAAAGTAAAAGCATCAAGAGCGTTTAATGAAGCCTTGAACTGCATTAATAGAGACATGATTTCATTGTCATAGGTGCTTGTATTCCTGTCAGTCTTAGGCGGAGTGATAAGTTCATTTTCAAACTTTTAAGATTATTTATCAACTGTAGTGTTTATGGGAACTGTTTAGGATTTTCACTATTCAAAATGGTATCATAGGAAGAATGGTTAAGAAATTTCAGGATGGATATAAAGGACAAGTGGAAAGAATATCCAGCCAGATTTTTTTATACTGTCATTAAAGAGAAAATATAGGTTTCTCTGTTGTTCCTTTGGAATACACGCTAGGAAAGCTTTTTTGAGGGATGGGGTAATAGGGCCAGGTCATTCTTGTGGGTGGGCATTACAACCATTGATCCCTGCCAGTCATTGTAATGTGACAGGGAATGGACCAAACACATATAGCTTTGTTGTCACAAAACTCTTAGTATTGAGCTTAAACTGGTGGCAGATTCACCCAGTGGGGTTAGATAGCATGTCATTCTCTGTTCCATAGAGCACTTTTATCTCAGTTAAGAACAAAAAACAATGAGTTTCATTACGAAAAGGTCGTCTAGAAAGGCCCAAATGACCCGTCACTGAATCCTGGTAGACATCCACCCACCTGTTCTTAGTAGAAATCTTCTACTAACTAGAAAAGGTAATTAACTAATAAGACCTTTTGCCAACTTTTTCCCACCAGATTTTTTGTGTGTCTCTGTATTAGCCACTTTTCTCATTGCTGTAATCAAATACCTAATGAAATAACTTATAGGAGGAGAAATAACAGTTTGAGAAAGTATAGTTCACCTTTGTGGGGAAGACAAGATGACAGTAGTGAGTCTGTGGGTCATCTTGCCATCCATAGTCTGGAAGCAGGAGGAGGACTGGATGTGAGGCTGACCTGAGAAGCCTCAAGGCTTGCTCTAGGAACTCACTTCCTTCAGCCA
>CM052706.1:46681476-46690181 GCA_028551405.1 Uromys caudimaculatus
ACATGAAGACCATGCTGCACATCTGCTACAAATGTATAAGGTGCCTAGGTCCAGCCCCTGGATGCTCTTTGGTAGGTGGTTCGGTCTCTGTGAGGTCCCATGGGCCCAGGTTAGTTGACTCTACAGGATTTTTGTGGTGTCCTTGACCCCTCTGGCTCACTTAATTTTATCCCCCACACTTCCACTGACTCCCTAAGCTCCACCTGATGTTTGGCTGTGGGTCTATGCATCTGTTTCCATTAGCTGCTGGATAAAGCCTCTCAGGAGATACTTATGCTCCTGTCTGAAAGCATAGCAGAGTATCACTAATAGTCAGGGTTGGCTCTCTCTCAAGGGATGGCTCTCAAGGTCTGCTCCATCTTTATCCCTGCACATCTTGTAGGGAAGACAGATTTTAGGTTGAAAGCTTTGTGGGTGGGTTGATGTCCCCCTCCTTCCACTGGAAGTTCGGCCTGGCTACAGGAGGTGCCGCTTCAGTCTCTGTATCCCTTGCTGGTAGGAATCTCAGCTAGGGTCACCTCCATAGACTCCTTGTAACCTCCCTATTTTTCTTTTTTAAAAAAGTCTATCTTCTAAGTGTTTGGCACCACACAAAGACAGTTGTGGAAGTGGGCTTTGTGTGGTTGTAGGACAGAAAAAAATATCCCTGGGAAATTAGAAGAGGAAAAGAGCCTATTAAGAGGTTCAGTGGATTTGTATACAACCTCAGGCTTGCCTGCATATGACATTAATTATCATGTCAAAGACTTTAAAAACTGGAATATGGGATAGAACAGTCAGATTGCAGACTGGCTTCTGGGAGGGACACTCATAGAATCATCTACATAGTGAAGACATAGTGATCCAAATTTTAACAATCCTAGGCAAAGGTTTGAAAACTGAATTGGCATTGGAGCTAAAAGCTAAATTGGACTCACATCCTGAACCAAACCAGGTTGACTGCAGAAATAAAACCGTGAGTTTACTATGCAGAGTGTAAGAAGATTCTGTTTCAGAATGTTACTAAATATACTAATGGAGGATTCCAAAATTTCTTGATAAACAAATAAGCCACATTAGGAAATCTACTAATAGGCAACTGTACCAAGGAGATGCACATGCTTGAAGTTACCTGCCCAAACTTTAAAATCATGAGTATAAAAGTGTTTAAATAAGCAGTTGCAAACACCTTTGCAATCATGTGAGGCTAAAAGCATCAGTGAAGTAGTAAAAGATAAAGAGGAAATAAGTGGAGTCATGGAACTGAAGAACTACAAATTTAATAACTTTCATAGATGAGAGTAGTAACTGGATGGAAATGGAGAGTCAGTGAGCTTAAATCCAGCAGCAGGTGATGGCATATGGGGAACAAACTGTGAAGAACCATGGGCCAACAGCAGCAGCCTCCCCTGAAGAGTCTGCAGTAGTGACAGGTGAGACTGAGCGGTTCCTGTTCATGGACTGCGTGTTATGAGTCAGTCCCACCGTGTGACGGCAGAATAAAATATTTAAGAGTGAAAGAGAAAGTATTGTATTGTAGGAAATCTACTCTTCTGTTCTTGGGACTATTTTAGTCTTCCTACATTATTACTGCAACTAAGTCAGTGATTTGATCTGAAAAGTAATGCCAAGATAATTGTCTTAAAACAAAATCAAAGCAAACAAACAAAAAACAGAAAGAATAGTTCTTGGTGCGTGCAGAAGTTCGGCTTGTTATTTCTCTTGCTTTCTAACCATATGCAGGTTTCTTTACTACACAGGATTGTTGAGATATGAGCAGCCATGAGAAAGCACATTGTCTTTTTCTCTCAAAGAATAGTAAGATACATTAAGAAAAAGGGTCAGCTTTGGTTATTTAATCCTCCTAATGTACCCTTAAGTAAAGATCCTAACTTCCCTAGTTTGTAGGAATTGTGTAGCTTTCAAAAGAAGGTAGATAGTAGTAGGTATAAGGAAGAAAACAGATTGTAAAACCATGAGTTGGCATGATGGGCTTTTATTTACATGCTATTTAATATGAAAAGGATGTTTCCTGAGGGCCCTTTGTCCTGACAGTTGTTTAGGCTACGTATACAGTGCTGAAATTCTGGAATATATAGTTGATATTTCAATTTCCTGAGCTACTTTGAACCATTGATTCAGTATCTTGGTTTTGATAGTATGTGTTAGTCTTTGGCTATACTTCAGCAGTCCTTTAAAGCACACAACTGCTCTTTTCTTGGAAGTGCTTGGATAATTTAAGTGATGCATATTAAAATTGATCACAATTTTAGACTTTACTGCTGTTTCTGAGGACTATTTTCTTGTTGGGATTAACAAAGCATTACACCGTGAAGAGAAGAATCTTTAGATTTTGCTTTTCTTATGAGTTTGATGGCCTATTTTTTCTTTCTTCATCTTATTTTCTGCCACTACAGTTAACCACTGCTGTTTTTGGTGAGAAGAACTCCCTATGTTGAGTTGAGTTGAAGCTAGTGTATGTTGCCACCTGGGAAAAGGACTATGATGTAGAGAAGCAGAAGTAAAACCAATGCTGTGGCTTAACATCATTATATGGCTTCATGTTTCAGTTTGCTTTCTGTAGTTGTGCACAACAGGTTCATAAAGTGTGATAACTGATTTAACATTGAATGAGAGCCATCTTTATAGGGATTTATAAGAACATATGTAGTTCAGAAGACATTTTCTCATATGTGCTTTTCAATTAGAAATCATAATATAATAAATTTGGTAATTTTAGAAGCTCTGTTTTATAGAACGTACATGACTTTTTCCAGACCATGCAGTTAATGATAGAGTGGTAACTTGAGTCCAGATCCAGAGCCTAACTCCAGGTCAATGTCACTTGTATGACATATGGAAAGGACTCATGGTTTTGAGTTTCACTCTCTGGTGGCTAAGATTAATACCAGACAACTTCTATGCATTTATTGGCTGTCTGCTATCTTTTTGGAAGGGTTGTCTCTTCGGACCATTTATGTATTTTTAAATTTAATTCTAGTGATTTGTAATAGTTTTCTTTTTTTCCTTTGTAGTATTGGGGAGTAAACCTTGGATTTTGTGCATGCTAGAAAAAGACTTTACCACTAAGCTACATCTCCAGTCCAAAGAAATTGAGTGCATAGTTTTCATAAAATATTCAAACACAAGTTCTTTATGTGAGTCTGTGGATTATCTTTTGAGTTTCTTAATTTTCATAGTGCCCACTTTGCCCATTTTTCCTTTGATGCCTTATGTTTTTATTGTATCTCAGAGAGATCTCTAAGTGAAACAGAGGGAAGAAAGAAATAAGCCACCCCATGTTGTCTCCTCTGTACAGGAGGACTTTGAGGTTTTTATTATAATGAGCCATGGGGTTGGGACAGCTGCACCTCACCAGCAGCTGGAGTATGATCAGATCTTTAAGAGGTTAATCAATTGTTTTTCCCTGGACAAAGAGATAGAAGGATTTTGAACATGACCATTTTCTAAACTGTTCAGGTAGTAAAGTGTAATGCAGCAAACAGAAAAGTTTGTAAAGTGAAGTTCTCAGCAAATATAAAAAATCATATTAACTAGCCAGGTGTGGTGGTGTATAACTGTAGTTCTAGCACCAGGGAGCCCAAAACCATAGATCACAAACTTGAACTACCTAAGTGTGGGGTGTAGGGGTAGGGCACTAGGAGACTGACTATCCAGGGAGGGTGGGTGGAAGAAAGCCAAGTCAGTAGACTGTCATTTCCTTAGGATCATGTGGAGTCTTGTTAGCAGTTTTGGTTCCTATGGGAAATTGTTAGGAGCCCATGCTCCATTTCTTTGACTCTGATGCTGTAAGTAGTGCTCTCACTTTTTTATGGATAAGTTAACTCGAGGTAGTTTTAGTACTGCCACTCCCCATTCTCATGAATATGCAATTGATTTCCCACATGCACAGTTACTTTTATAATACACATAAAGACAGACAGACACAAGTGTGCATGCACTCCCCCTGCCATCCCCACCCCCCAGCTCACACAGTGTGTTTTAACTAGATAGGGAAGAAAGCCAGTATTTGCTATTGAGGATAGACTTCATTTCTAGTGTTACAGGTATGTATGTGAACACTGAGCTAAATTGTGTAACCTATTAATAGTTACTACTGTAATTGATATGAAATAAGCCATCCTTAATATAGCTTGATGGAATTTTAAGGAAAAAGCTTTAATTAGAACATGAAATCATCTTTAAAACAAATTGATAGAACAGATAAAAGAAAAACAATCAAATAAGCAATTTCCTGTTCTATCTTTATTAAAAAGATTACAAGCTGTAACCTCATGACTCCTGTTAGGAAGCTGAGAAGGGATCTGTAATGAATCGATGTGTGTCTGGGTCCTTTTGCCCTGTCTCAGGTCTGGTTTTCAGGATCTTCTGCCTTAGACTTCTAGATTATCTGATGGAAAAATCTGCTGTTTATCTCTTTATTCTGACAAAGTAGGAGAAGACAGTAAAACAGAATTTTATGGAAAAAAAAGAAAAGAGACAAGTAGAGGGTTATCTAAAAAGGTATATATATATATATATATATATATATATATCATATGTATATCTTTGTTAAGAGACTTAATTTGGGAAAGAGAAAAGGAAAATTCTTTAGTCCTTGTTCAGATGTATTAGCAGACATGGGAGTAAATTTTCTATTACCTGCGTGCATGTCATGTGGCAGACATGTGGCTTGGCTTTTTTTTTTTTTTTTTCTTTTGGCAACCTTCCTTATCCCTTCTCCCCACCCCCACAATGAAGTAAGTAGTTCTTCAAGTGCTGTGGTTTCTGTAGTGGGCTACCTTGCCAAATTTTTAAATGTCAGGTGACTCCATTCCCTTAGCTTTCTGTGCTAACCCCCAGAACCAGCACTTGGCCGACTTTGAAACTTTCAGTGCCATGTTGTTACAAAGACCTAAAAAATTTTTTTGTGCTTGTTTACTTTTTGTTTTTATTAGTATGATTTCTAGGCAAGCATTGATGGCTGTTTTCTACATATAGTGTGCTAAGTTTGATGCTAGTTACCTCTGTGAGTGATGATTTAAGCAAGAATTCATTACTACCTAGTGTGTAAATAGAACTTTGGATGTTTGCAAATGAGTGAACAAATACATATGAACAAGCTTATAGAAAAAGTTTATGGAATAAATTTTGCACTTTTTACATTCACAAGTAACTATTTAAAACCAAGAACATACTAAATAGTATGTGTTCTTGTGTAGGTTGAGCAGTTCAAGGCTTTGAACAGACATAGCCTTATAGCAGCCTCTCCACACAAGTCAAGACTACAGAGCAGAAAGATGCCTTTTTAATAACTCAGTACCTGTGGAGAGCCAGAAATAATGTGTAGTTGTTCACTCACATTGCCATAGGTATATGACAATGTCTGTGAAAGAAAACCATCATCTAGAAGGAACACATGGATCATTGTAACAGCAAGTGCTGACCAAGGGTCTCCTCACCCACTTCTGAAAGAGACGAACCTAATGCTGAGATAATGTATTATGTGTTTTATCATCCTTAGAATGGAACCTTTATATTTACAAGTAAATACTCTACAGCAGCTCTCATTTAGTTGGGGAATTTTATGAAGTTTCATGCTGTCAATCAGGCTTCCCCTATATAAGATTCAGTGTTCCTTTTAGTGTTATTCTCGTCCTGTAAATACTAAAGAGAATCTCACAGACCCTCTGCCTACTTTGTCCCAAATGAACCAATACAATTTAAGGTACATTCCCCTCCTCACACCCTTAGACCTATCACATTTGTTATTTCAAGAAAATCCTACATCTTTTTGTCCCTCATTTTGCCTGAGGATCTATTGACATTCATTCTGAGCAAGCTGTTGTTTGTGCTGCCTAGATAGGACTGGATTGAGTCTTCGATACTTCTTCCTAGTCAAGATCAAACTGTGTTCCCTTTCCTTCATTTTGAAGTCTGAGTCCAGACATCATTTCTGTATCAAATGACTTCCCCTATGAAGTATGTCTGACTTTTTATTGCACAGAGGAGTCCTCATTGTTTCAACAAGCCTGTCTTGTTTTGGGACAAAATGAGTAGTTCTGACTCTGACTCTGCTGGTACATCCAACTTCTGAACTTTAGTGTGGCCATGTTGCTTTTTTGAAAACTGTAATGATAAGAGCTATAGGAGGGACAGAGTTTCTTTGGCCACTGTTAGGTTTTTCATTGCTTTGAAGAGACACTACTACCAAGAACTCTCATAAGGGACAACATTTAATTTGGACTGGCTTAGAGGATCAGAGGTTCAGACCATTATCATCATGGCAGGAAGCATGGCAGCGTCCATGTAGAAACAGTGCTGGAGAAGGAGCTGAGAGTTCTACATCTGTTCTAAAGGCAAACAGAAGACCAGCTTCTAGGCAGCTAGGATGAGGGTCTTAAAGCCCATGCCCACAGTGACACACTTCCTCCAACAAGACCACACCTACTACAACAACACATCCAAATAGTGCCACTCCCTGGGCCAAGCATATTCAAACCACCACAACCATCTTCTTTAAGTAATGTCAGTAGTACCCTCAGCATTTCTTCCTCATTTTGACCTTATGGTTGGTCTATAGAAGAGGTCTTTCTTGTTTCAAAGGCACTTAAAATATGTCCCAAACTGACATCATCATCTTTACCTTATTCATAGTACAACGGGGATCCTTACATCCATGCCACTTTCCTTCGTGAGCATCTGTTAGTTAACACTTAGTTCTTGAGGTTTCCACCTTAAGAAATTCTCTAGACTGCCTTTGTGGTGATGGCCTCTGATCTTCTATCATAGACTTCTGATTTGAAAGTAAAACTAGAGGAAGGCTGATCTTGGGTTATGACCATTCTGGTCCTTGGGGAGTCAATTCCTTGAAGACATTTATTTGGCCTGGTTTCAGCATGTTGTTCCAGGACCCAGAATCTATTATTTGATATGATGAAGACTTCTATGTTGAACATCAAGCACCAGGCATCCTTGGCTTTGAAGCCAGCTAATTTTGATCCTTTGCTGCTGTTTCGTCACTGTCGACTCTAGAAAACAGGACTAAACCTGGTGTGGTGGCACATGCGTTTAATCCTAGCACTTGGGAGACAGAGGCAGGAACTCTATAAGTTCAGGTCAGCCTGGTCTACATAAAGTGAGTTCAAGGACAGCCTGGTCTACACAGTGAAACGCTGTCTCACCCTCCCCCCACTACCACCCCCTGGCAGAGAGAGGGGGACTTCTGTTAGAGTACTACCTACCTTTCCAGGAGTGTCCAGGCACAGGAAATCACCAGACACAAAAACCCTAGTCTGCCAACTGTATATACTAGGTCCCAGCAGCAGTTGTGGCCAGTGTACCTTAAGATTCGGACATTATCCCCAGCTCTGCTACTGCTGCTCTCTTCACTTCAGCTGCCATCACAGAGGGTCCATCTTTGATGGAATGAATTTTTGGGGGGGAGGGGGTTCAGGGTTTCTCTGTGTAGCCCTGGCTGTCCTGGAACTCACTTTGTAGATCAGGCTGGCCTCGAACTCATAAATCCACCTGCCTCTGCCTCCCAAGTGCTGAGATTAAAGGCGTGCGCCACCACCACCCAGCTGATGGAATGAATTTTTAAAGAAACAAATTAGCAAAAAATTCTATTATATTAATTTGTGGTTCAGTTCAGATTTTGTTTTTAACATAGACTATGTGCTTGATTGTGGAGTTCATATTATACAAGATAGCCTTTCATTCTTTAAACTAATATTGTTTGGTTTACCAATGAGTAAACTAATTTTTAAATAAAATTCCATTTGTTTTCACCAGTGGATTCTGAATCCAAAGAAAGCTCCTAGCAAGTGTATAACCTGACAGAAATGCCAGGGAACAGATGGAAAGGAGTTCCACGAGAATTGGCAGGACTTTCTGAAAGACAGTGCTAGTCTCATTTCTGTTCTGTGGAAGTAATCTGAAAAAGAGCACAAATTCCAAATGAAGAAACATCTGCTTTTAGAGTGATACTTGATACCAGATAAATACCTTTCAAATATGGTACTCTGTGTGTGTGTGTGTGTGTGTGTGTGTGTGTGTGTGTGTAATTTTTTTTTGACAAACATGAACTGATTTATTTATTTATTTATTTATTTATTTATTTATTTATTTATTTATTTATTTTTGTGTGTGTGTGTGTGTCATAAAGAAGGGATTTACACTCTTTTTTTTCCCCCTCCATTTTTATTTTTGATACTTTATATACATTTCCAATGTTTCCCCCTTTCTGAGTCTCCTCTTTGGATACCCCCCATTCCCTCCCCAACCCGCCTCTAGGAGGGAATTCCACCTCCCACCCCCCTCCCGACCACCCATCCCCATATTCCCGCCTTGACATTCCCCTTTACTGAGGCCTCTAACATCCTCAGGCCCGAGGGCCTTTCCTCTCCCCCTGATGGCCATCGAGGTCATCCTCTGCCACATATGTGGTCCAAACCATAAGTCCATCAATGTGTATTCTTTGGTTGGTGGTCCAAACTCCAGGAGGACCGGGGAGGGGGGGTCAGGTCCATTGACTCTCTTGCTCCCTCCATGGGGCTGCAAATTCCCTCAGCTCCTTCAGACCTTCCTCCAACTCCTCCATCCGGGACCTCACTCTCAGTCCAGCGGTTACTGTTATGTGAAACTTGGGCGTTCTGAACTTTTGGGCTAAAATCCGCTTATCAGTGAGTACATACCATGTTCGTTCTTTTGTGACTGAGTTACCT
>CM052706.1:46690681-46704524 GCA_028551405.1 Uromys caudimaculatus
TTTAAAGGTCTCTCTTGATCCAGAAGTGGTGGTTTTGCCTGTGCTCAAAGGTGTGTCAGCACTTCTGGGATTTCATGTTCACGTCGAGCCTTGTGGCCCAGGCTGAGGTCCCCAGGCACCAGTGTAAATCGGAAAGTTCACAGTTTTTCTGTCCCTGGGTTCTCAGGCCCCGGATCCTGGCAGATCTGGGCGGGTCTGGGCGAGAGGTGCTGCTCCCCTCAACCCCACTCACGGCCTTTCCAGGCTCCTGGGAGGGCACCCCTCTCTGGTGCTTGTTGGCTACGGACTCCTGGCGGCGCAGGCAGAGGTTTCCGCCCGCAAGTGAAATCCGAAAGTTTCGGAGTTTTTCTGTCCCCAGGTTCTTAGGCCCCGGATCCCGGCAGATCCAAGCGGGTCTGGGCGAGAGGTGCTGCTCCCCTCAACCCCACTCACGGCCTTTCCAGGCTCCTGGGAGGGCACCCCTCTCTGGTGCTCGTGTGTGTGTAATTTAAAGAGCTATGATTTATCAGAACTTTAATAATATTTTATGAGCAGATACAAATATAAAATAGTTCAAAGCTAATATGAATAGTTGTTTGGGATTTTCCTAATGATACTGCTGCTTTGGTTAGGGTGACAAAAATGAAATTAAGGTAATTAACCTACAGTATGAGGAATTAGTTTTTTTCTGGATTCTATAGCTTGTACTCTGACAGTTCTTGCAGTCATAATCTTTGCTATGTGCAGTGGGCTTTTCATACATGTTACTATAGGGTGTTGAAGAGCCAATTCATAAATTCTGTTTTTAATATTGACCTATTGTATGATCATCTATGCAAACCCATAATACCCCTGAGATATTAGCATAGTAAGCTTTTAATTTTCAGAAGAACATGAGATTTGAGACAGGACATCCTCATGACATCAGGCATTTCTGTATTAGATAAAACTAGAAATGTACTATAAGGCAGATATATATAGGGAAATAGAAAAGTACATTAGAGACTAAAAGAAAGATGGTATTTTGATAGCCAGACAAATTAGATGGCCTGTTAGGGTTCTCTGATCTCTAGTTACTCAGCTGTTTACCTTATGGTTGGGTGTAATCTTGATGAATCTGTTGTGTCAATATAGCTCAATCACTACTTGTTTTTTATGTCTTCTTCAGGCAGACAAGTCAGATGTTAGTTTGTCTCAGGTGTTTTTTCCTTTTTGATCACCTTAGAATAGTTCACAGTCTTCCACCACATTGAGAATTAATTGTGGTGGAAGCTAAAGTGTTGCTTCGTGCTAATTTTATAATGTGTATATGCTGCATTTCTACAAAAGAACCAAGTTAAGCAAAGATCTAAAGCTACTGCCAAACATAAAAACAACAATGGCACACAAAAGAAAACAGAATGCAGGGTCCAAAGCCAGCAAAATCCAAAATAAATTTGCTACTTGACATGTGTCATATGGAAATGGGTTATTTTGGCAGCTCGTGGAGTTAAAAATACAAAAGACATCACTTATACAAAAGCAAGAGTAATTGTAATGTGAGTGCACAGGGTTGGGAAGAGGAAGCAATCTGTGGAAATTTATAGTAGCTGTTTTATTTGTTTAAAGAATGCTGCCTTTCACTTTGTTTCATATTGTTTACTTAATTTCATTATTAATGTGCTGTCTTTCATCATATTCATGGAAGTCATTTTGGGTGACAGAAGAAGACCCAACCATTAATTCAAAATTCATCAGACACATTTTCCCTGAGTCTTGAATTGGGGTCTTTTCGAGGTATGTTTACAGCTTGTTTCATATTATGGTGTAATCACCATTTCCCAGCCCTTTCCTATATGGCCGTTTACATGATATAATTACAAAATAGCTTTTGTTTTATCTTAAGGAAAAGAATAAAACAAAGTTACTCCATACATAGTTATGAGTCTGGTATATTTGTAGACCATCTGGTAGCTATAGGTGAAGAAAACATAGGTAGATCTTTTGGAAGATATGGGAATGGGGGGGGGGGAGAAAGCACTGTACAAAATAAAATAGACCCTGATATAAGTCATGGGTGTCTGTGTGTGGATGGATGTGTATTCAGAACAGACATCCTCACCGTCCACTGGATGATACTGTGTTCTTCTGAGTATTCTTACTTACGAGTTCCTAATTACACTCTTTTTATTGTGATAAAAATCCACATAACACAAGTTCTGTGTGCAGTATAGTACTATTGGGTACAATTGCTGTACAGCACATCTTTAGAACCATGTTATCTTGTACAGCTGATTGTGGTAGTCATTGGACAGTAGCTCTGCAACACACCTTCTTTATTCCCAGTTCCTGACAACCTCCATTTTACCTGCCGCTTCTGTTGAGTTTTACTACTTTCAAAATAAGGATTCTTTCAGGATTTGTCATCTGTAGCTGCCTTGTTTTATTTATATATCGTATAATAGAGCGGCCTCCAGGTCCACCAGTGTTGCAGTGACAGTACTCCTCTGTTTTTCTAACCTGAGGAATCCTCCATTGTGCTGTCCACCTCACATTTTCCATGCCTATTCATCATCCAGAGAGTTAGGTTATTTCCACATCTTGGCTCTTGTGCTAATACTGCCGTGGCTGTGGAAGCGTGGTTTCATTGCTTTGATATTATGAGATCATTCATTTTGGGCAGCTGTCTAGACAGATTTGTTAGGGCATATGGTTGTTCTATATTTGGTGTGTGTGTGTGTGTGTGTGTGTGTGTGTGTGTGTGTGTGTGTATGTTATGTGCATATAGTGTTCATGTAGGTGGGATATACTTACCTGTATGTATTTCTGTAGGCTAGAGGAAGATGTCTGCTGTCCTGTTCTAGAACTCTCTGCCTTATTCCATACTAGCAGTCCCTGAAATCTAAGCTCTCAACAATGTTGGAGTTACAGACATGTGTGACTATCTTTCCTGTTTACTTTTTCTGCTGGGAATTTGACCTCAGGTCTCATGATTGTACAGCCAGCATTATTAGACAGTAGGGCTAACTTCCCATTCATGGTTGTTTTAATTTTAATTGTTTGAGGAACCTTTGTAGTATTTTCTATAAAGGTAGTACTGTTATGCTTCTGTCAGTAGTACAGAAGGGTTTTAAAGAGGTATTTTTAGCCGGGCATAGGTCTTTTATGAATGTTGACTTGAAATTTGCATGTGACATTTCAGTCTACTTTTTTTGAGCAAATATCCATTTTTTTCAGTTATTGAGACCATTGTTTCTAACAGTGACATTCACTTGATGTGTTGTTTTCATCCCCCTGCCCCCCCCCCCGATGGTTTCTCATTTTCTTTCATTGGTTTTCTTACTTTCTTTTTGGGTATTGATTTCTGAATTCAGTTGTATATGTTCACACATCTGTTCTGTTCTAGAAAATACTCCATACACAATACCTGACAGGAATGCATGTCATTGACACTATCGAGTGGGATGGGACATGTGTATATAAAGTCTGTTTGATCTGTAGTGCTGTTTACCTTGAAAAGCTTTAATGGTGTTAACTTTTGGACCATTTTACAAGTCTTAGGGTTTGGTTAGGAAGACAACTGTATATATGTAACTGGAAAAGCCTTAGGAAAATAGTTTTAGAATTCATTGATAGAGTTTCAATTGCTTCATTTAAGAATATTAATTAATGATTTTAAGACAGGGTTTCACTATATATTCCTGGTTTTTGTGGAGCCAGATAAAATCAGAGATATCTGCCTGCCTCTGCCTCTCTAGTACTGATAATTAAATGCATGTTGCACCATTTTTATATTTTATATGATTTTTATTTATTTTATAAAACATGTTGCCTATCCTGTAGAGGATTTTTGTACCTTTTCCTAGATAGCTATATAATCCTTTCAGTTATCGCCTAGCTCGGTGGTTTTGAGACTTGCACTATTTATTATGTCTGTCACTAGCCATGTCTTCATACTGCATTTAATGAGCATTACTCCTCAATACGTTTTCTCATTGGTGATATTCTGGATTGTTTCTAGTTTTAGCTGTTCTTTGCATTTCTTCATAAAGAAGACTCCTTTAGGGCATATTTTTGCCTTTTTGTTTTTTGAAGGTATAATTATGTTTAGGATATATGAATATCTTTTAAGAAAGTGCCAGTTTTCCAGAATGTATTGGTTTATTGCTCCCACAGGCAATAGTTAGGATTTGAGTTGCAGATCATAGTTTTGTCATAAATTATGCTAATATAAGTGGATTTAACAGAGTGTCCTTGGTGTGTTTAACTTTGTTCTGGTCTGATCACCAGTTGTATCATTACTGCCTTGTAGAATCCTGGTATCACCAGAGCTAGAGATAATGTATGTACATGGATAAATAAAAAGGTAAGCAGCAGTGTTGTTTTGTATGTCAGAATGTTTCTTTTAAGCCATTTTATTTATTCAGCTTTGTTAACACAGAATAAAAACTGAATGAGTTCTTATAATTAGAGGCATGTTAGATGGCCTTTGCTTGAAAAATGTCTGATTTCTCTACTGTGACATAGATTTGTAAATGTGACACTCGTAAGAAACTATTAAGTTATGATGGGAAGGAATGGCGGGCATATCTGGGAGGAGTTAGGGGAGCAGTGGGTGAACACAACACAATTCATTAGGTAACTCAGAGAATTTAAGTATTAGACTAAAAAGAATTAAGTATTAGATTAAAAAGAATAAAGTAATATTATCTAGTGTGCTTTGTGAATCATACTTTTTAAGCAAGTTGTACAGAACATTGAATCTGGGAGAAAGTAAAAGTGCTGATGAATAATAAAGGCTATGGAGATTGTCATGGCAGTGCCATGTATACTACAGTGTGAATGGCAGTGCTTTATGGTTACTGTTGAGTGCGTTCAAATACACCAGAATGTTACTCCTTGATTACATTTTCTGTGTGATTGTGCCATAGTAAGAAATTAATATTTTTTTTTTAGTATTATATATAGTTAGAAGAGGAAAGGCAGTTACACTGGATTTTCAGATTTTTTAACACATGAGGGACAAATCTAGCACTTTTCACAACAAACATTTGTGGAATAGATTAGAATAAACATTTCATTTCAAATTGAAGAATTTTACTGTCCTGGCAGTGAAGCATTTGAAAATGTGACTTCTAAATCTGGGAGAAATGTGTTTGAGAAGTGTTTTAGCAAGATTGTGTTGGCAGGACTTCCTAAGCAGGTGATGTATTATAAACTACTGCTTTAGGAAGAGTTAAAGAGACTTAGGAACCTGGGTCTAAATAGACACATGATGAAGTCCTGGAAGAGAAGGTGACTGAGGAATACTCACTGTGGAGGTAACAGAGAAGCAAGGGCAGAATCAAAGGTAATGCCAGGTTCCAAGGCTCTTTAACCTGCACCATTACACTCTTAAGTGTGGGGTCTCATCTGGTGCTGCAGGAGGAACAGCTGAAAAGCATAAGGGGTTTGGCTGACATACGATGGCTTTGGGTTTGATTGCAAGATACTCAAGAACACTTCCAGTAGAAATGTAGAGACTGTGCTTCCAAAGTGCAACGCTGGGTTTAAGATTGGGAGTGTGGGGCTGGCAAAATGGCTCAGTGGGGAAAAGAGCTTGCTGCTAATCCTGATGACCTAACGTATATCTCCATAACCCAAGTTGTAGAAGGAGAGAACCAGCTTCTGCAAGTTGTCCTCTGACCTTACAAGTGTGCCATGGCATGCACACAAGATAATAAGGGAAGCTGGAGAGATGGCTCAGAGGTTAAGAGCACTGACTGCTCTCCCAGATGTTCTGAGTTCAATTCCCAGCAATCACATCGTTGTTCACAACCATCTGTAATGGGATCTGATACCTCTTCTGGTGTCTGAAGACAGTGACAGAGTACTCACATACATTAAATAAATAAATTAATTAAAATTTAAAAAGAATTTAAAAACTATTTTAAAAGATAAATAAGTACGTAAATTTAAAAAAAGACAACAAATACATGTATAGAAGTTGATCACTCTATGAGGATAAAAATCATAAAGCTAAATGACCAGTCTAGGGGTTGGAACATAGATAGACAGTGTAGGATAAGAGCAGGCACTTTTGGCACCTACCATGGTAACAAATGAAAACAAAAAACCCAGAAGATTTGGGAGGAGGAAGAGGAGGAAGAGGAGGGGGGGGAGGAAGTAGCGGCAGAAGAAACTGGGTGGGTAAAATACAGCCCATGGTTAATGGTTTTTCTTTTGTAAATTAAAATTTTTTTAAACTTATTTTCTTTGCTGTCATATTGCTTGGGCCGCTTTTGTGCTATGGTAATAGATTGAGTGGTTGGTATAGAGAACAGTTAGTTGATCCCTAATCATCTAAAATATGTACTAGTAGGCTTTCATAGCAAAACTTTGTTGAAATCTGTTATAAGACCTAAGAAATGACGGGGGGAGTAGCTTTTCTGAGTGGTGGTGGCATACCCCTTTAATCCCAGCTGTTGGGAGGCAGAGGCAGGTGGATCTCTGAGTTCGAGGACAGCCAGAGCTACACAGAAAAATGCTGTCTTTGAATAAACAACAAAAAGAAAAAAACCAGAGGTTAGCTGTATCTTTGGTGACTATGTAGAATTCAGTTAGTTTTGTGTGTTTGTCTGTGAGCAAATATTTGTGGAGAGATTGTTCTGTATCTGGCATTTGGTTTTGTTGATGTCTAGGGAGGGGCTAGGTAGCAAGAGATTAATAGGTAAATGGCCGGCAATGAAAGTGATGACTATAAAATGTTCTTTTGTGTGCATGGAAAGGAATGAGCAGGAGTTTGAGGGATAGAGGGGGAGAATTTTCAGTACAGAGAAAATATGGAAAAGATTTTATGGCACTATTCTAGAGAGGCAGTGTGATGCCATTACAGGAATTAATGGTGTAAGACTTGAATGCAGGGAGTGCATGGGCCTCATTACAGGAAATGAATAGAATTGTTTGTGGAATTGAGTTAAGAATAGTAATTGCTCACACAGCTGTTTTTAAATAGCAAATGTGTTAGGTAATCAGCAAAATTTCACGAAGATGTACTTGATAGTTATGTAGAAACTGCTGTGTTCCTACAGACTTATGATCCTGATGGGAGCCATAAAAACAGGCAGACAAGCTAAAAACCTGTGCATGCAGTTTTCACATTGGTATAATATTGTATTTTTTGTTAAAATGTAAGTGTAGTTTTGTTGTCGTTTTTTCTAACCACTGAATCTAAATGTAATTATTTTGTTCAAGAAGAGTAGAATTTGATGGGTGCACACACAGAGCATTGAGGTGTGTGCTTGCTGAAAGGAATGCCTTCCTTCCTGGGCAGAAGTGAAGTTGGATTGTGTTGATTTCTGCTCTTTCAGTTTAGTATTCAGTTTTACTGGCTTGCACTGCCTCTGCTCATTTTTCCCTTTTGTACCTTCCCAAGGATGTTGAAATACACCATTAACTTTTCAAAGACAATTTAGAGTTAATCCAGTACCACTCTAGGTAAATTGCAGCTGTCCTTCAAACCTTGTGAGTCTGTTTACCTTGGGGGTCTGTTTGCTGCTTTCTCTCATGCTGAAGTTGCTCTGGTATTACTTTGAAATACATCTATTGCAGTTCCTCGAAAGATGGTTACTATGTGTTAGATAGTTGCGTGTTTTGCAGACATTAAAAAAAATAAGGTTTCCTTATTGGTGCTCTCCCTTTTCTTCCTCTGGATCCAAGTTGCTCTCTGATTACATTTTTCTTCATCCTAAAGAACTACTTTTAGTATATTTTTGTATCAGATGTTGAAAATGAATTCTTAATTTTCTTTCCTGTGTAAATGTCATTATTATCTTTAGTCTTGAAGGGTATTTTGGTCATATGTATAGTTCTGGATAATAGTGGGCATTTAAAGATGTTTTTCCATGTCTATCATAATCCAGTTTCTGAAGGCAAACATACTGATTTGAATTTTTCCTTTCTAGGTAATGTGTTTCTCTTTGGCTATTTCTGAAATTTAAATTTTTTGTCTGTCAGCTTGATTTTGATGTGGGTGGATAGGACTTGGCATTTTTACTGTTGGCATTCACCACAGTCTTTATTTGGTAGATTTAGCCCTTACACATCTGTGAATTCTCTTTTGGACATTGTTTCTTCAGATGCATTTTCTTGTGCTGTTCTCTTTGCGCTCTCATTATACCCAGGTTATACTTCTTTGTCTCTTCATTAGGTTTCTGAGGTCCTGTTAACTTTCTCTTAGTTTCTGATTTGAATGGTTTCTACTTGTCTATTATAAACACCAGTTACCCTTTTCCCATCATCTCTGTTCTGTCTTAAGTTCTTCCAAGAAGTTTTATTTCACGCATTCAATTTGTCCTTTTAAAAAAAGTTCTCTCTGTCTCTCTCCTATCTCCAATCCTCTGTCCTTTGTATGATCTTTGCTCATTGAGCACGTTTACAGCATCTTCAGGCTGTGCGAATCTACACATAGGTCCTCTTGGCTTGAATAGTGGGTTGCATTCTTACTATCTAGGACTTGGTTTTATTATGGATGTTGTTTGTGGAAATCTTGGTTTCTTCCTGTTCCTCTAATGTTTTCTGTTTTAGTAGGCCTTTTTTTTTTTTTTTTTTTTTTTTTTTTTTTTTTTTTTGTGGTTAGACTCAAAATTAAAATTCTCTGTTTCCTTGACTGACTGCCACTCATTCCTCATTTAATTCTTTAGCCTTTGCTGTCGACCAGTTTGGCCTTGCCTTGTGGGTGTGTGCTCTAGCTTTTAAGATATAAAGTCAGACTTTGATTTAATAGTCCAGTACACAGAATCTTTTGTACTTAAAACAGAAAACTCAAAGCTTTATACCTGATATCACTTTTCCTGTGAGACAGCCTATCTTAATTTCTTTTAAGTTCCCTTGTGATAACATTTGTCCAGCTTTCTCCCTTAATTTCATTAATGTATAGCATCGTAGTGAAAGGAATTATATTGTAATTGATCCTGTATTCCAGTGAGTTCCTGAGAAAATACATCAGTAGATTTATTTCATGTTTATGCAAAATCTGAAAAGTACTATGAAAAATTGTTGGTAGGTTTTCAGATGTCTCTTAATTTAGAATTGATTACAACCTTTGAGTCTTATATAAAAAAGTACCATTTCTTACAAATCAAAGTGAAGAAACTATTGAAGTAGACAATATAGTGTTGGTTATTTGACACAATTATCTCGTCAGATTTTTCTTACTAATCATTTATTCTATCTCCTGATAGCAGATGGCAGTCCTATAAAGTATATTTGTTATCTTTTGTTTCTATATGGTGATACTGAGTTTGCCATTTGACTTACTATTAGAATAAAGAACTTCTTTAAGGGTTAGAATTGCCTCTGTGGGCAGGATGTGACCTGGCTTGTTCTAACCTGACAGGTGCTTGCTTGCTTTGGGCAGACACTGATCATACATAAGCACATGTCCATGTTGAATTGCTGGTCTGACTGCCTTTGCTGTCACTGTCTGTTCTTTGTATTTCCCTCTTCTTTTCCTTGTTTTTGAGCTTTTGAGGCTCTCCAAAACCTGAACTATATCCCAAGTTCCATACTCACTTCTCCCCTTACCTTAGTACTAATTCACGATGTCAGTTTTTAGTAGTAGTAGGTCTCCTAAGTGCCAGATAAGGAGAGAAGACACTGGTCTTCATTGCTAGTAGCCTTGTACCATTCCGTCCTTTTGATCTCGGATAGATCTTTCCTGAGCTTCAGACATTGAAACGTAGTGTTAATACAGCGCCTTCTGGGGGAAACCGGTTGTTAGGCCATAGAACAGTCTCTCCTTTGACATCATAGAACATGCTTTTGTTTTGTTGGTGGATAAAACTGTACAGAAACTTGGACGTTCGTATGCTAGCATGTTAAAGAGAAGGAACAGAATGGAAACCATAGGGATAGTATTTTAGAGAGTATACTAAGTAAAACACTTACAGTGGAGGCAGTGAGACTAGCAGGTGGACTGTATTGAGTTTTTCATGGAAAAGGTGCCTGCCACACTTTGGACTTGGCCAACAGCTTGCCTGGTCTTTTAAGAGTCTTAAACATTTGATTTTCACCAAGCTTGGTTGATTCCTTCCCCAAGCTCCAACCTTGCAGGAAGGTGCTTGTCCATACAGTAATTTCAGATGTGTTTTTAGTGTCTTGGCTTTTTTATTTCTTTCGAGATAGAGTCTTTCTGTGTAGCTTTGGCTCACCTGGAACTCAATATGTAGATCAAGCTAGACACAATCTCAAAGGAGGCTCCTTCTGCCTCCCCAAGTGCTGGGGTTAGGGGCAGGCCCGCCATACTCAGCTGTGATTGTTCTTATTAAATGTTTTCACAAGGAAAAAAAGGCCAGCTGCTTTCATTAAATCCAAACCATTGTTTTTAGAAACAAGGCCTTGAGTTTGTTTGAACCTTACTGTGGACTGAGATGTTCCCATAGTCTTAGTCATTTGAACACTTACTTGGTTCCTAGCAGTGCTGCTCTTTGTTGGAGGATGTATGTCACCACAGGGGTGGGCTTTGAGAGTGTGAAGATTTCCAGTTGCTCTGTCAGCTTTCTAAAGCTTAGTGTTCAAGATGTGAGCTCAGCTTGAAATTCTAGCCTGCATACCTACTATTCCACCATCTTGGACTCTGATCCCTCTGGAACCGTAAGCTCAAACAAACCCTTCTTTCTATAAGTTTCATTGGTTATAGTGTTTTATCACAGCAATAGAAAAGTAACAATACACTTACCAGATAATTAATAAAAATCGCATGCCAGGCATGGTGGCACATGCCTGAAATCTCAGCATTTGGGAGGCTGGGCTAGGAATTTCTTTGTGAGTCTGAGCTACACAGTAAACACACACCCACACTCACCGCCCCCACAGAGAGAGAGAGAGAGAGAGAGAGAGAGAGAGAGAGAGAGAGAGAGAGAGATTTTTTAAAAAGAAAGGAATGCTTCAGTGTTGATATGCATTTACTTATTCTTACACATTTTAATTCTGAAAAGAAACATAATTATGTTTTTGAAAATCAAATAGTCAAAGTACTTCAAATTTTTAATAATTGTTTAGTGTTCTCATAACTGTCATTTAGATCTGTGGATCACAGAATTACTCTAAAGTTGTTGATTTGCTATATAAAAATGGAAAGGAAAGAAAATAAATGGGATTTTTTCCAGGTATTTCAAAACAATTGCTTTCCCCCATTCTATTGTGATTCTTTTGTATTTTTTCTTTGTATTTCCTTGTTTTCTACATTTTTTATCAGTTTGTATAATATCCTTATAAAGTTTATCTTCAGGTATTGTTTTGTTACGGATGAAGCTTTGGAAGTTCTATTATTGCTTCATATTTTTTATTTGTACAGCCATTGTCTTGAGCAGAAAGGAATCATTGATACATAATGATTACTTTTGTCAGTGCCAGCCACGACATTTAGTCAATCTGGCTGTGTTGACAATAAAACCACAGAGCTCCGAGGTCAAAACCTAGCCAGATCCATGTTGCTCTGTAATAGCCATTGAGCCTTTCATCGTTCACTATTAGTATTTAACTGGTAGCTAAACTACAAAATAAGTTAGCATTTTGTTTAATTAATCTTTGCCTTCTCTTCATCTTGTAAAAGGTGTTACAAATCTTTTGATTAAAAATTGAGTGTGTGTTTTCCACCATCTGAGATGGCTTGCTCCTGTCTTTTTGTTTTTGTTTTTTAACAAATATATTTAAAACAACATATTTATTAATGGTTTGCTATAAAAATATTAGGATAAGTTTTTGTCTTATTTTCATTAGGGTAGAATTCATCATAACAAGTTTCCAATATATAATCGTTTAAGAATACTTTGTGTACACAACTTACACAATTACATGGAGTTTTATGTCATGTTAACATATTCTGTGAGTTAGTAATAGTCTTTGTCTTTGGTTGAGTCTTTTGGAAGTCCTGTGTTCTATTTATAATGCTCATTACAAAGAAAATGTTTTGAAAGTACCTCTCGGGTAGCATGTGGTGCTGGAAGGATGTAAACTGTGTGCCTTTCTATGATACATCACATATGTGTAGGGTCTTTACTAAATTGTGAATTTTAGTAAGATTTTTCTAAGAACAAATGAAGTACTTTATGTGTTCTGAACATTGTTTCACTTTAAATTGTGCCTGGAATATTATCTGTACAGCAGTTACTCTTTACCTGTGGGGACATATTCCAAGCTCCCTGCAGATACCTAAAACTGAAAATCATACTAACTCTCCCCCATATGTATGTATGTTTGTATGTATGTGTGTGTGTATACACTTTCTCCTATATGTGCCAGAGATGAACTCAAATTTCTGTAATTAGGCAGAGAGATTAACAATAATCTATACATAGAATAATTATAATAGTAGGCTATAAGATCTATTTTCATTTTTCTTTCCCTTTTTTTTTTTTTTGGTTATTGTTTTTTTTGTTTGACAGGGTTTGTCTGTGTAGCCCAGGCTGACTTGCAGGTCAACTCTGTAGACCAGGCTGGCCTCAAACTCAGAGATCCTTCTGCCTCTGCCTTATGAGTGCTGGGATTAAAGGTGTGCACCATCATGCCCTGCAATTTTCTTAAGAAAACTCTTAGACCCCAGTAACCAAGTTAGTAAGGAAAGACATTCTGTTGTGGGACTTGGCACCTAACTCTTGTTTGTTTAGTTTCCTGTACCTTTAGCTGGTTCCTACATAAGCCTTGGACTCTCAGGGGTTGCTACAGAAGTTTTGGCATTTTGTCTACTGAACACTGCATTCTCACCTACGTTACAGATGACTTCTAGGAATACTCTGTAAAAGTTTCTAAACTTAGTAACTTCTAGCATCTATTTTTTTTTTCCAGGTACAAAGGAAAAAAAGCCAACATTGATATTTAGTATACAAAATAGCTTAGAAAGAGTTGGGGAATACATACTGTCTCTAGGAATCAGAGATGAAAATCCTGGATTTTTAAATTATAGAAAATATAGAAATAACTGAATTGAAAAATAAAATAATAAATGACCAATTGAGAGATTACCAGTTTTTCCTGGGACTAATGGGAAGGTGAAAATATAGAGCCTGGCATCAGGAAAGGATGATGGTAACTGATCCTTTATCCTCCGTTGAGAGCAATCTTTTCTTTGCAGTTACGTTGTGGGTAACAGCTTTGAAGAGATAGAATTGCTACCCACAGGATTAATGCAGTTCACTCTTATGTCACTGTGGTTAGTTTGGGATAGCTAATTTGAGATTCTCTATTTTCCGTTAAGAATAATAACTCTCTAATCTGATAGAAACACATGTATTAAACTAAATATTACTTGGTGTCTTAGTCAGGGTTACTATTCCTGCACACACATCATGACCATGAAGCAAGTTGGGGAGGAAAGGGTTTATTCGGCTTACACTTCCATGCTGCTGTTCATCATGAAATGAAGTCAGGACTGGAACTCAAGCAGGTCAAGGAGCAGGAGCTGATGCAGAGGCCATGGAGGAATGCTGCTTACTGGCTTGCTTGCTTCTCCTGGCTTGCTCAGCCTGCTTTCTTATAGAACCCAAGACTACCAGCTCACAGATGGTACCACCCACAAGGGGCCCTCCCCCCTTGATCACTGATTGAGAAAATGCCTTACAGCTGGTCTAATGGAGGCATTTTTCTCAACTGAAACTCCTTTCTCTGTGATAACTCCAGCTTGTGTCAAATTAGCACACAAAACTAGTCAGTACAATTGACCCCTTGTCAACATGACACACAAACACATCAGCATTAAGCCTCCACCCTTACTTTCTTATTCATCCCCAAGATCTAAATAACTTTAAAAGTCCCACAGTCTTTGCAGATTCTCACATATTAACATTTCAGTCCCTTTTAAACATCTAATCTCTTAAAATTCAAAGTCTTTTAAAAATTCAAAGTCTCT
>CM052706.1:46704624-46719062 GCA_028551405.1 Uromys caudimaculatus
ACTGGTATCTCCAAAACACTACTGTCATCTGCTGCAACTAGGCTTTACCATGGTGCCAAGCCTCACGTCCTTTGCATGACCCCTTCAGTCCTGGGCCATCAATTGCAACTGAGGCTGCACCTTCACCAATGGCCTTCCACGGCCTCTCACAGTGCCCAGGCCTCAGCTGCTCTTCATGACTCCTTCATGCCTTCAAAACCAGTACCACTTGGGTGACTCTTACACATTACCAAGTTCAGCCACAGCTCAAGGCACAACCCTGGCTATATCTGGAATGCAGCCTCTGTACTCTCAGAAAACACTTCTCAGAAGATTTCACCCCAATGATGCTGGTTTCTTCTTAAACACCGCTAATATCTTAGCTCCAGCTAACCAGCATCAATAGTCCCAGCAATGCAATGGTTTTTGCTTTAGTAGTTCTGGTGTCTTGTTAGTCACAGCTGATTTCTTCAGCCCCAGCTAACCAAAACCACAGAATCTTCATAGTCAAAATAGCAATGGCCCTGATAAGAGTCTAATCTTCCCTCTGAAATTTCACAAGCCAGGCCTCCATCTTCTGCCCTGTTCTCAACATTATCTTCCAAGCTCCTACACAACATCCCACAAAGCTCTTAACACTGAATGGATCTTCTAGCCCAAAGCTCCAAAGTTCTTCCACAGTCCTCCCCAAAACATGGTCAGGTTGTCACAGGAATACCCCACTAGGCTGGTACCAATTTGTCTTAGTCAGAGTTTCTATTCCTGCACAGACATCATGACCAAGAAACAAGTTGGGGAGGAAAGGATTTATTGAGCTTACACTCCATGCTGCTGTTCATCACCAAAGGAAGTCAGGACTGGAACTCAAGCAGGTCAGGAAGCAGGAGCTGATGCAGAGGCCATGGAGGAATGCTGCTTACTGGCTTGCTTGCTTCTAGTGGCTTGCTCAGCCTGCTTTCTTATAGAACCCAAGACTACCAGCCCACAAGATGGTACCACTCACAAAGGGCCCTCCCGCCTTGATCACTAATTGAGAAAATGCCTTTCCGCTGGATCTCATGGTGGCATTTTCTCAACGGAAACTCCTTTCTCTGTGATAACTTCAGCTTGTGTCAAGTTGACACACAAAACTAGCCAGTACACTTGGCTAGCTTTGTTTTTATGGTTGAAGACCTGAAATCTTCATATTTTCATATATGGAAAGTTTGTGGGGAATGGGTAGAAAAATGGAGACACTTATGTGAAAATCCATTTGAAAGTCTCCAAAGAAATATTTTAGTTCTGAAATGTCATGATATACAGAGGGTGTCATTTAGGCGAATAATAGTGAGAGTAACTCTGAAGAAACTACCTTGCTACATGCTACTGAGGCAAGGCGTGAGATGTAACCAGTTTCACAATGATTCTCAGACCAGCATGTGAACTTCATTCTCTTATGCACTACCTGAAACATCCTAACTGTGTCTTTAGAATTTATATTGTCCACTGTCTTCTTTCTTTAGGTATGGATGAGCGAGGAGGAACAACATCTTGGGGAACAAGTGGTCAACCAAGCCCTTCCTATGATTCATCTAGAGTAAGTTTTCTTAAGTTGTTTCAACTATAAAGATTATTGGGCTGAGTAAATGAGGTTCTCATAAATGAACTTTTCATAACAAATAAAAATTATCTTATTTTGTGGATATATGAAAGAATATGCATTGCCTTCATCACTGATATAATCTACTGCCCTGCTTTTGAGGTTTATTACATTTCCTATACCTAAAGAGATATTGTTGGTGTTATTCAGATTTGGTTTGCCTACAGTGCTCCCCTGTGATGCTGGAGGAGCTCAGAGTACCCATCAGATGTTCTTTCTACCGAAATGTGTGTTACCTGTTTCAGGAGATGATAGTGACTTTTAAAGCTCCAACTTTCAGCTTCTTCCTTAAGCTCAGTTCCAGAGGCTATCAGTTGTTCATATTAGGAACTCAGTAGTCTCATCTCTAGAAACCATGTCAAAATAGATGTAAAATATGGTATTTCTTGGTTAACGATAGAAAATAAGATCAACTTTGTGTTCTACACACCAAAGGGTGTAAAGATTAGGACCTTTTCCAGCAAGAAAACGAAGCAAAAATTTCTGGTAAAGGTTTGAAATGGGACCAGAGACAGAAAATAAAAGAACTATAAATAAACACTTTGTTCCCAGCCAATAGTGCACTGGTAGGGTTATGAAGTGGGATACTTTACTAAAAGATTGTATGTTATTCATATTTAAAAGGCTTGACACAATCAACTCTAGATGAGGAGAAATTTCTTTGGGCTCATAGTTTAAAGGTGGGGAAGGCTTGATGGTGTTGATGCTGCAAGACTGGCTCCTGTCTGTGGGGCAGCTTGCTCACTCCTCAGCTGATGAGGAAACAGACCTTGGACAGGGTAGGACTAGACTGCAATTCACAAGGCCTTCCTTCCTTACCCCATTTGCTGCAGTGAGACCCTACTTCCTAGCAGTTCTAATTTCTAGAAACTGTGATCAGGTTAGACCACATGTTCAGAAACTTAACTCTGTCAGGGTCATTTCACATGCAAACCATAATGCTATATGTAAATGAATAATGAGCCATTTTTCTTTCATAGTAAACCAAGAGAAGATACCCAGACATACATAAAGTTCATGAACATTTAACTCTTAAAACAATGTATTTTAAAGAGTAGAAAGAAAGAAACATGCAGTTGGGGCTTGTATGCAATTGGGCTGCTTGCTTTTAATATTGTTATGTCAATATCAAAATGCTTCTGAAAACAAGAGGTTTTGCTGTTTTCTTAAGTCACACTCTAATTTAAATATGTTGGGAAGAACTATTATTATTTGGAGGAAAACAGATGAACAGATGCTGACTGTCTCTATTACCATCGTGGAAATCAGTGGCCAAAATAGCTATGCCATGATGTGAAGCACTTTGTCAGGATTTAGATTTTACTGTTGATTTCTGGACACCTTTTTGTATCTTGGAGATTTTAAACTTGTAGATGTTCAATTTTCTCTCAATTCTGAAGAGAGTTTTTGATTCTCTGAAAAATATTTGAGTGTGTTTCTTGCTTATATATTTGAAATTGCAGTGTTCTATAGTAGGAATTTATAGTATATGTAAATATTTGAAAAATTTTCTTCAGAGGCTCAAGAGTACATTAAATGATTCCTTTGTAGTTTCTATTTACTTCCCTTTCCGGCTTCCTGAGTTTTTCTACTTGAATATTAGATGGGATTTTAGGAGAAGAACGTATAACAGCGTATCCCAGCACCTATCAGATTGATCATTCAGACATTGTATTCGCCTCCAGTGATAGCACTCAAAGAAAATCCTGCTGGTTTTGCTATTTGATCTATATAGGTCACATGAGAAAGCTGTCTTCTACTCTGAATGTATTTATTAGTTTATTTTTAATGTAGGTTGAGGAAGAGAAAAGTTGAACTGATTCTGTAGTCAGCCAGCTTCCTGTTTAACCCGGGCACGTTCCTAGGTACCCAGCCACTGCTCTTAGACATCTTTTTTAGAACTAGAATAGTCACTGCAGCCAAGCTCCTTTTATATATGACCTCTCCAGGTCTTACCACGTCTGAAAAGTAGCTCTCACAGTGTAGAGGCAATTAAGTTTCTGGTTATTAGAGTTACTCACAGAAACCCATTAACAAAGAGTTTTTGTGAGGGAGATACTGTAGCAGTCATGATACTTAGTGGTAATGTTAGAAGAAATGATAGACGCATATAATGTTCTTAGGCTTGAGACCTTAAAGGGTGGGAGCACCTCTTTTGTGTTTGTTTGTTCTTGATGCTTTGTCTGTCTGTGTAGAACAAACGCATGAACATGAAAGAAGTAGTATGATATGAAAGATCCAGCTTTAAAAGTTTGTCAAAGCTGACATACCAGAGATGAACAAGATTTAAATATTGCATAGTGTAGACCTACAAGAAATATAGGCAACAAGTTTTTATACCTCTTTTTATCCTTTAGTGCAAGGAATATTTTCTCTGAGATTGTACCAGGTATAAAGGCCAGAAAATTGGATTGTTCTAGTTGACTGCTGTGTTAAGGATTGTTCACGTTTCAGGTTTCCCCCACTTTTTACTCTAAGTGTTATTCTGGACAGGTTATTTAAATGCACTGTCCTTCACTCATTTGTAAAAAGGGATTGGTGTTAGCTATTTTATGAAGTTGTTGAAAGGATTAAATGGAACGGTCAGGGTCTGCTATGCACTGTTCTGTGAGTATCTTTAGAATTTATCTTATAGAAGTTTGTGTATAATCAAACAGAAACAAATGAATGCATTTGCAAGAGATGCTGCCTTATAAATCTAATAAATGAGGATTTTTGCTCTTTTAGTAATTAATAGACATTTTCTTCCTTTGGATCTATAACAAATATGAATAACACCAGTTTCTCTTCCCTTGCAATTATGCATTACTTTCTTGGAAAAGCATATCTCTTCCTGTAAATGATGGTTTAAAAGTTTTTCTTTATGCATAAAGCAATGTTTTGTGCATGATAGGTATGTTGTACTTAGTTAAATATAAACAAAATTTGGAAAATCAATTGCCTTAGCACTATACAAAGAACAGACAATTAAGAAATGCTGAGAGTCATAGAAAAAGTCTTCCCTAGGGAAGAGCACTTGGCTACCCTACACCTGATGGTCATACATCTGAGAGACATTGTGGAGACTGAGCAGGTTGTTTTAGGGACGTACACACGTGCTCATAACAATTAATGAAAAGAGACTGAACTTGAACGAGCAGGAAGGACATATGTAAGTGTTTGAAGGGAAGAGAAGGGGGAGTGAGAATGATGTAATTATATGATTGTATAGAGTTTCAAAAATGAAAAATGTTAAAAACAAGAAAGGGATGTGCGGGTGGTGAAAACAATTTAGGACATGATGCTTTCTAGCCAGTAAGGGGTGTGGCTCAGACGGTGAAGTGCTTTCCTAGCTTTCTCAAAGCTCGGGCTTTGATGTTTACCAACACACAAACTGCATGTGGTACCAGCCTTTTGAGATAATAGCACTTTGGGAAGTAGAATCAGGAGGATCAGATAGTCAAGGTCAAATTGGGCTACATAACAAGCTTGAGGCCATTTTGGTTGAGAGATTGGGAGAGGAGGGAAGAAGTAAGAGGGGAGACAGGAGAAAGACGAGAGGGGGAAGGAAGGAGGGAGGAAAACAAAGAGGTTCACATAGTAAAGGTGGTATGTGTGAGAGAGTCGTAGAGTTAGTTGCTGAACGTCACCTTGATCTAGCTGATAGGTGGGAGTGTCGATATCTGTTTCTGACACAACTTACACTTTGCTTTATGATACTGAATGAGTTAATTTTCTTGACCTAAAACTTTCTCCTCTTCTTCTTCTTTTTTTTTTTTTTCCTTCATTGGTGGAAATGGAATGGCACTAATAATGTCTACACCACTAACCTTCCAGCCTGTACAGATACTGTTCGAGTAGATATGTGTTGATGGGTTCGACTTTAAAAAAAAGTCCTTCAGGTATTTGGTGTATGTGACTTAGACAGAATGGTCTCAGGGACTTGTCACTTGTCTTTTTGGTTGTGAACTTAGCCCTTAATGGCTGAACACTTTCTCCCAAGAGCCCCAAGGACTTTCCCCTAAGGGGTGGAGCATAGGCATTTTTGAATTCGATAGTACTTGCTCAGACTTTTGCTTCCTTATAGAGTGCATTCACTGGAGTTGAGTGTGCTTAGAGCACTAGCAGTGTTCACTTTATAGAATGCTAGTCACAAAGAGTATTTTGGGTAGAAAGAAGAATGAATATAAACTTATCAAGAGTTTTGAGTTGCTGGTCTTGCAAAGTTTGTGTACAGAGCCATCGACTGTGTAATTTGGATAAAGGGGAGAAGAAAAACTGCTCAACTAAAATAAGAATATAGTTTTCACAATGAAAACTAAAACCAATATATAAGGTTATCTGGATGAAGTTGATGTTATTTTCTCTTGAAGCTTCTGCAGTGTTTCTGCCAGATGAGGCTAAAGGAACTTTAATTTTGTTTAGTGCTCTCTCCATTCTTAGCTGGCATTCAGTATCTTTTTCATTCATGTAGGAGAGCTTGGGCTGAGTGCCACTTAGTAGATTGTGAACTAGATATGGGATAATAGAGCCTTGGATATCTTCATGTACTGTCTATACAAAATACACAGAGGTCACTTTGACCTCACTAAAGGGTTACACTGGCTAGAGTTTTGGGTTGACCTGGTTAGGTTTACAGGTCATAGAAGCCTTAGTAGTTGCTAGTAGAGCAGAGGGACCTTGCTTCTTCTTGCACTGGAAACAGTGTTCTGAGAAAACCCCATTGCAATAAAAATATTAAATTTATCCTATCCCTCAATACTAGAAATTGAACCCAGGGTCACACATATACTAGGTAAGTATTCTAGTATTGAGTTATATCCCCAGACTTTTATTTTCAAACTTCTTATTTTGAGGCTGGAGAGACAGCTCAATGGTTAAAAATATGTGGCAGCTGTCGCAGGGCACCTGAGTTCAGTTCCTAGCAGCTCTATCAAGTGGCTCAAAAGCACTTGTAACTTGACCATGGGAAATCTCACAGCCTCTTCTGGTTTCTGAAGATATCTATACATACACATGTGGCATATACTCAAGACAGACAGACAGAAAGACAGACATTGTCGCCACCTCCTCAGCTTGCCCTTCCTTCCTTCCTTCCTTCTTTCCTTCCTTCCTTCCTTCCTTCCTTCCTTCCTTCCTTCCTTCCTTCCTTCCTTCCTTCCTTCCTTCCTTCCTTCCTTCCTTTCTTGTTGGATATTTTATGTATTTACATTTCAAATGTTAGCCCCTTTTCTGGTTTCCCCTCCAGAACTCCCCTCTTCCATCTCCCTCCCCTTCCTTCTATGAGGGTGCTCCCTCTCCCACCCACCCACTCCCACCTCACCGTCCTGGCATTCCCCTACACTGGGGAATCAGCCTTCACAGGACCAAAGGCCTCTCCTCCTATTGATGCCAGACAAGACCATCCTTTGCTACAAATGCGGCTGGAGTCATGGGTCCCTCCCTGTGTACTCTTTGGTTGGTGGTTTAGTTCATGGGAGCTGGGGAGGGGGGGCCTGGTTGGTTGATACTGTGTTCTTCCTATGGGTTGCAAACCCCTTCAGCTCCTTGAGTCCTTTCTCTAACTCCTCCATTGGGGACCCCTTGCTAAGTCCAATGGTTGACTGCAAGCATCACCTCTGTATTTGTCAGGCTCTGGCAGAGCCTCTCAGGAGACAGCTATAACAGGCTCCTGTAAGCAAACACTTCTTGGCATCCACAATAGTGTCTCGGTTTGGTGTCTGTATATGGGATGGATCCCCAGGTGGGGCAGCTTCTGGATGGTCTTTCTTTCAGTCTCTGGCCACACTTTGTCTCCATATTTCCTTTAGACAGGAGCCCTTCTGGGTTAAGAATTTGGAGATGAATGGGTGGCCTCATTCCCCCAACCTGGGGCCTTGCCTAACCTCTTGATATGGTCTCTACAGGTTCTCCTCCCCTTTGGTAGGTATTTCAGGAAATCTCATCCCTGTTGGATCCTGGGAGCCTCTTGCTTTCCTGGCATCTTGGACTTGCTGGAGGCCGCCCCTAGTTCCCCATCCCCCATTGCTACACACCTCTGCTCAGATTCCTGACCTTTGTCTATCATCCTGTCTCCTTTCCTACCTGACGCTTTTCCCCTTTCCCCCCTCACTTCCTCCCAAGTCCCTCCCACTCTCTACTTCCTGTGAGTATTTTTTTCCCCCTTCTAAGGACTGAAGCATCCACATTTTGCTCTTCCTTCTTCTTGAGCTTCATATGGTCTGTGAATTGTATCTTGGGTATTCCGAGCTTTTGGGCTAATATCCACTTATCAGTGAGTACATACCATGTGTGGTCTTTTGTGACTGGGTTACCTCACTCAGGATAATATTTTCTAGTTCCATCCATTTGCCTAAGAATTTCATGAAGTCTTTGTTTTTAATAGTTGAGCAGTACTCCACTGTGTAAATGTACCACATTTTCTATATCCATTCCTCTGTTGAAGGACATCTGGCTTCTTTCCAGCTTCTGGCTATTATAAATAAGGCTGCTATGAACATTGTGGAGCATGTGTCCTTGTTATATGTTTGAGCATCTTTTGGGTATACTCCCAGTAGTGGTATAGCTGGATCCTCAGGTAATACTATGTCCAATTTTCTGAGGAACTGCCTGACTGATTCCCAGAGGGGTTGTACCAGCTTTCAATCCCACCAACAATGGAGGAGTCTTCCTTTTTCTCTGCATCCTCGCCAGATCTGCTTTAACCTGAGTTTTTGATCTTAGCCATTCTGACTGGTGTGAGGTGGAATCTCAGAGTTGTTTTGATTTGCATTTCCCTGATGACTAGGGATGTTGAACATTTCTTTAGGTGCTTCTCGGCCATTCAGTATTCCTCAGTTGAGAATTACTTGTTTACCTCTGTACCCCATTTTTAATAGGGTTGTAAAAATGGCCATCTTGCCAAAAGTAATCTACAGTTTCACTGCAATCCCCATCAAAATTCCCACTTAATTCTTTATAGAGTTAGAAAGAGCAAATTGCAAATTCATTGGAATAACCAAAAACCCAGGATATTCTATTCTCATCAATAAAAGAAGTTCTGGGGGAATCACCATCCCTGATCTCAAGCTGTACTACAGAACAATAGTGATAAAAACTTCATGGTATTAGTAGAGTGACAGGCAGGTAGATCAATGGAATAGAATTGAAGACCCAGAAATGAACCTACACACCTACGGTCACTTGATCTTTGACAAAGGAGCTAAAACCATCCAGTGGAAGAAAAACAGCATCTTCAACAAATGGTGCTGGTTCAACTGGCGGTCTACATGTAGAAGAATGCAAATTGATCCATTTTTATCTCCTTGTACAAAGCTCAAGTCCAAGTGGATCAAGGACCTCCACTTACAACCAGATACACTGAAACTAATAGAAGAGGTAGAATCTTTCTAAGTTGCCCATTCTGGCCTTGAATGTACTATGTAGTCCAAAGTGGGTCTTATATTTACAATCCTCCTGTCTCACCTTCCTAAGTAGCTGGGATTATAGCCCTGTATCATCACACCTGACTTAGTTTGTTTGCCTTTAAGGAATTTTTCTGGCATGCCCCCCATTCCCATTTTTAAGATTCTGCAAGTGGTAAATGCACCACTTGCATTGGAATACTAAAGGTGAATAAATGCATGTTTTAGAGTTCAGGAAGTGTGCTTAGGAATAGGCCATATTTGCCTAAAAAGTTATATTTTAAAGCTTTTAATTCTTTTAAGGCAGTAAGATTGGAGGTATAATGAGGTAGCAAATAATTAACTTCTAAAATAATTGTATTGCTTGCTATAAATATTTGTCACTTTAAATAATTTCATTGACCAGGAATGATGTAATTGAGGAGGAAGTGTTGAATAGGTTGAACAAGCATTTCGATGAATAGAAGTGAAAGGTAAACATCTTTCTTGAATAGGGAATGGTGGAATCATAAAGACAAAGGCCTTCTCACCCCAGGATCACTAAATTCAGTAGATAGAAAATCTGTCTTTAGGTGATAGTCGGTGAATAGTATGGGGTAAGAGAAGTAACTTTTCACTAGGAAACATGTAGTCTATCTTTCTGGACATAGATTCAATTAAAAATAGACTTGTATATAGGGAATAACACTATGATGGGTCCAACATGAAATACTAACAAGAAATAGGATGATCTGGGAAGATTAATTCTATAGATCTGCTTAAGATAAAGTCATACTTGGGTTAGGGAAGTAGGATCCAGACTACAAAGTAATGGAAACAGAAGAAATTTTACCAAATGTGGTAGTGCTTATGGAATAGCTAATAGGACTAGGTGGCTGGGGAGCTGTGAATTTGCTAAACTCTCTCCTGCCAAGCATGGTAACTATAGAGTTCAGTTCTCCATCGTTTTTAGGAGAATTGAATAAATAAAAGGTTTGCTAGTTTTTGTGTTAAAAAAACCTACCTGATTTATTTAAAAACAAAAAACTTCTTTGTGTGTGTGAAGAAAAGGCTAAAAATAGCTTTCCTTCCTTGTGTCCATTTGTCAGGACTTAAGGTAGTTGAGCTTAGTGTTACCATCTTCCCCATAGCATGGAAGATGTATTCTCGAGCCTGTTTACAATTTGTTCTTTTTATATTTTGAGGGGGAATGGTATAGATTTTTATGGTGAATAGGAAGTTTAAATGCACTAATTAGAAAGGACACACAAATTTTGAAATAGTATTTTATGCCTCTTGATCTCAGGTACAAAACAGGAGATGAAGCAGTTAAATAGCAAAGCAAGACAGAAGGGACAGAGAATTAAAGTAAGTGTTTTCTATGTATTGCATCTATGTTCCCATTAATCTCTGTTTTGTTACGTAACTGCTGCTTCAACATGTTCTAGATGTGAAGAAAGCTATGGGTGAGAAAGGATGTATTTTAAGGTTAGGTTTAAATGAGTCTGGAGAGGAATTGTGACTCTTAGTGCCATTCAGGGAATCATCTGCCTGAACTGAATCTGTTCTTACTTAAGAAAAGGTGGATTATAAGATGTAAGCATCTTTAAAACTCTGCAGCATGTTATGTAAACTGAAAGAAATCACATAGCTTTAATTGTCTACCATTCTAAGACAACCAAATGTCTCTTTTTTCAGTCTACCCATTCTTAGAGCAAACCTGTTGAGACTCTGCTATTGTTCTTTCTAAAAAGCATATTTTTTTGTGTGTGTGTCAACTTTTCACCTCATGTGAGTCTCATTTAAGTCTGTATGCCTGTACAATCCTTGTCAGGACAGATTGACTTTATAGTTCTCTCTACTAGGGTATTTAGGCTTTACGGTTAATAAGTGGATGACTGAGGTCTAGGACACTAGGAGAGCAGTAGTATAGCCCTGCTAGCTGTGAGGCTAGCTACTAGACCTCTGTTTAGTCTCCCAGAACATCCACTCAACCAAAACTTACCAGGTGGCCCTCAAGTATATTTCAATTTAGTCTTTGATATCCTCTTTTGTAATTGTTCAGATGGATCTTGATAATCTCTTTAGTGTTTCCTTAGTTTAGTGATTTCATACTTATGAAAATACAATGTAGGATAGATTCCAGATGAACACATTTTTATAACTTAGTAGCTTATTTTTTATTAAACTGTTAAGAGTTCCCATTTATTACAGTAGAGTTTACAGACTTAACTTTGATGTGTGAGTGCTTAGATCTTCAAGAGGATCACTCCAAGAAGCTTTTTTTTTGGGGGGGCCAAGAAGCCATTTTTAAGATTCTTTTCATTTTGGAAGTGAGGAAATTAAGGTATTGAGAAGATAAACAATTAGGAATGGTAACCAGGCTAGATGGCTGAAGCGGTCCATACCCTTTTACTGTGTTGACTTGTCAAAGTGTGTGTGAGGACATAAAAAAGCTTCCATTCTTAGCTGTTTAGGGCTTTAAAAACAATACTCTAGAAATTTTAAGATTAGGCTACCACCAGCATTCATTCCTTCCTTCCTTCCTTCCTTCCTTCCTTCCTTCCTTCCTTCCTTCCTTCCTTCCTTCCTTCCTTCCTTCCTCTCTCCTCCTCCTCCTCCTCCTCCTCCTCCTCCTCCTCCTCCTCCTCCTCCTCCTCCTCCTCCTCCTCCTCCTCCTCCTCCTCTTCCTCCTCCTTCCCCTCTCCCCCCTCCCCACCCCCCCAGTGTGTGTGTATAGAACTCAAGTCTTCAGGCTTGGTAGCAGCACCTTTACCATATCACCACCTCCACTATCATTATTTCTTACAAAAAATTTATTTTATGTGTTGTAAAAATTGAGCTGTAGCACCAATCAGATGACCTGAAGAAACTGAGTTCTGATCTTTTAGTTTCCTCTCTGCAAAGATTTTTTTCTTAATTGATAATTAAATAGAGGAAGTCTTATATGTAGACAGACCAATTTGGAATCTGTTAGTGTTTTTTCCTCTTTTTATTCCTGGTCACATAAGAACTTATATATCTATTCTGAAACAAAGCTTTGTTAGGAACTTTAAAAGTCTGAATGTTCTTTGGAAAGACAACTATTTTGAAGTCCTAGATTCTGTCCCAGACAAGATGGTGGGCTATTGTGATTTTTAAATCCAACAAGAAGTCTATAAGTCATAAAAAATAAATTTTGTTTGAGTTATTGAAACTGGGAAACGTTTATTATATTATAGATCTTGGTATTTGGAAGTTATTGGGGGTGGGAGGAATGGTGTAAGCCAGTTCCTAGACTCTTATATTCTTATAACAATATATAGATTTGTACATTCTAAGAAAAGAAGCCTTATTTCTTTAAATCTATTTAAAATATGTATGCCATTTGCAAAGTAAGAGTCCAAAAGGAGATTTTGAATGCCAGAGGGCTTAGCCTTACCAGTGTCTTCCTTGTAACATACTTGTGTTGTCTCAGGCTCTACTGGTCATTCTAAAATGCTCCTCTTCAACACAGTAAACTGATATAATAGCTTTCCTCCTGTCAAGTGAAACCATTATTTCAATATATTCCACATTGCATTCGGCTTTCTGTCTCTGTGACAAAATACCTGTGAAAATAGAGGCACAAAGACGTATTTGACTCCATAATATCTTGATACAAATTGGGACAAGTTGTAGTGCCCAAGGAGGCACTCCTTTACTTGGGTCCTACCTCTTAGGTTTCTATCCTGTGTCAGCAACTAAAGCCCCACCTTTGAACATGACCAATGCAGTAGGCCATCAAGTAACCAGCCTCTGAGAGGCACTTCAGACTTGCACTACAACACAGTAGTAATCAGTATGGTGCTTTGTACAGAGAACACAATTTTTGGTGTTTAGGAAGTTTTTGTATGGTGAAACAATAAAATACCAGAGTGTCTGAAACATTAAGGTGCAAAAAAAGTCAAGGAGTTCTTTATACAAACCTTTCTGTACCTTGCTTTACTAGCAGGTTCTCAGGACACTAATGCCTGTAGCAGTCTTCCTTTGTGATGACTAGACTTTCCTCTGGGTCTCCCCTGAGGATCTGCCAGAGGCCTTCACTGAGGAGTCAGGCTGCAGGTGTCTTGCTTGATCCATTCTTTTCATCACAGACTTGTTTATAAGTTGGGAATGCAGCATGGACATTTTCTTGTTAATGTCTGTAGCTCTTTAGGGATGAGGCCTTGTTAGATTTCCTTGTCTATGGTTGGGATGTGAACTTAGTATTGCCATTGTTCAAGTCTTCTTTGGGGGACTGTATTGTTACAGTTTCATAGGTGTAACTCTGTATATGTAGAAGATACCATCTTGTAGCCGACCTCCTGGTTCTCAGGTTCTTCTTACCTTTCTGCTTCTTTTGTTGAGATATCCGCAGAGCATTAGTTATATGAGTAGTGTTGTTAGATGTATCAGTTAGGGATGGATGCCCTGTCTGCATTTTGACCAGTTATGGGTTACTGCTACAAAAAGAAACTTCTTTGAGGAGCTTTGTCAGCTATATGTAATTGCTATCTTAGGAGTATGAGAACTTTTTACATGTATATATTTTTAATTTTTCAAAATATAGTTTTAAATAAATGCATCTTATACATTTTCTGTTTAGTTAACTGAATATTTGAAAATTCTTGGTGCTGGTAGTTATGTTATAAAATTTCATTTTTCGAATCATGTCTAATATATAAAAATCTACAAGTGGTTTTTCTATATATATATTAACAGTGGATCCTGCAGTCTTGCTAAACTCATTTACTACTTGTATTGTCATTTTGTACATTCTGGAGAATTTTCTGGTTTTATTTATTTATTTATTTATTTATTTATTTATTTATTTATTGGTACTTTATTTACATTTCCAATGTTTCCCCCTTTCTAGGTCTCCTCTTTGGAAACCCCCCCTCTCCTCCCCCTCCCCCACCTCTATGAAGATATTCCACTGCCCACCCACTCCCATATTCCCACCTTGACATTCCCCTTTACTGGGGCATCTAACACGCTCAGGCCCAAGGGCCTCTCCTCCCCCTGATGGCCAACAAGGCCCTCCTATGCCATATATGTGGTCTGAACCATGGGTCCCTCGATGTGAATTCTTTGGTTGGTGGTCCAGCCTCCAGGAGCACCGGGGGGGTGGGGAGGGGGTGTCAGGCCAGTTGATACTGTTGCTCCCTCCTTGGGGCTTCAAACTCTCTCAGCTCCTTCAGTCCCTTCTCCAATTCCTCCATCTGGGAACTCACTCTCAGTCCAGCGGTTACTGTAAAGTGAAACTTGGGTATTCTGAACTTTTGGGCTAATATCCACTTATCAGTGAGTACATACCATGTTGATTCTTTTGTGACTGAGTTACCTCAATCAGAATACTTTCAAGTTCCATTCATTTGCCTGCAAATTTCATGAAGTCATTGTTTTTAATAGCTGAGTAGTACTCCATTGTGTAAATGTACCACATTTTCTGTATCCAA
>CM052706.1:46719562-46751715 GCA_028551405.1 Uromys caudimaculatus
GGGTTTTTTGTTGTTCCAAATGAATTTGAGAATTGCTCTAAGTCTTTGAAGAATTGAGTTGGAATTTTGATGGGGATTGCATTGAATCTGTAGATTGCTTTTGGCAGGATTTCCAGTTTTACTATATTAATCCTCCCAATCCATGAGCATGGGAGATCTTTCCACCTTCTGAGGTCTTCTTCGATTTCTTTCTTCAGAGACTTGAAGTTCTTGTCATACAGGTCTTTCACTTGCTTGGTTAGAGTCACACCAACATATTTGATATTGTTTGTGACAGTTGTGAAGGGTGTCATTTCCCTAATTTCTTTCTCAGCCTGTTTATCCTTCGAGTATAGGAAGGCTACTGATTTGTTTGAGTTAATTTTATATCCAGCCACTTTGCTGAAGTTGTTTATCAGCTGCAGCAGTTCTCTGGTGGAGTTTTTCGGGTCACTTAAGTATACGATCATATCATCTGCAAATTGTGATATTTTGATTTCTTCCTTTCCAATTTGTACCCCTTTGACCTCCTTTTGTTGTCTAATTGCTCTAGCTAGAACTTCAATTACTATATTGAATAGATAGAGAGGGAGAGGGCAACCTTGTCTAGTCCCTGATTTCAAGTTTCTCTCCATTTAGTTTGAGGTTGGCTACTGGTTTGCCGTATATTGCTTTTACTATGTTTAGAAATGGGCCTTGAAATCCTGATCTTTCCAGGACTTTTATCATGAAGGGATGTTGAATTTTGTCAATGCTTTTTCAGCATCTAATGAAATGACCATGTGGTTTTTTATTTTGAGTGTGTTTATGTAGTGGATTACATTGATGGATTTCCGAGTATTGAACCAACCCTGCATCCCTGGGATGAAGCCTACTTGTTCATGATGAATGATTGTTTTGATGTGTTCTTGGATTCGGTTTTCGAGAATTTTATTGAGTATTTTTGCATCGCTATTCCTAAGGGAAATTGGTCTAAAGTTTTCTTTCTTTGTTGGGTCTTTGTGAGGTTTTGGTATCAGTGTGATTGTGGCCTCATAGAAGGAACTGGGTAATGTTCCTTCTGTTTCTATTTTGTGGAATAGATTGAAGAGTATTGGTATTAGGTCTTCTTTGAAGGTCTGGTAGAATTCTGCAGTGAACCCATCTGGTCCTGGGCTTTTTTTGGTTGGGAGACTTTTAATGACTGCTTCTATTTCTTTAGGCATTATGAGACTGTTTAGATGGTTTATCTGATCCTGACTTAACTTTGGTATTTGATACCTGTCTAGAAAATTGTCCATTTCATCCAGATTTTACAGTTTTGTTGAGTATAGGCTTTTGTAGTAGGATCTGATGATTTTTTTAATTTCCTCAGAATCTGTTGTTATGTCTCCCTTTTCATTTCTAATTTTGTTAATTTGGATCCTGTCTCTGTGCCCTCTGGTTAGTCTTGCTAAGGGTTTATCTATCTTGTTGATTTTCTCAAAGAACCAACTCCTGGTATTGTTGATTCTTTGTATAGATCTTTTTGTTTCTACTTGGTTGATTTCAGCCCTGAATTTGATTATTCCCTGCCTTCTTCTCCTCTTGAGTGTATTAGCTTCTTTTTGTTGTAGAGATTTCAGGTGTGCTGTTAAGCCGCTAGTATATGCTCTCTCCAGTTTCTTTTTGGAGGCACTCAAAGCTATGAGTTTTCCTCCTAACACTGCTTTCATTGTGTCCCATAAGTTTGGGTATGTTGTATTTTCATTAAATTCTAGGAAGTTTTTAATTTCTTTATTCATTTCTTCCTTGACCAAGTTATCATTGAGTAGAGCATTGTTCAGCTTCCATGTGTATGTGGGCTTTCTGTTGTTTTTGTTGCCATTGAAGACCAGCCTTAATCCGTAGTGATCTGATAGGAGGCATGGAATTATTTCAGTCTTCTCGTATCTATTGAGGTTTGTTTTGTGACTGATTATATGGTCACTTTTGGAGAAGGTACCATGAGGAGCTGAGAAGAAGATATATTCTTTTGATTTAGGATGAAATGTTCTATAGATATCTGTTAAATCCATTTGGTTCATAACATCTGTTAGTTTCACTGTGTCTCTGTTTAGTTTGTGTTTCCAAGATTTGTCCATTGATGATAGTAGGGTGTTGAAGTCTCCTACTATTATTGTATGAGGTGCAGTGTGTGCTTTGAACTTTAGTAAAGTTTCTTTTATAAATGTGGGTGCCCTTGCATTTGGAGCAGAAATGTTCAGAATTGAGAGTTCTTCTTGGTAGATTTTTCGTTTGATGAGTATAAAGTGTCCTTCCTCATCTTTTTTGATGACTTTTGGGTGAAAGTCGATTTTATCTGATATCAGAATGGCTACTCCAGCCTGTTTCTTGGGACCATTTGCTTGGAAAATTGTTTTCCAGCCCTTTACTCTGAGGTAGTGTTTGTCTTTTATCATGGAGGTGTGTTTCCTGAATGCAGCAAATTGCTTGCTCCTCTTTATCGATCCAGTTTGACAGTCTATGTCTTTTTATTGGGGATTGAGTCCATTGGTGTTAAGAGATATTAAGGAATAATGATTGTTGGTTCCTCTTATTTTTGATGTTACTTTTAGGTTTGTGTGGTTATCTTCTTTTCAGTTTGTTGAAAGATTACTTTCTTACTTTTTCTAGGGTGTAGTTTCCCTCCTTGAATTGACGTTTACCATCTGTTATCCTTTGTAGGCCTGGGTTTGTGGAAACATATTGTGTAAATTTGGTTTTGTCATAGAATATCTAGTTTCACCATCTATGGTAATTGAGAGTTTTCCTGGGTATAGCAGCCTGGGCTGGCAGTTGTGCTCTCTTAGAGTCTGTATGAGTTCTGCCCAGGATCTGCTAGCTTTCATAGTCTCTGGTGAGAAGTCTGGTGTAATTCTGATAGGTCTGCCTTTATATGTTACTTGACCTTTTTCCCTTACTGCTTTTAATATTCTTTCCTTGTTTTGTGTATTTGGTGTTTTCACTATAACGTGACGGGAGGAATTTCTTTTCTGTTCCAATCTATTTGGAGTTCTGTAAGCTTCTTGTATATTTATGTCATGCCTTTCTTTAAGTTAGGGAAGTTTCTTTTATAATTTTGTTGAAGATATTTACTGGTCCTTTACATTGGGAATCTTCACTCTCTTCTATACCTATTATCCTTAGGTTCTGTCTTCTCATTGTGTCCTGGATTTCATGGATGTTTTGGGTTAGGAGCTTTTTGCATTTTGTGTGTTCTTTTACTGTTCTGTCAAAGTTGTCTATGGTATCTCCCGCACCTGAGATTTTCTGTTCCATGTCTTGTATTCTCATGGTGATGCTTTCATTTATGACTCCTGATCTCTCTCCTAGGTTTTCTAACTCCTGGGTTGTCTCCTTTTGTGATTTCTTTATTGTTTCTATTTCTATTTTTAGCTCCTGGATAGTTTTCTTCATTTCCTTTGTCTGTTTGATTGTGTTTTCCTGTAATTCTTTAATGGATTTCTGTGTTTCCTCTTTAAAGGCTTCTAGTTGTTTACCTCTGTTCTCTTGTATTTCCTTAAGGGTGATAATTTCTTTCTTAAAGTCTTCTATCATCATCTTCAGAACTGATTTTAAATCTGAGTCTTGCTTTTCTGGTGTGTTGGGCTATCCAGGGCTTGCTGTGGTGGGAGAGCTGGGTTCTGATGGTGCCAAGTAGCCTTGGTTTCTGTTCCTTATGTTCTTACCCTTGCCTTTTACCATCTTGTTAATTCTGATTTTAGCTGATCTTACTCTGCCTGGCTGTGGCTTGCCCCTCCTGCAGGCCTCTGTGTCAATACTCCTTGAAGACCAGCTCTCTCTGAGAGGTGTTTGGGTTTGGAGAGCTGTGGCACAGGGTCAGCTCTGGGTTGCAGACAGAAACCAGAATGATCTTGTCCCCGGTGTCCCTTGGTTCCTGTGTCCTGATGGCTCTGCAAGGGTCCCTCTTGGTCCAGTGAGTTTGAACAGAAGTGGTGGTTTTGCCTATGCTTGAATGTGTGTTAGCACTCCTGGGATACCAGCTCTCTCCTGGAGCCCTGTGACCCAGGCTGAGGTCCCCAGGTCCTGGTGAGCAGTGGTGCTTATCTTAACCTCACTCAGGGCTTTTCCATGCTCCTGGGAGAGTAACTTTCTCCCTGCGCTGCTTGGCTATGGAACCCTGGTGGCCCAGGCAGAGGTCTCCAGCCACAGATGGAAACCGGAAGGTTCCTGTCCCTGACTTTTCCTCCTTAGTCTCTATGTCCTGAGGTCCTGGGAGGCTAGCTTTCTCCCTGGACTATTTGGCTATGGAGCCCTGTGGCAGAAGCTGAGTTCCCCAGTCACAGATGGAAACCGGAAGTTTCCTGTCCCTGACTTTTCCTCAGTCACTGTGTCCTGCCGGTTCCGGGTGGTTCCCGGTGAGCAGTGGTGATTGTCTTATCCCCACTCTCGGCTTTTCCATGTTCCTGGGAGGATAGCTTTGTCCTGTTGCTACTCAGCTATGGAGCCCTGGTGGCCCAGGCACAAGTCTCCTGCCACAGATGGAAACTGTAAGGTCGAGTTTTCTGTTTTGACACCATTTCATTCATGCCTTGGTTTACTAAGGACATTCCTGTGTTTTCTTAATTCAGTGAAGATATTTAACAAACGTGAATGTTGGAGTTTTTCTGCTCCATTCTGATGGATTTTCTTTATAGTGTGTTTCTATTGGAATAATGATTATGGTTATTTCCTAATGTAAAAGTGGTCTTGTACTTGTAGCATTGGCTGTTATGGAGCTTGCTTATTTGTACATACATACATACATACATACATACATACATATGTTTCTTTTCTATTTATTTATTTTCCTTGGTTTTTTTTACACTCCAGATTTTATTCCCCTCCTGGTCCAGCCTCTGACTGTTCCACATCCCATCCCTCCTCCCCACCCCCTGTCCTCATGAGGATGTCCCCACCCGACTCCACCCCACCAGACCTCTAAACTCCCTGGGGCCTCCAGTCTCTTGAGGGTTAGATGCATCCTCTCTGATTGAACCCAGACCTGGCAGTCCTCTGCTGTGTATGTGTTGTGGGCCTCATATCAGCTGGTGTATGCTGCCTGGTTGGTGGTCCAGTGTCTGAGACATCTCGGGGATCCAGGTTAATTGAGATTGCTGGTCCTCCTACAGGGTCACCCTCCTCCTCAGCTTCTTCCAACTTTTCCCTAATTCAACCACAGGGGTCAGCAGCTTCTGTCCATTGGTTGGGTGCAAACTCTTTCAGCTGCTTGTTGGGTCTTCTGGAGGGCAGTCATGATAGGTCCCTTTTTGTGAGTGCTCCATAGCCTCCATAATAGTGTCAGGCCTTGGGGCCTCCCCTTGAGCTGGATCCCACTTTGGGCCTGTCACTGGACCTTCTTTCCCTCAGGCTCCTCTCCATTTCCATCCTTGCAGTTCTTTCAGACAGGAACAATTATGGGTCAGAGTTTTGACTATGGGATAGCAACCCCAACCCTCACTTGATGCCCTGTCTTTCTGCTGGAGGTGGGCTTTACAAGTTTCCTCTCCCCCCCCTGTAGGGCATTTTATCTAAGGTCCCACCCTTTGAGTCCTGAGGTTCTCTCACCTCCCAGGTCTCTGGCACACTCTGGAGGGTCCCCCACCTCCTTCCTCCTGAGGTTGCCTGTTTACATTCTTACTGCTGGCCCTCAGGGCTTCAGTCCTTTCCCCTACCCAATACCAGATCATGTTCCCCTCTCCCCCACACCCCATCCCCTTTCCCTCCCATATCTTTCCCTACCTCCCCCCTTGTGATTGATTTCATCTCCCTCCCAAGTGGGACTGAGGTGTCCTCACTTGGGCTCTTTAGGAAAACAAAAGTACAGAATACCCAAGATAGATTCCACAGAACTCAAAAAGGTCAACAAGCTAATGGAGCCAATTTTTATGTCTATTTTTTCAGTTTGTTACAGTGTTGCAGGCTTTCTTGTCTGAGAAATTGTGATCTCTGAAAGGGTTTTCTTTTTCTTTTTGCATTTTCTTTCTCAAAATTAAGTAACACAATAATGCTAGCCTAAAGTTGATAAATGCTTATGTTTTTGTAAGAGTTCATGCAGAATTGATAATATTTTTTCTTTAATTTTTGATAGATTTTACTACTGAAGATAATTTGGGCCTTAATTCTCGTTCAGATTTTTATTTTTTTAAAAAATATTTGTGTGTAGTATAGAGGTCATTTAGTGGACAACTTGTTGTGGGCTCTGTGGATCAAACTGAGATCATTGGACTTGGTGGTAAGCACCTTGACCTAACTAAGGCCTGAGACAATTTTTCATTTGTCTATAAATAAAGGGTTATTCACGTATTTCTTTAACACAGTTATTTGACCTGGATAACTTAAGAATTGTGCCATTTGTCCATTTCATCTAATACTTCTTTCTTTATAATATTTAACTTATTTGTCTCTTATTGTGTTAAATGACCACATACTTAGTAGTTTTTCATGACACATTTATTTCTAATACTCTGTGTAGTTTAGAAATCTGGCACAGTTTGGCCTGGATCTTGGCAGCTCATGGGAAGGGCTCGTTGGATAATCATCAGCTGTCAAGGCGTGACTATTTTTGTATTGGTTTTGGCTTTTTGTATGTAGGGCTTCTGGGAGCTGAAGTATTCTGATAGCTTCCAGTAGAAATGGTCCTAATTAACATGGTGATTACTACATTATTTTATGAGATTTCTTGATGCTAAATAATACGATATCAGATTAACTGACTGAATACATATAATCCCATAAAAGCTAGGTCATAAAAGACACTCAAAAATAGGTTGTTATGAACATGATTCCACTAGAGCTGTTCTTACCATTTCTAAATATCTAATTGTTTTCTAATTATCAATATAATTCAGTTGCTTTAAGTATCCTGTAGCAAATTATGAAGGTTTGTTCTCCCTGTTTGGAAGTACTTTCTGCCTTGATGCTCCCATTTGAAGCTGTGCTGACATTTGGTCATCTGTGCTATGTATGTTTTTGCATAGGAAGTTTAATTTTGAAATTTGGCAGGGTGACCAGCCTTAACTTAAAATTTACTGGTCTTGCTATCCTGCCCCTTGTACTAACAGATAGTTTAGTAATATTAATCAGACCTTGGAGACTGTAATGTAGCATGATTTAGGTTTCCTGGAAAATTAAGAGAGAGTATTTGTGTTTGTGCAATGTGCATGCGCTCACATACTCCTGCATGTATGTTTCTTTTTCCAAACTGTGAGCTATTTGAACATAGTGATTGTTTCATTTATCTTGTAGCCTAGAATAGTAGAGTGCTTAATATGTTATAGAAACAATACATATGTAAATAGTCATACTTTTATATGCACATTTAATTAATAACTTGATTAAAATGACCTGAGAAGACACATAAAAGATACAACAACGCTGGATATGGTGGCGCACAGCTTCAATCTAACACGCAAAAGGCAGAGGCAGGCTGATCTCTGTGAGTTCAAGACCAGCCTTGTCTACAGAGAGAGTTCCAGGACAGCCATTGCTCTGTTACATAGAGAAACCCTGTCTTGGAAACCCAAGGGGGAAGGGGGGAGGTACAAGAGCTAGGAGATAAGATAAGTAAGAAGAAAATGAGAGGAAAGGTCAAGAGAAGGAAAGACAAGATTGACAAGTGTTGGTAAGCATTTCTGTTGGCATCTGGATAGAAACTGGCAATGCATTGAAAAATTTAGAACAGACAGAAGAAGAGATGATGCAGTTTAGCTCTTGTTAATGTTGAGACCTGCCTTGTCAATATGCATGGGGGAGGGACTAGATGCCTGAATTAGAGACTACTTTTTAAGGTATATAGTTACCATTTACTTGCATTTTTAATCATAAATACATTATTCTCTTAATGTAGTGCCCTTAAAGTTTTTGACAGTTTGATCGAACTAAGCAAATGTGCATGCAGTTATTGTTTCCCTCTGGTAGTGGATTAGGTTCTATTTAATTCGTGCACTAGATGTAATTACTTTTATGTGTTTTGATCTTGCCAGCCCCATACAAGACTTTTTAAAATTGAAAGTGGGAGGGAGGAAGAGAATAAATATGCATGAGGATTTAGAGAGAGATGGACATCTGGGTGTTCAGTTCTATCACTCTCTGTCCTGTTCTCTTGTGACAGGGTCTCTCACTCAACCTGGAGCTAGGCTGGTGACCAGTAAGTCCAAGCAATTTCCCTGTGTTCTGTCACCCATAGTACTGAGGTTACAGGTGTGCACAGCTGTGCTTGGCTTTGTTTTTTTATATGAGTGCTAAGAATTTGAACTTAGGTTCTTAGTTTTAAACTATAAGTGTTCTTACCTACTGGCCATCTCCTCCCAGCCCCCTGAAAATTAAGATTTAAACTTTTTGCTAAAAAGTGATGAGCACATACCTGTATTCCAACTGCTATAAGAGAACCACTTGACCTTGGGATAAGCAGAACTTTGTTTGTTGATTGATTGATTGATTGATTGATAGTATAGATATATCAATAGAAGGATCTTGAGTTATAAAAATTTTAATTGATTATGCATTAATTCAGAAGCCGCTCTCATTGATCATTTCAGGTCTGTTTTCTTATTATAGCAAAGGCTAACATTTCTAATTTCTTGCAACATAAAATGAGCATAATGTCAGAAGGGCATCTCTTTTTTTTTTGGTTTTTCAAGACAGGGTTTCTCTGTGTAGCCCTGGCTGTCCTGGAATTCACTCTGTAGACCAGGCTGGCCTTGAACTCAGAAATCCACCTGCCTCTGTCTCCCAAGTGCTGGGATTAAAGGCGTGCGCCATCACTGCCCGGCTACAGAAGGGCATCTTATTGACACATTTTTATTTGTCAAACTAATGCTACTTACTGTTTACTTAAAAATGTATAGGTTAAAACAGACATTTAAAATATTTCAATTGTTCTTGGCAGAGGCAGGTTAATCTCAGAGTTTGAGTCCAGCCTGGTCTACAGAGCAAATTCTAGGATATCCAGGACTAAACAGAGAAAGCCTGTCTCAAAATAAAACCAAAACAAACAACAACAATGGCAGCCGCAACAACAACAACAAAACCCCATTTAATTGCTTTAAATTTTAAACTGGAACTTTTAAATTTTTCATATTTCCTCATTTTTATCTATTATGTGAATAATATGGCTGAAAATTAGCATTTTTTCTAGACTTAGTATAGATTCATGATTTCAGCAAGTGTATAGGCTGTATTGCCTTGTTTTCACACTGTACCTAAGAATGGCGGTGAGAAGGGATGGCTGAAAGAATACTGAGGTGCATTGGATCATGGTATGTCAGTATTTGTACAGTGTCAAGGGATGACTTTTGTCAAGGCCATCCTGTTTAGTCGTCTTTTTTAGATATGACAGATTGGACTATGATTGTGGTCCCCAGAATACATCTTGCAGCATCACCATGTTGTAAATGTCACTTGGAAACTTCTTGATTATCTGTCACATATGTATCACTGGCTCTGTAGTAGACAAATATAAAACTCATTTAATTCAGAGTTCACATTCCCAGAAGAAGGAAACTGAACAGTGGAAGTCATGATGTGCATCTCTAAGCAGCTATAATGATTCAGCAGTTGCTTAGCCCTTGGAATCTAATGGTTTTGTTGAATTAATATCTCTTTTCCACAGGTGTAGTGAGGTCTGTCTGTGTTCCTTTAATGTCTTATTGAATGTGAGTGTGTAGCCTGGAGAATGATGCGTGTTCAGGGATACAGTCCCTGGAGATACTGTGTGGTCTCTCGGGCGGGCAGGGCAGGTTCTGTCTTACTTGGTTTCTTTTCAGTTTCCTCATCTTTGTCATGATTTTACGTTATCAGAGGGCTTGGCATCACCTGAAGTTTCAATAATTAACTAGAAACACTATGATTTTGGAGGAGTGTTGTGGTATGTGTAGGAGTCTGAGAACCAGGAAGAAATTTTTGTAAACTTTCTTTCCTCTGTCCTTCACTTGTTTTTAAGAAATTGTTATTTTGTGAAAGAAATATAATAGCTACTGTGAAGTATTCTTAGTGTTATTATTTTATGTTTTTATAATTTTCTTTTCAAACTTAAGGATTTAATGAGCCATTTTATTAAGTGTTTTTTTTTTTTTTAATGGCCCAGATTCCAAAAGAGTAGATTTTTATAAGAATGGTAACTAAGGAATAGGAGAGAAGCATTCCTAGTGCATTACAACTCAGAAGTATGGGGGGGGGTTGTTGTTTGTTGTTTGTTTGTTTGTTTTTAAGCTAATTTTTTTCTTTGTAATGATGTGTAGAACTTTTCCTTTTGTATGCAATAAGAGCATGTCCAAAGGTCTTTTCTTTTAGATAATTTGAGGTCTTAGAGATGATTTCAGTGCTGGTCTATTAGAATGTTTTTAGTCTTTCTTTTCTCCAGAGGCATTAAGAAAATTGAAGACAGTGGACTAAGGTTAGTGTTTCTGCAGAAACTCAACTTTCCTTTAAGAGTAATAAAGAAATTTTTAGAACCATATCTGTTTATTGATTCCCTTTTTTGAGGGGATGGTGGTGTTGGGTGGTGTGTGTTTGCTAAGGTTAGCACATGGGAGTCAGAGAACAACTTGCGTAGTCAATTTTCATTTTCTATAATGTGGGTCTAGGGATTGAGCTTGGGTTTGGAGGCCAGTGCCCTTCAGTGCTGAGTGATGAACAAGGAGCTCAGATAGGAGACCCTGTGTAAGCCTGTGCATTAATAAGATGTTACTGTACTCTCTTTAATATTTTGGTCTTTTCCCTCCTTAGGGTTTTACAGACAGCCCTCATTACAGTGACCACTTGAATGACAGTCGATTAGGAGCCCATGAAGGCTTGTCTCCAACACCTTTCATGAACTCAAATCTGATAGGTAAGTTGATGACTCTGTAAGTAGTCTTCTCAAGTGTCTGTGCTCAGAGACCCTTTCTGATACCATGTCCTATATAAATATGTAAAAGAAAGCTCCCATGTCGCTAGAGGTATTTGAGTTTTCCTCACTTGATCCAGGCTAAGGAACCAGCATCTGGAAATTAGGGTCTTACCTTTAGAACACTACTAAAAGTATATAAAAGAAAGTATTCATGATTTTATTTAGTTTAGACAGCGTCTTTATGATATCATGCATGGCATGTTTTCTGTGCCAGAGATGCATTCTTTCAAGGGCACTTGTGGTTTACTATTTGTCTTATCAGGTATATTTATATAACAATTAAGAATATGACAAAACATGACAAATTTTACTTACTTTGGACCATTTTTCTTTGGGTATGTTTGATAAAGGCTTAATATTTCATTTGTACACTATTATAAGGTCTGTTTAAGTATTTGGACTTGTATTGAGGATGTGTAAAAGTATCTGCAAGTGAAGTGAAATGTGAAGGGTTAGACCTCTCACCTACACCTGAGCTTTATGTTTTATCACCAGTCTTGGTGATCATTCTCTCTCTCCCTATCCCATGCAAAATATTCTCCCTTTATATTTCTTTCTTAATCTGAAGTTGTTCAGTCTGAAATAAGCCTCACATTGTGTTGTTATGCCCTACCCTCCAGATTGGATATCACTCTTTTTAAAAGGAAGTATTTATCCTTCTTATAAAATCTGTTTCAAAAGAATCTGCCTGCAACATCATTTCTTTGTTCTTGTTTATACTGTAGTTGAAAATATTCTAAATGTTTTATGTAGTTTATTGTATTAACTGTCATTGTCATCAGAAAAATATACAAGGTTTGTGTGACTGACATTGATTTCACTACTCTTCAATGTTGGTTACACTGTGATCTTAGAATTGATCTTTGACAACTATGTTAATTTAAGTAGGTTACTCATTCCAAAGTCCTGGTGGTCTACAGATGCTTTGTAAAGGATCTTAGCCTGCACAACCTTTGGTTTTTCTTCTTCTCTAGTTTTAAGTAGTGAAAGTCTGATATTCTAGTGTGGAGTTTGCCTGTGGCAGCTGACAGTCTAAAGCAAGAATCATTGACTGTGACACAAGATCTGTATAAGCAGTAAAATGTGTGCTGAAAACCACTGGCTTTCAACATAAATATAGATAAAAGTTATGCTGATAAATGGGTCACTTCAGATGCAAAACCCATTAATTATATTTTAAATAAAACGGTAATTTCACCAAAGAAAATTTCCATATTTTTGTTTAATTTTCTGTTGAGTTTTCACTTTTAAAAATGCTTTTTTTTTTTTTTAACTTTAAAGTTTTTTTTAAACATTTCCCTCAAGCAGTATTGTACTATGTATAACAAGGCAAGTGGAAGTTAGTGGTATAGGGGACTGTCAGTCTGAAATGTAGAAGTTCATGACCCTTCTTGGATTATAGCCTTACTTCATTCAGCCTTCCTCATAGGAGTGGCCTGTACCCAATGCAACTTCATCATTTGCAGTTTTGGGCCAGGGTAACTGTTAAAATTGTGGGAAATAAATGAAATCTTTAGGAGTTATATATCAGTCACTTCTGAGCAGCTGTTAACTAAAAACTACTTCTATAATTCAGTTTGAGGTTCTATTTCCACATTTGGAGCCTTTATGCATATGTATTTGTTCTTTTTTCTGTTTTTGGAGAACTATTGGAATACCTTTAAAGACTATCCCTTCTCTGTAAAGTCTACATCTAAAGTAAGTCTCTAAGATTTGTGAACAGGCTGATTTCTTCACTGTTCAAATGGGAAAATATCCTCATTTATATGAACTACCTAGTGTAGTGAGTCCGGTACAACTGTACAGACTATGTTTTATCTACTGTATTTAAACTGCCTAATTTTAAAGTATTTTACATTTAAAGGGGTTGGAGAAATAATCTTGCAGATATTGATTAGGTAGATGCATTCAAAAAGAATTCCTTACCTTTATTTTTAGTAAAATGATTATATGAGTATATCAGTGTGGCACCGTACACTAAGTGATGTGCATAGCAGGAACTTGCTTTTGGAAATGAACATTTCTTACAGTGTAGTAGGCAGTGCAGCAAGATGTGAGATGCAGTGGTTGAACTGTTAAAAAACCAAATGTATGGATGTTTGCACTGGATGAAGTTACAAAAGTCTTTTTTTCTGGATAGAGTAGTGTAAGGGGTGTTTCAGTGGTAGAGACACTGTTAGAGCTCTCTGTTGGTCTGTATGTGGTGTTATGAGAAACCATTGATTCCTGATTCCTGCAACTGGTACCTTTGAAGTGCTGTGACTGGTGGATGCTGAGAAACAGTGAAAAAGAAGAGAGAAGCAGAGAACAGAAGTTGTCCTTGCTGCCAGCATACAAATAAAGCATTAAGCAGGAAGAGAAATCATTCATCTAGGAAATGTTATTCTTTTAAGTATTATGTTCATCTGTAAGTACGTTTGTCTGAAGACAGAGTACATGATCAAAGTGCCACTGTCTTTCATGGTGATGCTTTGGAAAACTAACGATTACATTGCAAAAATCTAACAAGTCTTGATAATAATTTAATAACGAATAATTTTCCGCAGGAAACTGGATTTCTATATTAATTTAGATATTTTATGTAGGAAATAAAGCTAATATATTATACTATGTCAGTGTTCTTTTTTTTTTTTTAATGAATTTCAGAATTATCCTAATGATTTTCCAGTCTGCAATGCTAGAGGGCTTTTCTTGTGTTTCAAAAGAAATAAACATACCCTTTGGGCACATAACTAAACAGCTAATAATAGCCAGTTCTGTTAAAGCTGTGAGCAGAGTCTTGACCATAGCTATGAGTGGCAGTGGTGTCATCATTGCAGTTTGGTTAACACAGTCTCCAAAGCTTTGGCTCATTCCTTCACTTGTGATTCCCTCATTAATTCTCATAGTTTGCCTTCTGGGGCTGTAGAGAAGGCTCAGCAGTTAAAGAACACTTGCTACACTTGCAGAGGACCTGGGCTTGGTTTCCAGTATCCACATGGCAGTTCCAGGGAATCTAATATCCTCTTCTGCCCTCAGGATACTTGTATACCTGGTGCACATATATATTTTTCTTTAATGATTGATAATATTTTTTACTAATTTAACTGGAAAGTGGATGATTTTGTGGAATTGCATTCCCTCCATTCTCCAAATGGTTGTGGAATGGGCAGCTGAGGTCCTTTTCTTCCATGTTTACTGGTGTGTCCATCATTTAAGAGGAGACGTGCACGTGTGTCCTGAACAGAAGATGAGGCTTTGGGTCATCTTGGATTTTTCTGTTTTTCTAAGACATTCACTTCTATTTCTTTAAGATTGCTTTATTACTATTCTTTTAAGAATGACATCAACATGTGGTAGAATAGAGGGACATTGGAGAACCATAAATTAGGATTTTAAGGTAGCATTTACTTTTCTGTTAGGGTTTTCTAGGATACTCAAGGTATTCAATACCTCTAGGGTTTTATGATTCCATGATTTTCTTCTGGAAATGGCTGAAATTAGAATTGTAATTTCTATCTTGCAAATGCTGAAATGCAGTTAGAGGGGAATTGCATGTGTGCCTGAAGCCATGGAGCCAGTAAATGGCAAAACTGAAAGTAAGAAAGCCAGCTTCCTGGTTGCCTCCACTTCCCATTTCTGTAGGTGCTTTTTCTTTCCTTACTGCTTCTAGGTGGTCACTAGGCCGGCAGTTCCTAGCCATAATTTCCTATATTTTGATTTTTTACCATGAACAAAGTCAAATAACCTTAGATAGTATTTCCGTCAGTTCTTCTTAGAGGTGCAGCTTGTTCTTTTGTAAAAATTTTGAGAACAACAAGAACCTCTTCACCTTAGTTATCCAGCTACATCCAGACTTTTATGTTTATGACTTTTAACAAGTAAAAAACACCATTAGGCTTTGGAAAACTAGCTTTCTATGAGAAACATGCCAGAAGCTTTGTAACTATTCAAAGAAAAGTCAATGTAATGCTAAGTAAAGTAGCACAGTGCTCATCAGATGGTTTTGTGTGTTTTTATAACTCATCTTAGGTATCTGGCTCGGCTCAGTACCAATCAATAGTGTAATAGTTCAGTAGACCATTTTTACTCTAAGTCTCTACTTACAGCTGTCGTTTCCTTGTTGAAGTCTCTACTTCAGCTTCTTCCTACTTTCCTTCAGAGTTTAAAGCACCACTCTGGTAGTAGCCACTGTTTCACATAAAATAGTTTGTGGATTTTTTTAATAAAAAAAAATTATTATTATTTTTTAACAGGAGTGGGGCAGGTTCAAATCCAGGTACTTTTTATATGCATTGAGTATTTCAAACAACCAAGTTTCAAGGAGAACTCTTTATATAATTGATATTGCCTGCACTGGAAATTGTAATAAACCCAAAAGTATTGTGGAGTCACACTAAAGTGTAGAGTCACCAAAATATTAAAGTACAACAGAACTCTCATCCTAATGATTTGATACATGTGAATTTTTTTTTCTGAGATATTGAAAATGACAGTAATTTTCTTAAGGGAGCCAGTGTGGCTTAACATCTGACTTCATGGAGTTTCGAAGGATGAGTCTTTGATGCTTTCTCAGTGTTTAGTCATTTCCAGATCTCTGAAAGTATGTGGTCTTACTAACCTGCATTCTCACACCCTTTGCGTTTATACACACACACACACACACACACACACACACACACACACACACACACACACACACACGTACTGAGAGAAGTACAAGTGTATGGGGCCTAGTTACCGCTGAAGAGGCAAAAGCCTGGAGAATGTACATGGCCCAGTTCTGGGACCTCTTCAGCTTATTTCCCCTTCCCCCTGTATTGTTTCAGATACCGTGAGTACTTCTGCTGTTTTTACTCTATAGCTTTTTTTTTTCTCCTGCTACTGCTTAGCACCTTTAGAGCCAGTCTGACCTGCTGAGTACACTTTACAGTTCTATAATGGCATTGATCTGAGAAATAGGTCTTCCTTAAGTCTTCCCAAGGTCTGTGTCTAATTCCAACCCAGTGAAGATGAGCTTAAAATTTGAGGCTACCTGTAGTAGGAGAAATGGCAGTTGCTGTGGCTATATGGTCACTGGAGAACAAAGGCTTAAGGAATTTTTATAAACTTTACAATTTAAATGCACTGAATTTGAGGGGTGCACCGTAGCACACAGTTGAGCATTTTGGGGGGCATTTGATTTGAAGAATTCACAGGCAGCAGCATCAGTTCATACCTTCTTCATTATAACAGCTTAGATTCATCACTTAGAGTCCTAAAGATGATTCCCACATTGTTTAATAAAAGCTTATTGTTTTATTGAAAATAAATGGTTAGACACTAAATACGTTTAGTCTGGAGTGAACGGGGCCTAACAATTGTTTCCCTGAGTGACTGCAAGGTGGGACTAGTGAGACGTGAAGGAGTCTGTCAGAGGACTATAGATGAGTGTGTGCTACTGCTGTTCCCATGCTGTGTTTCAAAGCAAAGGATTAGTAGTAGTTCAGATAGCTACCACAATTTTTATGAGAACTTTAGTTAACTACTAAATAAAAATGAATTTTAAAATTCTGAAATTGGGGACTGGAGAAATGATTCAGTGGTTAAGAGCTCTTGCAGAGTACCCAAGTTTTGTCCCCAACACCCACATGGTGGCTTACAACCATCTAGATCTCCAGCCCCACAGTGTCTTATGCCCTCTTCTGGCCTCTGACAAGCAGCAAGCATGCATACAGTGCACAAACATACAGCCAAAACACCATGCACATAAACATTTTAAAAATTAAAAAATTAAAAGCATGTCTTGAATTGCTTTTATCTTATATAGGTTTTATTGTTCAAAGGTACTCATTAGATTCTTTTCTTCAGTTAGATTTTTATTTTGTCAAATACGTCCCATATTACTGAACCTGTGAGCTTGAGCTAATCTCTGGCATACATCTATCCTGCCTCCCTAACAAGCACACATGCACATGCAGACACAATAGCAGTCATGCAAAGTAAATTTTATCTGACCATAACTATTACTAAATGAGAGATGAGGTTTGACCATTAAGTTGGATGTAAATAATTCTCTCCCTTCCTTTAAAATGCTAGTTGTAGTTCTTAAGCAATTTTCACATTTTTACTAGCTGCAGAAAGCTGGCTCTGAAGGAAGAGTGTGAAGGTTTAAGTGAAGCTGTTTTAGGTCCCCAGGGTTAGGTGTTTTAGGCAAATAGCTCTTTAGAGAGAGTCCTAACTTAGAGCCCTCTGAGGTAACCAGAGGGAAAAATAAGGGCTGGGTTCTTAGAAATTAAATTGAGAAAAACATCAGTAAGCTAATGCATAACTTTTCTTGAATTTTTAAGAATTCTGCTGGGTTTGTCAAAATTGCCCTGGATTTGATTAGAAATACCTGATTTATACTTGAAATGTATACAAAGAGCCAATAATAAATAGAAATAAGCCACTATGCCATCAAAACATTTTAGAAAAAGCAAAGACTAGCTTATTAGTTAGATCATAATAAATGGGAACATAACAAAATGAAGTTTTTTAGCAATGTTTTTTTATTTCATAGGTAGTAATATGAAGGAGTTCTTAGAGTAGGGCTTTTTTTTTTTTTTAATCTAAAGGCAACCAAACCACTGTTTGCTTAAAAAGGGGCTGAAGGTGAAGTGTTCACATCTTAACTTTGTTGCTTTGCTTCATTCAGTGTGTCATCTGGCTTTAGGGTACATGTGTCTGCTGTGTAGTCACTGATGCATGCAGAACTGAGCAGAGGGTCATGCTTGCCCAGTGGGCCCTCTTTCTGCAGGCGTTTGTAACTGTAGGGCCAGTGGAGAAAGCTAGAAGGGCTAAGATGTCAACTGGTATAAAGGCAGTAAGATTCTATTTTAAGAAAGAAATGGACATTTGGGTTCTAATAAAAAGTGCAGACATTTAAAAGTATTCTATAAAATAGTTTGTGAATGTACAATAATGATTATTGATATTGTAAATAGAATAATCTGTTAAATTCCATGATCTTTAATTTTATAATTTTTGACTCCAATTGCTTTGTAAAAATATTAATATTTGTTTTTCTTGACACCAGATTTTTAAAATGTTCTTATTTTTAATAACTTAAACCTGTGGCATGGTTGACAATTAGACTAGTACAAATCATTCATCATAGTTAATTGTTCATATAGTGTTCATATTTGTGTTGAGATAAATTCTAAGTATCACTGCATTACCAACATGAGCAGAAATTATCCTCCCCAGGTTCATTTGGCTTACAGTTTTCCATGAAAATGTTTCATTGCTCATTTTGTGAAATACTTTCACTCAAAGATAGAAGTAGTGAAAACATGTCTACTATTGTAATAAACCAACTCTGGACATCAGAGAAAGTGAAAATCACTTTCCAGCAGATTGTAAAGCTACAGCTCCTAGCAGTAGTCTTCATGGTATAGTGTATCTGATTAGTGTCTAATGGAGTGCTGGAAAGCAGTGGTTCCAAAGGTTGTAGTGCACATAGCATGAGAGTTACTCAACAAAAGCAAACCGTCTCCGGTCCAAACAGTGATAGTTTTGTTGAACTGATTATGAAGAAGGTTTTACTCTACAGAATGATAATTGCAGATATTTGATGCCTGGCTAGTTGGGAAGAGAACTGTGTTCTTGCCTTGAGCACACTGACAGAGTAAGGTAGCAAGAAGCTCACAGACATGGAGTCATCCTGGGTTGTTAGCAGATTCAGACCTTGTGAATCAAATAATAATTTTTATTGAAAATCTAAACAAATGCTGTCCTACTTGAGAAACTCAAGTTGTCTTTTCATAGTACCTTAATTTGGCTTTTACAAATTTTGTTGAAAGTTTGTTTTCAAGTGGGGAGATTAAAACTGTAGTGCCCAGCAAAGAAAATAACACATGAGGTTTAGTGAAGATTGTTGCCTTTGTTCAGTTTTGCAAAACTGTGTAAGTTTAGGCTGTAGGTCTAGATAGAATGTAAAAATGGGGAAACAGCACCATATATTTAGTTAGAATGACAACTGATTGCTTTGAAGCTTTATTTTCAGAATATTCCCATTAATGCAAGCAAGAGATTCAGATAGCAGTTGTATGCTTAGCAGCTACAACTGTAACATTTCAGCAAAGGAAGAACATGCCTATAATGCCTGTGGGCAGTCCTATGTGTGAGATCTGGGAACAGGACATCTTTTCAGCATGCCTGTTCCTGGCTTTTCTGATCTTGCTCTAGTTTTTTTGTCTTTACAGTGGAGTTTGCTCACCACAGGAGCTGGCTAGCTGAATACATCTAGTTGGCTTCTAAGTGGAATGTGTTTCTTCAGTCTAGACAGAGTCATAGAGAAGCTGAATACTAGTTAGTTTTGAGTTAGACTTCATGAAAACAGTAGTACCTTTAACTCTTCCTAGAAATTTGTTGCGAGCCTTAAAAAGCTGTTTTAGGTTAATCGGGAGGATGTGGTGGCAAGTACTGTTGGTGGAAGATCACACTAAAAGTGATCCGAGGACTTTCTGTCTCTGTGCGGAGTATTGGAATAGGTTGGTGACTTTGTTTACTTTTCTTGAAATTAATAAAACACTTTGTAAGTGGGAGGGGGCCAAAGGGAAGAATTACCCCGAAAGGCCACATGATTAAGTGGTCACCCCTCCTGTTTCTATGCCAGAGAAGACTAGAACCTTGAAGGTAATTATAGCAGTTCACTTGGAGCTTGTGCTTTCATGATGGAATTTGAAAGGAAAGGAGTCATACTTATGCTCTCAGTCTTCAAAACTGAGGGTGTGACTTGTTCTGTAAGTTTCCAGTCCAGAAACCCACATTCCTGACAACTGAGGACCTCTCCAGAGGGTAGTGCGCTGTGGGATGGGAAAGTTACTCAGCACTGCATTAGCCTGTGGTCTGACAATCTCTAAACTGTGTGATGATCTGACTTTGTAGTGATCTGGATAACAGCGCAGTGTAAAGGAACTCAAGTAGCATTTTCCGGAATAGCCCCCCAAGTAATCTCTGCTTGCAGATAAATAACTGCTTTGGCTGATAACTTGGAGGAATGAACATGTCTCCATGGAATGCCCTCAGCTGTCACCAAGCTACAGCTTGATCTCAGCAGCTGTTTAGATGAAGGCATTGCAGTGGGCATCCTGGAGAGCCCACACTGCTGTACTCAGGAGTGCAGCAGTTGAGGTTCCTTCATTTCACAAAAGTTCCAGGGAGCCTTGATCGTCTGAAGAAATAGTATGCGCGAACAATTCATTTTTCATGAGATTAATTGGTATGGCACAGACTAATACTTTCCTTATAAGAGTTGAAATATTACCTGCCTTCACATTATACACTATGGTCAGGAGTGTCAGAAGATGTTACCACCACTGGGATTTCACACTTTGTACTAAATAAGTCTCTAATAACCACTGGGATTTCACACTTTGTAGTAAATAAGTCCCTAATGTGTAGAAATACACAATTTTAATCCAGCACTCAGAAGATAGAGACAGATAGAGCTCTGTGAGTTCAAGGCCAGCTCGGTTTCCATAGTTTGTTCTGGGCCATCCCAGGCTATATAGTGGGATCCTTTCTTAAGAAGAGGAAATAATATAATACACAATCTGTGTTCTGGTACATTTTCTTTATGATCACATCACAAGCTGTTAACACTATTCTCACCTTTGGCCTTCTTTAATTCTTCTAGTTAAGGATAGGACAAAACATTATTTGTCTTATGAAATAAAAGGAGAAAAAGAAAGTAATAAATGTAAAGTTAGCTGGGCCGGGGCGGGAGTTGCAGGTCTTAGCACATTGCTTTCCTGAGACTTGCATTTTTCCCCATCCTAATATTTTAGAGACTTACACTTCAACTCTCCCAGTGATTCCCTATTTCTGTATCTGTCACTCATTACCACAGGTATTGGCCTTTGCACAATGACATTGGCCTTATTTATTTTCATCAGTCAAAGAGGTTCACCTTTGACATCTTCAATTTGAGATAAATTGCTTGGTAGTAGGTATTGGTTTATTTGTATTGTAGCCATAATGACCTCACTAGAGCTAAGGACTTCAGGTAGGGACTTAAAATTTTAAAAACTGTATTTTAACCTATAAGTAACTCTGGAAAAGCAGCTAGTGCTTTTGCTACTGAGTCATCTCTCTAGTTCTGTACTTTGAAATTTTAATTTCTTTGGGGTTCTGTTTTCTTCATAAGACAAGTAATGTTTTGTCTCCTCTTTCACAAAGGTGAGAATGGTGTTAATAGTTTATGATGTGATACCACTGATACTCAGCAATTGGAATGTATCCCATTAAATTGCTGAGACAGAGCTTGGTGGGCCAATGAAACCCAAGTGTAATTATGGAGATACTCGCTTCTGAGGAAGGTAAAACAAAGCAAAAAACCATCACCACAGCAAAACAACAACAAAACCTTCTGTCTATGCTTTCCAAGGTTTCAACATTGAAATTTATGGTGCATATTTGACAGTTATTGACATTGTCAGTAATGCTGACAACATTGGCACCTTGGTTCTCATCTGTTTCAACTATGGAAGTTACTTTGACAACAGTCAGAACCTTTTGGAAATGAAGATTTTTTTGGCAGAAGCAGAGTTTGACAAAAATTGTTTTAAGGGGCAATCTTGTAACAGGATCTTAGAAAATGCTATTTTACCTAAATGCAAATTTTGTTTCTCTGTTTTACAATCCTGTGTTTGAAATGGGTTAATAAGCATAATCTGTTATTAAAAAAATAGATCAAGTTTGATTGATTCCTAGCAGATACGTCCTGACCCGGGAGAAGTGTAATACGTATAATGGGAATCTGAGGTAAAGAGCTTGTCATGCCGCACAGGAGGGATGAGAAATATAAGATGAGAGGGTTAGAAAGGCAAAGCTCACTGGTTATAGACCTGTCCAGGTCCCAGACTACCATTTACATAATATCTTCCTGAATTGGCTCTACTCCCAGCTGTTTCTATTAACTTGTCTATTTAAAATTTTCTGTTATATTTATTTATGTGTATATGCGTGCATATATATGCTTCTCCCCAATAAATAAGTAAATAAATGTGAAAATAAAAACTAGGAACACTTTTATCTTCAAAAATGACTTTATAAATCACAAACACAAGAAAGCTTGCATATACTGTTGCAGATATATTAAATTACTCCAAATTTGAGAAGATACTGCATTTAAATAATCTGTCTACAAAACACAGTGGGAGTACTTAAAGTTTTGTTGATGAATTTGAGTCTGTTTTAATTTTTTTGCTAGTGATTCTTAACAGAAAGCTTATCAGGTATTCAGTACAATGATTAATTTAATTGGCTTTTCAGTGTTTGGGAAGAGGTTGCTTGGTTAGGATTTATTTTGGCATGAGAAAGGCCAACTCTAGTGTTGATTATTACTCTGCCTTGTCTCTTTATGTTCTTTCTAAGCACAGCCATAGCCCAGTTCCCTGGCACTGACATATAACAAACGTCAATAACAACCTTTGTAAATGTTAGATAAAAGAACAAATTCAAGGGCAGTGATTCATTAGGAATTTTTTTGAGCAAATTAACTCCTGTTCCTGTTGATGCATGTTGGAGAATGATTGGCTGTCTCTCAAGCAAGAAATGGTTGTCTTAGGGCTTGTGTGGAGAGGGGCTTCTTTCCTATAACAGGCATTTTGGATATAGGATATATACTTTTTGTTTTAAATAGCTCTTTTAACGTTTTAAAAATGGTATCTGCCCAATTTTATGAAACGAGATGATGTTGATATTAACCTTAGTTTATGTAGCACAACTATAGAAAAGCGGAACTTTTAGTCTGTGGAGAAATTGTCGTGATTGAAGTTTTTTGGTTCACTAATATACGGCGGTGGTTGTTGGTGTCACTTCTCAATGTTGTGCATTTGGACCACGTCACTCACTCATCATCCCACCTTTAGCAGCTTTGCCAGGTTGATAGCTACACAGCCAATATGGTTGTAGGTTTTTGTGTCTATTGTGTTGCCTATTTATTTTCCAGGTTTTTTTTCTCGTATGTAACGGGTACAAAAACATTCTGTATGGCTGAAGTGTTGCTTGCTTTCTAGAAGTAAGTTTTTAATGCTTCCTGCACTTGCCACAACTTGAATTTATGTTCTTGTATATATGCATTCATACTTATCTTTAAGGAATGCTTAAAAAGAAATTCTGCAGTTTTCAAAAACTAACCTCTACTTGCTCCTTTTTAGAGGAGCTATGATTCCTACCTGCTTTTTCAGAATGGCTCAGTTGTGTCACTGAACACTCTCATGGATTGTTTACATTTGCTTTTAATGAGGGGTTATTTACTTCATGTATAGCTTTACAGACTTTTTTAATTTTAAATAGTCTATATGCTAGACATATAATATTTCTAAGACTCCATGCACAAGTATAATTGTAACCTAGCTAGTAAAATTAAGTTCTTTGTTTTATCCTTTTATTATTTGGACATAAAGTCAGAGAACTCTTTTTTTTTTTTTTTTTTTTTTCAACTTTACCTAACAGGTAAATACTATATACTTTGAGTTTTTGATACTATAAAGGAATGGACTGGGCATTGGTATTTTTCACCTTGACAGTTCTAGTTAAAACTTAATCTAGTCCTCTTTTGCTTTGTTATGATCTTTTATATCTCTTGGGGAAAAAAAATCAGCCAGTGTTTGCATTGCTATTTGAAAATTTCTTTTCTTTCTGTTCCTCTGCCCCACTTCCTTCCTTCTATCCTTTGTTCTAGCTTTGTTTGTTTCAGTACCCGAGTAAATACAGGGTCTCAGGAATCTCATTCTTCTTACTCTTATCACAGACCTTGATCTTAATACTAACTTGTATAAAATCACCTACTGAGTTTGATTTCTTTCATGTTTGCGTCATTTTCCAACATTTCCTTTAATTAAAATGCCCTTCACATCTCTTGATAATTCCATCAGTTTATTTATCAGTGCTTTTTATCTCTCTACTTGCTAGACACTATGTTAGCTACTTGAACATCTATTAATGAAAGCCACAGTGACTTTGTCATGTTAGTTTAAAATTAATCTTTACCTTTTGCAAGAAGCCCAGATTTCCATCTTGAATTCAATGCTACTTTTTCTGTGTCTATGGCTTTCTATGCATGTTACAGTAGTTTCCAGCTTTGTTTTCTGTGGTTTCAGTTACTCACAGCCAACTACAGTTTAAAAAATAAATAGAAAGTTACAGAAATTTACATTCCAAATGTTTTCAATTTCATGCCTTTCTAAGTGACATAATACCATCTCTCACCAGGATATGAATTTTGTCCAGCGTGTCCATGCTGCGCCAGTTACTTGCCCATTTAGTTACTAAGTAGCCATCTTGGTTATCATGTCAACTCTTGTGGTTTTGTTGTGATCATAGTGCTCATGTAGACTAATGTTGCATTCTTGTGCAGTGTCACTCACATGATTCATCGTCCCATACAGACCTTGTACAATCTCATATCATTCATAAGGAGAGAAGTATAAATACGAAAACATTTGAGAAAGTGAGAAAGAGCATATTCACACAACTTAATATATTGTTATATTATCCATTAATCTGTTATTGACCAAGAAGTGGCTGTGCCTAATTTATCACAGGTTTCTGAGTAAGTTTAGGAAGATAACAAGTTCATATAGGTTTAGCACAGCTAATCTGGGAAATCCAGAAATGTTACAAAATGTGTATTATGATCACCAGTTGAGTGACAACATGATAATGTAAAGAAAAACTTTGTACCAGATTCTAACGATAACGTCGTCTGGTTATCATAATCAGAACATATACCATTCAGGACATTTTTTTTCAGATTATCTTGTATCTCCATAAAAGCTATATGATTCCATAAATATATTTCTTATTTATGCTTGTTTTCTAGCACTAAAATATTAAATATTACATATCTTGTAGCAAATGCTACAAAATTTCAAAAGCTAATCTTAAAATTGGAATCATTTTTGATTCTAGACATTTTGGATACTCAGTCTGAATAGGGCTCCTTATTTTTGTAGTTTCAAGTATCCTGAAACATACCCTTCAACTAGGTATAGCTACTGTGTACTCAGGTTTGCTATTTGTGTAGCCTTGGCTTAGGTAGCAGATTTCCTGTTCCCCAACCCCAGACTACCTGTTATACACTGGGTATGTGATAGTTGTTTAAGTTGTAGGTAAATTTTATGGTCCCTGCCTTTATCTGAGGACTTAAAACTGCATGGGTTTTGAATTGTGACTGTGTCTGTTCATTAGTTACTATTTGAATACAGTTGTATCATGTATATTATTGTGCCTAATTCTAACTAATGCCAAGACACAGGAGTGTGACACTGATCCTTTCCTTGAGTCACCCAAGGAGCTGTCAGATAGTATATGGGGCAGAAGAGTTGCTGGGAGAGTGTGATTCGTAATTGGCCTCAGCAAATACCCCTGCCTCTGTTTTATAGGCAGGCTAATACCTAACAATAATCATGAACAGTTTTGTGTAGTTCACTTTTGTAACCACACACAATGGTAAAGTTCTTGAGACCCAGGCTCTAGGTGATGTGCAGTCCAGAAGATGACATCTACTGTTAAGGTACTCAGAAATCTCTGCCACTTTAAGATAGAGTCTTTGACTTCACTGGTTGGTAAAGCCAGACTTTGTCACAAAGAGTATTATTTCTGGTAGCTAAATACAAATTTTTTACATTCTGAAATTCATTTATAATTTTCATAATATTACAGTATCACAAAAGTATTTCAGGGAACTAAATATGAATTATATTTTAAATTAGAACTTAATAAATTTATTTAGCCTTTTCTCTGGTTTGACTGCTATTGTTTGTCTCCTCCAAGATTCATGTTGAGACTTAATCCTCAGTGCATAGTACTATGAAGAGGAACAGCCTCTGAGAGCTGATGGAGTTATGGGAGGGTTTGCTCTCTGTTTGGGAAAAGCACACTAGTCCAGGCTCTGATATTGAAAGACAGTGTCATTTGCCACTTTGGTTCCCCCCCCCTTCAAATACAGTTCTCCTCCCCTTCTCATGTACCCTCTGTTATGTGAAGCAGTGTTCCTCCCAGAGGATACAGAAGCACGTGATTTCTAGGACTTTGGTCTTGGACTTTCCAGCCTTTGGATCCATGAGAAGTTAATTCTTATTACTTTGTTAGAGTAGCACAGATGGAATAAGATGGTTTTAGTTGTTGTTTTTTGAATGTTGTTTTTGTACAGGCTAAACAAGTGCTCCACCATAAAGCTGTTCCTCACCTCAGTATAGCAACCCCCTACCCAATTTTGTTACTGCTTGCTTACAAAAGAAATAATGCTTGTGAATAAGACTGCACTGTTCCTAGCATGACCTGTTTAGAGTTTCTTGGAGTTTTGTAAACCAGCTTTAACCTGTTGGGTTGTCTTCAGTGTGTGTTTTCATCACTGTGAATAGGCTTACTTTATCTGTGGGTGAAATCAGAATAAAGCAGATTTTATTCATGCTTTACATACTTAGCTAACATTTACAATCTACTGTGTTATTTTGCCTGAAATATTTGGTATATTCTGCTTCTCATTCCTTTTTTCTGCTGCAGAAAATAGAAACAAGCAAACAGACCAAAACAAACAAAAGCTCCCTTGTTTTGTAGTCCAGCTCAAATCTCACTCATTTTAAAATAACTTTTCTTATTTTGCTTTTCTCTCCCAATAATTTTCTTTCTTTTCCATGGTATCTTTAAGGCAATGTGAAATTTGTTTATGCTACATAGCATGCTTTTACCTTAATCTTAATCTGATCTTGAACAACAGAGAAGAGTTTATTTGATTTACCCAGTCACTTACAGAATTTTTAGTGTATTTATGGCAAAACAAACAAAGAAAAAAGTGTTTCCCATGATAACGATGGTATGGTAACTGGTTTATACTTGTGGGTCAGCCAGTGTAAGAAGCTCACAAGGCACCATTCATCCAGCTCTTAAGCAGCCTTCGTGTGTGTGTGTGTGTGTGTGTGTGTGTGTGTGTGTGTGTGTGTGTGTGTGTTTAGAGGGATGAATTTAGGAACACAACTGGCAAACTTGTCTCAGTAGGTGTTGAATTGTGAATAAGGAGGTAGAGCTCAGCTGTCTGTCTGCTGTTCTGTTTTCTCTCTTCAGAGGAGCACCAGAAAGAAGATCTAGTTCACTTTTGCATTGTGTTTCCGGTTTTCATTTCTATTAGAGCCTTTGGAAAATCCGAAAGAAGTAAATTAATTTTGGAATGTAATTTTTTAGAAAAAGTGTATATTTTGTAGGCCTCTTATAAATAAGCTGGTCATAAACTAAGCCTGGTTAAAAGTAAGGTTTGAGAGTATGTTTATGAGCCATGAAAAATGATCTAAAGGGATTTATTTTTACACAAAACAGTTATTTGGAAGAAATTCAAGATTTATAAAAGACAATATTGCATAAATTAAGGAGAACAGAGTAACTAAAAGTGGCTTTTAAGAATGTTTTAATGGAGACAGGTAGTAATACTTGTATTCAGGAGGCTGAAGCATGAGGATGGCTGGTAGTTTGAGATTAGTGTGGGTCGTACTGTGAGATATCCTAACCCTCCCACCCCCAAAACGAAAAACAAACTATTGATTACCCGTGTTGGAGTAGCTGAGGTATTGTTGGAGGAAATGTGTCAGTGGGGTGGACTTTGAGGTCTCCGAAGCCCACACCAGGCCCATTTCCTCTGTTCAGGGTACAACTCTCAGTTCCTACTCCAGCACCTTGAGCGCTGCTATACCCTTGCCGTGCTCCCCGCCATGATGATACTGAACTAAGCCTCAGAAACTGTCAGCGAGCCCCCAGTGAAATGCTTTCTTTTGTAAGTGTTACCTTCGTCATGGTTTCTCCTCATAGCAATAGAACAAAGTCTAAGACAGTTAAATGAAATGGATGTATGATTGGTTGTTTTTTGAGGTGTTAGGTATGGAATCCAGGGATTCAAACATGCCAGACAAGTAAGTGCTTTACCAGCAAGCTGAAGCCCTATAAGGAAATTCTTGAGTTCAGAAACGCCTGAGGCTTTGGCAGTAGCAACTATGTAGTTATCTTTTTTGGTTTTTCGAGACAGGGTTTCTCTGTGTAGCCCTGGCTGTCCTGGAACTCACTCTGTAGACCAGGCTGGCCTCGAACTCAGAAATCCACGTGCCTCTGCCTCCCAAGTGCTGGGATTAAAGGTGTGCGCCACCACTGCCCGGCATTTTTATTAATGAACTTTATTTTGAAGCCGAAACCACTGCTTAACACCTTATTAAAATTTAGGATCTGGAAACAGAGCTAAGTAACCTTTTGAGTCCTGTGGCAAAGGTCCTTATTAATACTCTTTAACCTCTCCCTTTTTCTGATTAGGTAGGCAATCCCTCCCTACTTGCTAGTAATGAAACATTGCCACACCACTGACTTGATCTGGAGTCTACCGTTAACAGGAAGAGAACTAGGCACTACACTCGAGTATAAAGCAGGACACTTGCTTACAGCAGCAGGAAATGTCGTTTCCATTATGCTCTGTTGAACATTTTCACATGCTTCTGTCCCTGTTTCTGCTTCTACTTTGTTCCATCCAGGCTTGACATTTTCAGTGACTTGATTTAAGAAAAAATATTAAGAAAATATTAATTAATAAGTATACCTATAAATAATGCTGAAAGTGGTTCAAGACCGAGGAGTATGTGTGTGGCATGATTTGGGAGCTAGCACTGTAGTGTATCTTTGGTTATGTTTGCTTTCCTAGCATTCTGGGCTGCCTGTCAGATTTCTGAGCTGAATTACTAAGACTTTTTCGTGAAGTAGGTCAGATTTCCATGGTGTTCCTTAGCTTCCTGAGTGTTGGCAGGTGACAGATTTTATTTCCTTGACAAAAATGAAGAAGGTACAGGCAGCTTCATCCCAGGAGGGTGGTCTTCTGTGCTGGCTTCCCACTAATAATGTCCTCAGTTTGCTAACATTTTTACCAAAGACAAATCGTAGCTCTCAGAACTATTAATTTTTTCTTTACTTGGCCACACCTTCATGATTTTATGTTTTGTGATGGCTACGCATTGCCTTACCAGGAAGAACTACCAGCTGGATGAGAAAGTGGAATAAAATGGTCATATAGATTCCACTGGGAGAGCGTGCTTGCAAGCCGTGGTGTGTGGGGAAACCTGAGAAGTCTGATCTGAGGCTCTTTTCTTTCTCCAGTAGGATAGCTCAGAAGTCACAGAGACTGAAGAGTTTTCAGTATTTCTGTAAGTTTTATTTTCCTGGATTCATAAAGATGATAATATATCAAGTGAAGTTAAAGCAACTAGCAAATGAATTAATACTGTGTTACTACTGGGCCAACCTGCAGTTATAATGAGTACAGGATTCACGAAAATAGAAAATTATTGTAGAGTAGCTTTGAAATCCCCAAACAGCATACTGGCTAACAGTGAGCTTTTAATCAGCCCTGATGATAGGCTAAGTTTTATTCTATTACTTTTTAATTCCAAATAATTTCTAGAAAGCAAGTAGTTGTATCTTTTCAGTGAAGAATTGAATACTTGTGGTATTTCTAATAAATACAGAATATTCTATATTTAAAAGTATTTACCTGTATAGTACAGTTTAAAATTTTATTTTGTAGGACTTTAGATAAATGTTATGTATATCTATAATGTGCTTTAGATATAAACTGGACTATGATCACTTGCTTCATATAAACAAGACCAGAACTGGAGAAAATATATTAAAGCAACTAATAATTCCATTGACTTTAATGATTTAAAATTTAAAATTTATATTCCTACTCTGATTTTTAAAAGCAGGTCCTGAATAGTTTCTATTGGTTTTGCTTTAGTGTGAAACCTGCTTTTCAACGATGCTTTCTAAAAAAACAAGAAGGGCCAGAGAAATGGCTAAGTTGGTTGAGTGTTTGCATTTTATGCACAAAGTCCTGGCTTCAGTTTTCAGCATTATATAAACTGTTCATAGTGGCACATTCCCATAATCCCTGAACTTGAGAAGTTGTGGCAGAAAGAGCAGAAGTTTGAGGTCATCCTCAACTGTATGGCAAGTTTCAGTTTGAGGCCAGGCTGAGCTATATAAAACCCTGTCCCAAATAAATAAGCAAAAAATGCTTCTTCTTTTCTCATATATACACCCTTATAAGTAAATATGTAATTGATCTCTGCATTATTTTCAGGTGTATTGAAAGACCTTTGAGTTTTCACATAGTATCTAGTATAGCATACTCTTAACTCCATGTTACTGGAGAATATTGCTCATTTAGCTTTAAAAAAAAAAAAAAAAAAAAAAAAAACCTAAAATTCCAAACTACCCCTCCCCTTTACTCATATACTAGAAAAAGCTCAGTTGCTGGAAGTTAAATTTCTCTCTGATAATGCCAGTTTCCTGGTTAGATTCTGGCTTATTTGCTAACATACCTTAAACCAGGTAGCATCTCCCAGTCTTGATTTTTTTTATGTGATCATCTTTCTCAAATGAATGTATGGTACATATTTGTTTATGTTTTCTGGAAGTTTCCTTTGATAAGGCCCCCATGGGTGACTTAAAGATTATGGCAATTCATTGTAATAGTCTTTAATTGAGTTCGTCCCACATTACAGTCTATTTGGAGGCAATGTGTAGAGCCTTTTTTAATGGAAGCAAATCAAAACAATAAATAAATTCTTTCCTACCCTTCTCTCTTTTCAGTTTTTCATCCATGCACTTAGTAAACATTTATAAAATACCTCAAATGTGCAAATTCAAATAAACTTTGAGGAAAAAGGAGTGATTAATAAACATTTTCAATGTTAACAGTTTTTGGTCATCCAGAATTTAAACAATTAAATGCAGCCTATAAGAGAGAGTAGCACTTAGAGAAATACCATCATAATTCAGTGTATGAAAATTTATATTGCCTTAGACTTGATCTCCTTAAGATTGTCTTACCAGGGCTTCCAGCTGTGGTTTGAGCACATTGCTGTCTCCTGTTGAGTTTGAGGAGCATTTGTGTTTTGGTGAGTGGGTAAACACAGGAGTGCAAGGTCAGTTTTCTGCTTATTTAGTGATCTCATGGAGTAAAAGAGTAAGAACAGCTGCAGAGAACGTCCTAGAGGCAGAATGCTGATGGAGAGGTGTGTCTCCTGTATTATTAACCACTGTATCTGAGGTGCTAAATTGATCAGCATAGAAGATTCTGTTGTGATCAGTGTTACCTTTTTTTTTTTTCCTCCAGAGAGCCATGTGTTAGGATTGCTTTATCCTTTGTTTTAATTTTTAAAAATGTTTGAGATAGGATCTCTCTGTATAGCACAAGCTGGCCTTATTTAACTGCTGGGTCCTCTTGCCTCAGCTTCCTAGATGACTTGATTTAGGTCTTGGCTACCATACCTGGCCAGATATAAATTTTTTGCTTGCTTCTTTGAGGATTTTTAAATTAAGTACTTTTCCTTAACATCAACTTATCTAAATGAAATCAGAGCAATTAAATGAGCTTACTAATGTCGTTTAACAAATAATGTTCTGTTTTTTTAAAGGATGTAGTGTTCATAGATGAAGCTGCATTGTGTTCTGGGATGATTAGGTTGATTACGTGGGGGACTCTGAACTTGTGTTGAATTGTGCACAACTCACTTGGTTGTCTTCAGTGTATTTTCATTGCTTTTGAGTCAGCTTCAGATGCAGGTTCTTAGCATATTTTCATTCATATTAATAGTAGATACCTATAAGCATGCAGTTTGTTAGTTACCTGCTATTCAGGTGAAAAGAGATAGTTTCTTTTTTTTTTTTTTAATTTTTTGATACTTTATTTACATTTCCAATGTTTCCCCCTTTCTAGGTCTCCTCTTTGGAGACCTTCCCCCTTCCCCATCTCTATGAGGGAATTCCACCTCCCACTCACCTGCCCACCCATGCCCCTATTCCCACCTTGACATTCCCCTTTATTGAGGCCTCTAACACCCTTGGGCCCAAGGGCCTCTCCTCTCTCCATGATGGCCATCGAGGTCGTCCTCTGCCTCATATATGGTCCGAACCATGGGTCCATAGATGCGTATTCTTTGGTTGTTGGTCCAAACTTCAGGATGACCGAGGAGGGATGGGTGGTCAGGCCTATTGGCGCTGTTGCTCCCTCCATGGGGCTGCGAACTCCCTCAACTCCTTCAGTCCTTTCTCCAACTCATCCATCTGGGACCTCACTCTCAGTCCAGCTGTTACTGTTAAGTGAAACTTGGGCATTCTGAACTTTTGGGCTAGTATCCACTTATCAATGAGTACATACCATGTTCCTTCTTTTGTGACTGAGTTACCTCGCTCAGGATGATATTTTCAAGTTGCATCCATTTACCTGCAAATTTCATAAAGT
>CM052706.1:46751815-46763109 GCA_028551405.1 Uromys caudimaculatus
TTTGTGTATGTTGGATATTAGCCCTCTGTCAGATGTAGGATTGGTAAAGATCTTTTCCCTCATGAAATTGCAAAGCTTCTGTAAGGCAAAGGACACTGTCAATAGGACAAAACAGCAACCAACAGATTGGGAAAAGATCTTTACCAATCCTACATCTGGCAGTTTCTTTAAGTTATTGGATTAGAATCAAAGCCACATTTAGCCCTCTTTACTTGTTTACTTGAGTAAGGGGGAAGGAAGTAGCATTTCATGAAGAACTGTCACTGCCCTGACCCCTGTAAGGTGCTTTAACTTTATTCAATAAATTTGAGGTCTCTATAAAAGTGTTATTTCTTAAACCTTTGAAACTCAGAGAGCTTATTGTATTTCTTGTTCTTATTTTTCTGTGGTAACTTCCATTACATTTCTCTGTTTCAGTAGTTTGAATAATAATTTTATAGAGATATGATACATTATAATAAAATTTACCCTTTTAAAGTACCCAGACCAATGGATTTTAATATCTTTAGACTTTTGTAACCATTTCCTCTGTCTGGTTTCAGAACACTGCATACCCTATTCCTGAATAAACCTCATTCCTATTAGAACTGAATTTCCATTCTATTCAGCCCCTGGCAACAACTAGTTTTTCTCTCTCCATGGATTTGTTTATTTTGTACATTGCATATAACAAATCATAAATGAAATGTTTTTTGATTAGCTCTTTTCACTTAGCATATTTTCAGGGTTTATGACTATATTCCTTTGTATGAATATACGACATTTTATTTATCTACCCATCATTTAATTAAAGTTTGTTTTGTATTACCTTCTTAAGGGTTGTTACCAGTGTGGTGTATACTTTTGTGGACATGTTTCCAATTTTCTTGTATATAATCATGTATCATTTTAAATGAAGTTTATTCTGAGAAATATGTCCTTATATACAAACATAGAATATACTTGTATAGGTGTTGGTTAATCAAAGCCTCTTGATGTATTCAAAAGATGTGATAAATGGAAGACAAATAAGGCTTCTGCCAGTTCAAAACTGTGGTGTTTAACAGTGCACTGTAAAAATACAAGTATAAGGGTTACTCTCAAATGTGGAAGCATTTACCACACCTGAGGTCATAGCACTTTGGAGGCAAAGGATGAGAATCTTTTGAGCTAAGGAATCTAAGACTAGATTGGTCAACACAGTGAGATCCCGACCTCAAAAGAAAATTATAGTAAAAAGTAAACAAACAATACCATTTTGTTCATTCTCATTGTTGAGTATAATGGACTCTCCCTAATTGTATGTGCTGTACCGTTACACCATGGCAGCACAGGAGTATGCTGCACCAACACCACATTAAACACATGACTGTCACATTTCTTTATGACATTAAGATGGCACTTACATCCCTGTTTTCTGACTCATTGTTGTGTACCTCATGACTTATACCTAGGTCAGTTGTACTGAATCAGAGTTTACAAACTCAATTCTGTTTTTAATATGTTTTTTCCAAAATTCATCTTTAATTCTAGACATCATAGTAAGTGAAGACCTCCCTGAAATGTTGATGTGAATTTCCTTCATGACTAATAATGCTGGGCGACATTTCATGTGCTTGCTGCCCATTTTCCTTTTTAGTTTGGAGAAATGTCTCCTTGGGACCTGTGCTTTAACTCTCTGAAGTGGAGATGGCAGCTCTGGCCTGTTTTCTTGAGGTTGGTATGATGAGGGGTGTATGTGATGCTCAGCATGAGCTAGCACTTAAGAGAGAGACATTTCCTAAGTGACTGTTACTTCCTTCTCATTCCATCTTAAATCTCACAGTCGAATAGGCTGAGGTTTAGAGGAAGCAGCTCCACACTTCACCAGAGTTCACTGGGTAATTGTGAACACTAGTTGCAAATCTACATCTTTCATCTTGCTTCTAGATTCAGCAGTGTTCTCACCACAGCTGTCCTTTTTGCCCATGATGAAGCTCTTCTCCATGAGACTCTGTCCGTAGGTCAACTTAGTTATGCGGCTGTTCTTTATTTCTTTGGTGCAAAGCGGACATAGTTGGTTTAAATTTAAAATTGAATTTAAGAAAATCTTTCTTTCGATTGACTTAAAATGTTGTACCTAAGTAAACACATGACTGTCCTTTTCTTACATCCTCACCTCTCTAGGGTAAAATGCTGTAGCAGATGAGAGGCTCTATTTGGATGTATGTCTTACGTGACTACAGGGGCTGCCTCAGCTAAAATGATTGAGAAGCTCTGGTTTCCAGATGATGGTATCACTGTTAAACTAGTCTGTGTCTAGTTTATAGTACATGACAGCTGACTTGTTTTATTGACCATTTGGTTTGTTTGTGGAGTCTAGAGAAGTGTCTGCAAATCATGTATAAAATGATTTTTTTCTTAAACTTTGTACAACTAACTATAGAAAAAGGAAAGGAAAAAAATCTTTCCAGACAGAAGAGAAACTAACTCTTTTGGTTGGATTTTATTAATTCTGGTTTTCTAAAGTGTATTAAAGGGAGACAGTTGAGGAGTACATTGAGCAATACCTGTATTTAATTCTTTCCATAAGAGAGCCATCAGTGAAGGACTGATCTTTTAAAGCAATTGTTGAAATCAGTAATGCTTACAAATCGAGATAAGAGCATTAGAAAATGTCCTAATTTGAGTACTTTGGGTTAGAATGCTTTTATAATTAATACTAAATTATGTGGAAAAAATACAGTGCTTGCTGATTAGGCACATTGCCAGATATGTCTTATGCATACAATCTTCATATGCCTGAGATGAGTCTTTCAAATCAAGAAATCAAAGCTTAGAAAACTTAGGAGATTGATTGAGAAGTCACAAAGCTAATGTCACTGAACTAGAATTCTGCCTGACTCCTGAGCTCTTCTGTTAATAGCATTTTGTATTCATGCCAGCTAAACAATTGAAAGTTCAGTTTCATACTTCACTTTCTGAAGCACCATTAACAGGCAAATTTTTAAAAATGTATTTTGGTGGTCAATAAGACATGCTATAGTTACAGCTATGAACACTGTTGAATTGTTCCTGCTGGCTGGGACCAGACCAGTGACCATTCTTTCTTCTTTTTTCCCCTTCTCTGTTAAATCAGTAATCTACAGCATCTTTTGTTTTGTTGCAGTGGCTCTAACACAGTACTGCATGAAAAGCAAATTTCTGTGTAAATCATTTCAGAAACTTACTTGGAGACGGTTTTTGCTCATTTTGTTATTTGAGAATGGTAATGTTTCACTTCAAATGGTATTGTTCCTGTATTTGTGAGACAAGGTGACTTCAGCTCTGTATTATTTTTACTTATTCCTTTTGTTGTTGGGCATTAAACACAGAGCATCCTGAACACACATTCTACCATTGAGCTTCAATTCTCAGTGCCTTACTCATATTTAGCTGAAAGAATGGCATTCATTTACCTCCTCATGAAAAAAACCACTGAGCGTCCATCCATCCTTAGTGCCTGCTGGTAACAACAAACATATATCAGAATGCCCCTTGCTAGACTTTGGAATTGGCACATCTCCTTGTTGGGCATGTCCTGAATACTTGGAAAATAACTAGACAGCGCTTAGTGCTTTTTAGCTATGTGGGGCCACAGAGGAGGACCATGAATTAGGAGAAACCCTAACATTATTTCTAGTCACCGGCTTCATCTAGCCTGATGAAAGCTACACGATTACAGGCTGTCCTTGACTTATTGTTGTTTGGCTTATGATTTTTGGCTTTATAAGGTTCAGTATGCATTCAGAGAAACTGTTTTGGGTTTTGAATTTGATGTTTTCCTAGGCTTGTGGCATATACTAACATTATCCTGGTGAAGCTGAGCATAGGTAGCAAGCTGTGAACACATCACCGTAACAATTAATAACTTAAGGGTAATTTGTCAACAAGATTTTTTTGTTAACAGATAATACTGTCAGATATACCTTTATTATAAAAGATGCTTTGTACTAGAAGATTTTGTCCAATACTGGGTTAAAATGTAATGTGAGTGATTTAAGGTAGACAAGCTATATGATGTTTAGTAGACTTGATGCTGGAATGCATTTTTATCTAGTAATACTTTTATTTACAATGGTTTTGCCAGAATATAAACTCATAAATCAGGAGTACCTGTAACAATTAGGACTTGACATAAAATGTTAAGTAATCTGTCTGAAGTTTTGTATCCTTTTCTAGTCTAAGATATCTCCATTTGGAGAGAAGTTAAATTTTCTTTTTAAAGTTGAATGGTAGATAGTAATCTGCCAGCAGAATTAAATTTTCCAGTTGTCTCTGTGGAGTAATCATCATTGTATTTTTCTTCGTCTAATCACCAGACTCCTTTCCTGCAAGTATTCTCTGTTAAATGTATTTTATTTTATGCATACATTTTTTCTTTTGGTCTGCAGAATATATTACCACTATTAGCCTTATGTGGATAAAATATGGTATTCATCTTGATAAGAAAGTAAATTCATGTATATTTAGATACCAAATCTGAAATATAAATTAATTTTGTTTCTTATAGACTGCCTTTACAAGAGACAAAATATGTATGATATTAGATAAAAATCACAAGTCAACTTTTAGGGTTGTCACAAGGTTGGCTTAGCTGCTACATGTCTGTGACCCCTGTCTGTGGTAATTGATGTTCCTAGTGGGTTCTAAGGACCTGGGCAGTTCTAAACTGCCCCCTGAATTATCAAAGAGACCTGCTGTTGAAGAGCAGATGTATGCCCAGCCTTGTTTTAACAAGAATTTGAACTGGTTTGTTTGCTTTTTTTTTTAGGATGAAACATGTATTTTCTTGCTTTTCTTTTATAATTAGGTCTTCTGATTAGGTTATCCAGAGGATTTAGCTATCCCAGATATCTCTGCCAGCCACATTGAGTAAAAGGAGAAGACAGGAGCTCTGTGCATACTAACCAAGGCACTCTGAGCTGGTCGGGTTAGAGCAGTGTTTGCTGCAAACTAACCTGTTTGTCTTCCCATGTGATTGTGAACTATGCAGAATCACCCTCAAGCACTAGAACCATGAGAGGCAGACAACCCATCATACAGTTAGGGTTTTTTCCTGCTCATGTATCTTTATTTTTATTTTGTTAGATTGTTTTAGAAGGATACAGAGCCTTTTTATTCCTATTACAGAATTACCAACTGCCCTTTTATTTTCATTCTCCTTTGTTCTTTATCTCTCCAAGCGTACTATTGTTTAACAGTTGCTTTGTGTACGATACCAGCCTTGTATGCCAACTTTAATGTGGCAGAATGAATCATGTTGCTGTTGATCTCACCCTGAACAAATAGCCATCTTTAAATAGGAAGAAGTTTCTAGCTTCAGGTTGCTTTGGCTCTGCGTGCCTCGCCTCGCCTCGCCTGCCGTGTAAAGTCGGTTGCCTCACTCTAAACAGCACCATATTAATATGCACAACATGACCGTTTTCAGGAGAAGGTTATTAGAATGCTAGTTTGTATCCTCTAGTGAATGAAATGATGTGTGATTATGAAGTCATCAGGCATGGACCAGTAAGACTCCAGAGAGCCTGCCCCCTCTGAGGTCCTCAGGGTGCCATTGATTGGTGGCCATGTGTTTGTGCCCGGTAGACTGTGAAATGGTGTGTAGCTACACGGCTGTGTTGCACCTGCGCCCCACCGAGGTGATTGATTGGTTTGGTCATGTGGAATGTTCCCATCTGGTCTGCAGTAATGTGGGGGTTTTTTTGTTTTTTTTTTTTTGTTTTTTTTTTTTTTTCCAACTGCGAATAGCAAGTACTGGCTGGATAGTTACAGCAAACTGTTTCAGGAGCTAAATAATCCTTTCCTCTGAGCACAAGTCAGGATGTAAAGGAGTTTGGTTTTTGCTAACCTTGTTTTATGAATAGTAATTCTCCATCAGGTTCTCGCCCCTCTGTCTAGGATGTTATATGCCTCTCAACAGATTTCTCTCTCCTCACACTAGATTAAGATACACTTTATATATTTTTGAATTGTGTGAGCTTAAAGCAGATTCAGTTCTCCTTTGCTGCGTGTTTTCCTGACAATTACATTCTAGGTGGCTTTCAGTTTTTTTTCTAGAGATGGTTTCTGTGATCATAATTGGATTATCAAAGTACTGACGTATTTTTAAGCCTTCATTTAACCTCACAAAAGTAGTGCTTTATTTATCGAAAACCACTGATGTTGCAGTTTAAATGTCAAGAAATTATTTATTAGGTCCTTTTAAAAAAAGATTCTATAGTTACGTTGGGCGGTCTTGTTTGATATTTCTTAATCTTAGTCCTTTTTCATAATTGATCTATTCATTCTACCTAATGACTAATTACATATCAGAGCACATCATCAGCCACATTCATCATAGTAGAATGTAATAATCAATGACATTTCAACAAAGGAAAAAATAAATATGCAAATAAGGCCTCATTAACATTTGCATGAGTTGTTTGAATAATCACGTTGCTGACAAGGCTGTAATTAACAGAAATTGATGCTGAGTTCAGTATTTGATAGTGTGTTTTCTCAGCATTTTATTGTTGTCACTGCGGGGGCTGAAATGAAGTTCTGCTCTACTTATACCTTGACTGGAGTTGATGTGCTGGGCTGTGCTGAGTACCAAAGGCTTGTGGGAGCCCTTGGTTTTCTGTGACCTGCTCTTAATGCATATAAAGATATTTTACTTAAATTCCATTGGTTTCTTTTTTCTTAATAAAGCTCAGTTACATTTTAGCAATTATGAAACAACTCTAGAAAGAAAACAAATTTAAGAATTTAGAGGTTTGTTATTTTGCCAGAACTGATTTATCTGAATCAGGTTGTACTAAAATTTCAAGGTTTAGTTTTGTTCATTCCATGGAAAATTGATGTCATTAATTTTTTTCCCTCTTAAGTCTGCCCCAGTAGGTCACTTTGGAGAGGTTGGTGTGCTTACTGTAATTGAAAATCACTTGCTTAGGCCAACAGCAACAATGACAAAAGCCTAATTATAAAATGCACAGTTTGAGGGTCTGTGTGTGTGGTGATTTTTTTAAATAACACTGCTCCCCGCATTCCTCCTCCTTTTCCTGTACTGTTTCCTGTTTTTGTCATGGATATTAACTGAAATGTGCTAAACACAATAAAGCTGTTTATGTCAGTTTTTTGGATGACTGCAAGTGCTGATTATAACAAGTTTAAGGAATTTCCTTTGTTGAATGTGTACCCGTGCCATATGGCTCAACATGGAACATTAACTTGACAGGGATAATGGATTGTGCTGTATGGAGACAATTTTGCCTGCAGCTTTACTATAACTCATTCTGGTTGGGGATCACAGGTTTCTAGTATGGGATGGAGCAAACATCCAGATGGATTTACTTTACATAAAAGAGTTGCATTTCTTTTTATTTCCTCTCTGTAATTGGAAAAAGGAGATATTTCTTTAAAGAAGCAAAATATTAAAAAGAAATGGAAGATTTTTAAAAACTATGAAACGACTGGATTTTGTGTAATCTTTTTGTAAAATGCTTTGAAGGAAGATTATTTCCGTGTATTTAGTGCATGCATTTTAAAGTCAGGTTTACATAAGCTTATGACACTATCTTTTGAATCTAAAGTGGGTCTTCTTCGCTTTTATGTTGGACTGTTTCAGGACTGGGGACAGGGGAATCAGGGTCTTTCTGATGTTTTTAGTTAGGATCTTCCTAAGATCTTGTGCGTTTGTCAAGTCTTTAAAAAGTCTCTGTTTTTGGTATTGATATTTTATAAATCATAACAAAGTTTATTGGTTTTGTTAACAGTAATGGGCTCCTTGGTTCTTTCTGTATGTCTATGAGAGTCATTCTAATTGATCTAATGAGGATAAGAAAACCGAAAGCAACTCCAGAAACAATAAATGTAACCAAATATTAATTACTAGGCTGCTAGGAGTGCTGAGAGCTAACATGGAGTTTAGGTCAGGGGGAAAGATATTTGGAACATCTTCTTCATGATACGATCTTCTGCTAAGGAACTGTAAACTTAGGTGAAATGTAGAACTGACATTATCCATTAACTATTGGCAGTTCTACACTATCTATATAAATTAAATCTTGATGCTATGTATCTATCTATGTGTGTTGCTATGTCAATATATGAGTATATGCTTTCTTTTTCAATATTATATGTTGAACATAGGGTTTTGTGTGCTTTAAGCAAGTTATCTATTCTATCAGTGAGCCCCAACCTTGGTTTTTGGAAACAGAATCTTATGCCCGTTAATCTTTCTGCTTCAGTTTCCTAAGTGCTGGGATCTCAGATGTGTGCTACACACCCTGCTGATTTTGTATTAGAACCTCTTGTTCAAAGTTAATCTTCTTCCATAGTGTTATTAAACTGTGGCTCCCAAATCACTACTATGTTTAAAGGTTCAATTTAAGTTCCGGGGACATTCATGGTTTCCAGTATAGTGCCTCACTAATATATAAGAATGAAATAGAGAACTGGCCCTCAAATGGTCTTCATACTTTTTAAAAATTATTTTAAAATGTGTGTATGTACACATGTGCCCACATGCACCCACATATAAAACACAGTACATGTATGGAGTCCTGAGAACAACTTCATGTAGTCTGTTTTCTCCTTCTTCCTTTACATGGGTTCCAGGTACCAAATTCAGGTCAAAATTCTTTCACAGAAAGTGTTCTTATCTCCTGGGCCATCTTGCTGGTCCATATCTTTTGAATATTTTAATTTACAAAGACTATATGACTGAATAATGATGTTTTTTCCACTGTTATAAAAGTTTGATACTAAGACTTTTATTATTTTGAAAAAAATGTTCAAAATCCCATAGAAGTGTTTTTTGTTCATTTTTGCATTGGCGGAGCTTTTAATCCTGAGGCACCATTTTCTCTTTGACTATAAAGTGTTCTGTGACAAGGAGGATCTGACTTAAAGACACTACCACCTGTTAGGATTTTTCTTCCCTTTTCCTTGCCTGGCCTTGGTCAGCACTCTTCATGGTAGCCCTCTTATCAGAGGTAACACATATAGAGAAAGAGAATTTACAACTTTTTAATTTTCTTTTTACTTGTTAGCATCAGTGTTGTGATCATAAGCTCGGAATTTGTTATATGTGTATGTCAGAGTGAGACCAATATTATCTGAAAAGCGCTGCTTTTCTTGTTTATCCTAACATTGTTTCTCTGCAGTCAGGACTGGCTCTCTATAAATCAGGTCCAGCAAGAATATTTCCTTAACTTGGAATGAGCCTTCTGTTTTCTAACCTTTCCTGTCTTACTTCCAAAAGCCTTCAGAAGGCAGCAGGATTGCCTGGGAGTCAAGTGCAGACTCAGCTACTGCTGCTGCTGCTCAGATCTAGAGCCTCCTTGTTAACTGGGTCTGATTTACATTTGTATCAGAAGTTGTAGGATAAGGACATCCGTTTCTTTTAGAAATTACTTTCTGCCAGAGATTTGACTTACAGACTTGGGATAAAGGGCTAGGCAATTTGAGGTACAATTAGAAAAGGCCTAATTATTGGGCTAATAGACAAATAAACAGAGGTAGGTGGATCTCTAAATTCAAGGCCAACCTGGTCTACATAGTCAGTTTCAGTACAGCCAGAGCTACAGAGTGTGAGACCTTGTCACAAAACAAAATAAAATTATAAAGAAAAATTTTTAAAAATGTAAAGAGTATGAGAAAGAAAGGAAGGTGGCTATAATGATCATGGCACATCTTACTCATATGTGTAATTACTATTAAAAACTTAAAAAGAAACTAATAGGTTATAGTTTTGATCTGTATTTATAGAGAATATATACTTGTCTAATATTTAGAAGACATAGTTGAAAGACTTGAGACACCCTGAAAAAAAATAAGGTGATGACATCTAAAAGCATGTTTTTAATTTGTTTTAATTGGGTACCTTAATAATCTTTCCTGCAGAAACTTTAAGTTACAATAAGCCAAATGGAGACTGTACACTTTACTCATCCATCATCAAATTATAGTTAGCAGTAACATTCACAGAACATTTCTGCAGGTGCTATATCTTTTTATTTATTTAACTATAGGTTTAAAGTACTCAGGAAAAAAATAACAACACAACATTGATATAGTTAAACGATATAGCAATCATGTATTATAAGAAGTCTAGAAATTATTATTTAAATATAAGCAGGTACAGGTCAGTTCCATGTAATTCATGTACTGGATTTTATAAAGCACTTGAGTCTTTTCGTATCCCTAGGTGGTCTTGGTGCCAGGACCTAGTAGAAGGTCCTGCATAGTAGAAGCCACATCCCCACAGAAATGCAGTAAATAGCCTGTCATTTAACTAAAAGCAGTTCATTCCTCCAAAAGTTGAACAAAATTGCCCTATTATCCACCAGTTGTACTTCTGTATTCATGAGTTAAAAACAGGGCTCAGAATAAACTTTCATAGTCTGATATTCTTGGCATTCTTCATGATTGTAATAAAATTAGTATTCACAATTAGTCAAATGATCAAACAAGTATCCACCGATGATAAACAAACATAAAGTAAAATATCCATGAAAGGGTATGTTAGTGTGCCTTACATCTGCTCTAGTGTGAAAGAACCTTGTGCTAATTGAGTGAGTAAGCTTGAAATAAAACAGACGTTACAAGACAGATTCTGTATAGTTTCACATGTAAGGACCTAGGATGCTCAGCTCCAGATAGGTAGAAAGTACAAGGGCTTTTTGAGGATAAGGACTGAGTTAGAGAAAAAAAAAGGGGGGGGGAGTTTATTTGCTAGTTTTTAAGAATCAGATTGGTTATTATTTAACAGTGTCAATACATTTGACCCTTTAAAATGGTTAGGATCCTTATGTTATATGTGTGTTTAATGTATGGGATTATTTGAGTTCCCATTTACCTTTCTTAATTAATCTGTGTCTATTGTACTATCTAAAAACCACAATGTCAACTTATAATTACAGGCCAAGTAAGAAACGTAGTCTATAAAGGTGCGGTAAAACCTAAACCCTTGTGGGCCATTGTTTGCTTTTCTCACAGCCTTTCACCTGACTATGGCATTTGTTTAGCCATTTGTGAGTTAAGTTCTTGACCTACTCAGCATGGTTTTGATAGACATAACTACCTTTTCTTTTCACATTTGTATTTCCTTACTTTGTTTCATGTAGTTTTGTAATCATACAATTAGTGCAATGAGTGTGAAAGTGCAGTTAGTGCAAAGCAGATTTTGGAACTAATAAAACGTGCTTCAGCTGGGGGTACAAACACTGAGAGAACAGCTGCTAAGCCAAGAGCATGGTGGAGTTTGCTGTGAGGATCACTTGTTGTCATCCATAGAGAATAATAGAAGAGCA
>CM052706.1:46763209-46814023 GCA_028551405.1 Uromys caudimaculatus
CTTTCTTTCTTTCTTTCTTTCTTTCTTTCTTTCTTTCTTTCTTTCTTTCTTTCTAACTATCTCTTTTTCTTTTTCTCCTCCTCCTCCTCCTCCTCCTCCTCCTCTTCTTCTTCTTCTTTTTTTTTTTTTTTTTTTTGGTTTTTCGAGACAGGGTTTCTCTGTGTAGCCCTGGCTGTCCTGGAACTCACTCTGCAGACCAGGCTTCTTATGAACTGGAATCCTGTAATACTGTTTTTTCACTTAGTATTTTAATAGACTGAATGTATTCCTAAAAATTCATATGTTGAAGACATATGTGCGTGATGATTTTTATAAGTGGAGGCCTTCAGGAAAGGAGCTGATCATGAGCTGCTTATAGTCCTTATAAAATAGGTCACAGGAAGAAGCTTCTTGTTCCTTCTCAGTTAAAAAGCAGTCATCAGTGAACCTGGAAACATCCCTCTAGCTAGCAGATCTTCAATATCTAGAACTTGAGCTTCCCACCTTCCAGAACTGTGAAAAGTAAATGTTTGTTGTTGGGACTCAGCCAGAAGAAGTTAAGGCAGTTGAAAACAAGCATCGGCCATGAGTATAAATTTGAAAAACTTCCCAAGGTAACCCATCATACAGATACAGGCCTGCTTTCTCACTTACTATGTGGCATTTAACTCATTTATTAGTAATTTAATATTGACTATTTTGTGTATAAAGTTTTATCTGCCTTAACTTACTTCCTAATTTCTAATAATTACATTGCTTGGTTCAAATTAAGGAGACTTTTAAAAAAGGTTCTCTAATACATATATGTGCATGAGATTATTCATTATTTTCTCTGTAGATTTTGGGTTTGGGAAGTACCCGTGTATAACACACGCGGTGAATTCTACCTGATAGCACACTGAACAGAGATCCAGTGCTATCTTTTCTGAATCCTGCCACTCGTGGATTCTGCTCAGCCTTTTCTGTACCTGCTTGATTGGTTTAACTTATTCATGCAGCATTTTCTCCAAGTTTCTTTCCTTCTCATCTTTGCCTGCCTTGTGTCTGCCTCTTTTATGAACACAAGTAGTCTTTGTCTACCAGTTTTGCTTTTTCAAATACTTTTAAAGAAATTAAACAGCCCTGAGCAGAACACATTGGCATAATTTCATGGAGCTTTTATTCTCTACTGTTATTTGTATTGTGCCATGTTTTTCTTGTTTTGCTAACTAGATTGGAGGTAAATTGTTAGGCCTATCAACAGGTACACTTTTTACATAAGCCCAAAAGGAGATCGCCAGAGATTAGGAAAATCATTACTAAGATTTAGAAATTTTTAAAAAGTTTTTAAAAGTTTTTTAAAAGGTTCACCATCTAGTAATCCTACGGTATTTTTAATCTTTTATTCAATAAACATTTATACATGATGTGCAGTATGCTAAGGACTGGGGATCCAGAGGAACATCGTGGATAAGATTTCGCACGCATAGATGTTATATGTAATAAAACTGTCCATTACTTTAGCCTTGCTGATCTTAATGTGCTGCATAACTATAATAGTATACATTATTCATTTTTAGGCCACATGTTAGGCTAAGTCTTACCCATAATAAGTTCATGCAGTTGAGTGATACGGACTTAGTTCTTTTCATTTTGCAGGTGAGGCATCTGAGGCTCAAGACAGTGAATTTACACTGGCTGCACAGTTACATCGCAACTCCACTCTGTGTGGTTTCTCCGGCTGTAATTTTGTAACTTCTGACTCCAAGTCCAGGATTTCCCTTTGTTCTTCTCTGTAGCTTTATGTCTATCTGTGCTGTGCTCAGAGGTGGCTTTTCTCTCTTAATAGAACTAGCCAGCCTGTGGTTAGATCTGTTAGGTCTTTGTGATATAAGCTTAGAAAACAAAACAAAAACCAACCCTCTTCTCTATAAAATTTTTCTAAATAATTTAAGTTACATACCCCTTTAAGGTGCTTAAACTGTTCACCCCACACCCCACCCTGAGGTCTTTGCTGGTAAACAACATATTGCATTATTTTAGATGTCTAGAATATTTACTGTCTCCGGCACTATTGGTAAACAAAGTGTAGGTTGCTTGTAGGCTTTGGTTTCAGTTTTGTTTTGTCTTTTTCATTTGTTTGTTTTACTATGGCCACAGAAAATGCTGTCCTTCTCAAGATCAAAAGGATAAAAAGGGCTTAGGAGATTTCTCAGCCATTAAAGGTGCTTGCCCACAAGGACCAGGGTTCAGATTCCGGAATCCACATAAATGCAGGGCATGGCAGCTTACCTGTATTTATATATAATCTTAGAAAATGAAGATTAGAGATCCTCAGAACAAGCTGGCTAGCCAGACTAGCTGAAAATCAGGAGCTCCAGGTAGCAACTAGTAATTGGTTATATACAAGGAGGTTGATCAAGTAATTAAAATATATTACAGATTGATGGTTGGTATCTTACTTTGAAGAAGAAAATGATAAATATGGAAGAAAGGAAACCAGAAAGAATCTTAGTGTTGGATGGAGATCTTAGTTTGAATTCATAGTTTAAAATACGTAGTAAGAAACACAACTATAGCTATAGATGGGGCATGTGAGGATGTGTATGTACCCTGTGTTACCCACTGTCCGCTCAGGGAGTCTCAAAGCCGCAGAACCCTGGCACCATTCCTTGTGTCTAGATTTTGGCATCTACATACCATTCTCTATCTAAAGGAACCAGCACTCCCCAGAAATGTCTGAGTCTAGGGCCATGGCAGAAGAGTAAAAAGTAAATGAGGAGCATCCCTTTTGTGAAGAAAGGATGTGCTCAAAGAATGATGATAGCTTCTCAGGCCTGGGATGCCACTGACCTGATGCACTCTGAGAGGCAAAATCCAGAGCAGTAGCTATAGATTTATAAGCCCCTGTATAAAATAGCTAAGTCACGCTGATGTAAATTCAACGCTTTATGAAAAATAGAATTCTTACCTTTCAATGAAATACTTACAAGTTACAGTTATACAAGGTAGTTTTATAGTTGGTAAGTACTCGCAGATACTATCTTGCTTGATGCACTGACTGTTGATAATTCAGATTCACTTCCTATCTAACAGAATAAATACAACAAGTCACATCACCTGAGATGCACCTCCAAATATGCATAGCCTGAGCTACTCTGGAGGAAAGCTCTGACAAATTGTGAGATGTTTTGGCCTGTGACAGCAAGAACACATCAGTTAAGAAATTTAAAGGAGTATAAAATGGTACATGATACTACTGTTTCCTAAAGAGTTATTTATTACAGACCATTCAAGCAATATCTGAGAGTTAAACAGTAAATATATATAGGTTAGATCGTTTTAGTCTGTTGTACAGTGCACATACGCACATACATACTGAAGGTGTTTGAAAACAGTAGAATGATATCTACAACTGACTTTTAAAATGGTACAGAAAGAAAAGCTTCCTTCCTTGTAACTTTTTTGTTAAGTTTAGGACTTTACAAAATTAAAACAGCAACCAAAAAGATTGTTTAGAATCTGAATGGGAAAATCTTTGAATGAGTTTTTAAGATTGATGTTGGGAGCTGGAGAAATAAAGAGCTTGCCCAGAAATAATGATATCTGAGTGCAGGTCCCGAGGACTCAGAAAATCTTGGTGTGGCTGCGTGTGGAGGTCACCTCAGCACTTGTGTGTAGAGTAGGGGTAGGAATAGGAAAATCTTTTGAACTCAGAGGCCAGCTAGTGTGGCTAAATTGGTGACCTCCAGATTTCACTGTGTGCCCTTACCAAAAAAATAAGATAGAAGGTGATAAGGGAAGACACCTGCCATCAACTTTGGCTTCTGTACACATGTGCACATGTACACACACACCATCAGCACCACCAACACCGCCACCACTACCATCACCACCAAAAAATAAGTAACAAATAAATTTAGTAAAAACAATTATGTGTTCATGAATGAAGAACAAAAACCCTCTTCACCTACATTAGATTCTCCTGCTAGAGACTTATAAATAGCCCATCTACGGACAATAACTAGCGAAACAAAAGTTTACTAATGTGTATCAGACTATAGCATGTAGGCATCTAGAGATCAGAAATTCAAAGAGATGGCTAGAGCTGCCTCGCTAGTGGGAAGAAAAGACACTTACGGAAGCAGACAACTTCATCTGGGTGTGTGCCTGAGTTCTGTATGCAAAAAGAAATTAGGGTTTTCATATGGAGGTTTTTTGAGAGATTCTGCTTTTAAACAGATAAATGATTTCAAGAGTTCATACTTTAAACATACAATGATTGTGTCAGAGTCTCACCCAGGCTGGCCTCAAACCCTGAATTCCTGTTACAGCTTCATAAATGCTAGGATTACAGGTGTGCATCCTTCCCCAGTACAAAGTAATTCTTATGCCTCAGTGACCTGCTTTCATGCTGTGTGCTCCAGTGCACTTTCGGTGCTCTGGAAGTTGTCCTCAAGTTGTAGTCTCTAAAACTATTTGTAACTTTAAAATGATATATTAATTATGGATACCTCTTACATTTATATTCTCCACTTAGTATGAACCGTTTTCCATATAAATAAAGTGCAGAGCTTTTATATAGTACGGTGAGGATAATCAGTAGTGTCATGAAGTTACAGAGGAACCAGTACCAAAGGAGAGTGTAGCTGATAGTCACAACCTTCTTTTTTAATTTTTAATGCTTTGTCACTGTGTTTCAATATTAAGTAAAGTTTAAATAAAATTAACTAATGGATCTGTAAATTTATTATGTAATATTTTCCTTACATTATAGAGAGCTCTTGTTAAAATCACATAATAGCCACTGTATTTATAATAAATTTGAATTTAAGTTAGAATAACTTCTAATTATCAAATTCTCTCAATTTATAAGGGATTTTAAAAAAAAACACAAACATATTTTAAAAGCCAAAGCTTAGAACTCTAAGTAATATAACATTTAGTTGAGGAAGAACTTCCAAGACACAAGGGGGCACTGTCTTTCCATAATCTGAATGAATTTTACCTAGCTTTTTGCTTACTGTTAATGTTCTTCTTTGCCCAAATTTTTCTTCATAATCATATAAGCTAAAATATTATTTGGCTAAAGCTACAATCCTCAAACCCACTGTAAGCTTTCCTAGTTTACAATTGACCATGCTAGTAGCAAAATGCTGAACCTTTTCGTGTATTTACATGAATTTGAAAAGGGCGGATGATATTCCCATGGGAGGTGGTCAGCACACTCAGCTGTTGCTGTTTGGGTCTGGATAGGGACTGCTGTAGAATAGTTGGGTCGCTCTGGGGAAATAGAATGCCTGTGCTTGCAGAGGAGCGGGATAAAGACTGGACTGTTCGAGCTGCAGCTGCATTTTCCATCAAGTACCACGTTGGTGCTGATGACTGTTTTGTTTTTATTGTCATGGAAACTTGGATCTGTAGAATGGATATTCTATTCATCTGGGAAAATAGCAGTTCCTTGCATAAAACATAGGGCCTTCCAGAGCAGTTCCTAAAATAGATATTCCCTGAGTATGATCCAAAAATTTGAGGAAGTAAGAGTGGAAGAAAGCAGTTGTCTGACCACTCATTCAGAATTAGCAGAATAACTACATTAAACTCATTACTTTCCAATAGAAATTTGAAAGGCATGGCATTTATTTAAAACCAGTGTAATTGCTATCTGCCCTCTAGACATTTCTCTTGGATGTTAAGATCTATTGGGAATTCTGAACCTATGTCCTATTAAGCAGTTGCTTAACAAACAGACCTTTTAACTTCATGCTGCTTATCTGTTATAATCTTCCACTCAAATATCTTTAGTCATTTAACATTTTTAAAGAGCTTTACACAAAATGAAGAAATGTTACTAGAATTATTGTTTGGTTTGGGAATGGAAAGAAAGAACAGAATTAACAATGAGGTCAAGAGGTGCAGTGGTTCCTTATACATAGCTTTATAGAGTCATGAATGGAAAGGAATAATCACAAGCCATTTTCTTTGTAGTCCAAGGGAGTTCTAATAATAATGAGGCCTGTGTGAGTTAAAAGAATTTTCAAACTTATATTAAGAAAAGGGATAGTTATGTTATGATAGCTTATTGAAAGTTATTGGTTACAGAATAAGACTTTTTAACATCTTTTTTAAAAATGGAGAAAGAAATGTCAGAGTGTCAATATTTTACATAGAAGAGTCAGTAATAACCTATGACAGGAAGTGTCATTTGAACATGAATGTTCTTTCCAAAGAAATAGCTTGCGCCAAAGGGCTATTGAGCCCAGTGAACTTTATTAGCAGAGGATTTGAAATGTTGAAGAAAAAAATGACACAATACAAATCTACAAAAATGCTCAGATAGAAGGGCAGGGGAGATGGCTCCGTTGAAACGGTATTTTATCACACAGGCATGAGGACTTGAATGGCAAGCCCTTATGGTCCGAGTCCTAGGGATGTAGAAACAGGAAGATTCCTGGGATTCACTGGCCAGCCAGTTTAGCAGTTGTGCGATCTCAAGGACCCAGTGGGGCCTCAGACTATTGTGTGATGAGATCTCAAATATATTGGTCTACACTGGCTGTAATATTAATTTTTTAAGTATTAAGGATTTTTTATTTATGCATATATTTATGTGGAGCTGGGGTAGTTGTGTGAGGTAGTTAGTTGTATGTGAGTTCAGGTGTTTTTAGAGTTCATTGGCCTCATTTCCCTCTGGAGCTGAGTTATAGGCCGTTGTGAGTCATCTAATCCGAGTGCTGGGAACTGAACTCGGGTCCTCTGCAAGAGCAGGGTGTGCTTTTAATCACCGAGCTATCTTTGCAGCATTTTAAGTATAAGTTTTAGTATGGGTTTTAAAAATATGTTTTACAGAAAGTAATCGTTTTACTGAATATATATTATTTAGAATGAGTTCTAAATAATATAATTTACTAACACCTTATACAAATACCTATACCAAGAATTTTTTAAACTTGCACAACTACATGACATTGAAGCTAACTAACCAAAAGCTGATTGCAGAGAACTAAGAACTGGACACTGTGTGAGTGAACTAATGAGAGAGAACGGGGCAGTCTCCAGCTTTGTAACCTTTAGTAAATAACTACATGCTTCGCAGAAAATTAAATTCATAGGGCAAGTCGTTTGTTGCTCATTCACAGGTGTCAGCTCACTTTAGTGAGATTGTAGGTGCCATGTAAAGTATCTCTCGTTAGAAACAAGGATCTCTTTACAACATTTTAAAACAGAAGCATATAAATAAAATTCTAGATTTTCTAAGAAGGTGTGTTTGTTTGCTTGGTTGGTTTTGACATAAACTTCTTTGTCAAAATGTTACTGGATAGCTAGGATTTGGAAGGCAAACAGGTGAGGAAGGACTTGATATTTGCATTGGTTTCCTGAGTACTGCTCTACGTGCACATGAGACTAGGGAGAAATTCCCCCAAAAGGAATAGACTGAGTAATTGCTGAAACAAAGATAAAGCTGAAAAGAGTTTTTCCATTCAACCAAAATAGAAAACCCTCATATTTAGCAGGTGTCTCTAGAGTCTTCAGAAGGCTGTTGTGTTGGTAGAAGTGAATTAGTACTGTCCTGGACGTACTGCAACAAACTTAAAGGCAAGCCTGGGAAAGGGCTAAACTAATTCCAAGGCTGTTAAAGGAGTACAACAAAATATAGCACCCCAAATCATACATTTTCTAAGATGTAGCATTGACTTTTACATCACTAGGACATAAAATGGAGTGGGGAATTTGAAAAATATTTATCAGTAGACATAGCAAACCCAGAAATTATGTAGGTATGGAACCAACAATGAAGGATACTGAAGCAGCTATTAGAAATGTGCTCATCAGCTCAGGTATGAGAGGAGATGGGAGTGTGTGTGTAGGAAAATTAGAAACTGCCAAAGGAGAGAAATGCATGGAGTTTCTGAGTCAGAGTACGTTATCTGGAGTGAAAATGTGGAGGACGAGAGTGACTGCCAATTACTTGCAGAAGCAGAAACGTTTCTGATCCATCAGAGCTGAGTGGCAGGCATGTGATTTAAACACGAAGGCGAAGACACGTTTGGTGGCTAATGTCTATCTATATCTCAGTACTCAGGAGGCTGAGGCAGAGTTACTGCAAGTTTGGGGCCAGCTTGGACTACAAAGTAAAACTGTACACACACACACACACACACACACACACACACACACAAGGGCAGACAAACATGATACACAAACTAGGAAAAACAAGCATCACCCCACTCCCAACAAATAAAAGTAGGTAAAATGACAGTAATTTTGAAGATCTCCAGAGTGCCAGATATGAGCTACCATCTTTTCAGTGGTTGGAAAGAGCAATGGGAATCTTAGCAACAACAAATGTCATCACCAAAAATACATAAGTAAAATCAAAGGGTGGCTTCATTGTTGCTTTTGAGGTGTTTTTCCTCAAGCCTTCACTGACTCTCATAGGAAAGATAAGACTGAGCAGGGATCAGTTTCCCCAGACATTCATTTCAAAAGACTTGAGCTGCTGTTGGGAGTAGCAAAGTCTCTTAACCATGAGGCAAGTGCTCAAGGAAGAATGGGAACTTGTCTCAGACCTAGGAACCATGTATAGGTCTCATTTCTCTCAGTAAACCCAGGGTCAATTCAGGTATAAACGGGGTTTGGCTTCTACAAAAAGGAAGAAGGGAAGAAAATGCCCACAGGCACGGTTTTACAAGACAGTGATATTTAGTGCAGATTGTCAACTTTTATAGGATTTGGACTCACCTGAAAGACAAGCCTTCAGAAATACCTGTGAGGGATAATTATCCTCTGAGCATGCCTGAGAGGGAGGGTTATGTTGATAAGATTATAGAGGTGGAAAGATCTAAAAGTAGGCACCGTTTTCTCAGCTTAGGTTCTGGATTGTATAAAAAGGAAAAAGCAAGTTGAGCACAAGCATACGTGCTCCTGCCACCACAGTGATGAATCTTGTCCTCAGACTATGAGCCAAAATAAACCCTTCTTTTCTTATGTTTTTTGTTGTTATTGTTGTTGTTGTTTTGTTTGTTTGTTTGATACAGGGTCTGTCTATATAGCCTTGGTTTTCCTGGAACTCATAAACCAGGCTGGCCACAAACTCTCAGAAATCCACTGCTTCTGCCTCCCAAGCGCTGGGATTAAATGGTGTATGCTTCCATGGCTGGCTTTCTCTGAAGTTTTTGTCTTGTCGGGTATTTTGCCAGGACAACAGGGCAAATAACGAAGACAAGGACCTATAGGGCACTGAACCTGAACCAGAACAGGAAAGAAGTACAGCAGTAGAAACTAAAAAGTACAAAGAAAGAGCAGTGTGTCGCTTGGGCAGTGCAAGAGAGTGGGATGAGGGCTCACTGCCCATATTTAATGCCTTACGTATGAAGAGGGCATGCCCATCTCTTGGACTGGGCATCCTTTCCTATATGAGATATCAAATTATCTACATTATAACACAGAGAAAAGTAAGAGGTGAAAGGAGCAGGTATGGGACAGTGACTGGAGTATGGTGGCTCATGTGACCCCAGAGCTTGGGGCATCAAAACAGCAGAATTACACAAGTTTAAAGCCAGTCTGGACTGGTAAGTAGTAAGTTCCAGGCCAGCTGGGGTTAAGTGAGACCCTGTCTCAAAACCCAAACAAACAAAAACCCAGGTGGTACAGAGACAAATAGATCTCCAAAATTGCCCTCATCAGTAATACCACATTAAATGTAAGTTACCTAAATAACACTCAGGGAGAAACCAAGAATTGGCAGGGAAAGGTTTGTTCATTCTTTTTACTGTGCTTTATATATACGTTTTAAGAATAGTTTCTTCCCTAAGACGAGAACAAAGAAGCACATATATCTACATACTGCTCACTAAGGTCAGGCCGCCTTTGTAACTGAGAAGGGTAATCTGTATGTCCTTTTTCCATAATCTATAGTCAACAATCAGACTATACTGAAAATGATTTGGAACCACAAAGTCACATGTGCTCTCTCCTGGAATTGTTTTCCCTGAATATTTGGTAAAAGGGAATTAACAGGTTTGCATTCAAGCCTACCTAGCCTGTTGACTTTATTAAAAATGATTTTATATTATCTGTTGTTTATGCCTCTAATTCTTTTCAGATAATTCTACCACCTTGTATAATTTGCTTGGTTAATCTTTCTGCCCATTGTAGTTTCTGAACTAAAGCTACCTGTGGCTATATATAAATGGGTGCTGTGTGGTAGGTGGGTATACAGACACCTGCTCACCAGTGCTAAGGAATGGAGAAGCCTTTAGGTTTTAGTGAAGTTTAATGAAATGAAAGGCATAATGAATCACTGCATTGCCAGTTATGGTGGTGCGCTCCTTTGATCCCAGCACTTGGGAGGTAGAGGAAGGCAGATTTCTATGAGTTTGAGGCAGCCTGGTCCACAGAGCTAGTTCTAAGCCAGCCAACCTGTGAGACCCTGTCAAAACAAAACAAAACAAAACAAAACAAAACAAAAATGTTAAAAAACGTCTGGAAGTACCCAGCAATTCCCTTTAAATTCTTTTCCTTGATTTCACTTTCTTTCTCTCCTATAATTGACTTTTTTCCTCAGGCACTGATACTCATTTCTTTTTTTTCTAGACAATGGATTTTGTTGAAAAGTAATTAGGGCTTGATCAATAGTTGCCCTGTTGATATGGTGCTCTCTCACCTCACCTGCTTGCATCAGGCTATTTCCCAGCACCATGGTCATGGTAATACCCACTTATAATCCAGCTCTCAGAAGTTGGGGGCCAGAGGACCAGAAGTTTGGCCAGCCTACATAAAACTCTGTCACAAAGAAAAGTAATTAAAATTTGAATAGCTTTTCTTTTGTTTACCACTGTTCTAAGCATTTTATATGCCAGTACATTTTATTGTTGCAAAAACACAGTGAGGAGGCTGTTTTTATTCCCAGTTCACATTAGCTGCACCTGAAGAATGGAGAAGTTCCATCACACAGAGTTACTGCAGAGCTCCATCATACATCTGCTACAGAGTTGCAATATCAAAGGCTGGTTTACAGCCAGTGTCTTTTTGAGCATTGTCTGTCTCTTCATTATCAGGTTATCTACCTACCTTCCTGTCCTTCAAAAATACTACACTCAGATATACTAGTTTTCCACATTTATTTGAATAGCCATTTATAGGGCTTATTCCTCTTTTTATATTTGACCCAGGCTGGCCTCCAATGTGGGATCCTCCTAAATCTACTTGTCCAGTGTTGGAATTACAGACAGGTATTACTACACGGGGGGGGGGGGGGGGAGGAGAGAGAGCATAGTGTATCTCCTAGAGCTACAGTTAGCAGGTGGGCAGGTGGACGTGAGCCACCCGACATGGATGCTGGGACATGGATTCTAGTCCTCTGAGAGAGCTGCAAGTGCTCTTAACCACTAGTCAGTCTTTCCAGCCCTTTTATCACAGTCCTTTGTTTAACCATTTCAATTGGCATGTAAACTCTTATTTTGATAAATGTCTTATTACTCACAAATGAGCTCTGAATTTTGACCCATTGAGAAATTGAAACTAGTTTTTACTCATTTTTAGTTTGCACAGTTAGTATGACAGTAAGTCATAATGCTCTGTAAAAATGGAATTTGGTGTATCTTATTCTCAGAGTACTTGTTCTGTAGCAGTACTGCTATTTAATATTTAGCAGATCATAAAAGGGATTTAATGCTTTATTCTGGGCTTTCCCCATCTGTTTCAACAGGATGGTCCTCTTTTGATGGCTCTTTATCTCTGTTTTCCTATGGTATTCAAAGTGTGCTACTTTTCTGCGTTGTATGAAACCCAAATGAGAAAGTGCATGAACATGTAAAACTTTTCTTCGAGTGCAATGAAGTCTTGGTGGTTTTAGCTATTTTTAAAAGCAATTTATTAATGTATGAACATGGCTGCTTCTGCAGAACTGGAGTTATAGGGGGTGTGCACCATGATGTAGTGCTGGAAACTGAACTCAGGTCCTCTGAAAGAGCAGCTGGTGCTCTTACTGGTGAGTCATCTCTCTAGCCCCAGTGGTTTGGGTTATATTGGCGCAGAGTTTGCCATACTTAGTACCCCATGTTTGCAGGTATCATAGGTAGGATGTGTAGAACAGCTGCTTGCTGCTCTGCTTGCGTGCTCCATTTTCATCAGTGCTTATCAGCCACGTCCCTGCATTTCTTAACAGCTTATCCTCCCTCTTTACTGCATGCGGTATCCAAATTTATATCACACAGAAAGTAAGATGCCTGACTCACAGAGCTTTAGGGCCAACCAAATAGACTCCATTACAGTTCAAACTTGAGGTTAAACTACGCAGGAAGAGGAACTGAGACATAGAAAGAAGCTCAGTAACTTGCTCGTGTGTCACAGCCAGTACACAGCAGATACTTGATTCTCACCGCTCTGATTATGACCAAATAGTGAGGAATGGTAGCAGCTCCAATGAGTTCTTTTCCTTCAATTCTCACTGTCAAGAAACTTGGTAATTAGTAATCATTTATTGTTCTCTAATTTACAGCATAATTCTTTTATGCTGTTTTGCTTCCATGTGGCTATATAACATAAATAGTCTTGGGATAGAATCTGTCCCTGGCACTCAAATAAAAGTCTAGAGTTCAAGACCATTGTTCTCTGAACAAGTAGCATCTACCTTCTGATTCCAGAGTGCCATTAAAAACCAGACATCCATACTGACCTTGCCTGGTAAGATCATGGTCTAAATTAAAGAGCCAAAATACAGAAAAATTGAGATTTTTATTGAATAAGCAATAGTGCCTTAATATTCTGCTCATTTTATAATACAAGACATTTCTGAGAGGATCACTGATAATGATTTGATAGGAGCAGAGTCAGTCTGTGAGGAGGGGGAGGAGCAGGAGGTTTTCTAAGTGTATGGTTACCAAGATATGTTAATGCCAGAAAAGAAAGTGCCAAAAGTAATTGAATTTGAGAATTTGCTCCTTTTTCAGCCTTTAGTCAAGTTATTTGTTGATGAACTGTTAGTTTACTTTGTATTTCCTTTTTGGCATTTGGGTTGTCAGCCTAGCCATAAGAGCTTGGCCATCTTTCTAACCCCATATTTATTTCTTTCCCTGTGGATATGGGTAAAATGCTGAGAAACTTGAAGTTACTAAATCATTTGTTGCTTGAAAGCCACTAATTAAAATACTTTAAGATATAAATATTATTTTATTGTTTCAACAAATTAGACATTTATGACATTTTCTCTTGAAATGTTGCCAAATGACAAAGTCTTAATCCTTTATTCTGTTGGATTGCTATAAAAGTGAAACTATCTTTTCTACAAATTTAGACATGTAGTTGAGCAAGTGCAGAGATATACAGTGAGAAAGCACACGCAAGTTCTACTACAGGGACAGTGGCAGTGCAACATGAGCAGTGGGTAATTGAGCACAGTGCTTTCTAAGACAGTTTAAAGATTACACATAGTGTAACACAGAGAGTTAGGGAGATAGCTCTGTTGTAGAGTGAGGGATGACAGTCAGCACAGAATGCAGTGAAACAATTTAGAGAAGTGAAGCTTAAGTTTTGTGGCACATATAATGTGCACCTTTTTATGTTTTTGGAAAATAAGGTAGTGCATAATTTTAATAATAAAAATTGGTAGCTTGTGATAATTTCTTACTGTCTACTCACTTCACCTTTCTGTCTGACTAAAGGCAAACTGTCTCGTATAAACTGCTGTATAATCTAATAGGAGAAGAAAGGGCATGGTTAACAGTTGGGTTGGGGAGTGCTTGCATCTTGAATGACTTCATTAAGAGGTCATGTCTAAGGAACTTCCCAATTAGCCCATCTTTGAGGTCCTGTGGAAGTCTTGCCTAAGAAGCTGTTTGTAATCTATTGGCTGGTTAGAACTGTAACAATACCTGGGATCTTTTAAATCACTGAGCTCTGCAGGGATTCTCTTTATCTGAACTCACACTTGGCTTGGCCTTTGCTTTGCCGAGGCCTCCTCTTTAGTAGCTGAGTGAGTGATTTGACATGGAATGAACAAAAGGAGGGCACAGAGAATCCAGCATCTGTGCTGTTGGCACTGGGTACATAAGTGTCTTCAGTATAGTGGGTGGTGTGCCTAGCACAGATGCTCACCAATAATGCTTAAAACAAATTGTGAAGAAATAGATAAACATTTATTTGAAAGCCTCCCCCTCTTTGCGAAACCTTTATTTACTTTAAGAAATATTTTTTAATTTTTTAAAAATTATTCACTTTACATCCTGCTCACTGCCCCTCTTCTGGTCACTCCCTCCCACAATCCTTCCTCCATCCCTCCCTTCTCCTCTGGGGGGGGGGGGGTATCTTCCCACCTCTGGCAATTCAAGTCTTTGGGAGGCTAAGTGTTTCCTCTCCTATTGAGGCCAGACAAGACAGCCCAGCTAGAGGAACATATCCCACATACAGGCAGAATGCTCACATTTTAAAAGAGAAACTGCTAAAGTAAAAACCCCTTTTTCTATAAGATTGAGCAAGTTGCTACCCAAATGAGGTCTATGATGGTAGATAGTGTTGGCTTTAGGTCTTTCAGACAAGAATTTCCAAGTACTTTATAAATGTTAATTAAACTAAGCAGGCCTGTGTGCGGTGCATGTTACTGAGTTGATTTTCCTAACAGAATGAACGAAGCCATTAATGGTAAATGGCGTGTATCTTGCCTAGTTAACTTAAAAGAGAAGCAAGAGTCAAGAGACTAATTTAATAATCAGATTTCCCAAGTCTCAGGCTGGGTGTGTGGCTCACACATAGGAGTAGAATCCTTAGTACTGCCAAAAGAATGTTCTGCTTTGTTTTGATCGTCTCAGGTCTTGCTCAGTTATACCCAGTTGCATTGTACAGTTGCCCGTTATGTAAGACAGCACCTTATGTTTCTTCACATGGTTAATAAGAGTCATATTACATGGAATTGGCAATAGGTCTCATCCATAGGAGTGGAGGAGCAGCCTGTCTGTCCACAAGTGTTAGGTAAATGACTTTTATATGTACCCAAGGAGAAAAGAGTGGTGTGTTCAGAAGACTGTTAGCAATTTAGATTTGTCTCCAAATGTTTGGATTTGACTGTCAGGATTTTAATATTGTTTCTCTGAAAAGCAAATATATGAAAACTCACATGATTTATGTATTAAGATGCTTTAAGTTTGAATACAATAATGTTGATAGAAGTAATTTTTTAAAATATTCATATTCTTTTTTTTTCTAGGTTAATATCTAGGTTTATACTGGATTTTGTGTGTTTGTATGTGTGTGTCTTTGTCTTTGTGTGCCTATGTGTTTAAGTCTTAACTGCTCATAGGACATGGAAGGATTTATGTAGTGGTGAATTGAAATTTGTGGTTGCAAATAAGTACAACTTATAAAAATGAAGAGAAATAATAACTGGCTTTTACAATACAAACAAGGAAACTTTCTAGTTTATGTCTGCTGTAATTAGTAATTAATTGGCTAGAAAATTTCAAGGATCCAGAAGTTGCAGAAATGAAAGCTTGGCAACCTAATATTGTTGTTGCTGGCCTTTTCCTCATCAGCTAGTAGTAAGAGAGCAGACACCATGAGAGTGTGATAGAGCGGACTTTGCCAGCCCTAAGATAGAAATGTACAGGAGGAAAGTTTTCTGACCTGTCTCACAGCTACCATCAGCTACTTTTTTGATCACCTCTTGGTATCAGGATTTCTAGTAGGAAAAACTAGTGCTAGCAGTGATGCTTTGCAATTAAGTAAAACAGTTGTCGTATTTTTGGGTCCAGAGTAGCTAGTCAGCAAGTTCTAGTTCCTACCACCAAGCCCACAGTAGTCCTGCCATGTTGAGAGGAGAGATGAGAAGTAAAAGGGTGCTTTAGCTGAGAAGTGCTGTGGAGCCTATAATGTAGGTAGGAGGTCAGGTTCCTCTCTCTTTATAATGTTTCCAAATCTATACATGCCTTAGATAGGATGTAATATAGCTGAGTGGATTGGAGAACTCAGCAGTACTGAGCTGATGTGGAGACCATGCCTTTGAACTTCAGATCATATGTTGTCTTTGATAGATCCTTATAGTAATACACAGCTAATATTATATACAGTCTTGATCTGGAGTACATGAAAACTCTGTCAATAAGTAAGTGACAATAAAAGACAAATAGATACCCTTGACTTCAGTTGTCTCTGCAGTAGTATTTAGTTTCTAAAAAATGTCCACTGCATTAATAAATAAGTTCACATGTAAGCTAATCCTTTTACTTAGCCTGTTAATAGTAAGCTCAGCTGAAACCTTTACAGTTCTCTGGACAAGATGCCTTATTTTACCAGTAGAAATTCTATTTTTAGTGCTTCCTTGCTCATAACAAGCCAACTAAGCTATGTCTTTTCTTCTGTCTTCTGTTGAGGGTCTCTTCTAGGAGAGCAGCCCTACTTCTGATCCCATGTTATACCATAGCTCTGTAAATCCTAAAGCACAGATCCCACACTCTATCAAGGACTCTATAGACAGATACCCAAATTTTGATCTGGATTTCAGATTCATTGCTTGCTATACTTTGACTTCAACCACCCACTCCTACCTCACCACCCTGGCATTCCCCTACCCTGGGGAATCAGCCTTCATGGGACCAAGGGCCTCTCCTCCTATTGATGCCAGACAATGCCATCCTCTGCTTCATATGTGGCTGGAGCCATGGGTTGCTCCATGTGTACGATTTGCTTGGTAGTTTAGTCCCTGGGAGCTCCGGAGGGTCTGGTTGGTTGATATTGTTGTTCTTCCTGTGGGGTTGCAAACCCCTTCAGCTCCTTCAGTCCTTATTTGAACTCCTCCACTGGGGACCGTGTGCACAGTCCAATGGTTGGCTGCGAGCATTTGCCTCTGTATTCGTCAGGCTCTGGCAAAGCCTCTCAGGAGACAGCCATATCAGGCTTCCATCAGCAAGTACTTCCTGGCATCAACAATAGCTTCCGGGTTTGGTGTCTGTATATGGGATGGATCCTCAGGTGGGGCAGTCTCTGGATGGCCTTTCCTTCAGTCTCTGCTCCACACTTTGTGTCCATATTTCCTCCTGTGAGTATTTTGTTCACTCTTCTAAGAAGCACTGAAGCATCCACATTTTGGTCTTCCTTCTTAGGCTTCATATGGTCTGTGAATTGAATCTTGGGTATTCCGAACTTTTGGGCTAATATCCACTAATCAGTGAGTACATACCATGCGTGTTCTTTTGTGACTGCATTACCTCACTCAGGGTGATATTTTCAAGTTCCATCCATTTGCCTAAGAATTTCATGAAGTCATTGTTTTTAATAGCTGAGTAGTATTCCATTGTGTAAATGTACCACATTTTCTGTATCCATTCCTCTGTTGAAGGCCATCTGGGTTCTTTCTAGCTTCTGGCTATATAAATATGGCTGCTATGAACATAGGGGAGTGTACTGGCTAGTTTTGTGTGTCAACTTGACACACGCTGGAGTTATCAAAGAGAAAGGAGCTTCCATTGAGAAAATGCCTCTGTGAGATCCAGGTGTAAGGCATTTTCTCAATTAATGATCAAGGGTGGAGGGCTCCTTGTGGGTGGTACCATCTGTGAGCTGATAGTCTTGGGGTCTATAAGAAAGCAGGCTGAGCAAGCCAGGAAAAGCAAGCAAACCAGTAAGCAACATTCCTCCACGGCCTCTGCATCAGCTCCTGCTTCCTGACCTGCTTGAGTTCCAGTCCTGACTTCCTTTCGTGATGAACAGCAGAGAAGTGTAAGCCGAATAAACCCTTTCCTCCCCAACGTGCTTCATGGTCATGATGTTTGTGCAGGAATAGAAACCCTGACTAAGGCAGATTGATACCAGCGAAGTGGGGTATTCCTGTGACAACCTGACCATGTTTTGGGGAAGACTGTGGAAGGACTTTGGAACTTTGAGATAGAAGAGCCATTTGGGATATTAAAAGCTCTGTGGGGTGTTCTGTAGGAGCTTGGAAAATAATGTTGACAACAGTGCAGAAGATGGAGGCCTGGCTTGTGAAATTTCAGAGGGAAGATTAAAGACTTTTATCAGGGCCATTGCTAGTTTGATTTAAGATTCTGTGGTTTTGGTTAGCTGGGGCTGAAGAAATCAGCTGTGATTAACGAGATACCAGAACTACTAAAGCAAAACCATTGCATTGCTGGGATTATTGATGCTGGTTAGCTGGAGCTAAGAAATTGGTGGTGATTAAGAAGAGACCAGCATCATTGAGGTGACATCTTCTGGGAAGTGTTTTCTGAGAGCACAAAGAGACTGTGTTCCAGAGATAGCCAAGGTTGTACCTTGTGCTGTGGCTGGACTTGGTAATGTATAAGAGTCACCCAGGTGGTACTGGTTTTGAATGCATGAAGCAGTCGTGAAGAGCAGCTGTGGCCTGGGCACTGCAAGAGGCCGCAGAAGGCCATTGGTGAAGGTGCAGCCTCAGTTGCAATTGATGGCCCAGGACTGAAGGGGTCATGCAAAGGACGTGAGGCTTGGCACCATGGTAAAGCCTAGTTGCAGCGGAAGACAGCAGTGTTTTGGAGATGCCAGTACCATGAGATGACCACCAAGAACAGCAGCAGCAGTGGATATAGGCATCTGGAGCCTAGAAGACAAGGTGTGTGCTACAAAGGGCAGAGCTGGAGAAGTGACTCAAGCCCTTGGAGGAATCCAGAAGATCATGAGTGGATCCCAGACATTGGACAGTTGGAGTTTGATTTTGCTTTTGATTGTGACTGTGCCCTGATATATTTTCCCTCCTGAAGGAAGAAGGTATTTTATTGGAGCCCATAGTTAAGAGACTTTGAATTTTTAAAAGACTTTGAATTTTAAGAGATTGGATGTTCAAAAGGAACTAAAATGTTAATATGTAAGAATTTGCAAAGACTGTGGAACTTTCAAAGTTATTTGGATCTTGGGGATGAATAAGAAAGTAAGGGTCGAGGCTTAATGGTGATGTGTTTGTGTGTCAAGTTGACAAGGGGTCAGTTTTATGTGTCAGCTTGACACAAGCTGGAGTTATCAAAGAGAAAGGAGCTTCCATTGAGAAAATGCCTCTATGAGATCCAGGTGTAAGGCATTTTCTCAATTAGTGATCAAGGGTGGAGGGCCCCTTGTGGGTGGTACCATCTGTGGGCTGGTAGTCTTGGGTTCTATAAGAAAGCAGGCTAAGCAAGCCAGTAAGCAGCATTCCTCCATGGCCTCTGCATCAGCTCCTGCTCCTTGACCTGCTTGAGTTCCAGTCCTGACTTCTTTTGGTGATGAACAGCAGCAATGAAGTGTAAGCTCAATAAACCCTTTCCTCCCTAACTTGCATCTTGGTCATGATGTTTGTGCAGGAATAGAAACCCTGACTAAGACAGTGGAGCATGTGTCCTTATTACATGATAGAGCGTCTTCTTGGTATATGCCCAGGAGTGGTATAGCTTTATCCTTGGGTAGTACCATGTCCAGTTTTCTGAAGAACCACCAGACTGATTTCCAGAGAAGTTGTATCAGCTTGCAATCCCACCAACAGTGGAGGAGTGTTCCCTTTCTCCACATCCTCACCAGCATCTGCTGTCACCTAAGTTTTTGATCTTAGCCATTCTGACTGGTGTGAGGTGGAATCTCAGGGTTGTTTTGATTTGCATTTCCCTGATGACTAACATGATGATGTTGAACATTTCTTTAGGTGCTTCTCAGCCCTATGAGTTTCCTCAGTTGAGAATTCTATTTAGCTCTGTTCCCCATTTTTTAATAGGGTTATTTCGTTCTCTCGAGTCTAACTTCTCATGTTCTTTGTATATATTGAATATTAACCCTCTATCACTTGTGAGATTAGTAAAGATCTTTTCCTAATTGTTGGTTGCCGTTTTGTCCTATTGACAGTGTCCTTAAGGCAGCAGTACTTAATAGAACTTTTAACCCCAATGGATTGTAGCATTTTCTACAAGTTGGCATTAAGAATTTCATAATCGAAAGATGGGGTTGCCCTACTGCATCATCAAGGGAAAGGCCAGGCTGGGGCGCCTGGTCCACAGGAAGACGTGCACCACTGTTGCCTTCGCACAGGTGAACACAGGTGCTCTAGCTAAGCTTGTGGAAGCTATTGGGACCAATTTTAATGACAGATAAGATGAGATCCGCCGCCCCTGGGGAAGCAACATCCTGAGTCCTAAATCTGCGGCTCGCATTGCCAAGCTGGAAAAGGCGATGGCTAAAGAACTTGCCACTAAACTGGGTTAAATGTACGCTCCTAAGTGTTCTGTACATAAATATATTACAAAATTTAAAAAAAAAAAGAATCTCATAATACCATTAGCTCAATTGTTTGGAGGAATACATCTAATATGTTTTCAAGGCAAAGTATCTTCTCCAGATTCTTATGTTTAGATACTTCTTGCTCAGATAGTCGCACTGTTTTGGGATGCTGAGGGATTGTTGGGAAGTAGAGATACCCTGGCAAGTAGAAGTTCCCATGGGCAAGGCCTTGAAGGATACACCACCCAATTTGGCCTCTGCTTCTGGATCTTCGAGGAGCTAAGACACTGATTGAAGCCTTACACTTGGACCAATCCTGACAGAGCAGCCCCCAGCTCCTTTGCCTTCCCTGCCATATGCATCCCCAGAAACTTCATCCCTGAAGTTGCTGGAATCAGGAATTTGTCATAGCAACAAGATCAGTAACTACAGTACAGACTCAGTCTCCTCTGTCCAGGGTATTTGCAGTAGAGCTGCAGTGATCCAGCTGCCTCTACCTCCTGAGAACTGGGATTACAGTGTCCACCACTACAACCATCTCTAAACTTGTAAGTCCTTGGAAAACAACTAGTTTCACATGGTGAAAGATAAAAGGAAAAAATACTTCTATTTCAAAATCTCATTTGAATAAATACTATTTTTATAGCAAGTGATCTGTTTACTGTATCAAAACTTGTAATGTGTAGTACTCTCATCTCTTATTAATTCTCATCCCCTCTGACTTGAATATAACTGTGAAAGGAAAATAGTTTAGGAATATTTATAGACAAAGGTCTAAAATTCAATTCTTAAATATTTATTATTATGAGGATGGATACACACATGCCATGACTGCACATATGGAGGTCAGAGGTCAACTTATTGGACTTGGTTCCCTCTATCCCTCTGACATGGGTTCTGAGCATCAAACCCTTACCTGCCAAACCATCTCACTCTGCCCAATTTTATATTTATGAATTATCAATCATTAAGATTATAAAGGACTTTGTTGATGCTCAGATATCCACATGTTCTTTTGTTCCCTTTTCTACCTCAACTTGTTTTAAGTTCTTTGTAGTACATTTGAGTCTGTACAATACGTTTTAGGTTGTTGGTTAGCTTTGAAGTTTTTCAGAGCCCGTTTTTAATTGATAAATAATTGTATTTATGACTTGCAATGTAGTATGTGTTGTTAATGATTGTATCAATTATGTCCACTACTAATGTTTAAAGGTAGGAATTTCTTGGGTAGGAAGGAGTTAGTGTTTCAGCCATGAAGTTGATACTATACTGTGTTAAGTGACTGTCTAAACAGACTGCCTTTACAGTACTGACATAATCTCCCAATTCTTTCTTGGCAAGTATATAAAGTAAGAGCTGTTTCCAGTGAAAACCATTTTTTAAAATTAAGAATAGGAACTATGAGAGATTTTTAATATCTCATAAACTAACATCATTCCAAAAAATGACATGCCTATAAATGTAGGTGTGAACTACCCTTAATTTTTTTCCCCACTGAATTTTTTTTTGTTTGTTTTGTTTTGTTTTTGTTTTTCAAGACAGGGTTTCTCTGTGTAGCCCTGGGTATCCTGGAACTCACTCTGTAGACCAGGCTGGCCTCGCGAACTCAGAAATCCACCTGACTCTGCCTCCCAAGTGCTGGGATTAAAGGCGTGTGCCACCATGGCCCAGCTGTGCTACCATGGCCCGGCCCCACTGAACTTTTTAAGTCATTCTGAATTAGCATTTCCTGTCTGTGTCTGTGATCCTCTTGCTTCAGGAAGGGTTTCTAGTCCATTAACTTCATATGCATATTTTTCAAATTAAAATTGCTTATGTTTAAAATTTATGATAAGAATGGAACTATAACTGGGTGTGGTGATGCCCACCTCTAATCCCAGCGAGATTAGTCCCTCTAATCTTGAGCAGCAGAGGCAGACAGATCTCTGAGTTTGAGGATAGCCAATAATCTCCTGGACAGCCAGAGAACTACAAAGAGGACATTCTCACCCCACCCACACACACTTCTCACCCCAGAAAGAATGAAACTGTGAGTTATGCATGCCTATAGTCAAGGCAAGATTGGGAGACTGAACCAGGAGGATTGCCATGATCTCAAAGCCAGCCTGAGCTCTATAGCAAAACTTGGTCTCAAAAAAGAAAAGGGTTGTTTGTTTGTTTGTTTGTTTGTTTGTTTTAAAGGGGCACAAAGAAAGGTGGAGAATATGTACTGTGTCCAGTGGCTAAGAGGCTCAGAGATAATATCCTTGGCACTTTGGTAATAGCTAAGCTTACTGCTACAGACTTTTGTGTATCTACAGTGTTATTAGATAGTAGGTTTAGAGTTATCCAGCATTGACTACTTGTGAATCTGACCTGTGTGTAAACTTTTAAAATTAACAGATTATCCATTTTACATTTTATTCAGCCACATGATGATAATATTGTAAAGTTCACATACTCTTTAAATCATTTGAGTAAATTCTCATCAAGGTAAAGTCACATTGTGATGTTTTACCTTGAAAAGGAGAAAAACATCTTCACATTGTTTTTTACTCCGTTTTTGACATCCTCATCAACTTGTGTTATCTTTGCTGAAGTCATAAGCACTATGTCATTGTGATGAAGTATTTAGTTATTATGTTTCCAAGTTTGTTTAACTGAATATACATAAATTATTAAAAACAAATGAGTAGGTACTGGAGAGATGGACCAGAGATTAAGATCATTGGCTGCCCTTCCAGAGGATCAGGTTTGATACTCAGCAACCACATAGAGTCTCAAAACTGTCAGTTAACATCAGTTCCTGTTAATCCAGTGCCTCTTCTGACCTCTGTGAGCACCAGTTATTAATGTAGTACATAGGCATACATATAGGCAAAATATTCATACACATGAAAATAAATAGATATTTTAAAGAAAAAGGATAGTATGAATGCACTATTAAAAATTAATACAGTAGCTGGAGAGATGGCTTAGTGGTTAAGATGTCTGTGTGTTCTATCTCAGCACCCACATCAAGCTGGGCATGCCTGTAATCCCAGTAGGGGCTGTAGTAGGAGGCAGGAAGATTTCAGGGTCTTATCGGCCAGCCAACCTATCTAAATCGGAAAGAACCAATTTTCAGAAAGAAACTCAGAAAAGTAAGCTGAAGAGCAGAAGATACCTGACATTCCCATTTGCTCTCTCACAAGTTCACACACACAGGTGCATACACGTATATACCATAAGCACAAGCACATGTACACACTTATATGATGTGCGCATATAGACTAAAAATTGCTGCTGTCAGTTGTGGGGGCTGTGAAATGCTCATTGTACCCTCAGGAGTTTCCAGGACTGCTCCTCTGCTTGGCTGCCTGACTTTGGAACTTTTTCTGTGTCCCAGAAGAAATTCTGAAGGAGAGTGCATCCTACTAGAAAATGCAGCAAGGAGTGAGGGGTACCTTTGAAACCTAAGTGTGACCAGTAGCCAGCCATTTCTGCCATGTATGCAATCTGGAAGAAGCTACATATTACGACATACAAGAACGTTTATTCATGACCCACAAAATTGGAAAATTTTTCAGCAAGGCAGTAGATAAACTGTGCTTTTATGTTTATAAGGAGACAGCAATAAAAAATCGCTGAACTAGTATCAGTTTATCTCAAAACTATAACATTGTATGAAACTGCAGATTTCAAAGGATGTATATTACATAATCCCATCTTTTTCAATGTATTCAAATAGTTACATGTATTGTTTGAGTGCATGAACATACATTCATTCACAAACTATACATGAGACTCACAGACAACACATTTATAATAGAACCTCATGCGTCGATGTTCAGTTATCTCTGTCTCTACTGTTTTCATTTCTGAGAGAAATAAAAATGTCCATTTTGAGGTAAATATGTGTGAATGTCCTCTGTGAGTTGTGTTGCTCACTATTTAGGTGTCAATTCTTTATTCTTTTGGCAGTATTTTCAGTGATGACACATTTATGATCAAGTATTTACTGAGACTAGAATGAATAGTTTTTAAGCTGAATTGATTGGCCATCAATGAAGTCTTTATACAAAGTTGTTTTCTTGGTTTTATAGGGAAAACATCAGAGAGAGGCTCATTTTCCCTGTACAGCAGAGACTCTGGATTATCAGGCTGTCAGGTAAGTTTAGTGAAGTTTACACTTACTTAATGATAGAGAAGATAGGAGTTTATCTACATGATTTCACCATTCTGTATTCATATAATTTTGTGACTTGTGATAGGCTTGTTTTGTTTTTAGCAGCTCAACATATCTTCTCTTTTCATTGTGCCATCTTGAGATGCTTTCCTTTCTTCATTTGAGATTTTCTTAACCTCCATTTAATTGGAGACAAAGTAGACAAAGTTTCTGTGCTTTCTAAATGCATCTTACTTCTGGAAATAAGCTCTCACATATTCCTACAGGAAAAGCAAATTGTTGATACATACAGTGAAGAGCATGTGATAAACACATGTAGCTTGAATGTGTTGTGCTGGTGGTTGTCTATTGCCATGAGAAGTGCTTTCATTTTATCATACAGCCCACCAAGTATTACAGGCCTTAGCTGGCTTTGTACTGGGGACTTTCTTCTACTCTTAAAGGTTTTTCACAGAGTGCGTTTTTGCTAGTGGTCAACTTTTTCACTGTTTTCTCATGGAATTCTGAATTTAGCCCCGCCCCTCAAACAAAAACAAAAAAAAAACCAGAAAGGCAATCTTTATGGGACTTGGTCTAATCTAAGCCATGAGTATCTTGAGTCGTCTTAACTATATCATACTAATAATAACACTCTGGTTAGTAATATCCATAATTACTAGCAAATACAACAAACAGTGATAGTCACAATTCGTGATTTGTTAAATGCAACAGCTGCCCCTTGAGTTAGACATTGTGGCCTCACCCCTATAATCCTAGAATCTGAGAGGCTGAGAGGCATGAGGATTGCTGAATTTGAGGCCAGCGTAGGCTACAAAGTAAGACCATATCTTTGAAATAAGTAAATAAAAATCCCTTATCTCTGGTTTCAATTACTTATAGTCAACTTTGTTTTTAAAATATGAAATGGGGCAGTGGTGGCGCATGCCTTTAATCCCAGCACTCGGGAGGCAAAGGCAGGCGGATTTCTGAGTTTCAGGTCAGCCTGGTCTACAGAGTGAGTTCCAGGACAGCCAGGGCTACACAGAGAAACCCTGTCTCAAAAAACAAACAAACAAACAAACAAACAAAAAAAAAAACTTGAAGTAAAATATGAATTGGAAAATTTCAGAATCAAGCTATTGGTCAGTTTTAGATCACATGATACTCTGAGTCGTGTGGTGAGCGCTCTAGAATGTGGGTCATTCCTTTGTATAATGTATTCGTCTACACTATATGTCTCCTCCCCAGTAGTCACTTAGTGTTGGTTCTCAGATTGACTATTGTGGTATCATCGTGCTTGTATTCAAGAAGCCCTTAATTTAGCCAATAATGCCCCAGCATGTAAGAATATTACAGCTACCACTTGGGATATCCAAAAGAAACCCTAAAATGCTTTCTTTGAGAGAAAAGATTAAAGTTCCCAACTTGATAAAGGAGGAAACTTATATTCTAACATTGCGAAGATTGCAGTGTTTTAAAATGCTCACAGTGAATCTTTTCAGCAACTCTTCATGCAGACCAGGGAATGTTCAGGGAATGTTTTCCTGGTTTTATATATACAAGCTAAGCTTGTATATATATGTTGACATATAATATATATGTCAACCTAAGCTGATGTCTGAAGTCTTTAACTATGGTGTGACTGTTTCAGTAAGAGCCTCTCACATTCTTAGTTTATGCTCCAGTGTCCTTCACTTTTAATGACTTATTCATCATGTATTCTAGGAGCCTGGAATTTACATGAGTATTAAAAGGGTCTGTTTGACAGCTGTTCACAAACATTGTAGAGATCAAGAAGTCCCATGCAAAGAGAACAGCAAACTTACAGAAGGTATAACAACAAAACACAAGACTTAAGATGCACATGTGAGAATGATATGTTTCTAAAACCTTTACATCACAAGCTATCTATGATCCTAGAGAGGAGCTCCATAGTATAGTAAAGCAGTGAAAAGGTCATACTACAGCCAGGACAGACAGCATCAGTGAAGACAAAGGGGTTCTTGAAACCAGTAAAAGGGATTCATTGCTGCGAGAAGAACAATGGTTCTGCTATTTATTTCTGTTCCCAGCTCTTACTGTGCTGCAGCTGTTGGAGACATTATGGTGGGTAACAACAATTGATTTGAGTCCCGAGCGTAAGCTTGGACAACTCAAATTATAAAACTCAAGATGTTGTTGGGCATGGTGCTTCCTGTACTTTTGGCACTCCAGAGACTGAAGCAGGAAAGGCACCGAGTTCTGAGACTCCCTGACCCTTTCTTATAATAACTCTACCTTACAATGATGTTCACTGTGGTGATGATGAGCAAAGAGAAATGCATGTTAACTCTCATTCAAAGTAAAACTTACATTCCAAATAATGTGTGCTTTAATGCATAAGAAGTAAAAACTATGCTTAACCAATTGCTACTTTGTCATACATATTCTCAAGTGACAAAAATAGAAAGATAAGTAGTGACTACAAACATATCCAAATGCCACCTTTACTATTTTTCTTCAACTGCATACCCCAAGGAACATTAACTCTGCTGTTAATGTATATAAAATGTTGCTGACATTCTGCAAGATTCGGGCTAATTTAATAATGCCTGATGGGCCTTATTTGATGTAAAGATGATGTAATACTGCATTAGTAAATGAGTCTTCTCATATTACCTTCAGTCACAGAGCTGATGGGCCGTTAAACGGAAAGGGGTATAGTAGTTTTACTGGAAGTACTGATAGATCATTATGCAATTGAATTTTTAATTGATCCAGCACAGAGGCTAATTGGGTCATTTTTATTAAATTAATGACAGGCATTACCTTTTAAACTGCCTAGCAATGTGAGAATTCTTTCATCATTATGATAGTTTCTCTGATACTTCTTATACAATTATTTGTTTGAACAGCTTAAATAAAAATTTCAGAACCTTAAAAGATAGCAGTGTTAGTTTTTACTCCCCAGAAGTTCAAGGCTTTATCTAAGTTCATTATTAAACCCCTAGGAACAAGCAGTTTAAAAACTCAGTTAGCTGTTTATATATAGGCATTGAATTCAAAAGTGATGAGTAAGAATATTTGGAAAATGTGACAAATGTGTGTATACCTACTGAAAACTTAAAAATAAGTGAAGCAAACAATGTATAGGGTTAGAAATAAATTTATGTAAATGAAGATGTGAAGATCTTAAGTGCTGGAGAGATGGCTCTGCCATTGGAGCACTGTCTGCTCTTCAGAGATACCTGCTTTGGTTCTGAGCTCCCAGAGCAGCAGCTCGTACGTAACAACACACTCTTCTGGTCTCTGCACACCAGGCACTCAAGTGGCATACAGTCACATGTGCAGGCAAAACACCGGATACATGTAAAGTAAACATTTAAAAAATAAACAAACAAGACTTGAGAGATTTTTCTCAGCAGTGAACAAGATAACAGTACAAAATCTTAGTAATAGAACTAAATTAACTCAACAACTTGTCCTTATTGGTATTTACAGACCTCTATATCCAACAGTTGAAAATGTAAGTTTCTTTCAAGGGCATATGTTAGTCAGGAGTCATGAATATATACCAGCTCATAAAATCAGTGTCAATGAAGTGCAAAGGTTTGAAAATGCAGAGTGGGTGTTCTCTGACCACGTGACAGTAGATGCCAACAAAAAACCATTAAACCAGAAATGTTTGGCAACCATACTGAATCCCATACAGTGGAAAAGAGAAAGCTGGCTCTGAAAGGATGTTTCCTGACCTCCCTATTCACTCACATGCCAAGTATATAGGCACAAAACCACATAACAATAGCAAAGTAATTCTAAAACTCATGAAACATCAAGGTATAAGTTTAACAGAATATAAGACTTTAATAGTGAAGATATACAACACAACTGGGAGAAGTAAAAATCTGAACAGATACAGCATACTCATGGATATGAAGAGTATTGTTGGCATTTTATTTCTTCCTAAATTGGGCTATCAATTTAATATGATTCCAGTCAGAGTTCCAACAAACTTTATAGATACTAACAAGAATATTTAAAAGTTTGTTTTCAAAGATAGAAGATAGCAGTGAGATGATTCAGCAGGTAATATATTAGCTGCTCAGCCTGACAACCTGAGCTTAGTCCCTGGAATCCACAAAGTAGACAGAACTGACTTCTTACAAGTTGTTATTTGACCTCTATGTATGTTCACATGTTCCTGTGTACACACACAATAAATAAATTGCTAACTTTTAAATTAAAGACAAAGATTAAGAAGCCAAAATAGGGGATGGAGAGATGGCTCAGCGGTTAAGAGCACTGGCTGCTCTTCTAGTGGTCCTAAGTTCAATTCCCAGCGACCACATGGTGGCTTACAACCATCTACAGCAGGATCTGATGCCCTCTCTGGCATGCAAGCGTACATGCAGATAGAGCACTTATATATTAGATAAATAAATATTAAAGAGGAGGGGGAGGGGGAGGAAAGGCAACTGCCAAAAGCAAACCTCTGAGTTTAAGGATAGCCTCTTATACAGAGGGAGTTCCAGGACAGCCAGGACTACAGAGAAATCCTGTCTTCTAAAAAACAACAACAGAAAAGAAATAGAAACTGATGTGTTTATAAAAAGATAAAGAGAGGGGTATATGTTCTATGGGGGGTGTGGTGAGGTATGGGGGAAAGGGTGTCTCAGTGAGCCTATGCTGAGGCATCCCTTCCCCCTGAGGGACCAGCCACATGACGGTATAGTATAGAATAGAGTTTATTCAGTGCATAGGGAGGGGAGCTAAGAGGGCAGTAGAGAGAGAGAGGAAGAGAGTAGAGAAGTAGAGGCCGGCCATGAGCATGTGGAGAGAGAGGGAAGGGAATGTCAAAGGGAGGGGGAAAGGGAAGAGCCCAAGAAGGCAAGAGAGGAGCAGTAGGAGAGGGAGGGGGGCAAGCAGCCCCTTTTATAGTGGGTCAGGCCTACCTGGCTGTTGCCAGGTAACTGTGGGGAGGAGCATGCCTGGCTGTTGCTAGGTAACCATGGGGAGGAGCATACCTGGCTGTTGCTAGGTAACTGTGGGGAGGAGCATACCTGGCTGTTGCTAGGTAACAGTGGGGTAGAGTTTGGACAGAATGCTAACAGAAACAATTTGCAAGGGTGGACTTTCCTGCTGTCACTGTTTACTTCAAAGCAATACTAACAATAGAAGGACAGTGTTGTATTTCTATGTAGATGGACTCATAGCTCAAGGAACAGAGCAGAAGGCTGAGAAAGGGCCCCTGGATAGATGATGTTGATACAAGCAATTCAGTCTCTTTAGTGTAACTGTATATTGACGTGGGAAAGAGGATCTTTTATTTCTTATACTATATAAAACTTGTTTGAAGTGAAACTTGAATTTGAAAGCTAAAGTAATTAATACTTTTGAGGAGAAAATGTATATGAATGTTATCATCATGTATCCATCAACAAGTAAATATTACTTTACAAAAAAAAAGAGAAATTTTTATTTTATGTGTGTGTGCACGCACATGCATGCACCGTTTTCTGAATGTGTGCCACATGTCATGGGGCCAGATTTCTCCTAGAGATGGAATTAGAGGTGGTTGTAAGCTACCTAGTGTGCCCACTGGGGACTAACAGAAAGCACTCCTAACTACTCAGCCATCTCTTCCAGCCACCTAGGGATTCTTACAAAAGAGGTAGAAAGCATGAGACATGAAAGAAATATTGATGAATTGAATTTAACCAAACTCTCATTTTCCCCAAAAAGGACACCATCTTGTGAGGCTGCTGTGGTTTTAATCCAAGTTCTGAATGCAGTCATATTAGCACATTTGTAGCCCCTTTCTATGCTTGCATTCTGGGATAATTTTAAAACTATGATTATTTTTACTTGGAACAGATTGCAGAACATGAATTATTTCAGTAACCTAAGTAATTGTTTTAAGTTCTAGGTAGATTTTTATTTGTGGTCATTCTCTTATAAACTTGAAATTTTAGTAAATTTTTAAAGAATTTTAAGATGATTTTGTCTTTTATTAAGTGCTTTTATCTTTTATTCTTTTATTGAGTGGAAAATGTCGAAGAAACAAGTCAATGTATATTATAAGATTGTTTAGAACAAAAAGAAATGAATTAAGTATTTTCTTGTTTTACATTGTAAGTTAAGAATTGATTCCAGCACTTAGGAGGCAGAGGCAGGCGGATTTCTGAGTTCGAGGCCAGCCTGGTCTACAGAGTGAGTTCCAGGACACAGAGAAACCCTGTCTCGAAAAAAAAAAAAAAGAATTGATTCAAGCAACAAACTAGAAGATCTGCCATCCACAGGCTGGCAGAAACAAGCTATGTACATGTAGAAGATAATTAAAATTATTGAATAAAGTATAATAATCTCAAGTTATGTGGGTATAATTTGACACTGGAAAAGTTAATGTGATTTTGATATAAGGAAAAGTTTTAAAGGGATGTATAAACTTCCAAGGCCATATAAAATGGATTAAATTTGACGTAGTAAAGGGGAGGCATGTTGGGGAAACCCAGCCAAAGAATAAAGATTGTTAGGGTACTTGCTTATTTATATTTCTGCTGACTTATTTAGATCATAACAAATAGAAGGTGTCAATAATCTGTTGAGCATGAAAAATAACTTAATATGTGTTCTAGCAATAACAGCATTTTTGTTTGGCTTGCATAGAATATTTACTTAGTAGTGTGAGGTAGCTGAATTACAAGGAAGGGGCTGGCATAACTACCCAGGGAGTTTATCATTTATCTTGCAAGAGTTTTAGCATAAATGGAGGCATGATAAAAAAAAAAAGAAGGCTTCTTAACAATGTGAGACTCTGATATGGACGTGCGGGCGAGGACCAGAGACATGGAAACTGTATTGGAAATATCCTTGTTCCAGGCCACATGAAAAGAACAATGGAATGGAAGATATTGTTAAAATATTTTGAATGTATAACTGTTATTAATAATTCAAAATTATAAGCAAATAACTTTTTAAAGAAAAGTTTAAGTTACACACAATATAAATCCAGTACTTGCTAGTCCGAGGCAGGAAGATCAACATGTAAAGCTACCCTGACAACTTAGTGATTCTGGCAAGTCAGAGTTATATCATGGAACTATGTCTCAAAAAATCCAACAAGATAGTGGAGAGCTGCTCAGCAGTTAAGAGTGTGGAGCACCTGGGATTGCTTCTCAGTGCTGACATTAGATAGCTTACAGCTATTTTAACTTGGTCCAGGGGATCCAGTGTTCTCTTCTGGCTACCTTAGGCACCCAAACAAAACAAACTTGCACATACACACAGAGAAAGGTATACACACATAATTAAAAATAAAATAAAGGCATTTTTTTTTTAAAAAATCAAACAAAAGTAAAAGTTACCACTCTCCCATGCATATAAAAAAGTAACTTCATCTTATCAGTAAATAAATATGAAGATGATGTTACAGAATTCAAATGAGAATCTAAACAGTGATGGTCATAGAGCAAAAGTAGGAACTGAATATAAAGGCTAGCATTTTTTTCTGGGCATATAGGAAGTAGATGGGTTGAAGATGGTGATGCAGGCCCTTCTTCCATCTGCTAGACAGAGTTGTTTTTCAAGTCTCTTATTTTGCATTATTACTAGTAATTTATAACTTGTAGAATTATAAAATCACCACTAGAATGAGAACAGATAGCTTGCAGACATGCTAACTAAGCAGGCTAAACAGGCTGAGCCAAGTCTGCCTACTTTCTAATTGAAAAACGGCAATTTCTATTCATTACAGATTGGTAACATCTTTCTGCTTCAGTGTCAGAAATTGTCTACTAGTAGCACATAAGGTTGGGCCTACTAGATTTGTGCACTTTTTCTGTCTGGTTCTTTACAGAACATGCTCTGCTCTTGAGAATACTTTTCCATAAAAGTATTAAATATTTTTCCTGAGAAGACATATGTTTCTGATAATTGTTATAATCAGAGCCTGTCATTTGTGACCAGTGTTATACTTCTAGCCTGTTCTTTTCCCACGAGGATTAAAGGTTTTAAAGGACAGCAAACCTGTGATTGGTTGAATGAAATATCCCCCATATTCTCAGGCATGGAGCTGATTGGGAGGTATAGGAGGTGTGGCCTCGCTCCAGTCAGGAGGCTTTAAGAGTTCAAATAGTTAAGCCACTCTCAGTTTGCTGTCTCTGCTTCATTCTTGTGTTTCATTTGAGTGCTTCATTTCTGCTCCTGCCAATATACCTTGTTACTTACTGCCAGTTAATCAAAACTCATTCAGTGAAGATATTACAAATGATAATGTAAATTGCAACTTCATCATATGGAGAAGGTAAAGAATTTAGGATGCTTAATATTAAGTAGCAATAGGAGGGATTTGAGGGATAATTCAGTCAATAAAATGCTTGTCACACAAGCATTAAGACTTGAATTTGGATCTCCAGGACCCAAGTAAATAATGAGATATGGCAACATGTATCTATAACCATGTCAGGGAGATGGAGAGAGTCAACAGGGCCTGGCACCCTAGCCAATTGATAACCTAGCCAGCACGTAAACTCCAAGGCTCATGGAAAGTCTTTGTATCAAAAAATAAGTTTGAGAGCTGTAGAAGACAACTGACGTTTGGACTAGACACGTAACACCTGCATGCACACTTGCATATCCCACACAAATGTGTGCATATACCTCATGTACACACACACACAAAAGAAGTAAGCTCCTTGATTCTAATCCCCACTCAGTCTGAGGACTCTGTTGCCATTGAGGAAATCAAAGATTTTTCTGCTCACAGCCAGGAAAAAGGAAGCCAAATCTGATAAGAGCAAGAAAGAGTTCAGTCCTCACAACCCACACAGTAAAAGAAAAAAACTAACTTCAGCAAGTTTTATACACACAGACAGACAGACAGACACACACACACACACACACACACACACACCAAAAAATTAAATGAATGAATAAATAAGTAAATTATTAATGTTGAAAAATACTTTTAAAAAATCACGATCAACTCTGTGATCCCTGTAGTGACAAGCAAAAGGCTTTCTGATTGTTATTGGTGATCCTTCTAAGGCAGAATACCAGAAACTATTATTGATATCAAATTATAAATGAAGTTAATTCTTACTCTATTTATAACCAGCAGACTAAATACCTAACTTGTTAAACTCCCTCCTAGAAAAGGTTACAAGAAACATCTCTTCCTTCTTCAAAACCAAGGCGTAATTTCACCCTGGGAAGTGAGTAAAGTTTACTGGGCTTCCTTGCAGAGCATAGGTGAGAAGTTTTTTCAAGAGTGTGGGTGATTCTCCCCCCAGCAGGCCACAGCTAGAAAGCTTTTACCCAACAGGGATGAGAGTTTCCCCACAGCCATACATACAGCTGGAACTTCTTCTCTCCCAAACCTATGTATGCTAGCCCCTCCCCCAAGCCACATGCAGATAAGGAAGAATTTCATCCAGCAGGTACTAGGGAGCTACAGGGTACTCAGATAAAGGTCTTGTGACCCTTTCCTTCCCACTCCTTCATGAGCGGCCCAGTTTCAGTAATCCTCTTTGCAAGGGGATGCCGCTGAAATCACAAAAGATGGTGGTTGCTTGGCTTGGAGGACAGTCACTCACATCACAAAACAGCAAGTGATTAACTTTGCTATAGTGATCACATTTACAGGTCTGTTGAACAAGCTGATGTGCTGATGCATTGTGACCGTTACATTTTTAACCTTACAGTCATTATTGCTACTGCTACTTACTATCCAAGGAACTTGAAGCCTCAAGCAATGTCATCTACCTAAGACTAAATAGCTGATAATCGTGAGTGCTAAGGAGAGAATGGTTGAGGTAATAGGCTTTATGTTCTAGGTTTCAAAAGAAGGAAATGAAACCATGATTAAACTTTGAGATTAGGAAGAAAAGGTCAAGATACTAGGTCATCAGGTACAAGAGCACGTGAAGTAGGAAGGGAGGTGGCATCACTACAGGCTGGAGGCTATGTCACAGAGAATGTTGGACTTCTCTGCTCACTGTGCTGCAGTGCTCTTTTTTTTTTTTTTTTTTTGGTTTTTCGAGACAGGGTTTCTCTGTGTAGCCCTGGCTGTCCTGGAACTCACTCTGTAGACCAGGCTGGCCTCGAACTCAGAAATCCACCTGCCTCTGCCTCCCAAGTGCTAGGATTAAAGGTGTGCGCCACCACTGGCAGGCTGCAGTGTTCTCTTTTGAGGACTGGATTATTAGATTGGTGATTGGAGGGGCCAAGAAGGACGGGGAAGACACAACTCTCTCTTAGAACAAAGTTCAACTTCCGCTGTGGGAGTGCTCTCTTAAAGTAGCATATGAAAGGGTCCAAGACACACAGTAGTTAGAAAAATTTGAAGATCTGATCTATATAATTTAATCTGGGCTTAATGAGTTTAGATCATAGTAAAACAAATTCTGTGGAGAGAAATCTTAATGTATCAGGTAATAAACAGTTATAATTTTCAACCAATGAGAATTAGATTTTTGCAAGAGTTTCTTTTCAAGGAAAATCCTTTACCTGCTGTTCCTGTTGACTCTAAAAATTGACAGTTGTGCTTTTGTATATAGATTAAATACTTGAAACATAAAAAAACTTGTACCTACACAGTAAATCTTACATAACAAGTGATTATTATAGTTTCAAAGATTATTAACAGTTTTGAACACTTGGAAATGGCAAAGTAAATAGTACTTTTTTTTTTTTTTAGTGACTTTTCTCATTGCTGTGATCAAATACCATACAAGAAGCAACTTAAAGGGGAAGATATATTCGGCTCACAGTTAAGAGTACCTTCCATCTTGAAGAGGAAGGCATGGAAAGAGTATAAAGCAGGTCGTGATATCCAGTCAGGAAGCAGGGAAGGATGAGGGCTAGTACTTAGTTCACGTTCTCTTTTCCCTTTAAACAACGTATGTATGTATGTAGGATGTGTACAGTGTTCTGCCTGCATGTATGCCTGCAGGCCAGAAGAGGGCACCAGATTACATTACAGATTGTTGTGAGCCACCATGTGGTTGCTGGAAATTGAACTCAGGACCTCTGGAAGAGCAGCCAATGCTCTTAACCTCTTAGCCATCTCTCCAGCCCCACTTTCTCTTTTTTATTCAACATAGAATATTGGCTCATGAATTGTTGCTACCCACATTGAAGGTGGATTCTCCCTTTTCAGTTAATTCTTTACAGAAACACTATCATAGACATCCATGAATGTGTTTTTATGGTGATTTTTTTTAATCCAGTCAAATTGACAATCAAGATGTACTATTACAAGCAATAACTCATTGTTATCAACTGTTGAAATTAGACTACTGGAACAAGGTTTGTTGTACTTATACTTTCATGTAGATATGAAATTTCCCAGAGTAATAATCGGAGTCCAGGTATGGATTCGTAAACTGTTACATGTTACCTTCATGCCTCACACCAGATTGGGTTAGGTGTCACCCTCAGGAATACCACATAAAAGCTTTGAAGAAAAAGCTGCCCTAGAATACTATTGTGCTCCTGGGAAAACATCACAGGGCTCTTTTTAACAGAAAGTTTCTAAACTCAAATATTCAGAAAAAGTTGTTACTTGAGAAGAGGTGTCTTCAGGAGTTAGGGAGTATTACAGGGGCTCTCATTCTTTAGTGTGGGTTGGCTAGAACCATTAAACCTTCTCTCTGAGGTCCCAGTTCCTGGGATACAGCATGGACCAACACATCAAAAGAAAACACACTATGGTTATTAGCAACCCTATTTAAGTATGCCTTTATAAAATTCCTGTAGTAGTCCTTTGGAAGTGGGGATACCTTCCACAACCTGTAAACAAAAGAACTTTTAAAAGGTTGTCTTGTCATGTTTGTAATTACTTCAGTACTTAATATATTCAGATGCCTGCTCAGCTTGCCTTCTTCATGCAGCTTTTTTTCTAGGAAGAATTTTTGTTCTTTCTCATGCTTGGCAGGCATTTGACAACATATCCCGTGCCCTTCAAGAAGTTTTTCTTAATTGATATGCAACTTACATCTTTTACTCTGATAAATTTTCATTGGCTGGTATAAAATTTGAGAGAATGGGTGAAAGTTTTCATTAAAATTTCATTTCATTAAAACTAAGATAATAAAATTTCTCTTTGCTGCTAATACTTAAAGGAAATTTTAAAATTTTCAGTTGACATGCTTTAGAAACTTAACCACAGGTAAGTAAGTTTGTTTTCTTAAGCCAGAAATGGGTGGATTGCTGTGACAGGATGATTGTCACTATCTTCTCAAACCTGTATGACATCTAAAAGCATAGACAATGATAGCTAAAATTTCAAAGATTCATATTGAGAAAATAAGATTTAGAACATGTTGAAGAACCCAGCTAGTTGTAACTGGTGTTACTGACCCAGGATGACATTTGAAGCAGCTAGGCTTCTGTTACAGTTTCGCTATATATGCTCTCTTCCCAGCCCCCACCCTGAATTAATATACTGTCCAAAGTGTTGGTAATGGCTCGAAGCTATGCAGGTTACACAAAGCATTTAATGAAATCTTGTCTTAGACAAAACGCTTGTGAGGGTCGTAATTAACAGCTCGTTGTCTGCAGTTCTATTGATTACTCGTTCACAATGCTTTGTTCTCAGATGATAACCCCCCAGCTCGGTTGTCCCTGTCTGATAAGATTCCTGGACAGACTTCTTCAATAGCTTGTAGATAATTGCTAATACCCTTGAAATTTCAAAGTAAATTAGTTAGCATCAAAATACAATTATTTTATACATGTCAGTGTTTGCCAAAGTTAAAATTTATTGTAGTCTGTTTTTTAGTCATTTGTAGAAATCAACAGACTGATATATTAAGGCCCATTTATTGTTTGCCCTGAGTTCTCATCCTTTCAGAGTTTTCATTGAGTGTAACTTGAAATGAAGGACTTCTTGGTCACCCTGTAGTCACCTGTCATAATCTCTGAAACTTCAAATGGAGTTACAGTCAAACTACTGTGATTTTTATTCTAAAAATAAGAGACGTACACATAAAGGAAGAATTGTTGTAACATTTTACTAATTTTTCTCTGAGCATAGTTTTGTGTCTTGGTCATCCAATGACAGCAGGAAATGTGGTGATAGAATGCCAGGAGTGGAGCTGTTGCCCTGACAGTGCTTTGTCTCTTTCTCTATTTAGTTTAAGTGTGTTTCCTCCTTGAAAAGACAAACCTTTTGAACAGCTGCTTATCTTTATGTAGTGAGACTGTATACCATTTCATGAATGTAGAGGAAGCATGAAATTAGACATTGCATAGGCAATATGTAGCAGAAATATTTTGAAATATGTGACTCTAGTATTCTCAGTCTTATCTTCCTAGAATACAAATTAATGATAAAGACTCAGTACTTTAAGTTTTTAATCATAAGTTAATGCTTACTTTTTTATTTTTTTAAAGATGGAGTCTTACTCTCTAGATGAGGCTGGCCTCAGAGGACTTGCTATTTTCCTCTCATCTCAGCTTCCTAAGTGCCAGGATCACAAGTGTAAATCACCACTCCCATCCTGGTGCTTATAGTTTTTGACATAAGGCTAATTAGGCCCTTATTTAATTTGAAACTAGCAATAGATATTAGTATACTTAGTAAGTATTTGAATCAATCCATTTCATGGTTTAAAAAAAAAAAAGCGTCTGAAAAAGCAAGCACACGTTTACCATCTGCGTATATTTTCCCTTGTAAAAATAATGAATACCCATACTATTGCTGTGTGATCTGAATCCTTTCAGCTACTGTTTTGTGTAAATGTTCTTTTTCACTCCTATAAAATCACATTTACAATCTTCTCCAGTCTAACCAATAGCAGTTCACATTAAGAAATGATATTTGTCAAGTCCACTATTTTATTCCTTTACTTAACTTTCACGGCACATTTAAACTATAGAGCTGTCTTAAGTTCACATTTCAGAGCCAGCATAACTCTTGCCCATGGGAGGAGAGAGAGAGAGAGAACGAGAGGGAGAACAAGAGAGAGAGAGAGAGAGAGAGAGAGAGAGAGAGAGAGAGAGAGAGAGAGCGCTTAAAGATATATCTCACATTGATTCCTAAAGTTCTTGATAAGGGATTCTTTTCGCTGACTGATTTACATCCTGGAGGCTTTCTATATGACTTAGCAGTTCAAAGGATAACTTTTCTGTTGATTATTACTCATTGTTCAATACATCTTTTACAGGTGAAGTTCTATAAGACTATGAAAATGGTTTTTTCGTAGTGACATAATAAAAAATGAGTGCTATCTCATTTCAGAGTATTAACTCTTCCTCGAATAAAAAGGACAGCTTAGCTGAACAAAACTGGTTTGCCTGGTTCCCTATCCTCTGGGACATTAGTATTCTTTTTGCTTAAGATACCTCTAGGCCAAGATCAGTAGTAATCAATAGTGTCTCATTTATTTCAAAACAGGAGGAAAAGTCAATAATATGAGCTGGGAACTAATTTTATTTTAGGAGAATAAAAGTAAAAAATAGCTCACTTTTGCTTTGGTGTTAGCTACACAATTAATGTAACAAGGGAAAACTATATGATTTTATTGGTAGACTACCAAATATAAGGCTTTTAACATTTTGTTCTGTTTTTAGTCATATTTTCCATTGATTTATTGGGCATGGTTTTATTTATTGTCAAGTCCTTTCAGATGATATTGTGTCCTAAACTTGGTATTTCTTTCTTTCAGTGTAGAATGGGTCTATGTAGTCAGCAGGCTAAGTTAGCAATCTGAAGTGTTCAGGAAGCAATCTCCAGTGAGTTTCCTTGTCTTCCTCATGTAAATCATAACAGAGTATACACACTGCGGAAACGGGTATTGTGTGGTTCAGACAGCTGAGAGGAACTGCAGCCTCTGTTGTTGTTGGCATCAGTAATCATGGTGAAACAAGAAGATAGGGCATTTCCTGTCCAGGTTTGTCTGTAGTGAAGGAAAAATCTTAACATTTTTCAAGTAACCATTTTTCCCCATAAGCAGTTTGTCTTGTCTTTCATCACATAGTCTGTATACATTTGCAGTCTCCCAGTTTGCTCTCCATAGATAACTCAGCTTTAGGACTTAGTCCACGGAGTCATTTAGGAATTACTTGCATTTTTTTTCAAGTTAATATCTTTGTATATGTTAGTGAGAGTCCTTCACTTTGGGAATCTTGTACAAAGGAAGAGGCTTTCTCACCTGACATACATAAGATGTTGTAAAGTTTACTGAGATGTATATTGTAAATGCCACTAGTGAGTTTTTGGTGGTGTTTATTATCTTCTCAAGGCTTTTATTTTGAAAAAGTAGGGACACAAACAGAAGGTAGATAAGAGCATACTGCGTGTTACGTATTAGTCAAAGTTCATTGGTTAACATTTCACTTTTCAGTGTGTGCACACTGAGCATGTACTCCTGCTGAATCCTGGGAGAACATGTGATATTTTTATTTTGTTTTGTTTTTTCTTCTTGATTTGAGCTAATATAGCTTTAGTCTGTTATATCCTTTAGATTCAGACTCTTAAATTGTCACCTCTCCCTCCAGGGGTTTGCCACTCTTGTCTCTTCTCTCTCCATCTAGTCTACTTTAGCCATTGAGAATTACAGCCCAACAAGCTTGAATTCAGGGCAGACCTGACCTACTGAAACCTCACACCATTACACAGGACAAAAAATATTGTGCCCAAGAAATAGAAAATTAGAATACTATCTATCTTAGTTCTTTGTACATAAAAATAGACACACACAACCACAATGGTTTACAGAAGAAAGAGAAAGATGAAAGGAGTGTTCTGTGACCTCCTTCATACTTACACTGTGAAGTCTTGCTTCCCTAATGGCTGAGAGTTGTTGGTAATGCGTGCATGGAGAAAAGAGGAATGATTTGTTCAAACAGAGCATTTGCCCAGCATCCCAATCAGAATTTGAGCCTAGGGTGGCTAGCTCATCTTTACTTTTTCAAGATATTAGTATGTCTGCTTGGTCTCCTTTTACAAACATGAAGATGCACTTTCCTCCTCACCATGTAGATCAGTTCGTGCTTCTTCACCAGGACCATCTTGACATCTCCCAAAGATGGCCAAATTTAACCTATGTGCAAGTTTGCTTGTTTGTGATATTTTAGTTTATTTTATTATCTAAGCAAACAGATCTCTCTGAACTCAGCCCTTTAACACACTATTGGAGCCCTCAGATTAGGACTCAGAAACCATGTTCTATAAAGGGCTAGAGAGCTAGAGTTTATGCCTGGTTGGGTTTTGTTTGTTTTTTGTTTTGGGAGTGTTTGTTTAAGGTTTTATAAGAGAGAGTTCAAAAGTGTAAGAATATTGTTGCTCTTACAGCCGACCCTTGATTCATTTCCCAGCATCCACATGGTATCTCATAGCCACCTTTAACTTCAGTTCTAGGGCGTCTGACAGCCTCTTCTGAACTTTAGAGGGCACTTGGAGATGCATGTGGTACACATGAGTGCATCCAGGCAGAGCACCCATACACATAAGGTTTTTAATTAACAAAAGACTGTTTAAAAAAAATGTATGACAAGAACATTATAAAAGGTCTGATAAGAGACATTTATGTCTATCTCATATATATTTTATATGTTCAGTGAACAACTTCCTTTGTCTTTCATGTGAGAAAATACTGATAAAATTATCAGGGGCGGTCAGTCTGACATTGAGCAAAGAGCATATCCATTAAAAGAAATTTTTAAGGTTTGTGCCCTGTACTTTCAATCATGTGGAGATCATATGTTCCATATATTTCTGATCTTGCTATTTTAAAAAATGCTGCATCTGCCTGTCAAAGGCAAAATAAAAGAAAAAATTCAAAACAGATGTGGTGATTAAAATTTATATATAACGTCTGTGGAGACTGATTTCTAGGTCCCTGCTCTCAGACAGAGTATTATCAGAAGATTCATAGCTAAGAGTTTTGTTTGGGGGGGGGGAGGGATAGGATATATACGGTGTTTACATTTAAATTGTTCATTTTCTCTGGGTTATTTTTTTAAAGATTTATTCACTTATTATATGAAAGTACACTATAGCTGTCTTCAGATACACCAGAAGATGGCATCAGATCTCATTACAGATGGTTATGAGCGTGTGATAGCTGGAATTTGAACTCATGACCTCTGGAAGAGCAGTTGGCGCTCTTAACCGCTGAGCCATTTCTCCAGCCCTTCTCTGTTTTTATTATTGCTTATGGAACTTATTTTAACATAGAGTATGTCTTTTTTAAGTCTGATCACCCCTTTCTCTCCGAGTCAGTTGAATGTTGTATCTGTTGAATTTTATATAATTAATGCTAATTAATTACATTAATACTGTATAGTCTTTTTTGTTCACACGCCATAATATCTGGTAATTAAACTTCTACCCACTTCAATACTTCATAAATAAATACATCAGCTGTGTCAGAAAAAGAATTTGCCTTTTGAAGAATCTGAAGAGCACTGTGTTCTTAAGACTTTCTGAATGACAGCTTTTGGCTGATTTAGTACTTTGTTTCATGTATACTGCATCACTGTCACATGAACTTTAAGGAAGCAACACACCAGATGAATTAGAACTCTGCTGAGGCAGAACAATCACAAGCTCAGTGCTACTTTTGGCACCCAGCAATACCAAATGTCAGAAAGCACAGAAGCAGACTCAAATAAGGACTCTAAGTTTGCAGTTTTAGAAACCAGAAAAGGAAGAAAGGGCTAGAAATGTGGTTTAGTGGTGAAGAGCACCAGTCCATCTTGCAGGGCCCCTATTTTGTGTCACAACACTCCCATAGTGCCTCACAACTACCTGTAACTCCAGCCTCAGGGGACCTAATGTCCTCTGCTGGCTTCCATAGGTACAGGGCACACATGTTGTACACAAACCGAAGACCCATACACATAAAATTTTAATTAATTAAAGATAAACTAGAAAGAATAAAAATGGACCAAACTGAAGGGGAGAAAAGAAAGAAAGAAACTGTAATGATTAGAGCATACACAAATACAACAGACCAGAAGACAGGAGAGAAACCCAGCAACAAAGTCAAAAATTTGTCCTTTGCAAAGTATGTCCAGCATTTGGGAGGCTAAGCAGAAATATAGAATTGAGTCTAGCCTGGTCTATATAGTAAGTTCTAGACCAATGTGGATTATATACAATTTAAAGGTTGGCTCCTTGAGAAGACCAACAAAATTGAAAAACTTATTCCTAGATTGGCTAAATAATAACTTGAATCAGAAGTGAAAAAGTCACATCACTCCTGGCTTCATGAAAAGAAAAAAAAAAGAAAAAAAGAAAGGCCACAAACAGTTGCCAACACATATTCTAAATGAAATGAACAAATTACTAGAAATATATACTGTCAAGACTGGCTCAGAAATAAACAGAGGAAAATGAGAATCGGTAATAGAAGTCTTATCAGTTAAGAAAGGCTCAGAGCCAGATGACTTTTCAAGTAAACTGGAATGAGGCTCCTGCTTCTGAAACACTCCCTCCCTCCATTAGGGGCAGCACTGTACTGATACCAAAGCCACAGACCCAGAAAGGAAACCGAGCTTGCAGACTATTAGCCATTTTGAATACTGATACAAAAAAAATGGCCTATAAAGTGCTAGCTCACCAGACCTTGGGCGCGGACTCCTCAGCCAGTCCCAAAACACCCAGAGAAAGCTCCACTCCCAGGTGCTCTAACATGCCCAGGATCCCAGGATCAGAGGTGAGGAGGACACAACATCTGTCCCAACACCGGGAGTAACTGGGACCAGCAGGAACCAGGGACTCAGGAACCCCACTAGACCAGTGACATGGGTTCCTTCCGGTCTGGTCTGGGCTGGTGCCCTGAGCAGACCTTGGGCACAAACTCCTCAGCCAGTCCCACAACACCCAGAGGAAGCTCAACTCCCAGCTGCTCTAACACGCCCAAGATCACAGGATCACAGGATTCCAGGAGTTTGGTCACACCAGGATCTCAAGGTCGCAGAGGCAGCTTGACACCCAGGAGCTTTGTCACACCCAGGAACTCAGGGTCACAGGATCCCAGAGACAGCTGGTCTCTGAGGAGTTCTGACACAACCAGGATCACAGGAAGGACAGGCTCCAGTCAGATAAAGGGAGAGCAGGTAGCACTAGAGATAACCAGATGGCAGGAGGCAGCACAAGAACATAAGCAACAGAAACCAAGGTTACCCGGCATCATCAGAACCCAATTCTCCCACCATAGCAAATCCTGGATACACCATCACTTGGGAAAAGCAAGATTCGGATCTAAAATCACTCCTCATGATGATGATAGAGGACTTTAAAAAGATCATAAATAACTCCTTAAGGAAATACGGGAGAACACAGGTAAACAGCTAGTAGCCCTTAAAGAGGAAACACAAAAATCCCTTAAAGAATTACAGGAAAACACAACCAAACAGGTGAAGGAAATGAGCAAAACCATCCAGGATCTAAAAATGGAAACAGAAATAGTAAAGAAATCACAAAGGGAGACAACGGGGGAATTGAAAACCTAGGAAAGAGATCAGGAGTCATAGATGCAAGCATCACCAACAGAATACAAGAGATAGAAGAGAGAATCTCAGGAGCAGAAGATATCATAGAAAACTGACACAACAGTCAACGAAAATGCAAAAAGCTCCGAACCCAAAACATCCAGGAAATCCAGGACACAATAAGAAGACTAAACCTAAGGATAATATGTATAGAAGAGAGTGAAGATTCCTAACTTAAAGGGCCAGTAAATATCTTCAACAAAATCATAGAAGAAAACTTTCCTAACCTAAAGAGAGATGAACATAAATATACAAGAAGCTTACAGAACTCCAAACAGATTGGACCAGAGAAGAAATTCATCCCGTCACATTATAGTGAAAACACCAAATACATAAAACAAAGAAAGAATATTAAAAGCAGTAAGGGAAAAAGTCAAGTAACATATAAAGGCAGACCTATCAGAATTACACCTGACTTCTCACCAGAGACTATGAAAGCTAGAAGATCCTGGGCAAATGTCATTCAGACCCTAAGAGAACAACTGCCAGCCCAGGCTGCACTACCCAACAAAACTCTGAATTACTGTAGACGGAGAAAACAAGATATTCCATGACAAAACCAAATTTACACAATATCTTTCCACAAACCCAGCCCTACAAAGGATAATAGATGGAAAACCCCAACATAAGGAGGGAAACTACACCCTAGAAAAAGCAAGAAAGTAATCTTCTTTCAACAAACCCAAAAGAAGATAGACACACAAACATAAAAATAACATCAAAAATAACAGGAAGCAACAAGCACTTTTCCTTAATATCTCTTAACATCAATGGACTCAATTCCCCAATAAAAAGCCATAGACTAAGAGACTGGATATGTAAACAGGACCCAGCACTTTGCTGCACACAGGAAATGCACCTCAGTTACAAAGACAGACACTACCTCAGAGTAAAAGGTTGAAAAACAATTTTCCAAGCAAATGGTCCCAAGAAACAAGCTGGAGTAGCCATTCTAATATCAAATAAAATCAACCTTCAACCAAAAGTTATCAAAAAAGACACTTCGTGCTGGTCAAATAGAAATATTTAAGGGGTAACTTCAGCAAGTGTTATAGGTATCTGATGAATCTCAGTGTAATGGCCTTGGGAAATGCAAAGGAATGTTGCTCTTTGCTCAGAGTGAAGCTAACATATCTTCAAGAGCGAACATTGCAGGTATTTGAATTTTATTGTCACATTAGGGAGGTGAGTCCTATTTTAGAAGATTAATATTTATTTTCTCTGAATTTAGTCAGGAGTTGTCAACTTATTTCTAGTTGAGTGTTAACAGTAAGGTTTTCAAAACCTACTGAAAACAAGTAACATTTTACGTGTGACCTATGAGATTAGGTTATGTGCTATTTTGACTAAAGTCAACTTTCCTTTGTCATTTCAAAGGAGAAAACTGAATGGCCTATAAAACTGTAAGAGTTGATCTTTCAGAAATAATTTCCAATTGCATAATGTTTTACAAATTTATTTTAATCATATTTATAATGTGAAATTGTGAGATGATGATATTACTGACTTCTAAAGTTTTAGCCTAGAAAATAGCATTTTAGTTATTATAGAAATATCTACAAGAAATTTCATAATTTATTACTTCTGTATTTAATTTTGACATGTTTCTCATAATTCACCATTGTACATAATACTGTGATAGATATCCCACAGTACATACATATTTCTGTCAACATAAATTCCTAGAAATAAGTTTACTAGATAAAATTTTATGCACAATTTAAAAGAAATAGATTAGCTTACCAACCTTATTCATAACTTCAGCTCTTCCTATTGATACTCTGTACTCACAAAGACAACTGAGAGTTTACCAACCTTTGGCTAGAGAGTATCAATTAGTAAAAAGTTATCAATTTCAGGACAGCCAGGGCTACACAGAGAAACCCTGTCTCGAAACCCCCTCCCCCAAAAAAAGTTCTCAATTTGTCAACAGTAATGTAATTACCATTAGAATGCATTAAGAAAAAAAATTTAAGTATTTTATGTTTAACAGATTATATTCTAACCTCAGACAACTAGATGAAGAAAATAACTTCCACAATAAGCTGAGATCTAGTTCAAAGATCACTGACTTTGACTATTTTTTTGTTGTTGCTCTGGGTTTTTTTTTGTTTGTTTGGTTGTTCTTTTTGTTTTTGGCTTTTGTTTGGTTTTTGCTAAATCTAACAATAAAGCTCTTAAAAGAAAAAAAATGCTAGCTCACTGAAGACAGTAGTATAAGGATTAAACATTATGACCAAGTAAATTTGTCCCAGAAATACAAAAATTGCATTCAAAACAGGATGTGTGAATATGTGGACCATCTGCATGAACATTTCTAGTGTCCTGTGATAATCAAGCATGCTTCATATCTGTCTCCCAATGATGCAGGCTACTCAACAGAAATGAAGGGGAAATCTGTAAAACAACTCCACTACCCAGACGGAGAAGTCTGCAGGAAACTCCTGGTTTTCAAGATTTGTGTGTTCATCCCTAACACTTCTTTTTTCTGAAGTGAAAATGTTTAAAATTCTGGAGTTTATAAAAATAGAAAAAAAAATCAAGTCTAGCCATAAGTCCATACCTCAGGAATCAGCTGTCATCTTGGTTGATGGTCAATAAGTCATCTTCCACTTAATTCTGAAATTGTCTTTATAAAACAAAAAAACTTAACAAAAACAACAGCAAAAAGCAGGCAAGGGAAAGGTGAAGGAAAAAAAGAATAGAGTCTAAAACCAGTGACCTAATTGAATTTTAAAGTAATTATTGATTCCTTCTAAATTTCAAGGCATTGATTAAGGCACTGTTGGTTATTCAGAAGCACTGTTGGTCATGCAGCAAGATGACTTGTTTCCTTGGCTTTGTTTTATAGTCCAGTCTTCTGAGACAAGATCTAGGACTCGGGAGCCCGGCACAGCTGTCTTCTTCAGGAAAACCTGGCACACCATACTACTCATTCTCTGCCACAAGTTCTAGAAGAAGGCCGCTCCATGATGCTGTAGCTCTAGGTAAGTGCCCCCACTCCTTCAGTCTGTACTTCTGGCTGTACTTTAAATGAGAAGAAGTGGACTTTCTAAGTCACCATTTGGAAGTCTGGATGTATTTACGTACAAATAATATACAGGCTGAGTATTCCTAATCCAAAATCTAAAAGCAAGAGATCTAAAGTATGAAACCTCTTGAATACTGACGTTTTATACCTCACCTCCTGAGATGGGCCACCGCCAGGAAGCACACTAAAATATGTACAAAATTACCTTTGGACTATGAAGAAAAGGTGTGTATGAAACATAAGTGAACCTAATCTCTACACGTGGGTTCTGTCCCCAAGATACTGCATTATGTGTATACAGATAGTCCTAATCTAAAGACTAAAACGCATCTGGCCACAAGCATTTCAGGTAAGAGATACTCATCCTGTATGCGTTAGATACATAGTGAATGAAGTTATCAGAGTTCCTACTGTTGCAAAGAACTCATTCACTTTGAATTCAAAGTTTAAGTATAAGTAGTCTTGGCTGACAATTCAATATTTAAACCATAATTTTCATCACTGTGAGCACTGTGTGCTGTATATACACTGTGCTACCTTAAAATTATAATAAATTTTTATTTTTTGAAATTATATCTCCCTCCCTTTCTCCCTTCACCCCATCCCATGACTCCTACCTTGCTCTCAAGTTCATGACCTTAAGTGTTATTTATGTGTATATTCCTAAATATATAGATATAGCCTGGTCAGTCCATACAATGTTACCTTTATGTGTATGATCTCATTGCTGACCCTTTAGGATTTGATAACTGATTGAGGAACTCTCCCACAGGGAGACCGTTTCTTCCACTTGGAGCTCTTGGTGTAGAGTAAAGGCCCTTGAGGTTTTCTCCCTTCCGTGTTAACGTGTCTATTAATGTAATTTTTCAGGTCTTGTGAAGGCAGCCATATGAAACTATAGTTTTTTAGTTTCTGGTTTTTTTGAGATAGGGTTTTTCTCTGTATTCCAGGCTGTCCTGGAACTCACTCAGTATACCAGGCTGGCCTTGAACTCGGAGATCCACCTGCCTCTGCCTCCTGAGTTCTGGGACTAAAGACTCACACCACCACCACCCAACTGAAACCATAATTTTAACATTCTTTCAGCAAACAACTTAATATTTTGATCCATGAGAGGATTTAGCCAAGTTTTCTTCTTCTAACTTACAAGCGGTTTCTTCTTAAATGGAAGTTTTATCTTCTATTGTTAACATCTACTTTTTAACCAAGATGAAGATATTACTAAAAGGTTTACAAAATGATTTCAAAAATTCCTATCTCAACAGGACAATAATCCTGTTAGTTCAGGACCTTAATCTTGAGTTTAACGTAAAAATTAAGACTCAGAAGATGTCACATACATAATCATTAGTAGGTCACTCACTGGGCTAAATTTTAAGGTTTTTGTGAGTCTTGAGTCCTGTGGGGTTTTTGCTTTTGTTTTTGTTTGTTTGCATACTAGTTACTTCTTTACTTTTCCATTGAAATTCAGGTAAAATGAACAGAACATAACTTCCTGATATGAAAGTAAACAACAGAATGGTATCTAGTACACTGACACTGTTGTTTAGTTCAGAGAAGCATGCAGAAAGAAACTATGCAGTAAGCACTCATGCTCCTCCCTCACAGCTTCATTTCTTATGTCAGTTACGTGTATGTATGTATGTCCCTTCATCCATCCATCCACCTGACAGAACCAGTCTGTTTTGTGCTGCTGTGAGTTCTGTAGCACTTTCTACTTCATCATTGTTTAAAATGATTTTTTAACATAAGAAAATTAAATTAATGTAAAAATATATATTATATATATTAATTATATCTTATATATCCCATGTATATGATATTTACTATGAGAAAATTTATTAAAAAGTAATGTAAAGATATTGTAAAACATGTTTATAATGAAAGTAAACCAGCATCTAAAGTAAATGTAAACCAATGGAGAATGTACTATAATCCCTGATTGCACAAATATTTGTTGACTGCCTCCAGCTACTATATCTACCTATCAAACCATATATTTTGGTGAGTGTGTCTAGTCTCTAGGTCTAAAGTATGAGGTACATAGAAAGGATGCAGTGATAGATTGCCACATCCAGAAGAGAATTCGGATAGATGTCTTTATTTTGTAGGAACGTGGTCATGTAATATGTGTGGGTGCTGTTAGAATCAGCCCTGATGGTTTAGACTAGCATTCTTTTTGTTATTAAAGAGTGACAGCTTTCAGGCTGGAGAGATGGCTCAGAGAGAGAGGAAGAAAACTGGTCTTCCCAGAGGTCCTGAATTTGATTCCCAGCAACCACGTGGTGGTTCATAACCATCTCTAATGAGATCTGGTGCCCTCTTCTGGCCTGTAGGCATATATGCAGGCAGAATGCTGCATAATAAATAAATAAATAAATAAATAAATAAATAAATAAATAAATAAATAAATAAATCTCTTTTTTACAAAACTATAACTTTCAAAATATTGCACATCTATGTTCCACTTGTCCGCCTAATTGAGTTTGTTAACCTAGTAACGGCCTTCATTGAGTCTGTATTGGGTTAGTCTCTAGGAGTGTTGTTTTCATAGACCCTGAAGACACACTCTTGATGCCCAGAGCAGTCCTATCCATTTCCTGTGTGGATATCAGTTAGTAGATTATTGTTATGTTGTCCATTGCTGTTCTCAGTCTTAGGATCTCATTCACATTGCAGTGTCTGGTAAAATGTGAGCACTTTCAAGAACTTTAGAGAGCTATATCAATCTTAGTGTTTTCTAAAACAATGTAGATGGTTTAGGAAATTGTTCTGAAAAGCAGTAACTATCTAATTTTAATTGTTTTGGGTTTACATAAATAAAAGCTGAAAGTAATTAAGTGTGGGACAGGAGAGATAGCTCAGCAGTTTAGAGCACTGGTTGTTCTTACAGATGACTTGGGTAATTCCCAGCACCCATAGGGTGGCTCACAACTGTCTGTAATTTCAGTCTCAAGGGATCTTCTCTTCTGGCCCCTACGGGCACTGCCTACATGTGGTACATACACACACAGGCGTACGTATACAATGGAATACATTTTAAACATTATCAAAGTATCACAAATGTTAGGCAATTCAATGAGCATATTTCATGTATTACCACAGATTATGAAACTTACAGGAAAGGTGGTATCCACCCCTTCATGCAACTTAAAGGAGCTGAAACACAAAGAGTCTAAAGTAACCTGCCCGGGTACTCAAGGCTTCTGAGTTGAGTGCCGCCAGCTTGCCCTTCATCACAGTTTGCAGTGTCCCCAAACGAGACTGTGAATCCCAGACTGATGGTAATAGATGGCTAATGATGGGTACAAATGAAATTATCCAGATAATCCAAGCATGGAAACCATTTCTGAAACTGATTTGTATAAAGTATAAATTCCTTTTGCTCAAGGAATTAGTTGAAATAACTCACCAAGAAAAAAAGTTTCACTGTAAGTTTTACAAATACAGAGTATGCCAGATGTTTTTTATGTTTGGTGCTTCTGTTTGAAGGAAATGTAGGATACCTCTTGGAAGGGATGGCTGTCGATGCTGATGAATGCTTTTTGCCCTTTTTATTGTATAATATTTTTCCACATGCTGCTTACAAAGTTGCTTTTTTTCACTTTATAGCCTTATACTGATCTACAGATCAAATTTAAATGTTGTAATCTTTATAAAATCATGTTTTATTGTGTAGTATCATTTAAATGCTTTTTTATATTCTCATGTTTTACAGTTTTAAAAAATATGGAGTTTGATTCACATCAGCCTTCTCTAACAGTGAATGCCTCTGAAAATCCTGAATTTTATCCATTATTTGTATATGGTTGGAAAGCTGTGTGTATCACTTTTCAAAAAGATAATGTAGAAAAGTTATAAATTTTATAGACAAGGGAAATTAGCATACCAAGTTAGGCAAATGAAAATTGTCTTTTCGGGCGGCCGGGAACCTCAGCTTGGGCCACAGGGCTCCATAGCAAATTAGCGCCGGGACAAAGATCCCTCTCAGGAGCTCGGAAAAGCCGGGAGAGGG
>CM052706.1:46814523-46896658 GCA_028551405.1 Uromys caudimaculatus
TTCCTTCCTTCCTTCCTTCCTTCCTTCCTTCCTTCCTTCCTTCCTTCCTTCCTTCCTTCCTTCTTTCCTTCTTTCCTTCTTTCCTTCTTTAGACAGGGTCTCACTATGTAGCCCAAGCTGGCCTGAAGTCATAGCCATCTTCTTGCCTCTGCCTCTTGAGTGCTGGTGTTACAGATATGAGCTTAGGAAAGGCTTTATTAGTAGTCAAATTGCTAGAAAATCTTCAGCATAATTTGATGCCTGGATTTTGAAGAAATAATTGAATGGAATGATCTGAAATCTCATTTTCTGAAAAGACAGAGCTGAAACCTGAGCCCTAGCTCCTCATCCTGTGTTCTTTGGCCTTACATGTTATATATAGTCCACAGTTCTCTGTGACATGAGGCACCTATCTTTATCTGCGGTAGGGAGAATATAATGCTCTTGTACATACACATCTGATAGAGAGTCTAGACCAAGTAATTTAACAAATTTTTATCAAAATTTGTGTCTTTCCCCCAAGTTTATCTGTAGGGGTCGTTGTTATGGTGACATACTGCTTTTTCTGATGACTCATTATAAATATTAGACAATGTTTGTTAAACTCTTTAAAAAGATTTACTTACGGTTATTTTACCTTCATGTATGTCTGTGTAATATGTGTGCGGTGTCTATGGAGGCCAGAAGAGGGTTTCAGGTCCCCTAGAACTAGAGTTACAGATGACTGTAAGCTGCCATGTAGGTGCCAAGAATCAAACCTGGGACCTCTGGAAGAGCAGCAAGTACTCATTGACTACTGGGCCATCTCTACAGCCCCTTGATTTTTTTTCCCATGTTGAAAGGCAGCATTAATATGCTTTTTATCCCCTTCCCTGTTGATTACACCTTTCTCAGATGTGTGTTCAAAAAGAAGTATTAGCTGGATGTTGTTAAGAATGATCAACATCCGCTCCCCGACCCCCACCCCCCAAAAAAAGGAAGAAGAAGAAAAAGCAGCAGCACCAGCAGCAGCACCAGCAGCTTCTGCCTGGTGGTAGTGGTGCACTCCTTTAATCCCAGCACTTGGGAGGCAGAGGCCACCCTGGTCTACAGAGTGTGTTCCAAGACTACCAGGACTACACAGAGAAACCATATCTCAAAAACAAAAGAGTGGTCAACAGAATTTATAATTAAGAAATGGGTTCTTTTAAAATAAGACAGATTTAGGAACTGCATAATTTCTTTTAGTACATATGATAGAAGCTAACCTTTCTTTACTCCTTGAATGTTAATTGTTCAGAGATAAATCTTTATTGAAACAAAAATAGATTGTGACCTAGAAATAGCTTAATATACATAAGTTTGGAGCTTTGGATTACATGTTATGGAAAGTTCTATCTAGACAAAGAAATGTGGAATCTTGGCATGTTCCACTTGTGTTAAACTTTCACCAGCCCCCCAGAAAAGAGCATGCCTAGAAAAAATTTGGAATGTGTGACATAAAAAAAACAAAACTTCAGTCTAAAACCTGTGTACACTCTCCTTTATAGATGGTTTCATAAAAAACTTTTTGTTTGCCTGTAGTTTTTCTTAGATTGGTTAATAAGTTCACAGCCTTGTGCTGGTCTTGAACACTTTTCAGAAGTCCTGGTGTGTTTTAGGGAAGTTAAGAGCTATGGGTCCTTGTCCTTTGGTTTTGTTTATGTGTGTGCACACTCCGATAGGCAGTCCTATGATTATAGAGCCTTCTCCAGAACAATTACCAAGTTGCAACATATAATAACTCTATACCAGGTTATTTTAAGTGATGAATGAGAAGTAAAAAACTGCAATTCATGTGATGAAAGAATTGTACAAGCCAAGAGATCCAGGAACTATTAATTAATGTTAGAGAAGGGTTTTTCTCCCCTCACCCCCACCCCATTTTAACATTTTAAAGAAAACTGCTTTGTCATGGTGGTGTGTGATCAAAAGAAGCATATACCCTGTGCTTTGGCTCTGAGAGATTTCAGGAGTGGCAGCTGTGCCTCACAGAGCAGTTGTGGAAGGAGTGCCATAGGAGTGACCTGACACTTCTGTTGGTGTCTGGACATAGGAGTCCTATTTGTTTACCTGCTTGCTTCTCCAGGAGACTGGGCAGCTGTTACACATTCTCAGTATAGTCTTGGGATTTTTCAAAGAGAAATTAAACAAGTATTCTTGCCCCTACACCCCAAAGTGCAGGCCATTTAATTGGTTTCTGTTAACTATACAGATGGATATTTTCTATTTTGTTAATCATGAAATATTTCTAGACTTCAAATAAGATTTTCAGATATTTGTAAAAAAAGCAATAAAAAACTTGCTATCCCATGATAAATGAGCTTTATCATGTGACTTTGCTCTGTGCTGAGTAATGGTTTTAAGAGGGAGTCACTTGTTTTCTTTTTCTGATGACAGGAGAGGCCAAACCTGGACTGTGGCCGACTGAGCACATACTCAGCCACATCTCCAACCTCCAAATGTTGTGCGCTAGCATATATATAGCACAGCCATTAGACTTTGGGTAAAATGATTATCTTCCTAATTAAGACTTAGATGGAAAATTTTTCCATGGTGAATTAGCAAAGTAAAGGTCACAAACTTAGATCAGTGGTTTTTTCGGTTTTTGTTTGTTTGGTTTTGGTTTTTTTTGAGAGTGGTTGAAAGATTACTATGATTTCAGATCAGTAGCTGTAGTCTTTAATGTAGAGCAGTCATCAGTAATGGGGTTAAAAGGGTGAACTATTTCACTGGATTTTTATATTGTTTTATTTGTTGTAAACATTTTAGAGTGTGAAGGTATTGGGGCTGGGAAGCAGCCTCTTTAACACTCAAATTACTTTTTTTGATTTGTTTGTTAGTTACAAAGTAGCACATACTACAAAAATGTGGTCAGATAAGAAATCTATAATTTGGGTGTCTTTATTATATGCCTGACTAAGCAATACTGCCCCAAGTTCTGCAATTTAGGACACTGGGTCTCTTAAATCCTTTCTTCTCCTGCTAAATTGGAATGGGGAAGCCTCGGAGATATCTTTCATTTGAATTTGTGCACTTGCAGATTCTACTCTTCCCTTGTTTTTGAGATAAGATCTCATGGCATAGCCCAGGCTGTCCTCACATAGCCTCAGCCTCCTGAGTGCTGAGATTATGGATATATGCCACCACAGTAGGGAGTTTCCCTGTTTAACCCTTTTGCATCTCTTCTTACCCTGACCTTGCATTCAATAATTTGTAATTTACTGAATTTCAAGGATTATGGACTTAATTTTAAATTTGCTTTCATTACCCTTAAAGTCTACCTTCTAAGGACTACTTTTCTTAGAAATGTCAACTTTTTATGAAGAATTATTTGTGTCATGTTTAGATTTACTTTTCTCGTCAGGTTGGATGGTTTTTTTGGGTTAGTGGAATGTGGCTTGCTTAGAAGTCTGTACAGTAAGATTAACTGTTAACTGTCTTTCAATTAAAATTTTCTTTGGAACACTGTGTAAGATTTTATGTCACATAAAGCATTCTTGCTCAAGGATAATTTGACAAATATGTTTTTAACGAGATATGGCCCTTGTCTTGATTCAAATACCAGAAATGAAGATGAACAAGTAAAAGACTAAAAAAATGCAAAACAGATAATTTCAATTAATTTTGCCTATCTCGCCAAGGAATATCTATTTTCAATCAACAGAAAATGAAAAAGAACAAAGAGACTTTTGTAGAGAAGCCTGGAATTTGAAATTTTCAGAAATCAAAGTCCTTAGCATAGTTGGCTTGACTGAAAATATTTTTTTCTTAAATCTTCAGAAAAGAGCTAAACCATTTACTTACCTAGTTTAGGCCTCTGCTTTATGAATAGCAATAATTTTTTTAAAAAATGGAGAAAGGCAATAAACCTTAAGCTGGGAATCTTGGGTTTGCTAATGAAAGCTGTGTGGCTTCAAGTCACAGTCTCTTCTGGGTCTCTGTCATTCATCATGCTGCCTGTGTGCTCCGTGCTTCCCATCTTGTGACAACATGTGAGTTATTTTAGGGTGTTAGACTAAATGTTGTGAATACTAAGTCTGACAGTAGTCTAAGTTCTTCTGCAACATTGTGGGTAGAAACAAATCAGGATGAAGAATTCCTAACAGTGCAGAGCTCCTGTGCAGGCGACAGGTCTGCCTGAAATCAAGCTTGAAAGTCCGCCGTCTCCAGCTGACTAGTCTTGTCAGACTGAGTCATAAGATTAACCCTTGACATGTTCCTTTAAAAAAAAAAAAAAAAAGGCAAAGATGAAACAAGCTCATTGAGTAGGGCAGTACTCGATGGGATAGAAGCATTCCCGGTAAGACGAGTCGCCCAGGGAGAGGGGCTGCAGCTGTTGCGGTGACTGGGGATTTTGTTGGCGGGTTTTGGTTTTTGTTTTGTTTTGTATTTTGTTTTTTGTTTGTTTTGTTTTGTTTTTTAAATAGAAAAAAAGGGGGTTGGGGATTTAGCTCAGTGGTAGAGTGCTTGCCTAGCAAACGCAAGGCCCTGGGTTTGGGCCTCAGCTCCAAAAAAAAAAAGACAAAATAACAAAAAGACCCAAAAAAAAAAAAAAAAAAAGGTAAAAGGTAACTTAAATAGAGAAAAAGACCTTGACATAGAAGATAGTTAATAATTGTGGTAAAGAAAATGATTATCCATATTAACCAGTTGCAGTTTTCTTTGGGTAAGGTGCACTTCCAGAAGATGGTGCTTGAGAATGACAGACTTAAAAGCCCTTGCTCTAGCAGGCAGGTGGAATGATGGGGGGGGCAGGGGGAGATTATATAAATTCCCATTAATTTTCTTGATGATTTTGTGGTTTCCGGGAAGAATTTATTAACAGTATTATACAGACAAGTTCAGGTGTGAGCGGAGTTCCTAAACAACCTCTCAGTTCAGATAGTCGTGTGTGTCCTGTGACTGATGCTTTATAGGAGAGGAGGTCCACCTGGCTTGGGTGGGGGGCCTTTTTAAAATATATATATATATATATATACACACTATCACTGCCCTCAGACACACCAGAAGAGGGCATCAGACCCCATTACAGATGGCTGTGAGCCACCATGTGGTTGCTGGGAATTGAACTCAGGACCTCTGGAAGAGCAGTCAGTGCTCTTAACCACTGAGCCATCTCTCCAGCCTGCTTTAAATATCTTTTTAATTTTTATTTTATGTATAATGGCGTTTTGCTTGAGTGTATAGCTATACACCACATGTGTGTCTGTTGCCCCAGGAAGACAAAAAAGGGTGTTAGATCCCCTAGGATTAGAGTTACAGATGGTTGTGAGCCACCATGTAGGTGCTAGGAATGGAGACCAGTCCTCTTAGCTGCTGAGCACCGCTCTAGCCCTCCCTTCTACCTTTAAACTGAACAGTAAATCTTAACCAGTTGTTGATTTTATAGCCTCCCCCTCCCCTCCAAAAGAAATTTGTTTGGGATTTTTTTTTTTTTTTTTTTAATTTTCTGTTGGCCTGATTGTTGCCCTCAGATTATTGCATTCTTGCCTCTAAAATAAAACCTGGGGAGGAGATTCTGTTTCCTAGTGTTGGGACAGCCATGGCTGCACGGGGTTGGGTGGGGGGGGTGGGGGTGGGGGGATGGTTTACATCACACTGCTTGTTTACCAGCAAAGCTGGCAATCACTTTCTCTGGTGAGCTTAACTGCTACAGGCTTTTCTTTTCTTACCCATTGTAAAAGTTATTTCAGGTAGAAAAGAAAATAACTGAAAGTTGTGCATTGTGGCTTTCCTCTTCTCCTTATTCTCTGATGATTACTATTGTAAGTACAGTATTTTTTTTAGTAATTAATAGAAAGAGAAATTTTATCTTAGATTGATTTCTTTTGAGTTTAGTTATTCTGTCAAAAGAGAACAACTTGTCTATGAAAGACTAAAATTTACTTGAAAGGTTTTAAGACATGGCATTGTTAATTGTAAATCAAAGCTTTTCACACAGTTCTCCGAGGACTGAAGCAGGCCTTTGTGGTCTCTCAGGAGGGAGGAAGTTGCTTGTGCTCTGCAGACTGGCATTTAATAGCTGCTGTGCAGTGATGTTCTTTTGCAGCTGCTGCTAGGCCTTTTCTCTATCTGGGGAGAGTGGGGATCTCTCATTGTTACCCTGATGCTGTCAGCTTTTGAATCCTGTGTTAGGCGGCCTTATTGCCTGGTGCTGTTTTATTACTGTGACTCAATCAGTATGTTTCCTAAGAATGGTGTTTGTTTGGGGTTTTTGTTTGTTTGATTGGTTCAGTTTTTGTCTTACAGGCTAGTCATAGAATATTTCAGTGGATTTCTGCCTCGTGAAAAGTGTCTTTTAAAAAAGTGATATGTTCCTTTGAACAGTCTTGCTGTTATCTTTGAAGCACAGAAAGAAGAAATAGTACAAAGCGGGTTTGATGTGGGTAATGAAACAAATAAAGGTTGTTACTCTGTTTTTCTGGGTTAGAATCTACACAAAATGATAAATTGTGAGAATTTTTTAGATAGTAAATTGTGTCTGTGTGAAACATACTTAGAGACAAAGCTTCAAGTCTTTGACTTCATGGGCTAGAAAAAATCAGACATTTTTTTCCTAAGGAATGTTTTTAACATGAATATATAACTATAAATAACTATTCCATAGAAACAAGGAGAGACTTCTTGTAAGCCATATTTACTTTACTAGCTAGAATGCACATTGTATCTCTGTTCTTACCAGACTTTCAATCTTTAAATTATACACTTTTTCCTGTTCATCACCAAATTGTTTATTACATACTAGGTGCTCTAAAGGGTGCATTCTTTTGTAATTGCACAGGTAATTTATTTTGAAGATAATTTCTAATTTTAAAAAATACTTTTTCACAATATAACAAAAACAAACAACAAAAAGAAAATTCTAAAACACAGTACGTTCTCATCAGTGAAGTGGTACTTAAATGATGGTCCACTTTCTCCAGGAAGTGATTTTGAACAAGGCTTAGCTGTCCGAATCCTCCTTGTCCGGTATGATTCAGTGTTTTCAGTTCCTGATTGCTTGATCATGTGTTTATCAGAGTTGAAAGCAACTTTAGACCATGCCAGATGGTAATGTTGCTGGAGGTGTAGCAAGCAAGCTTCCTTTCACAAGTGCTCTAATTTAATTCAAACTAAAAACAGATTAGCAGAAGATTGTTCTCTCTCTCTCTCTCTCTCTCTCTCTCTCTCTCTCTCTCTCTTGTGTGTGTGTGTGTGTGTGTGTGTGTGTGTGTGTGTGTGTGTGTAAATTGGTTATTCTTTTGTACATTTACCTTTAGGATACAGTATTTCTTTTTATTTAGATGCAGTGTGTGACCTTTATATATTTATTTCAGCACTCCAAAATTTGTCTCTTTGGTATCCTCCACCAATGCAAGGGTTTGGTGGAAATTGAAAGAAGTTGACTGCAGCATAAACCCTCCCTCTGTGCTCTGTGAGTTGGTTCAGTCCTATTTTGCATAAGTTCCTTTTGAGTAGTTCCATGTGTGAATGCATAGTTCTGAGGACTTGTGCTGCCTGTGTGGATATATGTGTTGGAGAGAAGCTGTGTGCGTCAGCTGCAAATAACATTTTTAAAATCAACATGTATTGTGCTTATCCTGTCCCTGGAATGGGCAACAATTCTTTGATGTATTACTACAATGGGAAAACGGTAAGCCTTTTTCTTTCTTCAGACGGTGCCTTGCTGACTTGTTTAATGAAAAGTGGTGCAATTTGACTGCATTTTAGTAAAACCCGTGTAGGTTTTATTCTTTTACCATAAGTTAGATTGTATATTTATTTGTGACATTGAAGTCATGTCTTCAACAGTTACTTGGAATAGTGACTCCAGCAGCTTAGTAGTTGTTGACTTTTATTTTTAAATTAGTATATACTTGAATTTGAGTGCTTTTTAGTTTAACATTAGTATTTCTAGCATAAGCTTGAAAGTACACTTATTTTTTTACATTTTCATATATTATAAACGTAATTTATACATAAGGACATAAACACATTGAGTATTATGTGATGCTTTCTAGATGGATGGGAAAGATGAAAGTCGTCTTGGGTATTCATAAAAAGAACAAGTATGAAGCTCTGGGAATGATTAGGGAAGCAGTCAGCTATCGAGGGCCGTGTTTCCTGTTTGGAGTTTCAGGTCCAGCCTGACTTTCCTGGGATGCCATCTGTTTCTAATCATGCTAGAATTCTGACTCTGTGAAGATTTATAACATAAATCACTATTTTTAAGAAAAAAAAATACATTTCTGCATTTCCAAATAATATAGTTCTGGTCAATTTGTAGCCCATTTTTAGGTATTTTAAAATAGTTTTCTGTATTGCTAAGCAAGAATATTCTGTTTTTTAATTACTTAGTATTAACAACTTAGTGTATTTCTGAAAATGTATCTTTAAAAGTTTTGTATATTATAAAAAGTATCCTGAGGGATTCAGAGAGAATTAGCCATTGTGGAATATCTTACACACGTTACAAAGCATTACGGTAATGCCAGCTTAGTGCTCACCTGACGCTCAGTAGCTGATCCTCAGCTTTGTTCTGATTCTCTCACATTTTGTGAAAAATACATTTATTGTAGCTTCAGTGAATTTTGTGGGAAGGCATTTTAAATATTACCATTTTAATTTTTGATAAACTAATTGCATTTTCTTAAAAGACTGTGACATTCAGTGTATTCATTCTTTCCTTTTTTCACTTGAAAGTGTTAGAAGTAGCATGTGCTGTTGGAAGGCTTTTGGATCCATCTAGTGGGTTAATTGTGGACTCTTGAATAAGCTTTATTGGATGATAGGCCAACAAGATATTTAGCTCATTGGGAAGTATGTATTCAAGTTTCCTGTATGAAGTCAAGACCTTTGGAGAATGTGAGAAGTAGATTCAAGTGGGCAAGCCATGGTACTTTCTCGATAATCGTTTCCTTGTCAGCTGCCTTTCAAATGTAAAAATTATAAAATAAAAATAAAACAAAACCCTTTTTGTTCAATTTCAATTAAAGGAAGTCTGTTTAGAGATGCCATGTAGGTGTGTGAGCATGCACACACATGTAAGCGTGTGAACATGCACACATGTAAATTTAGTGACGTTCACTTTCCAGCTCCCTGTGCATGAGACTATAGCTCAGGTCACATGTACACATGTAAATTCAGTGACGTTCGCTTACCAGACCCTGTGCATGAGACTGTAGCCCAGGTCAATGTGCCTCAGGCATCTCTTTGTTCTGCACTGAGGCGGGCAGGGGACACGTTTGATAATATTAAGCATTCCAAGTTTATGGAGCATGGCATAGCTGATATTATAGAGATGTATAGCTTGAAAATTGATAGCCCTGTGCCTAACAGAGATCAAAGGTGACCTATGTGTTCTTGGAAAATATATGGGGCAATTACACATTATCTCAGTCCTGTGTCATGAGAGTCTACACATCCTGCTGTTTTATACATGGTTATTCTCTACTGATTACAAGAATTTTATTAAAATTATGAGAAACATTTCTAATATCTTTAGTTTTCTTCACTAAGAGCACTATTAAGTGTGTAATTATGTTATCTAAAGTGTATGTGAATACATCATCATCATCATGCTATCTATTGGGAAGTGTTAGCCAACAAGTTTTTATGTAAAAAGTAAAACTATTAATATTTTGACTCTAAAATGAAATACACTTCTTCACCTGAGTAATGGGTTGTTGTGTAATTTTGGTGGTAAACGGGTTAAGTTTAAGGTTATTTGTTAGTTCCATTTTATTGATTTAAGATGATATATAGAACATTATTTTAAATGCTAGTACATTCCCATAGATTTCATCATTTACACAGCATAGCAGGTGTTCCAAGAAAAACTGAGCAGTTCTGGTCTGAAGTACACTACCTTTTCTTTTTCAGCATTTGATTTAAAGTTTTCAGTTTTGTTCCATGTACCTGATTGGTTTGAGATCTTTTCATAAACCCAGTCAGATGCTAGGATAAGTGAGATTAGCCAAAGTGTTACCAAAAGTATGTGGCTAGTGTTACGTTGTTGGGAAAATAACAGAGTTAATGTGTATGTGCAGAAGAACCAGAAATGTTAACTCTGTTTTTCCACTATTTGAAAACAGATGTCCTGTGTCACTTGTGTGAATATACCATGCAGTCCACTGTAAAGTGTTAATCTTCATGATAAATTGGGGAAATAGAACTACTCTTGAACATTATGCTTTTTTAAAATTCTAAAAAATATCAAGGAATATATAAGGCTATTCCTTGAGGCTTCATTTTAAAGAATTCAGCCAGCACTTAGTCCTCTTATTGACACAAATGATGTTCTTCAAGCAAAAATGTAGTCTTGCAGGAACATTAAGACTGGCATTTCAGCCTGTCTGTAATCTGAGCAGCCTCTTTTATTATTTTTGTATTATCGTCATTTAGTTGGTTAAATGGTTCAAGGTATCATGAACCAAAGATACCTCAAACTTTCTAGTTATTTTAACCAATGAAAGACAGGACAAAAGCCAGAGTTTTCAATTTAAGCTTGAAATCACATTCTGAATGCTGAACTTCTTTAGATAGTATCTGGGTAAAAAAAGATAGAAATTAACACTATTGCATGGGCCACTCCAGGCCATGAAAAACTTTATATCTGTCTCCTTTCAGTCAGAAAGCTGTCTTCATTTACATACTGTGATGAGCCTCATTTCATAAATAAGGACAATGAGATTCAGAGACTTGAAGTAATTTGTTTAAATCCCACCTAGATAATAAGTTCCGAGTTTGAGTCTAATTTTTTCTCCAAAATAAGTATTTTCCTTTATGTCATACAAGTGAATTTATCTCCATAGTGAACTCAGTGAGTCCTTCTGCCACTTGTGTCTGTATTGCTTAGCAAACGGAACAGGGACAACACTAGAGCACCTTTACAGATGCATTGAATGTCTGATCATAACACTAACTGTCTTAATTCTTCATTTCTTGGGCTATGTGTGGCATGTGCATGTATGTGTGTGTAGTTGTATGTCTCTGTGTCTGTCTGTCTTACTGTATGTGTGTCTCTGTCTCTATCTCTGTCTATGTATTGCTGGAGCTAGAACCCAGAGCCTCAAACATGGGTGACAAACACTTAACTGATGACATCTACCTTCAGCCCAGTCAAGCAGGAAGTTTCAGTTTTTGTGTAAGACCTGTTAACTGTTAGAGATGTTAAAAACATGCAACTTAAAACTGTCTGGTTTCCTTTTCTAATATAATTGATTATATTAAAAAATTAATTTAGCCATGGTTTGGCCTTTCTGTGCCCATATACTGTGTTTCTTCACAAGAACGAGAGTAACAATGAACTCATTACATTGTAAGTTATTTATTATAAGACTTATTTTTCAAATGAATTTTTTAGTGACCATCAATAAAAGTGCACACACACACAAATGTGAAAGTATATAAAATTGAAGCTCTGTTCTTTTGGAGGATTTAGTATTAGTTACTGTGAGAGAAGAAAGTATAATAAATTCAAATGTGTAGACCATCTGTGTGCCCGGCATATTAAGTGTAACATTTTATGATAGGAAGCATGGAGTCATGCAGAAATTCTCTGAACAAGTTCTGCTAAAGGCATCGAAAGATAAGAGCATTTGCATAAGTCGGGGGTGGGGCTAAGACTAATATATAAACTCAAGGAAGCTGGGTTTTATTTTTTCTTTTTCTTTTTCTTTGATCTAATTCATTGCAGATATCTGTGAATTAAAACCATAGGCCTTGTTAGGCAAGGTTGTTGTCCTCAGTCCGCTTTATTCGTGCTTTTGGCATAAGTAAACATCCCTTTCTGCCTGCCCATGAATGTGCTGAAAAGAGACCCTGGGGCTTCTCGCTCATCTAGTAATATTTTTCATGTAGATAACTGAAAGGTGATAATGCACTGTTCAGCATATTACCTTAGAAAGTAAGGCCCAAGCTGTTCTTTTAAAGGCTATTTTCTGAAGAAAAAATGTGACTATTTGAAAAATAGTTGCATATGTAAGACAAATGAAATATACTTGATGGTGTTAAAATTAATTTTCAAGCTATCCCTCATTTAATTTGGGTAAATTTTCTTCACAATTAAAAACGGTAATATTAAAATGTTTGTTCCGAGCCAGGCAGTGGTGGTTTAATCCCAGCACTCTGGAGGCAGAGGCAGGTGGATCTTGGAGTTTGAGGCCAGCCTGGTCCACAGAGTGAGCTCCTGGACAGCCAGGGCTACACAGGGAAACCCTGTCTCGAAAAAGAAACAAAACAACACCAACAAACCTTTGTTCCAAGGCACTGAAAACTGTAAATACCAATTATCCTCGAGAGGAAAGTTTTTACAAGTTTCTACAACCTAAACATGTCTCTGGACATTTGGTGGAAAGAGAGGGGAAACTTAGAAAGTTAAGCATTTTTCTTCCACTTACAGAAGCTCGGTGCGCCTTAGCAGCTGGCTGGGAGGAGGAGGACCTTAAGTGGATCTGACTGTCCCTGCACTTCCTTCACTTTGCTTCTTAATGCTCTGGGCGTGGCTCTTTTGCAGCTTTAGTGGAATGATCTAAGTCTTGGATGCTAAGTTGAAGTTACCATAAAAACTCTAGTAACAGATTGGACTTCATTGCAAAATTTACCATTTTAATGTTCTATCAAAATACTAAAAACATTAAGATATTTGTCAAATCCAATTAAACTGCCACTCATAAATTCACTTTAACATTTTTATGTAGTTTCGTTTGAGGTTGTATTTAACTTTGATTAAAGAGAAAGCAAAGGAGAGTAGGAAGACCTGAATTTCAATCTTCACAAATCAGTTGAAGGTTTGTTTGTTTGTATGTATGTATCCTAGAGTACATATAGATGCATATGTGTACAAATCCTGGACCCAAAGTAGTTAGAAGACTATGTATTTTCAGAGCTGTGTCACGTCCTTTACTGTCTGGCACTTGTTGGAATTCAATTTTTAATGCCAAAATTTTATTTACTCTTTAACAGCCTCTTTTTACAAAATTCAGATCTTAGAAATTGGAAAATGGAAACTTCTTTGTTGTGTACTATTGTGTGTTAACTTATATAAGTTAATCAGCAGTAACTTAATTGAAAAGTCAATTTGTCTAAGAATTGCCTCCTTTTTTCCTTCGTCCTGGAGTGCTGGCTTAAGTACAAATGTTTTACATCCCAGAGGCTTTTGTGTGGTACAGGGTTTCAGTTAGGTTGGGATTTTCCTTTTTCTGTTGTTCTGAACTTTTTTTTCTTTTTTAGGTTTTACATTCAGCTAGATTTTGTAAAATTTGTATTTGTTTACTATAAAGTCTTTTTGCATAAGCCATTAAGATAACTCAAGTGGTTATTTCTGAATATGATATGTTTTTATTTTAAAACTGGTGATAAATTAGCCAAATAATTATTTTTATTTTATATTTTTAGAAGTTGTTGTGAATTGTACTGAAGATAATTTCTCTTACTAGTCTAGACTGTTCACATATTAGTAGTTGATGTTAGCATATTTTAAAGTTTTTAATGATACTGAGTATACCGATGGAAGCTTAAAGAGAATTGTTATTCAAACCATCCTGACAAAAGAGCTGATTGAACTCTACACATAGAATGTTCAGAAAAATGTATATACTTTTTCTCTGTACCCTGCAAGTATCGATGCAACCTAGGCCTCAGGCATGCTTAGGCAAGCACCCTACCACTTAGCCACACTCCCAGCTAAAATGTTTCTTTATTCCAAATTAGGTGACAATTTTCAAAATGTTTTGAGAATTTGGGCTGCTTTTCCTAGGTCTTGGAGTGTATATGATTTCAAAATACTTCTTTCAAAGTATTTTGTGTAGGCCTAAATATCTGGGTAAAGGATTGTTAGCCATGTGTGGCAGTTTAAATTAAGAAAATGAAATTAAAATTCCATTTCTTCTTTGTACCATCTACATCTCAGATGGCCACTGGATAATGGCTGCTACATTGCATGGCACATAGGACAGCATTTTCTTATCACCTGAAGGTCCTCTTTTGTTCTGGGGAAGGGCCCTGTAAGTAATAGTCACTCACCCTAAAGAAAAGTCTCTCCTCATTGTCTTTTGAGCTACTCAGAGTATCAGCCATCAGAATATAGACCTATCTTTTTAGCTAAAGTCTCTCTCTCTCTCTCTCTCTCTCTCTCTCTCTCTCTCTCTCTCTCTGTGTGTGTGTGTGTATTTTGTATCTTTTCTCAGTAATTATTACACTCATTATGCTTCCTTGTTGTACAGTGCTGTTCCCAATATTAATTATAAAAAGGGTGCATTGAAAAAATATGTAGTGTACAATGCCAACCTTTAGAGCTCCAGAGTTCTCTGTACCAAATTTGAGGGTCATTCATATGTCTAAACTGAAGCATCAAAGGTCAGGAGGAATCTGTCTTTGCCAATTTTGCTATAGTTGGTTGCATGAAGTAAAATATTCTGAACATAATTGTATAATCACTACTGTAAATATTCTTGAAGTATGCTATATTGTCTTTTTTTTTTAATTACCCTGGGTTACACAGTATGAGAACATTCAAGATATTGTTAAGAGTTTGTTCTTTTCAACCAGACTTAATGATGGTGGAAAAGAAGTATGGTGCGATTTCAGTTGTGGTCTGACTTGGGAGTATCTGTTGAGCAGATACCACAAACAGTGTCTTTACACCTCCCTTAAAGGCAAAATGGAATCTCTGCACTAGCTGGCCATGCCTGACTTTCTGAAACTGAAGCTGGAACTCTAAGCAAATTCCTGTCTAGAAATTAACTAGAACATCTTAAAATATCTAGTCGTCTTTTCCTCTAATATCTTTAAAATAGCTTGACTCCTGGTAGATTTTAATCATCTTAAAGTGTAAGTATTCACTCCTCTCTTAATTTTAAGATTGTTTGTTGTGCTACAGAATCATCCTTGAGATTTAAATGTATCATTAACTAGAATAAAAAAAATTGGCATCTGTGTACAGGTGATTGGTTGATGTAAGCAGCCTGGTTTTAATTTGTAGCCAGTACTGATTGTGACGAGGAAAGACTTGCTCTTTTTGTAGAATTGGCTGTTTCCCACATCTGGAGCTAATAAACTCCCTGACCACATCAGTTGTGCTTTGATCTGAACTGAGACTGGCACAACTGCTGGTCCGTAGCTCTACATCTGTGTTTTGCAAGCCATGGCTAAGATACCAAAAGCAAAGTTAGAACAGTGCCAGAGGGCTTTTGAGAGCCACAGACTGCAAACTGTTTCCATCCTGAAAACCTGAACTTGTACTAGTGTGTAAACAATGAAAATGCTTAGAGTTGTATTTACCATCTTCATTTGTAAGGTCTTCTTTTAGGGGGAAAGGGGGTGTTTGGGGTTTTGGTTTGTTTTTTCAAGATAGAGTTTCTTTTTATACCCCTGGCTGTCCTGGAACCTGTTCTGTAGAACCAGTACCAACCCTCCAGGGCCTTGTTTGCTAGGCTCTGCCAATAAGCTGTGTGCTTTGAACCCCAGCTCTTTCTCTTACTACTATGCAAAGCATGTTAAACATGTCATATACTAAAGTCTTTTTTCCTACTTCTAAGATGTAACTGTTGCCAAGTTTCTTCTATGTACTTCCAGAAATTCTTAATGACCATACAATATGTATGTTTTTGTATATGTCTTCATAATGATAATGCTAACTTTCTCTAAGTGAAATTTAAATTTTGTTTTATAGTGAAATGTAATAGATATACTCCTAACAAATTAAAACCAAATTATTTTCTTATGCTGCTAAGATTAATTTATTTTTCCTTCTTTCTTACTCCTGGTGTACTTTTACAATCCATTGGTGACTTTCTTATGAGACATTTTGTTGGCAGAGTTGACGTTAGGATAGTCTCTCTCTTTTGACAAGGTTGGCGTTGAGGTCATCCATCCTCCTAGTTACTGAGAACACTATGCCAGGCTTCATGCATAACTTTACTTGTTATTTTGTTGTTGTTTTTGTTTTTCTTCTAAGGTTCAGTAGTCCTGAGAATGCTGCGATTATATTTCATTCACTGTTTACTTGGATTGTGAATGTTGGCCATTTGATAGTTCAAAATACTCATAGTTTCCTTGTCTGAAGCAAATGTTCACTAAAGGAAATTATTACTGCCCTAACAATTAAATAATCTTTTTCTCAAAGATATGGTGGACTTGGAAGTGTACCTGAAATTTAAGGCTAAGATGTCTCAGCAGAATTTGCTTTGATTTCCTAAGTTTCTTTCTGTTTGTGATATGTACTAATAGAGATAAAATAGGCTTCTTAGCCAGGCAGTGGTGGCACACGCCTTTAATCCCAGCACTTGGGAGGCAGAGGCAGGTGGATTTCTGAGTTCGAGGCCAGCCTGGTCTACAGAGTTCCAGGACAGCCTGGGCTACACAGAGAAACCCTGTCTCAAAAAAAAAAAAAAAAAAAAAAAAAGATAGACTTCTTAGGCTCTTTGTGGAACATAGATCTCATTTTAGGTAATACATTTTAATTAATTATCCTGTTTTGTTTTAAGGTATATGCACCATCCCCAAATTCTGACGATTTCAACCGTGAATCTCCTAGTTACCCATCTCCCAAGCCACCAACCAGTATGTTCGCTAGCACTTTCTTTATGCAAGGTAAGCACTACCAAACAGTTGTTAGAGCCAGCCAGAGCTGTCAGTGTGCTAGCATTACAGTATGAGAAAAAAAAGATCATCTGCAAAAATTCAGACAGTGCTTTTCTAAGGTTGTTTTGGTTGGTTGGTTGGGTTTTCTTTTTTTTTTTTGGTTTTCAGTTTTTCTGGAGCCAGTTAAAATTTAGCCATATAATATTCTAGGGGCATTCACTGCTAATTTTAATTTAGTTAAATTATCCGAGAAATCTTTGAGTTGATCATCTAACTATTGACTGAGAAAAATGAATAAAGCTGCCATGGTTTGTTTTAGAATTTTAAATTATGAAAGATAGAAGCAGTAGTGGTTCTGGGTTTGGAAACCAGTTCTATATCACACATAGTATTACCAACAGGAAGAGTAAATATCGAAAACTGAGTGAAACATGTTGAGAATAGGTGTTATGTTTCCTCTAATTTCTGTCTGATGAATCATTTTTGTTTGGTCTTCTGTGGTTCAGTATTGTGGGAAGTATGTATGTGGGAGCAGTCCATTGCTACGTAAATGGTTTCTTGGCTGTGCTGGAGTGTGAAGTCACTGCTGACTTCTCATCTGAAGCTTCACTATATAATGTAGTCCCTTTAAATACACTCCACGTTTTCGGAATGTCTGATGTGATGTGTGTTGCCCGCTATGGGTTAGACCTTTAGTAGAACATGTAGTCAAAATTAAAGACAACTTGTCCCCAGATCTCAAGTGTTTATTAAAACTTTCTTGGTATTAATATGTTTTGAGGACACATACTTGAGTTATATTGACCCATCTATTACAGTTTGAGCTAGTTTTTTCTTACTGTAAAAGTTACTTCTTTTTAAATAGTAATTTGGGGGCTAGGAGGGAAAAATCACCTGATAGAGTATTAGGTTAAAGGAGTGGAATGATATCTCCAGATATGGGGTTTGTTTCTGTGGCTGTGATAAAGTACCCTGACAAAAAGCAACCTAGAGAAGGGTGGCAGTCCGTCACAGCAGGTAAGTCAAGGTGGTCAGAATGGAAACAGACTGCTATCACATCACGGTCCAGGGAGGAGGGAAGTGAGTGTGTGTGCTCGTGTTCTCAGCTCACTTTTTCCCACTCTTAAATAGTTCAGGGAATGGACAACAAAATGATACCTTTCACATTCCATTAACCCAATAAAGAAAACCCCTCACAGATATGCCCCAGCCAGTCTGTCTGATCTAGGCAATCTCTCACTGAATTAACTTTTCCCAGACGGTCCTAGATTGCAGCAGCTGGACAGTTAAAAGCACACATCATTATACTTTTTGAATTCTGGCTAGAAAAACTTTGTATTTGTTTTTCTTTCATCTTAGATGGGACCCACAGTTCTTCTGACCTTTGGAGTTCATCAAATGGGATGAGCCAGCCTGGTTTTGGTGGAATTCTGGGGACCTCCACTTCCCACATGTCTCAGTCCAGTAGTTATGGCAGCCTTCATTCACATGACCGCTTGGTAGGCTATCAAATAGTATTCTGTCCTTGCGTGTTTCTCTTTGTATAAAAATTGATTATGCCAAAACTTCTGAACATTGAAATATTTATAGGCTTACTTTATGATGACTTTTTTCAGTATGAATACCCTACCACACTAGGTGCTAACTTAGGCATGGGTCTTGCTCATTTTAACCTTTTATACAGGTTGTCCAGTATACGTTCATATATTCAGAAAATACAGGCTTTTTATTCATTATTTGTATGTATGTGGGGGGAGGGAGAGCAGGGAGAAGAGTGAGCAACATGCAGCTAAGAGCTAAAACCTTCATGCACGCTAGGCAGGTGCTCTACACTAAGCAGTACCCCAGCCTGTGGAACACGTGTGGTAAGATGATGTCTCTTCTCCCCTTTTCCTAGAGTTATCCTCCACACTCAGTGTCACCAACAGACATAAACACAAGTCTTCCGCCAATGTCCAGCTTCCACCGTGGCGGCACCAGCAGCTCTCCATACGTTGCCGCCTCACACACTCCCCCCATCAATGGATCAGATAGCATCCTAGGTGAGCGTCTGTGTCAGGAAGACTTCCGAATCGTAATCTGAGAGGTTTTTTGAAATTCATTTTGTTCAATAAAAGTTTTAGTATTTAGTTTAAATAAAGATAAAAAGATAATTAAAGTTCCATTAATCTAAAAACCAATGAAGAACTCATTTTTATTTTTATAGATTGTTAAATACAGCACATAAGAGTGTTTCCTGATTCACTGTGATATGTGAGGTTGTAAGCCAGAGTACCCTTGAAGTGATAGGTACATGCTTAAGAAAAACAGTAGCATTCCTGCTGCTTTCCATGATTTGTTTGCCTATTTGAACCATCCAGGAACCAGAGGCAATGCTGCTGGAAGCTCACAGACGGGTGATGCGCTTGGGAAGGCCTTGGCATCTGTAAGTATTGTACTGAATGGATTCTGTACTCATGAACTAAGGTTTAGATTTTGTGGACAGTAAATGCCATAGTTATAACACTTTCAACGTTATTACTCATTGAAGAGCTGTTTTTTGTTTATATTGATATATATCATTAATTAGTTCATGATAACACCTTCCTTTCCATACTTTCAAAATCTGTATTTGCGACTTCATTTAAATATGTCTTCATTTGAGTGGAACAGACACAGATAAAACAAAGAGGAATTTGGGGAAATATGTGTTTTAAATACTTAGTGGCCCACGCTAATAAATGAAAGAGAACTAAAAAAGAAAATCCAGTTTATCAACTGTGAAGGAAATGCCTTCACAAGGGCTTTAACAAGATAGGAAATACTTTTATTTATATTTTAGGGGTTTTTGGCTTTTTTTTTTTTTTCTTAAGAATAAAAACAATAGCTACAGCTAGTTCACTCAAAAACCAGGGTGTGGGTCTCAGAATCATTGAAAGTCTTTTGCTAAAATGAATGAAATTGATTCAAAGATATTTTATAATATGGATGGTACAGCTAGTCTATCACATCAAAACAATAGGGACAACAATGACAGTTTATTATATCTGACTCTTAAAATGTTACTAATTTGGAATACTAAGGCCAAAAAGAAGAGAAGGGTATTTATTATCTATAAAGATTCAAATCTAATTCTTGAAATTTAAATTATGCTTTTTGCCTTGTAAAGTTTTTTATTAGACTATTTTTTCTTGAGCAGTATGTCTCTTAGAATTATATTTTGTCTGAAGTGCAGTGAACTTTCTTAAATATTTGCTATTGATAGAGAAAGCAGAATTCTGATATGTAACTGTTAGTGAGCAGCTGTTGAGCGCTTGAAGAAAGAAACCTCTTTATGTATTGTTGAGTAAATAAACCTTTCTCTGTAGCTGTTAAGTATGAGGTTTTTTGAGAAATGAAGCCAAGTCAAACTCTTCTATCACATAGTGGAGTCCTGCACACAGTGGAGCCCAGTAAATGTTTGCTGGAATTAATCTTAGAACATACGTAATAATGGTAGTGGTACAAACCCACAGAAATGATCAACAGTGGTCTAAGTGCTTTCTGGTTGCTTGGCACTACAGTAAGCATTTTTGTGCCCTGTTTTGTTTAATTCTCAAGAAAATCCTGCAAGGTTGGCATTATCACCCCCACATTATATGTGGGGAACTGAGGTGTAAAGGTTAAGTGATTTGAGCTCAAAAGATTTAAGTAGTTTGCCCTAGGGGTCTCTAGCTAGTAAGGGTAGAGCTCATATACAGTAGAACTCCCACAGAACTAGCCTCAGACTGCCCCTCTCCACTGCTTTGTGTGTCTAGGAAGTTGTGCTATAGAGACTGTCTTAAAGGTGTGCAAGATAATTAAAGAGAGTTGTCTCTACCTTTTTTTTTTTTCTTCACTGAAGAAAACTTCTTGTGTAGGAAGACATTTTCTTGGGTATTTGATTGTCATGCCATGTTCAGCCTGCTCATCTTAGAAGATCCAGGGGCAGATAGTTCATTCACATGTAAAGGGACAAGTAGCATTTGACTCTTAATATCAAGCAAATTTTAAAAATAAAACCTCCATTTGAGAGTCATTTTGTTTTTCTGAGGAAATGTATGTAAAGAAACTGTGGTATAAACACACAGGACTTTGTAATGTTCTCAGTGGTCTTTCAAGCTTCCTTTAGTTACCCTGACATCCTTGATTTTCCTTCCATATTATGAATAGCATGCTAGATAAACTAGAATGGCATTTGGAGAAAAAAAAATCCAAATTCACTATGAGGTGGAAACCAGGAAGAAATGTTTAATCTAGCTAGTGGGTGGGCTTTGGTTGTCATGGAAACTCATCTCTGTCATTCTGTGTTGTTCCTAAGCAGGAACTGCCAGATCATTCCATAAATCATTTCTGTCATAGCTGAGGGTGATGCATTCCATCTGCTCCATCACTGCAGACCCTCATAGGCACATTTCCTGTCCCTCCAGCCTCCCCCTACTTCTCCAACAACATTATTTCTTCAGCTTTCCTTACAGACTTACATTCTCATTAATAACGTTTAGTTTTTAAAATGTACTAAAAACCAAAAACAGTGAGTTGTTTGGTGATTGGAAGAATTAGCAGAAATGAAAGGAAGAAACTTAAGGAGGATTACATCTGAGAATCTGAATGCATATCAGAAATTTTATGTTAAGTATTACAAATGATTAGAATGTGGTATCTCTAATGTAGTAATAGCATCTATTTTTGATGGGAAAATACCGCTGTTGTCATTAGAAGTTAATTCTAGTTCCCTAGTTGCCTTAGAAGGTCTTTCATGTGTGAAACACCAGAGGGTACAACCTTTGTTCTTCAGTTTAGGTTTTAAAGAACACGCAGAATGCTGCGTGATTAAACATGTAAGGCCAGATAATGCGTTTGCAAAGGTTCTTTTATTTTAGGTTTAAGCCTGGATAATTGTGGTCTTAATCTCAGGATAGCAAGAAAGAGAATTGTACATGAAGGTATTTACACAAAGTCCCCAAAGCCCTGTGGATTGTGCACTAGTTTATATAATAGACGTGGGTAGATAGAAGGAAAGGAAAAATCTGTGTGTCCCTGAACACTAGCCAGACAATCACCCTTTAAGACTGTGCCCATGGAGAGTTATGCGGAGGAAGAAACATCTGGTTTATTTCAGTGCCTAATACCATATCAAAACATTCAGTCTTTAATTTAGAAGAGATCAAACGAGAGGACTGTTTAACTTTGTTGATTATATCAGACTTCTTTGTGATAATTTATGTTTTGATTTCTATGAACCAGGGAGGGAAGAAGAGAGGGAGAATGTGTGTGTTTTAATCTAGATAGTTAAATGATCAGTAGTCTCTAACAAAAGAAAAGAAAACCCAGGGAAGTTGATGTTTAGAAGTAATTCATGAAATAAGTTTCTTTGTTCCTTAGACTCAATAACATTAGCATAATAAAGATTAACTGAAATGTCCAAAAGCTTCAGTGTTTAAAACCTTGGACTCTCAGTTCCAGGGTTGGGCCTGGAGCTCTCCATTGTTTCTTTTTGTCTGAAGCTCTTTTCATTAGCCTCTGGCTTTATTGGCACCCTGCTGATTGGAGTGGACCGTGACTGATGGGAGGAGGAGCCTCATTTGTTGCAGTAAAATGAGGAATATTACCCTCTAAGTCTGGCAGAAGGTACCGGGAGTTATTCATCATTGGCCATTTAACTATGAGTGCCTGTGGGCTGCGTGTAAAATGAGCTCTGACTTTGTTCCTGCCCCAAACTCTTAAACTATTACCACCTCCATTTTTAAGGTGACATTTTTCTTCCTTAAACACCAATATTGGAGTCCCTTAAGACCAGAAAATAAGAAAGAAATCTTCAATTAGAATGGTCTTTGCCAAAAAAGCCTGTTATTTAAGATTTCTAAGGAAATCACGATTTTTATGAAATAATGTGATTCAGTTGTTTTGGTGATGGAATGAGCCTGCAGAGATCCGGGCTGGTGAAATGATCTGCCACCAGAAAGGCTTCTGTGTACTGGTATTGCTGTGCCACTCTTCCTCCCACATATGTGCTCTCTTTATGAGAATAAAAAGTCTAAACTCTGTTTTCTTCCACATAAAGGAGCTCTAACCAGCATTTGACATACTTAAGGATTGCTTCATTGAAAGGGCAGAGCTGAACAATTGGCAGTCCATTCACACCCTAGAAAGCCTGTGCCTACCTAAGTGTGAGATACCCATAACCTAGAACATTAACACGAATTCTCAGCAATCATAGAACCTCAAGACATAATTATTCTCAAAGTTTATGCCATATTGTGGATTTGGAGTGAAGCCATCTATAACAAACATTTTCATTTTCTTATTTCTGTTTTATGATTCCTATTACCTAAATACTAAGGTAAATTCTATTATTTAAAGAATCTTCTTACTGATAATTATTATAGCAAATTTCAAAAGAAGTTTATCACTTATTAAAATCCCAACACTGGGAAAACAGACAAATGGATCCCCAGGGCTTGGCCAACCAGAAAGAGAGTCAGGTCTCAAAAATAAGGTGGACAACTTGTGAAGAACCCCTGAGGTTGGCCTCTGGCCTCCAAACACATGCATACACAGATTTAAAGCAATGGGAGAATGATATGTACTTATCCCAGAAACTGAGAATTGTGAGTACAGAGAGAAGAGTGGGGAGCCAAAGAAAAGGGGGAGCACAGCCAAAATAAAGACAAGAAGAGAAAAGATGGAGAGGACAGGAAGCAGAGTGGTGCCTCAGAGTTCAGCTGTAACCTACCCAGCTTGTCCAGGGGGAGAAGTCAGCAGCCAGTGTGAGACAGTTCAGGGGTCATTCACCAGGATGGGTAGAAATAAGAACGTCATCACCAAGCATTAAACTGCAGGTGACTAGAGAAGAAACGGGTACTTAGGACTCTGGGGAAACCTTTAAGGGAACTGGAGAGTAGAAGCAATGGAACATAGGTAAACCTGAGGCCCAGAACTCATTCCAGTGTAACTCCTAGCTAGCACAGGCTCTCCATTTCTACCATTCCATGCCATGCCATTATTAGCTCAGTAGTGACTAGGCAAGTCTTGAGAGTGGGAGACAGAAGCACAGAGGAGCAGCAGGCTGTCATGGAGGGTGTTTCTCCAACGCTTTCACAGTGGATTCTCTCAGTGAGGAGTAATGGCCTGCAAGGCAAACTAACCCATGAGTGTGGTTGGTCTTGTGAATATGTTCTCACTTATTTGCACCGCCCTTATCAGTGTTGTATTATATACTTTATGAGTGAGCACTGGTTGCTCATAAAAGGTACATTTGATTCCTGAAGATTGACAGGGATACAAAGATGTTGAGACATGTTTGTAAAAGTTTTAGCGTCCTTTGAGAGAAAGCTTAATTCTCACACTATGCAGTCGTTGGAGCTAAAGCAGACAAGTAACTTTTTAAAGGACTAAGGGGTAACTATTATATCTTCTTTGGTTAGCTTTTTAGGAAGGAGAACATAAAAAACTTTTTCAAAGGCACACACATACACACACACCTCCTCTCCCCTCTCCTCCCTCTCTCCCTCCCTCACTTCCAGACAGGGTTTCCCTGGGTAGCACTAGTTGTCCTATCCTGGAACTTAACTCTGCAGACCAGGCTGGCCTCAAACTCAAAGATTCATCTGCCTTTGACTCCCAAGTGCTGGGATTAAAGGCATGTAGCCCATCTTTTCAAAGACTTTTTGGTTGGTTTTAAGTTTTGGTTTTGCTTTTTGTTTTGGGTTTTTTTTTGGCAGGATGGGGGGGGACGTTGCTGGAGGAGGTGGGATCGTCTGAGACAGAGTCTCTATTGTAGCCTTCGCTGTCCTAGAATTCAATATGCAGACCAGGCTGGCCTTGAATTCACAGAGATCCACCTTCCTCTGCCTCCCAAGTGCTAAGATTAAAGTTGAGCAGTACCATGCCAGGCTTAGAGACCATTTTAATGAATGCATAAAGGCCAGGCTTGATAGGACATACTTGCAACTCTAGAACTTGCAGGCTAGATCCTAGGGATCAAAAATTCAAGGGCTGTCTGAGCCTATCAGGATTCTGGTTACTAATAGACCCTGACTAATATACCTAGAACAAAAAAAACCCTAAAAGCCCCCATCTTTTTTTTTTAAGTATTTTTGTGAGATTATCATTTTTATATTACTTAGATAATATATTCTTTAAATATTGTCTACTTTTCAAATATGTTATCTTTATAATAGCTTGTTTTATCTTGAGGTAAAGACTCACCACAGTATAAACAAACCTGGCTCTGAATTTGTAGCCCAGATTGGCCTTAAAGTTACAATCTCACTTCTGCCTTCCAAGTACTAGTCACAGGTGTGGGGACAACTCTCCATGGCTTGTAGCTTGCTTTTTTAGCCTAGGCTGGCTTTGAACTTGTGATCCTTCTGCCTCTGCCTACTGAGTGTTGGTGGTTGCAGAGGTACAGCCATACTCAACCTCACATCTTGATTTTCTGCTGTTAATTAGAAACTTTCCAAGCAAAATAATTTTAAAAATTAGGTATCTTGGGAAGCCTTGTCTTTTAAAATAAATAAATAAATAAACAAATAAATAAATAAATAAATAAATAAGAAAATCAATAGATACCTGTGTTATCTGTATTACCTGAAATTATGTAATTTTTTTTGTCCTAGTTTAAAAACTGAACCTCCTGTACAGTTTGCCGCAACGTGCTGCCACTGTGAGCCTCGGGTGGTGTGACTGAGATCACAAAACAGCACCATGAACAGGCTTGTGGGTTTGCTGCTGCTGTATTCTGATGCATATGTATCTCTTATTTTCCGGTTAGATTTATTCTCCTGACCACACAAGCAGTAGTTTTCCATCAAACCCATCAACACCAGTGGGATCTCCTTCACCTCTCACAGGTGGGTGTCTCTGTTATTCATAACATGTGTAAGTCTTCTACTTGAAAATATTTCTGAGTCAAAAAAATTTCAATAAAATCCTATTTAAATTATGAAAAATATTCTGACTTTGATATAATTTGAAGAAATATTGAAGTAGTTGCTCATCTTGAATTACTTATGCGTATCTTCCTAGGTTTTTAAATATTCTGTGGTGGGTTCTAGTAACATCTGCTGTAGCTTGGTGGTAGTGGTGACATATGCCTTTAATGCCAGGCAAAAGCAAGCAGATCTCTTGAGTTCGAAGCCATCCTGGTTCTACGACAGCCAGGGCTACACCAAGAAACCCTGACTCAAAACAAGGAAAGAAAGAAACAAACAAACCTTTAAGACTACTAGGCCATTATTTCACATTTTTTATGGAAACTTATCAGGGGTGATGATGCTGGGTGAGCAGCATCAGTGGAGCTGTCTACGTGGCTCCCTTTGTTTTCCTGTCTCCTGATTTTTACCATTAATTTTGACAAGTTCTAGAACTATCCTATGGGATGAATTTGTTGAGTTACTATAATTATAAATGATAATATTTCTTTTTTTTTTTTTTTTTTTGGTTTTTTTTTTTTTTTCCAAGACAGGGTTTCTCTGTGTAGCCCTGGCTGTCCTGGAACTCACTCTGTAGACCAGGCTGGCCTCGAACTCAGAAAGCCACCTGCCTCTGCCTCCTAAGTGCTGGGATTAAAGGCGTGCACCACCACTGCCCGGACAATAATATTTCTTATTAGGACTAAGTAAAATTATATACAAATATCTTTCAAGCAATAATCTTAAAACTTTACCCATATTTTTCTAAGCAACTTTGGAGGGGTTGGCCTTGCTGCAGAAAACTGTTTGTTTTGAAGAAGAGATACTGCTAGACAAGTGAGTAGGGTCAGCACAGCCCTGCCTCACAGTCAGCCTCAGCAGCAGCTCCGCTTCCCAGTCCGGCCACAGTTAGATCCAGCCTTGTGCTGGCTTTCTTGAAGTCACAGCTTTTGCTGTCACCTGTGCTTTGTGTTAGCCCTGTATCTCTACTCGGCCACATTCCAGGATGGACATGCTGAGCTGCAGCAGCTGCTTCCGGCTTGTAGCGGGCTGTGCCACTTTTTCAGACATCACGGCTTCAGCTGTCTAGTAAATGCTAAGCAGCTGTTGCCTACATAGGCAAGATGATGAAAGACCCATTGACTTAGAGTTGTTGTGTAACAGGGCTGAAGTGACCGAGGAATGATGGAACTTAGCCGTGCTCACTCTTTTGGCACTGTTTTACCAAAATTCTCAGCATAATTTTTGCCACAGCCTGTTTTTACACTTTGTTATATGTCCTCTCTGCCTTTACTGTACTTACTAATCATGGGAGAGGAGCTGGGAACTCAGCCTCTAAGAAGGCATGAGTGAAACTGAGAATGGTAAATTAAGTCTGAGGTCTCCTCCGTTGGTAAGGGAGGCTTAGCTGATGATACTCTTTTTCCTATAACTCAGATAACTGATCAAAATGTAGACTGCTGATTGTATAATGTTGACGATGCTGCTGAAACACCAAATTAGAGTATTTATAAAGGCACATCTCCAGTTTCTTTGTCTAGTGTGCTTGTCTCTACTTCCCTTGTTTCTGAATACCCATACCATGAAAGAGCAGGGAAAGGGTGACAGGAAAAGCACTAGGTGATAAACATTCAAAGTCAAAAGAAAAGCAAACAGCAAACCAGACCTCCTGGCTGTGGAGATTGCTTTGTATCATATGTGGCCTTGATCTGTTATCTGGAATCCCCAGTTAGCCCTGTTCCCATATCCAACCAACAGTCAGATTCATCACAGGATCTGTGAGCATAGACCCACAGGCAACAGATCCCCATAGGTAGCTTCATGGCTGCCATTCTTGAATAAACCCACCTCATCTTCCTCCAGAACATTCCAAATCAGAAGCATACATTTTTATGTATTTTTATGAGGAAGCTGGAACTTCCAATGAAGACTAAGATGACCTCAAACTCAGATCTGCCTGCCTCTGCCTCCCAGGTGCTGGGCTTAAAGGCCTGTGAGCATTTGTTCCTTTTTTTTTTTTGAATGTATGAATACACTGTTGCTGTCTTCAGACACACCAGAAGAGGGCATCAGACCCCATTACAGATGGTTGTGAGCTACCATGTGGTTGCTGGGAATTGAACTCAGGACCTCTGGAAGAGCAGTCAGTGCTCTTAACTGCTGAGCCATCTCTCCAGCCCGAGCATTTGTTAAGTGACAAGAAGCCCAAAGCAAGGTAGCTATAAATATGCATATCAGAGTTCCTGCTCTGTCTCCTAGCAGATCCTTCTGACAGCTTTGAGACACCACAAACAGTATCCAATAGAAGAAAAAAAGGCCTTTTTTTCCCCTTGTCTTTTAAGAAATCTTTTCCAGAAGCCTCTCCTATAGAGTGGCCACACTGAGCCTTCCTCGGTTACCTGCATCTGCAATAAAACTGACATGTTTATCTTAGGTATTAGGATTTATTCAGAGCTGGGATAGAATTATTCTGTCATGGTATTAAACATGACAGAATAGGACAGAACAGGCCCACCCTTTATCCCCTTGAACAAACTCAGGACTTTGGCAACAAGGTAAAAGAGAAATGGCTGTGTCTTCTACAGTTTTGGAAGTGGCACATTTATGTTAGGCAAATACGTTCAGTATGGGAGCTTGGGAGGCAGGCAAGCAGAACATTCCTTGACTTCCTTTACCTTTGTATGGAATATAGATTGAGAATGTCTGTAATGTTAGAACCTGGTAGCAGTCCTCAGAACCTCACAGTAAAAGTTGAGTCTAAATTTATGTTAGCTTAATCAAAACATTATGTTGTATACATCATCTGTGAACATGCTCAGTGTAAAATACTTGCCTTACTTGTCAGCAAGTTTCCAGTTGAGATGAGAAAATACAATGAAAATAAAGCCCCAGAACTGACACTGAGTTGTGGTCAGGTTATGGCACAGGTTTCATAAAGTGACATTTAATAAAACGAAAGTGGCTTTTGTGAGAATAAAGAGAAGAGCACAGTACAGATCTGGGTATGAGAAAGTGCCTGCCCTCCTCTTCCAGTCATGTGCAGAGAGAGCGACTGGGTGTGTTGTGGTAAACTGTAAGGATTAGGATTCCAGTAAGGTAGGGTAGAGACCCATGAAGGCTTGAGTTAGGTGAAGTTACAAAGAAAAACTATTGGGGGGCCTCGAGTAAGAGAAATAACTGGAGTCACAAGTTGTGTACACCTTTAATCCCAGCACTCAGGAGGCAGAAGGCAGGTTAATCTCTATGAGTTTGAGGCCAGCCTGGTGTATGTAGCAAGTTCCAAGCCACCCATGGGTCGTAGTAAGACATTGTCTCAGGAACAAGAGAGAGCTAATAAATGAACTAAAGCCTAGAAGAACCGTGAGCTATACAGGAGGGAGTATCCATTCTCTGAGTTTATGAACCAGTTCTACTTCCTAAGCCCCGGTCAGGTGAGAGTAAGAGCAGATCAGAAACACTGCATAAATTTAAATTATTCCCAGAAATAATTCAGCTCCAACCCTGGTCACTAACAATCACAGGACAGTTAAAGAAATTGTTTCCCACAAAGTATGTGGTCTCCTTGTGGACATGTCCACCACCAAACATAAAGTGATATACTCAAGCGGGAAATACAGCCTATTCTAAGTCACACCAAGACTTCCAGTTCCTGCACTTCACTTTCTCTATTCTCCTGTGTGCAACAGTTGGTGATTACATGCTAGAGGCACCAGTATGATTCTAAAGTAAACCTGTGCATTTTACTCTCATGCTAATTTTACAAAGAAATGAAGCTACAGCTCTATCTAGTATCAGATGCATGCTATCTAACATTATGGTCTGTATCTATCTAAATATATTTTATATATTTATTATTATTACATTATGAATCTATACAGAGAAGGAGATGGTATTAATGTTGCATCCCAAGAAAGACATTTAACTTGGTGACATGCTTTCAGATCTCTGTCTTTTTTTTTTTTTTTTTTTTTTTTTTTTTTTGGTTTTTCAAGACAGGATTTCTCTGTGTAGCCCTGGAACTCACTCTGTAGACCAGGCTGGCCTCGAACTCAGAAATCCACCTGCCTCTGCCTCCCAAGTGCTGGGATTAAAGGCGTATGCCACCACTGCCCGGTGCTTTCAGATCTCTTAAGATCATCTTTATAAGACAGATTAAGATAAAAGTTTTTTCTTTTATTTTTGTCTGTACCTTATAATAGGGATCAAACTCAAGGACTTGCACTTTCTAGGCAAGCATTCTACCACTGAGCTACATCTCCAGCCTCCACTAAATGCCTGTACTCTCAATTTTACCAGATAATGATGCTAATTTCTGCACTAGTTTTGTCTTGTATAACTGTATGTTATTCCATTTGTGGCCAACAACATAAAATATTAGGTTACTAGTATAGTTATAGAACCTTTGATCATAAAGTGTAGCTTAGAATTTCTATGAAGTTCAAAGAGATATCTGTCACTGATTTAGCCTTAATAGTCTACTTTAACCTTGTGTTGTAGCAGTGGATAGCCCAGTCTATAACAACAACAACAGCAGCAGCAATAATAACAATGATAGTAATAACAGTAATAATAATGTGGATAGCCCAGTTGATAACAATAATGCCAACAACAAAGTAAGTTTAAGTATGTGTAGTTTTTATATATATAGTTACATTAGATATTTAACTATATATTAGATATATAGAGAGGTAGATATTTGCATGGTTTGTCTGTATCACTATCTAAAAATAGCTATGGAATATAGTTAAGAGTGATAGAACATGTACCTAACATGTTTGAGCCCCTAGCTCAGTTCCCGACATGCACTGCAGTCTTCTGGGTGCAGATTTCTCATGTGAATGATGTAATGTCCCTCTGCATCCTCAAGCTATGCTCACGAGGAACTATATAGAAACTGCCTGCTTTGCAAAACATTTGTGTGCCTGCTCTCTATCCTGTCTTCAAACATTTCAGAACATCTGATATGATGATCTGGCTCCTGTCACAGACTAATCACATAAGGAGTTGGAAGAAGATTGAGCCAAAATGATTGAAATTATTTTTTGTTTCAATAATTTGGGGTCTTTAGCTTATGATAACTTCCCACCTAAAATTTTTTTAGCTGGTGCAGGCAGTGCATTTTATTTTAACCTTTAAAACTGCTTTATCTGAGCTGGGTACACCTTTAATCCCAGCACTCCGGGAGGCAGAGGCAGGCGGATTTCTGAGTTCAAGGCCAGCCTGGTCTACAGAGTGAGGTCCAGGACAGCCAGGGCTACACAGAGAAACCCTGTCTTGAAAAACAAAAAACAAAACAAAACCAAAAAAACCAAAAAACTGCTTCATCTGTGCACTCTCAGAAGATGCACATGAGCATGTGGATACTCTTTAAGTTGAAAAATGCTACTTTATTTGGAAATGTACTTCCCAAAGGAAAAAACAGTTATGCACATTATAGCAGCAATCACAATAGCATTGCGACTCAGTCAAAACCCAGCCAGAGCATGGTGGCACACGTTTAATCCCACACTTGGACAGTAGAGGGGGTGGGTCTATGTTGTGAGTTTCAGGATACCCAAGGTTACGTAGTGAGATCCTGTCTCAAATGGGGGGAAGAAAGCCAGTTATGAGATGCGGGTAGTTAAGCAAATTATGGCACAGAGAAACAGATGATATTAATGTCATCATTTATCAAAGACTGTAAAGCCATGTGGGGAAGCAAACATTTTTTAAAAAATTTACATTTTTAAAGATGTACATGTGTGTAGACAAAATCTAAAGAGTATGTAAGCATGAAACTTATGTTTTGCAGGGTTTTTTTCCTGTTTACTCAATTTACTAAATTGGCATATTAATAATGAAAAGAATTGTCCAATGTTTTGTGCTTATAAGCTGCTAATAATATGCTGAAGGGTAAACAAGGTTTTCGTTATTTATGATTACTGAGTATCTTTACCTTTTCCTTAACATTACTATGACACAGTGACATGTGAATGCTTTTTGGTTTAACAGGTACCAGTCAGTGGCCCAGAGCTGGAGGGCAAGCTCCTTCATCCCCGAGCTATGAAAACTCACTTCACTCCCTGGTAAGAACAATCCACTGATCTTTACAGATGTTATAGAATTTTGCTTTATAGTACGGAAGGGTTTTGTTGTTGTTGTTGTTGTGTTGTTGTTTTGTTGATAGTGGTTTTCTTGTTGTTACTAAATCTTATGTAATAGTGAAGAAGCAGTAGGATAGCATTACACACGAATTCTTTGCTAACACATAACCTGATTTAGAAGACACTATGACATTTTGGATATCCTTATTGCCATCTGCTTTTTTGGAATATTAGATTTATCCAGGCAACTGGAATTAAAGGAGTATGAAGGAATTTTTTTCTTTCAAAAATATGATTTAATTTTTCTATACTGTCAATATTTATGTATGTAAGAGGAAATTTACCCAAAAAAAGACACTTAAAAATCAAATCCATTGTTTCATAATGTTTATTTATATTAGACTTTTACATTAATTTATTACTATTATTATTGAAATTTTCTTGTAATAAAAATGTACAAATCACACAAGTACAACATTGCTTGCCAGACAAATAGGGCAGTGGAGGAGCCTTCTTGGTTCTAGTACTCCAAGGTAAAGAATTTGTGATAGAATGTTTACTACTGTTGCTTTGGTGTGTTTACATTTGTAACCCAGAATCACAAAATATAACAAAAATAAGCAAATGAGTGATCTGGTGAAATTCTGAGTCACATTATCGCTCAGTAATTCTATGTTCCAAACAGAAACACTCTTTTTCTGTGCCTAACAAAATATTTTAAGTTGAGGGGAAGTTTGTCTTTTTACATATTTTGCAAGCAAGCCCGAGCAGCGTGTGCTGTTTAGATGCTAACCTTGTGAGTCCCTATAAAACTCAATCTTTTCAGAACTCAGTACAAGTAGATCTTGCAGATCTCCACATTAACTTTACTAACAGGTTATGCCAACAAGCACATCAGCTATTTCCTCGACTCTGTTGGAGTTAATCTTAACCTGTGCTTTGCCTCCTGTTCTGTCTTGACTTTGCCAGAAAAATCGAGTTGAGCAGCAACTTCACGAGCATTTGCAAGATGCAATGTCCTTCTTAAAGGATGTCTGTGAGGTACTATTTCATTTAGATGGTGCCTTTTTTGTGTGTTTAAATTACTTATACGTCCCTTATTCATTTAAAATTATCAAGCTGTACAGACTCCAGCGTCTTTTTAAAAAAAATCCAACAATGAGCATTGCAGCTTTTGTAGCAGTGTGTAGAAGTAGACTTTTGTCTTGTTTATAATGACTTCCTTTTAGAGCTGTACTGGCATGTGCTTTTGGTTTTTAAAATTCTAATGTGTTTGTGTATAAAGCATGTGTGACCTATGGGTAGTGAATGTCTTTCCTTCAGTTTTGTTAAGGAGTTTATCTGGATGTGTACACCATTGAAGATAGGTGTGTTCTACTCACCTAAAACTTAAGCTAAATAGATTTGAGTGCCTTTCCCCAAATTGACATCTTTCAGAGACCATTGTACAGTTTCTTCCTTTCTATCAGCTATAATTGAGTATTGACATGGTAGATTTCATGTATTACAGAAGCTAAAAGAAATAACCTCATGATAGATTGGTAAATTCACCTTCTAAACCAGTGACTTATATCTGCAGCTTTGAAAATTCATCATAGTCTGAAGGGAGCTGCCTTTTTTGTTGTTGATTTGAAGTTCAGGCAGTCGGTTTTGAAACTAGTTGATACCGCATTGCACTTGCTGCCTTCCATATATCCCTGAATAGAAGATATATGGACTTAGTAAATTGAATAGATATACTTCTAGTAACTCCTCCACCTCCCCCATGTTGTTTTCAATCCTTACAGCAGTCTCGAATGGAAGACCGTTTAGACAGGCTGGATGATGCTATCCATGTGCTACGGAACCATGCAGTTGGACCTTCTACCAGTCTGCCTACTAGTCACAGTGATATACACAGTTTATTGGGACCATCCCATAATGCACCAATTGGAAACCTCAATTCAAATTATGGAGGATCAAGCCTTGTTTCAAATAATCGATCAGCTTCGATGGTAAATCATGGTCATCTAATATGCAATGATCCCTGTTATCCTAATTTTGTTTTTCATGAAATTTTGGAGAAAAGAGTTAGGGGGGGGCATCTCTCTTGAATGGAAAATTAAAAGGAACCTTTTAAGTTTTCCTTTATTGTCTTCAGTAGAGTCATTGGCTACTGTTTGGCCTGTCAAATTCTGCTGTGGCCACATACAAAAAGAAGAAACTTTCTACAGAGATCTGTTAGCTTCAGCCAGGTCTTTTTTCCTGATATATAATCATTGGAATGGCAGTGTATGCCTTGGATAGCAAATAGGAAGGATGAATAGCATCGCGTGTGAAGTAAGACTAAGTTTTACAGGCCCCATCTATCTGGGACCATGTCACAGGCCTGTCATCTCAGCTATTTCATAGGCTCATCCAGGAGAAGAGCAAGTTCAAGGCCAGTTTGGAGAACTTGTGAGACCCTATTTCAAAGTAAAAAGGAGACTGGAGATGTGGCTCAATGGCAGAGCACTTCTATAGTATGTATGAGGCCCTAGGGTCAGTCTTCAGTATCACAGTTTAGACAAAAATCCTAGTCTAGGAAGGCATTTTCTTAATTCAGAAAATTTTTCTAGACTAGGAAAGCTGTTTGTTGCTTAGCTAGAATTTGACTTCAGTTGCAAAAAGTTTAAAAGTGAAACTTAATTTGTACAGGTACAAATTTAGCCTCCTCCCCAGATAAAGGGGAAAAACTGGTATAAGGGAGCAACTACAATGATTGTTAGGTAACAAAGAAAGGAAACTTAGTTAATCCCCTCATAATAAAATAATTCAATCCATTTTTTAAAACATGATAATTCTTTAGAAAGGAAAAGAACAGACTTCTAAAGTCATAGACATCAAAAAATCCTGTGTTGGATGTCTTGCATTACTGTTTTATCCAAATTGTCTTTTAAAGACTCATTTTGAGCCTGCTGTGTAGCTGATACCATGTGTTTGCATGTGTATTGCATGGTTTTTAAAGTTCACTGCATGCTACAAAATATTTTTCTGTGAAACAGATTTTGAGCTATGTGATCAAGGCAAAAGCTTGGGTATCGCCACAGCATTTAAATGCTCCAATGCTGAGGGCCTGGTTTCTGTAGAGTAGCGTTGGTGCTAGGTCACCACATTTGTACGTCTGACTGCCACATATATTCATTTTAGGCCTCCACATAAAGCAGCAAACAGCTACCTGGTTTCTGATCTCAGTATTTCCACCTTGGGCCTTAGCAGTTAGGGATGTTGTTTTCTGTTTTGTTTTGTTATTGTTTTGTCTTGGGTGTCAGGAAATATTCTTAACCACCTTCTAAATTAGTTTTTGCTGATAAACTAATATAAAAACATTTGGGAATTATTAAACTCAGATATGAATTATCATCATCATAACTATTAGAAAAAAATTTTTAGTTGAGCCAGGCTTGGTGGCACATGCCTTTAATCCCAGCACTTGAAAGGTAGAGGCAAGTAGATCTCTAAGTTCAAGGCCAGCTACTGCTACACAGAGAAATCTTGTCTCAAAAAGAAAAAAATTTAGTGGTATAATAAAACTAGTAACATGGCATTTTGTAGCTATAAATATAGAAAAGCAGATTATTAATAAGTTGCTGATATGTTAGAGAGTGACTTGAAAAATCACATTCTTGAATCTCAGATTGTCCTTATTGACAGCATTTGCAATTTGTTTTCTCCCCTCTTAAATATTTTCTTACCTTTTTACTATTAATAAGACACTCACTTTGTAGCCCCTGCTAGCCTCAAATTCACATAGGTCTGCCTGCATCTGCCTCCTAATGCAGAGATATTCTGATGAGGAAAAGCCTCACAATAGTCTACAAAGAGGGGTCTTGTAAAGAGTAGTGTGAGTCTGGGTCTTTAAGAACACCGTCCAGGCCATGGCAGTTAAGCCCAAGCTGTTGCTCAGTGTGTATCAAGATTTTGTCAGTTCTTACTATCTGTAGAGGACACAGGACTGCTAAATAAATTGCCACACAGTGTCTTAAGTCTCTACCTTATATATATATGCAGTCAGCAGTACTTTAGTTATAGAGATAAAACATTGCTACAAGGTTTATGCTCAGAAAGTATCTGACACAATCTGACCCCCTCGGTGAGCCAGTGCTCATCTCTCATCCTCCCAAGGTCAGCTTGTTAGCTCTGAGTCTGAGTTAAGACCAAAGGATGGAATAGATAGGTGATCACAGCAAGACACAGCCTTGCTCATGTGCTCAGGACCCACCTTGTTCTCTCTCACAGGATGTTTGATCTTGAGACTCATTTTTGTATCTGTTTCATTCAGCTTCAAGAATCTTTTTATTTTCCTTCATGACCATATATTCTAATTATGAAAAGAAAAACTGGTTTTAGGTACTAAAACTTTTCATAATTTTTGTTTAACATTAGTTAATATTTGTGTTTGATGTCTCAAAATAGTTGTTTGTAAAATGACCACAGAAGTAATCAGTTTATTGTTGGATTTATAAAATAATCTTTCTTTAAGACATTTCATTTTTATCACTCCAGTTATAACTTAGAGTAGTTATCTTGATAGACAGAAGCATCATCAGAAATTCACCAGACATTTAAACACTATTTTGTTTGTGCAGTGGATTTATTCTAAGAGCATTACTGTAGGTGAGTATCCCATCTGTAGGTTTAAATATACTGCTTTCTTTTCTAGCATTTGGAAAAGATTGATCTTACATTCACTGTGAAGGGAAAGAAAGGAATGGTAGCTATCTTCAGCTTTGCATACTGTATGATCTCTGTCACACTTCCTGACTCTGTGTGGTAAGAATAAGGACTGAGTCTAGGGCATGCCTGATGGAAAAGCACTCCAATATCGAGTTCCACCTGCATCCCTACAACAGCTCAATTCTGCCATTGTAAAATAAAGCAGCCTTTGACAGTATATGGGAAAAGAGCACAACTAAATTCTAGTATCATTAGTACAGAGATAGGTTCCTTTATTTAAAAAAAAACAAAAAGCAAGATTTATCCATGGACCTACTGTGTCAGTTCCTTACTCTGATCATAAATTGACTTATCAGTATATAAAATAGGGTTGGCGTGGTTTTGTTTTGGGGTTTGGGTTTTCTTTTTTTGTTTTTTTGTTTTGTTTTGTTTTGTTTTGTTTTTTGGTTTTTCGAGACAGGGTTTCTCTGTATAGCCCTGGCTGTCCTGGAACTCACTCTATAGACCAGGCTGGCCTCGAACTCAGAAATCCGCCTGCCTCTGCCTCCCGAGTGCTGGGATTAAAGGTGTGTGCCACCACTGCCCCGCTCTTGGGTTTTCTTTTTTGTTCTTGTTTATTTTCCTTTTTTTTCTTCTTCTTCTCCCTCTTTGAGATGAGGTCTCAACTATGTAGTCTTGACTGGCCTGGAATTCACTATGTAGACTGGACTAGCACTGGCCTTGAACTCAGATCCTGCCTCTGTCTCCCAAGTGCTGGAATTAAAGATTTATGCCACCACAATCAGCCACTATATTGGGCGTTTTAAGATAAGCCGAGATGCACTGAAATAGAAGAAAAGTTGATGGCATAAATGAAAGCAACCTAGCAGAGCATAGGCGGGACGGCCCAACCTGAATCACACAGTGAGTCTGCATCTCAGATAGGTGATAAGAGTAGCTCATCTCCTGGGCCTTCAAAGCAAGTAGATCAGTAAAAAAGATTATGGTTTAGTATAAAGTCTGTATGCATCATTTAACTAAACCAAAGTCCTTCTAGGTCTTTGTGATCTAGAGGGAGTACAGACACACTTTTAATTCAGGAGACAGAGGCAAGTAGCTCTCTTGAGTTCAAGGCCAGCCTGGAATAGAGCAAGTTTCTGGTAAAGAAAAGCTTAAGTCCAGGCATGGTAGTACAAGCCTTTAATCCCCGCACTCAAGAGACAGAGGTCTGCAGACCTCTGCATTCTAGTCCGTCAGTTCTGTTCAGTCAGTTGAGGTCAGTGCAGTGGAGTAGAGTCAGTCAGTTCATAGAATCAGTGAGCTGAGAGTCCATGATTAGAGGCAATTTTTTTAGGGGCAGTTTTACAAAGACAGGTTACAACGAGAGACAAGTTAGACACAGGTAAAGACAGAATGAGCCAGAAGATTAGAACGGATTGCCAGAGTTAGTTAGTTTGAGGCCAAGCAGAGCAATTCAGTAGAAGCTGAAAGAAGTCAGATTGAATCAGTCAGCTTGGAGAGGGTTTTAGGCCAGAACAGCTGAGTTGAACCAGCCAGCCAGAGTTCAGAAAGAACTAGAGTGAGTTTGTTTAGTAGTAAACCTCCTAGATGACAATAATATCAGGTGGTAACAGTTACTTTTACAAGAATTAAAGAGGTTTAGTCTTTACTAACTTTTAACATATATCTGAGAGATAAATTATATTTTCAAAAAAAGAGCTGGGAATGAAGGATCCCTCTTGTTTAAATAATTGGGGTAGCTCTCAGACATCTTTTTAATGTTTGCTTTGAATTTTAAATTTATTTTCATTTACTTAATTTACTACTCTCCCATTTATATTTTTTTATCTCTCCATATCTGCCTAAATCAAATATAAAACATGAGTCCGTCTTAGTGAGATTTATACATCATTTTAAAATAGGGTTTAGAAATACTGAAATATCAGAATTTAGTTTTAGTTTTACTTTCATTTATTTAACTAAGAATTAACCACTAACAAGAAAAATTTAAACAAAAACGTTAAAAACCAAAAAAAAGTGGAATTATCGATTTAATTTGGAAATGATACAGATGCTTCAGCCGGATAAGGCTACTGTTTATAACGTGATATAAATACCTGTGCCTGTCTAGGCAGCATCATACAGATGCCTTTGTCTTTCACAAAACACGCCCCTCAGACGGTGATTTCAGCTGCAGACACACCAAGCAAGATTGAGGCCATTGTGTTTACCATTGAAGCTTGATGCCACTCCTAAAATTTACTGAGATTAACAAGGTGCCTCTGAGGCAGTTGTCCCCAGACAGCATAATCCTGAAGAACTGAGTTTAAAAATGAAAGGAGAGAAATGACTTAACAAGTTGTCCTCTAACCTCTAAGTATGTACCATGGTATGCAGTAATAAACATTTTTTAAATTCTTTAAGTCTTTATTAATGGTACAAAATGAATTCTTTCCATGGGTCTCTTGCTTTCATTGTTACAAGACCTGTGGAAATTTAATACAGACATTTTTCATTATTATTTTTTGGTATCCCTTGAGGATTTTGATGTCAAAGAAATGGAATAATATCTTCTTCTTAGTTTTCTTGGCTTTTTATCAACTTAACTAAAATAAAATAGAAATCTTTATGTGGGACAAGTTGGCTGCACGCGTTTGCACATTCATATATATATGTCAAAGGACAACCTTGGGGTCAGTTAGTCGGTTTTGGTTTCTCAAGACAGAGTTTTTCTATGCATCCTTGACTGTCCTAGACCTCACTCTGTGGACCAGGCTGGCCTGGAATTCAAAGAGATTCACCTGTCTCTGCCTCCCAAGTGCTGGAATTAAAGCCGTGTACCACCATGCCTGGCTTTCTTAATCACTACGTTTTGTTTGAGACAGGGTCTTTCATTGGTGTGAAACTTCACCAATAGGTCTCTTACTTATCAGTAGGGTTCTATGTATATGCTGCCACAGCCAGCTTCCTATGTGTCTTCCAGGGGTCTAACATCAGGTCGTCACATTTGCAAGGCCAAGTAAGCAATCTTTTCAGCCCTCCTAACTTTAAATATTCTTATTTTTTTCTTTTGGGCAGCAGTTAATTCTAGAATGGGTTTCCATAGTATAGGAATTATGTGTCTGGGTTTCAACCGAATAAAAGAATCATACTTACAGCCACCTTCCACTGTTTCAGTTCATTTTCTTCCCTAAATGGAAATCTCTAATAAATTTTTTGTTTTCATTAAAGTTCACTTTTAAATAATTTTTAAGGGTTTAGATAATATTTTTAAATTTAAAAATACTCTTTTTTTTTTTTTTTAAATAATAGAGGTTATACACTTAAGGAAACACAAGGATTAAGGAAACAACAAATGGATTAAGCCAGCAGAATATTTTTAAACAGTGTATATATTAAAATCATTTAATCAGTCCATATATTAATAACACCAAAATTAAAACAATAATCAGCAAATAGTACAAATGAACAATTTATTAGAACAGAATCAGAACTTTATATTAAGAAGTTTGAAGACTAATTCATCAACTAATTAGATTTAACATTTTTCTATTATGAGTACTAAAGTCATTGGCCAGATTAAATGAAAAGATTCTTGTAAGTTATTCCACAGAAGTCAGGCTGTAAACAGATTGTGAAGGTTCAGTGTGCAAGACTCTAAGTCATTTAGTAGGTTGGATCTTTTATTCTGAAATGAGGTTCTTATAGGAATTGACATTTAGAACATAGAATGCCTGCGGGTTTGCCTTCCTGCTTCCAACAGTAGCAGCCTGTCAGCTGTATGCTAACAAGTTGAACAATTAAAATAGTACAATCTGGCTGGCCCACAGGCTCTGGGTGCAGACAAAGAACTGTTTATACACCTGTTGTTCATGTAGTCAGCCATGTCAGTGTGAAGCCACAGATTAAAGGCGGGACATGAGAACCAACCAGGGTGGGCAAGGGTTAAAGAGGACTATAAAAGCTGTGGAAGTCAAATTCTTCAGAAAATATATGAGGGCCATTTGCAAAGGGAATCAAGTTACCTATTAAATGTTTCTGCCGGCTACATTAATACGGGAAATGCCTGACTTCAAGTGGCCTGCTAGTCTGAGACCATTTTTAAGAGGTTTATATTTTTATTACATATGCCAATTGAAAATGTGTGGAGGCCAGTAATGTGAGTTTCTGTAGGAAGATAACTTTGGACTGTTTCACGGAGGCAGAAATACTGGCTACCTTCCTTAAGGGAATGCAGTAACCCTCCTACAGGCTCTTCTCAGGAGGAGCGTCAGTAAAATACACTTTTATTATTTAAGGTGCAAAAAGTTTTTTGTTTTGTTTTGCTTTGTTTTGTTTTAATGGTGCTATTAAAATAAGAAGAAATAGGAATTCAGCAGATACATTATCTCTGAACAGAATTCAGCAGTTGCTGCTCATCCTGGATTTCTCTTGTGTAATTCAAAGTGAATATTTGTGTACTTTAAAGTTTTATAAGGCCATTTCCTTTGTTTTTGTTGTAATTTAGACTACTAGTTAAAAACAGAAGTTATCAGGGCTGGAGAGATGGCTTAGTGGTAAAGACCACTGGCTACCCTTCCAGAGGTCGGGAGTTCAATTCCCAGCAACCACATGGTGGCTCATAACCAACTGTAATGGGATCCATTGCACTCTTCTGGTGTGTCAGAGGCAGCGTGCTCACATACATAAATAAATAAATCTTTAAAAAGAGATTTTAAAAAATTAAGTTATCATCTCTTATCAAAATCCTGAGAAGTTTTAAATGTCAAACTTAAAGAAAGTTCAGCTTCTGCTCTATCTCATAGAGGTTGCCTGAGCCACAGTTCCTCTATAGTATTTCACCTTTAAAATAGGCCCATGCTTCAAATTAGCATCTATATATTGTATTTAGCTCGTATCTTTTTGTAAAATGGGATTTATTTTATCTGTATTGGGGGGGGGGGGAGTTAACATCTGGTGTCTTCCTGCCTGGCTTATATATATTGAGGCAGGGTCTCTCACTTGAACTCAAACCTTGCCAATCCAGCTCCTCTAGCTAGCTATTTTACTCTGGGCCCCTTCTGCCTCTGTCTGTCTTGCACTGAGATTACAAGCTGCTGTCAGATCACACAGCCTTTGTATGGGTGCTGGGGATCTGAACACCTGTGTCTTCAGGCTTTTGTGGTAAGAACTACCCTGAGCCATCTCATCAGCCCCTAGAATAAGATTTCAAGTGGCCTTCCTCTTAGGCCACTCAGTAGTCAGTACGAAGAAGGCGCTGGTAAGTGTTAAGGACAGATTTGACCAGAATGTATTTACGACAGAGTCCCATGACACAATTGAAAGTTTCTCCTTTAATATTCTTTCTTCACTGATTATTAGGCTAAGTCCTTCAGGTTTTTCTAGAGCCTTTAATGGGGACAGGGAACCTAAAGTCCAGAATTTTCAAAGGTGGGAAGAGGTTGAAAGTCTGCATCGTTTCTGTGGCCCTCTCTGCTTTAATGTATGATTTCAGTGCATGATGAAATTTACATGGGAGAGGGGGCAGTACAGTCTTGAATATCCAAAGGGAATGGTGACAGAGTAACTCTCAGTGGCGACAAATCCTCAGATAATTTTGAAAGTAGCTATGGAGTACATTAAAGATAAGGATAAAGAACAAGAATTTCTCTAGAAGTGTGGTGGATATCTACCTAATATATTCTAATCAGACCCATTGCCAAAGGACCCAATGGCCTGAAACTCTGCCTTAGGTTCTTTGATTTAGCTTACAGAAAAACAAAGGATAAACCCACACAAGATATTTATACATCTAAGGGTAAAATCCAATCATAAAAGATAAAAGCTACTCTAATGACTTGAGGTGTTCGATGCTTGGTGACGTGTTGAGGCTGAAGGACCTGTTGGAAAACAGTAGTTCTGTATAGTCCAGGCAGGAAACTATGTAGTTAAATTCTAGTTGACAAGTCTGCTACTGTTCTAGGAAAGAGCTTTATTTGTAACATGTTTCTCTTAAAACAGTGCAGTATCTAATGGTTGGTGTTTGTGTGTGCTTTACTTTCTCATTTGGGTCAGCTATAGCTTGGGTTAAGTTTATTTGAAGCTTAAGGATAGATATGGGGATTTCATTGCCCGGCAATGTAAAGCCTTTGGTTTGCTTTAGGTTTGCATTGCAGGGGAGAGGAAGGAAAAATAAGATGCCGAGTATGTGGGAGGATGCAGTTAGATGAATACCATTAGTACCTTCAGTGCAAGGCTATTTTACTCAGCACTGGAGCAGGTATGCACAGTAGGTTTCTGAGTCTATGGAGCTCTCTAATGCTGAGCCTTGTATATTATCTCTAATAGCTTGTTTGAAGCCCTCTGGTGGTATAGTAGCTAGAATGTAGAATTCACTAGCAGCCTTTTTGGCTTTTCCTAACTGCACTCTGTGGAATACAAATTTTGAAACTTATTTTTTAAATAATATTTGAATTCAAATATTTTACTTCCGTCAAGTATTTTGAAATGTTCACCAAAATTCAGAAAAAGTGACACCCCAAAAAAGAGTTGTTAAATTCAAATGAATAGTACTATATTCTCTATAAATTCCAGTATAAGACTTATACAAAACCAAATGAAGTAGTGCATGCCTGTAATCCTGGCTATTCAGAAGTAATCCTAGCTATTCAGAAGACTGAGGCAGGAGAGTCACTTGATTAAGGATTTCAAGATCAGCCTGCCAGCTGGCCTATCACAATAAAATAAAATAATAAAATAAAAATTGGCCACTGTTGATTTCTTTCTGATTATTTTCACCTTAGGTGGGAACTCATCGGGAAGATTCCGTCAGTCTCAATGGCAGTCATTCGGTCCTGTCTGGTACTGCTGCTGCCTCAAACACAGAACTGAACCATAAAACACCAGAAAATTTCAGAGGTGACTGTTTTGTCATTTGTTTGTTTGTTTGTTTGTTTGTTTGTTTTTCAAGACAGGGTTTCTCTGTGTAGCCCTGGCTGTCCTAGAACTCACTCTGTAGAGCAGGCTGGCCTCGAACTCAGAAATCCGCCTGCCTCTGCCTCCCAAGTGCTGGGATTAAAGGTGTGTGCCACCACTGCCCGGCTTGTTTTGTCATTTTTGACCACTAGTTTCTGAGAAGTTCTTTCTGGCTCTACATAATGGATTTTCCCTTGCCTCCAGAAGGTTTCTTACAGCATAACCCTGAGGGGTATTTACCCTCTAGAAAGCTTTGAACCATCTTCATTGAAACGTGAATGTAGTCTTATGTTTTATGTTTCCTTTGCCTCTTTGGTAGGTGGCGTACAAAATCAGTCTGGAAGTGTTGTTCCAACAGAAATCAAGACTGAAAACAAAGAAAAAGATGAGAACCTTCATGAACCTCCTTCATCAGATGACATGAAATCAGATGATGAGTCCTCCCAGAAAGACATCAAGGTCTCATCTAGAGGCAGAACAAGGTGTGTGCTAGTGTCCAGCCCTTAGAGCTCACATGTTTTCTGGAAGGAAAAAGCTTAGGACGTGAGTTAATAATAACCAACTACATTCTAGGTGCCAGGCTGTGGTGGTTTGTTTGTTTGTTTGTTTTTTTAATCTATATTTACCCATTTCATCTTCACACCTCTTTGTGTCTTCATATAAAAAGAACTGCCTGTCGTTTCTTAGTTACTCCTAGTTTATAAAAAAGACAATGAGAGGAGAGGTCAAACTGTTGTTGTATGTCCGCCAATAAGTATTTGATCTGTTAAAGAACTAAGTGTATGGCAAAATCTAGTGTGGTTCATGCAGGCACCAGCCTGTCGCTTAGTGTGCGTTATTATTAGAGACCACCTATGCTTTCGTTCCATGGCATCTGTGGCTGGGTTGGCTTTACATTGGCATATTTGAGTAGTTGCCACAGACACCATTTGTCTCACAAAACAGGAAATATTTACCTTTTGGTCCTTCATAGTGATTTGCTATTCTCTTTTCAGCATTTGAGAAAAATATAAAATAAAAAGTGTTCCAGATAAAGTGATACTCTTAGGAAGAGTTTTCTAGAAATTGAACTTGATTTGCTTCCAAGCATGAATTTGGACATTAGTTTCTAATAATAATTTGTATATCTTCCTTCATATTTTTTTTTAGTTTTATATTAAAATTAGGTGATTTTGTTTGTGTACACGTCTGTAGTATTGTTTTTTCAGACATTGTAACTAGGCTGGTCTTGAACTCATGATCCCCCTGCCTTAATCTTCCAAGTTCTGGGATTACAGACATTATCAACCAAGCCCAGCATGACTTAATGTTTTTAAATGCATCCTATTTTATGGTATATGAGTCATTTATTGATTCTGTATCTATCACATACAGCTAATGATATTTAAAATACCCATTTTGTGTGCTAGATTATAATGCAGAGGAGGCTGCAACCATAGACCTAACAGAAGCCACCCGTGACCCTTTATTCCACTCACACACCTAACAAAGAGCTTCTTTGCCTTTGACATTCTCCTAGCTCTCAAAGTCTAAGTGTCTCTCTTGAGAAAAATGAATCTTGGCAGTGCTGTGGTTTTAGTATGCATCTTACTCATGTGAAGAATGTAAATGAGAAAGTAAATTCAGTCAGGGAATTCTGAGACCATTTCTTCTAGGCAACCTAACTCATTGTTTTATTATTCTGAGCAAATTTTTAACATAATTTGCATCCCTTTCTCCATGTTCATTAGAAATCAACAGACTTTTCTGCTATAAAGGGGCAAAACATAGATACTTACAGTTTTATGGGCCAAATTTTCTCTTTCACAGCTACTCAGTTCTACTGTTGCAGTACCAAATAGCCAGAGATAATATATAAGTCAATCTGTCCTTCAAAAAGATTTTTTTATTCCAATTCTCCCAGGTTTTTTCATCATCATAGTTACCTATGTTTTGAGACCCTCTGTGTCTTGTCTTCTGTCCTTTGTGCAGTAGGTGACTTCCAGAGTGTTTTTAAGCAGGCATGATGTGCTTATCCAGGACGAGACCTCAGCACTCAGTACGTTTGACTCAGTGGGGGCCTGCTAATGCAGCTTCTGAATCTGTAGATTAAGGGTAGAACTTGAAAATATGTGTTGAACTGGTCCTGGTAATGCTGATCTTTAGATCCAATTTGAATAACAAGATAATAGAATTTAGTGGTTTCTTATTTACAAATAATTTGCTTTCTTGGAAAGGCCTTTATGCTAAAATGTATGATGAAAATATATTAAAATACATGTGGTACAACTTAACTAAATGACTATTCAGGTACATTGAGGAAAGGAAAGGAATATCCAGTCACATTAAGTATAGCTGTTGCTCCTGTCTAGTAGGGATTATAATTTCCATTCCCCATTATAATTTGTGATTCGGCACAATCAGTATATCTATAGGGGTGCTCACAAACACTGTTGCTACTCTTTTCTAGCAGTACCAATGAAGATGAGGATCTGAATCCAGAACAGAAAATCGAAAGGGAAAAGGAAAGGCGGATGGCTAACAATGCCAGAGAGCGCCTGCGGGTGCGGGATATTAACGAGGCCTTCAAGGAGCTTGGCCGAATGTGCCAGCTTCATTTGAAGAGTGAAAAACCTCAGACAAAACTTCTCATTCTTCATCAGGCTGTGGCAGTCATCCTTAGTCTAGAACAGCAAGTCAGAGGTAAGTCAATCCAGCAGAGACAGGCAAACATTTGTTAACTGTGCTGTGCTTAGGCAAGTCATCTGAAAGCTCTCTGAATATGTCTGTGCCATCATGATCCAGCTCTCCCTGTAGTTCTGAGGCTTAGTATCTACAACTGAGAACTTCCCACAAGCCTATAGAGACCAATCCTGGGAAATGTGGCCGAGAACAAACAGCATTAGCCTACTGGCAGCTTGGAGCCCATCTGCTCCTGTGACCTCAGTATCTGTCCTCACTGTTGAGTTTGCTTGCCTAGACCTGCCCTCCTCACTGCACTGTGTGGTATTCCCTCCTTCTCAGCACTAGGTCTGCCTCATGTGCTTTACCCTGGAACCTCTATACCTGCTGCTGCTTAATAGCATGATAAGCATGGCTCCTCCCTGTCTTTACCACATCTGGTCCTGTACACCTGTGTCAAGAGGTCTCAGGGCTGCTTTATTGATCTCTATTAGAAATGCCATAAACTTCTTGGACATGCCCATGTGTCACATATATGTGGTTTGAAAGAGCTCACACTATTGACTGAGGCACCTATCCTGTTTACTACTTCATAAAGTCTGATGGGATCCTGAAAAAGCTTTAAACTTCATTTGTATAGTGTGCATTTGTCACAGCACCTCTTCTGTCCTGGCAGTTATCCAGTAGTGGAGACTTCTGCCCTTGAGCTCCACCCTCTCGCTAGCTTGTGTCTCAGCAGTCTCCTAAAGGTTTTATCTGCAACCTTTTTTTCAAGGAATTAATAAATGTGTCTTTGGGCCACAAGTCTCTATGCTTGTGAGCAGCTCTCTCTCTCCTGTTTGTGTTAGATTATCTAAATGTTTGTATTGGGTAGACAAACAGAGTGAGGTAGGTAAATGCTTGAAAGCTTCATCATTACCATTAGCTGGAAATTCATTTCTGGGTCCACCCAATGTCTGATAATAGGAATGGTGCATAGTCATCAGGTATATTCTCATCTTGTTCAAAACCCTAGGGGCTAGAGAACAGCTGTTGGTAAAACAGACCTTACAGATCATGGCTTCCTCTGGGGCACACAGAGGCTGGTTGCTGCTCACCTGACAGGCACAGGAACATTGTCCTTCCGTCACCACCCATTCTCAGTCATTCACACACACACAGCCCTTCTTGAACGGTGTCTGAATGAACACTTGGCCCCACTCTGAAGACAACAGGCCACCTTCGAGGAAGTACTGGGTGTGCTCTTCTCTTTTTAGCCCATCTTACATTCCACTCTGATTTCACCAGCAGTTTACTGTTAATGCCACCTTCTCTATCTGCATAGAAGTCTGAGTGATCAGCAAAGGTGCCAGAATTTATTCCCGTGTAGCACCTTTTCATTTCTGCCATGCATTAGAGCTAGAAGACAGGATTGTGTTTTTAAAACTTTTGAGAGTGGAGATACCTAACCTCAGATGCAAGCCATTAAAATGAGAAATGTTTCATTATTTGAAAAAAGTTAGAAACTTTGTATTTCACAGGTGGACCTTGTTCATTTGTAACATTTGACTTTGCAGCAGTCCTCTGCAGGTACTTAGAGCAGAAAAATCAAGTCTGAGAGAACATTCAGGCTTGTCCAGCTCCTTACTAAACTACCTCATGACTATCATGTTATGAGTATAGTTCTTACTTTTTCACATGTTATGAGCTAAGTCTAAGGAGTTCTTTACTGAGTAGAGATGAGTGAACTTCAGACATACTGAACACCAACTGTCCTAAGGATTGCTTTAATCCCAGGAAGGCCTTTTCTTCCATTTTCAGACTATTCAGCCTGAAGTCCAGAGCCTTTATCTTTTTGTTTTTCTCCATTAATTGTTGATTTATCCACTTTACAGCCTGATAGAAGCCCCCCTCCCTTCTTTCCTCCCAGGCCCAACCTTACACCCTTCTCCTCATTCCCTTTCCCCTTTTCCTCATAGGAGAGGCCTTCCATGGGTACCCACCCTCCCTGGTACATCAAGTCACAGTAGGACTAAGCTCATCTTCTCCCACTGAGGCCAGACAGGCATCCCAGCTATAGGAAAGGGATCCAAAGGCTACAACAGAGTCAGACAGCCCCGGCTTCAGTTGTTAGGGGATCTGCTTGAGGAACAAGCTGCACATATGCTACATATATGTAAGGGCACTAGGTCCGGCCCATGGATACTCTTTGTTTGGTGGTTCAGTCTCTGAGCCCTCATGGGCACAGATTTGTTGACTCTGTAGGTCTTCTTTTGATGTCCTTGACCACTTCAGCTCCCTCATTTCTTCCCACCACTCTTCCACAAGACTCCGAAGCTCTGCCTCATTTAACTGTGTGTCTCTGCATCTGTTTCTATCAGCTGATGGATGAAAACTCTCAGAAGACAGTTATGCTAGGCTCCTGTTTGCAAGCATAACAAAATATCATTAATAGTGCTGGGGTTGGCAGAGCCTTTATCTTACAACTCCTTAAAAAGTATTCAGATGCCCTCTCTCCCATGTCTCTTCAGCTCTCAGTGCCTGTGCCTAATCCTTAGCAGTGTCTTCTAAGCTTGGTATAGTTATATTTGCCTAGACTTTATCTGCAGAAGTTGGAATGTTTGATAGCATGTTCATTTAGGAAGCTCAGTATACCTGCAGTCCTGAGCCAGCAGTTTCTGAAAAGACATACTTTGTTTTCCTGGCTTAGTATCTGACCGACCTCAACCTGGAGCCTCCTAAGGCAGACAGACTTAGGGCTAGCAGTCATCCTGGGGTTCTCCCAGATCACTTTTTGTGCTTTGTTATTCATTGTACAAAACCCCATCTAATCTCTGCCATTGGCATTTAAGCATTTCCATTGTGATTGTTGACAGTAGCCTGACCATTTTTATTCCTAGCAAATTTCATTGTGGTCCTCAAGTTTGTATTCTCATCTTACGCAGATTCAGTAGGTGACCAAACACTTCTTCCTCCCAAACTCATTCACACGTCAGCTCATTCAGTTCACTGTTTTGGGTAAGATTGGAGGAAAATGGAGAGTGATGGTAGTTCTTAGATTTGGCTGGTACCAGAATCACCTGAGATATCCCAATCCCAACTCCAGGATATTGATTTGCAAGGAAATGATCAAACATGGCAGGTAGAGTGTGCATACTGATAGTACTCCACTCTTTCTTTTGGCTATTAAAATGAATTAAGATGGCATGAATGCAAAAGGACAGAAGAACAAAAATAGGCATAGCGTGCAAAGTAGGTACAGTAGTGGTAACTGATGAGTTTATTCTACATCTCACACAGTATGTCTCAAGGTTAGAATTTAACATTATGCTAAAAAGAATGGTTTAAAAGTGACCTGACGGTAGAACCATCAGGATAGCTTAACTGTTCAAAGCATGAGCTACTAAGCCTGACAGCCTGAGTTTGATCCCTGAAGGGTGGGTACCTCCATGGTGGAAGGAGAAAACCAATTCCTGTAAGCTGTTCTCCGGCATCCATATGCCCACAATGGGACCCATGTACACACTGTATGCACATATACAATAAATAAATATTTTTAAGACCTGAGGTTAAAGAACATCATCATGAGATTTCAGCACACTAGAGTTTAGATTATCCTAAAGCTTCTAGGGACAAAACTTAAATCATCTAGAAACAAAGAAAGAAGATTCCAGTGTTACAGTTTGGGACATTTCTAGATTCTTGAGACAGTAGAGGAATACCTTCACAAACCCGCTTCCTGTGTAGATCTCAGAAAGTGTTTGGATCACAGACTTGCCAAAAGGGTCAGACACAGGAAAAATAAAATTGTGAGACCCAGGAAAGCTCTCACACAGGCAAGTCAGTTTATAAACTCAACTACTGGCTTAGAGGGTGCTTACCTGTGGGTAAAGAGCCCCAGGGAAAGAGAAGGAAACTAATGAATAATGCAATGTACTTGAGGATTTATGAAAACATACTGATAGGCATTTTTGTTGGTGTGTTACAACATTGAGTAGGATTGTGATTTCATTATTAAAAATGGAGGAAAAAAGAAGTCAGCTGTTAACTACAAGAACAGCTATATAAGGAAGCTATCACTAAAATACTTGTCTCAGCATGTATCTCCATGGAGTCATAATAGCATAGATATTTGCTTTGCCCTAGTAAGGTAAAGAAGTGACTATTGAATTAGCCAAAAATTCAGTACATAAAACTCTTGATGAAAATATAGGAATCTGGTTTCCACTTCGATTTGTATCAGGACCTTCCTGGCTGTGTAACACATTGGCCAGGGCTGCTCACTCACATCAAGGATATAAGAGAGGATATAGGCCTTTGGAGCTGCTGCTGCTATCAACGCTGTGGATACTTTAAGTAGAGTCTGCTAGAATAGTCTCTTTCTTCCGGTCCTACTATTCTTTGTCTGATTCTCAGACTCTACAAGATCTTGCCTAACATGTCAAGCCGGAGGCTCTGGTTCTTCTCAACTATTACATTGTGCCCCCTAGGTCTTATTATGAAAAGAGTCATAGTTAGTTCATAGCAGTGGTCCACTAGAAGAGAAATAAGAGCCTGTTCCCTTTTGAAAACCTTCAAGTCTCACTTTGTTCTCTTAGTTGACATTCTGATTTACCCTTAGTCTCTGGTCATAAGACCATTGTCTCAATAATTCCATGATACCTATCAAAAAACAAGCTCCTCCTCTTAGGCAGAGACAGTTTCCTGTTGAGAAAGCAGCACTTGGGTTATGTGTGTATCTGAGGGCTAAAGTACAATCTGAGCATGCATAAGACCATCCCAGAACCACAAACAGGGGAAAGAAAGCCACTGTTGTCTTTTAAAGGTTTATTTTTAATTATGTATATGGGTATGTGCATGTGAGTGCCAATGTCCAAGAAGGCCAGAGACATTGGATCCCCCAGCTCTGGAGTTATCGGTGGTTATAAGCTACTCTGCAAGAACAGTGTCTGCTCCTAAACCACTTAGCCCTCTTCCCAGCCTCATGTTGATATTTTTCATCTAAATGACAAATACACCATTTGTACTTACTGGGAATCCTTAGTAAGTAAAGAATAAAGTACTTTTCTTCTTTCATTAATTCTCTTCATAATTGTATAGGTTTTCCCTGTATGCTGGGTCTTAGAGAAGCAGAATGTAAACTGATATTGTATCATTCTGTGTCAGTTGTAGTTCACAGAGTCAACTGGGTTTACCATAATGAAACCTTTTTCTTTTTATAACTAATATGTAGACTATGGGTAGGCACTAACATGCACACATTCAGATACACTTACCTTCCTTAGAAGGGGAACATTGACAAAGAGAGCTATGCTAGGAGCATTGAGCCAAGCACCCATTTCTAGAAAATACGACATTTTAAAAATGCAATATCTGCTGGACTTAGTGGTACATACATTTAATCCCAGCACTTAGGAGGCAGAGACAGGCAGATCTCTGAGTTTGAAGCCAGCCTGGTCTACATAGTGAGTTCCAGGACATAGAAGCTACATAGTGAGTCCCTGTCTCAGAAAAAAAAAAATAATGCAATTTCTATGAATATTATATTCACTACGGGTTAGTTTTAAATGATCCCTTTATAAATTGATGTGTATGGCACTTGACCCCCTATAGCATATGCTTATAACAAAAACAAAAATTATCTAAGAAACTGTCATAAGCAAGATACCTATGCTTACTTTTCCATTTCTAAAGATAAATTATATGTTTTATGTATGAATCTTTGTCTGCTTTTACATCTACACACCAGAAGAGGGCATCAGATCACATGCGTCTACAGTTATAGATAATTTTGAGCCATCATGTGAGTGCTAAGATTTGAACTCTGGGCCTCAAGGAGATCAACCAGTGTTTTTACTTCCGAGCAAACACTCCAGCTCCACCTTTTCATTTCTCATGGTAGCCCCTGTTCTTCTGACTTCTCAGAGACATACACTTGCATCATACATCACATCTTGGCTGTCTTCTATAAAAAGTTTTAGCACCTTTCTTGCTATACAACAACCACAGAAAGAACTCTGTCATTTTATGTTGTAAAAAAAGAAATGGAAAAGTAAGCATAGGTATCTTGCTTATGACAGTTTCTTATATAATTTTTGTTTCTGCTATAAGCATATGCTATATCAGAATAGGAAAGGAAGGAATGCCGTAGTCATCTGCCTCTCTTGCATTTATGTGTTTCCTACAAAGGAATAGTTTTCTGAACTGGTAAATTTAAGGTACAGCACAGATGTCTTTCTAGGTACAAATTGGGTATCAGACCTTCATATCAATTCAGTGTACTCTGTCATAGCAGGACTCTAAGGAAAACTTGATTGACAAATAATATCACTAGATTAACATGTTAATTTCAAACAAACCCTAAGAGACTAAATAATAATCATAAATAGAGAAAATACAAAGTAGTTACTAGGAATTGTGGCATCTCATTTAATACTAAAGTTTTAGTGTGAGCATAGCATGGCTGCCTCTGTAAATTAGATGTAATAGGAAAATGAAGTTAGAGATTGATCATCCTCACAGAAAGAAGAACGACAGTTTCTTCAACTTAAGACCTAACAGTCTTTATTTAGCCTGCTTTGGTGGCCTAGGAAGATAGCCACAAGTTAGAGGCTAGCCTTGGTCACAGACACCAGTCAGGCCTAGAGATCAATCTCACTGCCACTTGCCTGACCCCCCAGTCCCAGTCCCTTGGTTTGCCTTTTTACATAATGATGCCAGTTCTCTCCTTCTGCTATAGAGAGGAACCTCAACCCCAAAGCAGCCTGCCTTAAGAGAAGAGAAGAAGAAAAAGTCTCTGCTGCGTCAGCAGAGCCACCCACCACGTTGCCAGGAACCCATCCTGGGCTTAGTGAGACTACCAACCCTATGGGTCATCTGTAAACATCAGCCAGGTGAGTATGGGTCTGAGAAGGAAGCACAAGGATATGATGTCATATTACAGTGGTTAGAACTGCAGAGCAGCTCTCTCTCTCTGGCAGGCCCTGGTGATTGTAAAGGTCACAGATAATTTGGTAAAGTTATATAATTTAGAATACAATGATCTATGGGCCTTCCTGTTGTCTTATCAAAGCCAGTGTCATGTTAGACCACATTACTATTTAAATTGTTTGAATAACTGATGGCTCATAAAGAAGTACCAGGCCTGAGTCAGCATGTGTGCTTATGCTCCAAGAAGAGGACATCACAGTGGCTCCCTTCTCAGACTGTCCCTGCTCCCACCCTCGCTCCACATTCCTCTGGTCAAAGCACTGGGTCCACCTCTTCTCTATAGACCATTACTGCACTCTTCCACCTGGATCCTTGAATGGAGATTGGGAAATGCAGTTGCTGTGCTCTTCTAGTCATGAATTGAACACACTCAGAACCCACTGATGGATGAACGTAAAGATGTGAGGTGATAAACCCAAAGTAGCCCTCTCTCTGCTGGAGTTTTACTTACAAGGCTTAATTGCAAAGTTAATATTTTAGAAGCTGATCAGTATGAACTATAATTAAATATTTTAAACTAGCATTTTAGCTAGCAGCTTGGATTAAGAGTAGAACTGGTAATTTCAGTTTTGGAATATTTGGGTTTTTTGAGACACGGCTATACTATGTAACCCTCTCTGGCCCTAGAACTCACTGTGTAGACCAGGCTGCCCTTAAACTCACAGAGATCTACCTGCTTCTACTTCCCTGGAATTGAGGGCATGTGCTACCACTCCCAACCATAACTTCATTTTTATAACCTGCCTTATGCATTATATAGTTATTTTCTTATATTTTTCAACAGATTTAAAATAGCAGAGGAAAATGGATGGAAGCAGAAACAATACCAAATGTAGTTTCTCATTTTGAGGTGAAAATCTGGAATTTGATAGAATAGTTAGTAAGTAAATTGTTCTTTGATGTCGGATTTGGTTTATGCCACCACTACTAGGATCAAATTAGACTGCAGTGAAAAAGGAGAAAAGGAAGAAAGGTCAGTGTGCTGGCAGTCAACTGTCACTGTAACAGCAGCATCCTGGAGAGAACTACAAACCACTGCCCCACAAATACCTCCAATCGTCATGTAGTCAGAGTCCTCAGGCAGGAACTTGTTAACTCAACACACTCTAAAAGGCAAAGCCATTGCCCTGTATTCTATAGAAAACAGAATCTAGGAAAGTAACGGATCCATCTTATAAATAAATGTTGGTGTCTTTAAATAAAAACACACCACTGTTTCTCAGGGCAGAGGTGATGTTTTAAGTTGATAGGTCTCGAAGAGCAGTGATGAGAAACAACTTCATACAAAGCTCAAGTGCTGAGTTTCCCTCAGACTGTTCATGAAAGAACTTTAACAGTCAGCATCACACTGGACTCAGAGCCTGTCTTGTTCCCTCTCTACTGTTGTTCTCTCTTAGTTACCTCCAGATCTTTACCTGTTGTACTTCCTGCTGCGTTGGGACCTCTAGCCTTATCTTTCTGTGTAATGTGGAAATATTCTCACCAAGGGGCCCAGGAGATGGCTCAGTGGTTATAAGTGCTTGCCATGCAAACTTGACAGTCTGAGTTCAATCCCCAGGATCCACATGATGGAAGGAGAAACCCACTCCTACAGGTTGTCCTTAGACCACCACAGGCATGCAGTGGCAAATGTGCTTCTGCACTTGCACTAATTAATAGTAGTAATAATTTAGGGAACATACAAAAATATCCAACAATTTGCCACCAATGTAAAACCAAGTAACTTTTAATAGTTTTCTGTCCCCAAGAGTATCACTGTTACCAAAGAATAGTGCCTATCATCTAATAAGAAAGTATGATTTTTCCTAATTATATTTCTATTGTAAGGGGTTGTAATGGCATTTTTCAGGGTTATTAATATGTACATTATAATGGGAACATATGAATGTATAAAATTTGAACTAATAAGATAATTTCTTAAATTCTTTTTTTTCTTCCCACCATGACAGGGTTTTTCTGTGCAGCCCTGGCTATCCTGTAACTTCTTCTGTAGACAATGCTAGCCAGAGATCCACCTGCCTCTGCCTCTGGAGTATGGGAATTAAAGGCGTGCATCACCACCGCCCATCTATTTCTTAAATTCTTTAGATAAATACTTAGTGAGAACCTACCATGGGCCGGGAGCTAAGACTTCATAGCTTTCTGTTGAGAAGAAATGAATAAAAACCTTTAACCTAACATGGTAGGCTGGGTGTAGCAATGAAGGAATGCTGTGATCACACTGCTGAGCAGTCAGTGGGTGGAACCTAAGGTCAGGTATTACCAGGTCACCTGCTCCCAACATGAAAGCTTGCATAATTGGCTGACTAAGCTGATATATAAAGTCTTAATCAGAAGGTCCCCTGTACACACACACATGGTAAAACTCTTACAGACTAGTCCCTCTCCTTAGAAGTTTCACGTTACGTGATTCCAGTTACTTAGAGCCAACAGTAATCCATGAACAATTTGTAATGAAGGCTGAACATGGTGGCACACCCTTTTAATCTCAGCGCTCTGAGCTGATGCAGGGGTTTTGAGTTCTAAGTTAGCCTCATCTTCATAGCAAATTCTAAGCCAGCCAAAAATAAAAAGTGAGACCCTGTCTCAAAAAGAAAACGTAGACTTACATTGTTATGTTATGTGCTCTGCTGTTTATCTATTGTTGCCCATGTTTTACTATTGCCCAACTTGTAAACTTTATCCTAAGCATTTATGTATAGGGGAAAAATCATAGTGCAATTAAGATACTGTGCAGAGTTTCAGGTATCCATTGGAGCTTGGGCCGCAGCCTTTCAGATCAGGAGGGACTTCTGATATCTGAAAGGCTCTTGAGTGAGTCACTTGAACTAACTTAACTTAGCACAAACCTAGTATAATGAATAATAACTGGGATTTGGAGAGTGGTGTTATTTTTAATAATTGTTATACTTAATAATTAAATATACTAACTGTCCTCTTCTCTCTCTGCCACAGTTCCAGAGTCATCAGTAGGCTAGATAGAAGGTGACCTCTCCTCATAAAGATTTGGACAACTCAGATTATCTGAAGACACAAACCTGGCAGGAGGGAGAAGAAAAAGCAAAACACTTGAAACCAGAAACTCATATGTAATCCTATGATCAAAGCAACTGGTCAACACTTCCATCAGAAGTGAGGATAGGAGCTCATCAGAGAACATCGGCCCATGAGGTGTTTGCAGCATATCATTCTGCTGTAAGCAATGTGTCGCTTCTGCACAATCAGAGACTGTCTCATCTCTCCACTCAACGTGGAAGTTGCCTTGTGCCTAAACTGAATTGACAAATGCATTGTAACTACAAATTTTATTTATTGTTATGGAACTGTGAGGTCTACATATAAAGGGAAAAGTTCACGTGGGAAGCTGATGTACACTCAGCTGACGCCAGCATTGTTAAAGCTGTTCACAGGGCAGTGGCAGCCGTTGGCCCTTAGCGTGCCCGGCATACCTGTTAGTGTCTTAAAAAGGAAGGGAGTCCTTTGTTGCCCTCTCCCACCTTCGCCATATGAATAGTGTTTTCCATGAAATAGGAAAATATTACTTGGTATAGCATTTCTCTCTTGTTTTTTTTCACTCATTTTTATTTTCTCCTTGTGGGTGTTATGTTTGATCTGAGTCTGCAGAGTTTATGGTCACAGTCCAGAGCCCTCCTTGAAGCCCTGTATGCTTTGTTCATGTCCTAAAGTGATAAGCAGACACCATCTGTGACCATAGCCTAGCTAAGATTTTGAAAGGGGAAATTTTTGTCCCCTGGATTTGCCCCCAAATAAACATTGCTTTATTTCTAATAATCACTAAGACTTTTCAGGCTTCTAGGTTTCATAGTAAAGCTATAATAGCAAGAAGTGTAACTTACAAGGGAGAGTCTACTTTTTAGGAATTGCTTTGTTTTCCGAGCAGTAAGTACTACACAATATAGTACTTTTAAAGTGTTAGCAGTTAAGTAAGCACAAAATGCATTCAGTACAATACAAAGATGACTTTTCGTGGTGAGCGTAACAAAACCCGGTAGTCACCGGGACAGGCAGTGTGATGAGTGCACTCAACCACTCTGAGGCTAATTACCTATGGAATCCAAGAGCAATGGTCACATTTCCTTATCCTAGCTTTACTTCTCTGTCCTTTGAGTGGCTGGTCAGTGGGGGGTTGGGGCAGGAGGGTGACTTAATCACCTGCAAACCACCTGCCCCCACCCCAAGAAGAGCCAGATTAGCACTGAGCTGTACCTGTCAGTCTGTCTTAGCATTATGCATTGAGGCACCCTGTCTCTAATCCTTTACAGTTGTTTTTAAGACACAGTAATCACTTTAACTTCCATGAAATCTGTCTTCCACCACAGCAGCCCTGGGAGAGAAAAACATGCTGAGCATGATGGTCTTGGCTAAGTAAACTCCTTAGAGCCAATAGCAGTGGCAATCTACACACAGAAGAAAAATCCCAAGTCGTTCTGTAACTTAGAGACGCCGGAGAATTCGAAAGAACAAACCCCATTAAGACAGCACTTCAGATCCTCCACCAGGACTATTTCTAGCAAGTCAGTCTTTGGTGAACATAGTGGACTTAATTTGCATACCTTAATTTGTATATGTTCTCCAGTTATATCAGACTCTATCTGTGGCCTTGTTCTTCATTTCAGTGTTAATCAGCTAAAACAGAAGTTGTTGCTATGATGTGTGAGTGAACATAAGCCACTGCCTGGCCTTTTTCTTCAGAGCTTGTTGTCTTTTTTCGCTATATTAGACTTTGCAGTATGCCCAGAAGCTTTCCTTCATAAAATAGAAAGAAAAAAACATTTGGCTTATTTTTCACTGTAGCTAGTCTTTTATACAATAATCTTGTAAGAAAATTTCTTGAATTCTAAATATTACTCTTTCTAGATTTTTGAAATCAAAAGTTTTCAGTAAAAAGTTTCTTACTTTATTTTATTATATTAGGTAGTTAAAGAAAATGTAGGGTTATTTACCATAACCTGTTCATTAATATCAGAAATTTACAATAGCATTTTAAGAGCATAGTAGGTTCTAGCATACCATGTAGTTCCTATGGAGTATTGTGAGAGCGAGTTGTTGGAGGTGAGCTGCTTTTCATCTTGTTCTCCAGGTCCCATTGTTGGTTTATTGCAGATTTGTATCCTGTGTCAAATTCAAGGTATTATTGATAAACCTTTTCAACCAGCAGCAAGAAGTTCAAATTTTTTTTTCTGTCGCTGTAACAGAAAACACAGTATGTATATAACATTTATGTAGCAATAAATGTGCCATCCTTTTTTTAACATAGTAAACTAGTGAGTTTTTTACACTCCTGTTTCCCACAGAATAATGTATTTTGTTTTCTTTTCTCTATCTCCTTCCTCCCAGAAAGGCTGGAACTGCTTTTCCTGTCTGCACTAACTGTGCTTCACGGGTGACCCTGCAGGACAGATGGGGCTGGGCGAGCTAAGATGACACAACCCGGGCCCGCACAACTCTCCTCTTGCCCTCTCTACTGACACTGGCCTCTTAAGTCTTTTCCTGAAGGTCGAACAAACCCATGTCAGTAGTAAGGAACATCTCCTCTTGCAGATCCTGAGAAGAATGAAGATGATGGGAAAGGACCCTTAAAGCACCTCACAGCTTTTCCATGTCTCTTTTCTCTTACCTATAACCAAAAAATAAATGAGCAAGCAAACCCACGGAAACGGGGATGGCAGCGTTAGTGAAAGCTTTCATCTGTTTTAATACCACATCCCTGCATGCACATATACATACATCCCTGCATGCACGTATACATACATACATGCGTGCATTGTCTGCTGTGCGGACGTCATGGGTAGCCTGAGATAGGGACCATCTGGAGCACCTTTGCATGAGGAGGCTGTGTCCTCTCGGAATCCTGACAAGTCACTTCTTTTGATGGATTTTGAAATTCGATGTTTATGTGAGGCCTAACAGATCATTTTGCTTCTTGTGTAATTTGATAGGTATAAATTTAGTAGTTTGATTTCATACAAAATGATAACTAAAAGCTCCATGCGGGAAGAAAATAGTTGATGTTAGAAGTGAGATGGGATCTAAAGAGCTAGTCACCTTACCTCATGAGCAGGTTTGTAAGAAGGAGCCCAGAAAGATCCTGTGTCCAGGAGCACTTAGAGCAAGTCAAGACTTAAAAACTTTCCTACAAACCTGACCTGCCTTCAGTTCTCTTCCCCCTGTGCCGCTGCTAAGGAACTTGACTTAATAGTCTCACTCTCACATGGATTTCACCCATTTCTTCCCTGGTCGTGAATTTTCTTTCTTCCTTAGAAATTCAATTGTTTTAAATAGACATCACAGAAGGGGGTGTATGTGTGTGCGTGTGTGTGTGTGCGTGTGTGTGTGTGTGTGTGTGTGTGTGTGTGTGTGTGTGTGTGTGTGTGTGTGTGTTTAGCTAAAGGGTGTTAGTTTTGGCATCAGTCAGTTGATTCAAATCCAAGCTCAACATCTAATTAATTCCATTTCCTTAACTGGAAAATGGAGATCTGTTCAAGAATTATTTAAATATTGAATGAAACAATGTATGGAAAGCTCTTACCATGATTCCTATCACATAGTAAGTACTCAATAAATTATGAATATTTTTAAAATAAATAGTATTTCAACCAGTTCCTGGGTGATTCCTCTTCAGCCACACTGTGGGGAGTGACATAACCCCAGGAGATAGCCACCTGTATTTGTGGGAATCTGCATTCTTCTGCAGTCCTCCAGCAAATGTTAGCACTGCTTTCCAGTTTCCATTCTTGATTTATTGGAGATTTGTGGTTTTTTTTTTTCAAAACAGGGCTTCTCTGTAGCCCCAACTGTCCTGGAACTTGCATTGTAGACCAAAAGATCCGCCTGCCTCTGCCTTCCAAGTGCTGGGATTAAAGGCGTGTGCACCACAATGGCTGAAGATTTATTATTTAAACATTCACATTCCAGTAGAGTGAGCCTGTAGGCTTTGCCCAGTACCATTGTGGGATGGGCAGTGCTGTCGGGGCTCCTAGGAAGCAGATGCCAAGGGCAAGTAGGGACTATTAAAGGACTTATTAGAAGGAGTGTGTAAGCAAGAGTGACCTTCAGGCCATCATACAGACCTGTCCTCTAGAAGAGTGAGCAAGGAAGAGGGGAAAGAGCCATAAACAAATGGTCACTTGGCCACTAGAAAGGCATGCACAACCCTGCAGGGATTGACAACAGAGAGATGTGCCTACTGCAAAATAGTGCTCAGGCCTCAGGCCTCTGAACATTGCAGCCAGATGATACAGCAAGTACACAGCTAACAGCAAGTTCCCAATAGGGTAACCTCAAACAGAGGCCTCGAAGTTAAACCACCATGGCTTCCAATAGCTCCTATACAACTAGCAAAACAAAACCAAGTGTCTTCAGAAGTCACTAAAGGAAGTGTACCTTAGCAATCTGATGGTGCTCCAAAAGACACAGTGCTTTTCCTTCTGGCACTCCGTAGCTGTGGGTCTGCACATCTAGAAGAATAAGACCTGTACTGCCATGGACTCTTGGTGAGTAAATCTACGTACAACCCGCTGTAGGTGCTGTGCTTGGTGTTCTGGAGCCTTCAGAGGACTTCATCCTCTGCCTGGTGGGGAGATGTGGGGAGTCCACGTCTTTGTAGCCACCTGTGTGAAGCCTCTTATTTCCTCTCTTGGGTTTTCCCTGTGAGTGCCTTCAGTCCTGTGGTTCTGCTGTATTCTAGGGCATAGTCACAGGAAAGTCCACTCTAGCATGTTTTCATAAGGGCTTAGTCTGTAGCAGCAACCCCATATGAAATGGGTGTGGAGGTGCATAGCTCAGGAGGTAGAGGCAGGAGGATCTAAAGTTCAAGGTCGTCTTCAGCTAACAGTGAGTTTGAAGCCAGTTGAGGATGTATAAGACCCCCATCTCGAGTTGCAGATCACAAACGAACATAGAAAAAAGTATCCAGGTTTAAATCTACTAACAGTTATCAAAAAAAAAAGCCACCAACAAAAACCAGCAGCTACAAAAGATTATCCAGAGTATAGGCCCATAAATGGAAAACTATAGTACATCAAAGAGGCACAAGAAAATATCATGTTTGGTGTTTGAAAAAACTAATATTGTTAACATATTCATTCTACTAAATCTATAGGATTGATGCAATCTCCATCAAAATTCCAAAGATATTTTCCAGAAATAGAAAAAGAGTCTTAAAATTTGAATGGAACCATGAAAGACGCCAAATAACCAAAGCAGCCGTGGGCTGGTGAGATGCCTTGGTAGGTAAGGTACTTGTGGACACACCTGAGAACCTGAGTTCAGGCCCCAGGACCCACATGGTAGAAGGAAAACAACTCCAAGTTGTCCTCTGGCTTGCCCATGTGCATCATGGTGTATACACACACACACTACACACTACACACTGATATTAAAGGGTAATACTGTGCTTTTAAACAGTTTGTCCTGTACTTTATAATGTAATTTTAAATGTTTATAGAACCTCAAAAGATCCCTAACAACCAGAGTGATCTTAAACAGAAAGAACACAAGTGGAACTATCTACAAATTACTTAAAATGTACCACAAACAGGATGTGAAGTCATAGACCCTTTCTCAAAAATAATCGAAGGGTCTGGAGAGATGGCTCAGTGGTTAAGCACTCACCACTCTTCTAGAGGACCCAAGCTTGATTAGTAGCATCCATATGGACTCATCATCTAACTCCAATTCCAGGGTATCGGATGTTCTCTTATGGCCTTCTTGGGCACTGCACTCGTGGCACAAAGATACACAGCAAGCAAAATACCCATACATACAAAATGAAAAAATAATTAAAACCACCAGCCAGGCATGGTAGTTGTACCTCCACTAGCTCCATTGTTTGGGAAGCTAAGACAGGAGGATTGGCAGCTCTTAGTTTTATTAGGATGTATGTGGCATGAGCATGTGGGTACAGGTATCCTTGGAGAACAGAGGAGATGGATCCCCTGAAGGTGTAGTTAGAGGCAGTTGCAAACCCCAACATGGAAGCCGGAAACCAACCTCGGGCCCTTTGAGGAGCAGGAAGTACCCTTGACCACTAAGTGATCTCTAGCCTGAGACTCTTTGTTTTGTTGTTGATTTGAGATCTTAAATGACATACCCCTGGCTAGCCTGGAACTCACTCTGTAGACCAGGCTGGCCTCAAACTCAGAGGTCCTTCTGCTTTTGCCTCCCACATGCTGGCAATAAAGATGTGCACTGCCATGCCTTGCAGACCCCATATCTTTAAAAACAAAAGGTCAGCAATAAAGTGCAAGATGGCATGTACAAGGTTAGGACTGGGAAAAAAAAAAAAAGGACTTTATCATAGAATCCCACAATCCCATTGCTAGATACACATCTAAAGAAAATAAAATTTGTGCACAGAAGAGACACCTGCATGCCTGTGTCTACTTCAGCACTGTTGGCAACAGCCAAGACATGCAAACATACCTAAATGTCCATCAACAAATGAATATACTCAATGGAGCATTTGGCTTAACAAAGGAGAAAGTAAGTCAAAAACTTGTAACATGCAGGCTAAAAAAGCGTAACTTAGCAACAAATACAGAATAGTGAAGTAATAATTAGCTATTAGCCAGAGGGTCCAGAATTTCAGATGAGAGTAAAAAGCTCAAGGGGTTTATTAATATGTGACATGCTAAATAGCTAATAACAGCATGTGTGTTACTTATTAGCATACAAAGAAATGGGTTTCAGGGGCTGCTGAGATGTCTGGCAAGAGAGCTTGCCTGCTGACTTCAGTTCAAACCCACAAGGTGTTAAGGAGAGAACTGACTCCCACACATTGTCCTCTTAGAGTTTTGTGTGCTGTGGTGCTTCTTCACATCCCCAAAATAATTGTTTTTATTTAAAAATAAGTTTCAAGCTGGGTAGTGGTGGCGCATGCCTTTAATCCCAGCATTCAAGAGGCAGAGACAGGTGAATCTCTGAGTTTGAGGCCAGACTGGTCTACAAAGTGAGTTCCAGGACAGCCAGGGCTACACAGAGAAACCCTGTCTAAAAAAAAAAAAAAAAAGAAAAGAAAGAAAGTTTCGTTGTGACATTTTCATACATCACTAGGCCTTCCCATTGACTCACACACCCTGCCTCTGACCATCTTCTCAAACTCCAAGACAATCCCCCATTCTTTCATGATGCATATATTCCAGTAAACTTGTCATGTTCTCCCTCGCCCTTTACACCTCTTTCTGCCTTTTCATAGTCTGCTTTCTACTTTCGTGACCCATCACACATGCACACACACACTGCTAGAGAGAAAGCCGGAATTTATGTTTCTGTGTCTAGCTTTGGATTGACATGACCTCCAGCTCCATCCATTTTTTTTCTGCAAGTGTTACAATTTTACTTTTATTTAAGACTGAATAAAATTTTGTGTGCCAGGTGTGGTAGTGCACACCTTTAATCCCAGCATCCAGGAGGCAGAGGCAGGCAGATCTCTGTGAGTTCGAGACCAGCCTATCCTGTTGAGTTCCAGGACAGCCAGTGCTACACAGAGAAACTGTCTAGAAAAAACAAAACAACAACAAAAAGCCCATTGTATGTATATATTCCATGCTCTTTATCAGTTCAAATGTGTTGTTGTTACATTTGACATGGGGCCTCATGTAACCCAGGCTGGCCTAGGACTTGATATGTAGTCAAGGCTACCTATCCTTAGACTCCTCCTCTTGCCTCAGCACCCCTTGCCCCCCAGTGCTGAGATTACAGGCATGTACCTCCCTCCTTTCATCTTTTGATGGATAACTAGCCTAGTTCTTAGCTATTATGGGTAGTGCAGCAATAAACATAAATACATATCTCAGTGGTGCAGCATATAGATTTTTAGGTATTCTCACTAAAAAATAAGCATACAAAATAATATGCTAATTAGCTCAGTTGAGCCATTTTATAATGTATTCATATTTCAAAGCGTTTTGCTATATTCAGTATTTGTGTACAAATTTTGTCTGTCAATTAAACTGTTTAAACACATTTTTATGCTGATGCTGGATCTGGCTGCTGAAGTTCTTAAACCATCCTGGCTTCCTGCAGGCTGCACCTTTCGATCACCACTGCTCTTAGATTTTTGACTTTCTCAAAGTTTCCGTAGGAAACAGGTGGTGTATTTTCCCCTCTGCAGGAAAAAGCCACCCTCGAGTCTGGAGATTTAGCCTAAAGATTCCCCAAGAGACAGCAAGAATATTCTGGAAGCTTTAACCAGACTATTCTGCTTTCAGAGGTTCTCTTTCCCTGTTCCTAAGAGCCCGCTAAGGTTTTGTGCTTTCCTTCATCTCCCTGACCTTCTGAAGCTATGGTCTTTGTTGGGCTAATGTGCTGCCCTGGAGAAGCCCAGTGACAGGGCCTCCTTCTCTGGTTCTGACCAACTGTCATGTTTTTTCCCTCACCTTCCAAATAGTCTTGTTGATCACCCTCATAGATGGTACCTGTAGCAGCCCGGTAATGAAGTTGTACCCCCATTCTCCCACCCAGATCTTCAGATAGCTCTGCCTTGTGGGGCCCACCTCATAATAGAGTAGCCTTGAAAAGCAGGTTCCCCAGAGGTTCAATTCCCACCTCCCAGCCCAGTTCTTCCAATTCCTCTCTCTCAGGCCAGGTGCCCTGCCCTCTGGCCTCCGTCCAAGCCCCAGGGCCATCCTGCCCTGTCCTCATTAAAGCCTGAAAGGAGCGGGTGTGCTTTCTGACTCTGAGCAGCAGGTTATTGATCTACACAGATAGCAGGGGTAGCTTGATCCTCCCTGAACTGCAGAGATTAATTAGCTTGATTCCCAGGCATAATTCTTAATTAGCACAGAAGAAAGGAAAAAAACACAAAGGGACTATTCTTCTTCCAAGGACTGCTGACCTTCTGCCCAGGGTGAAGAGGGAGGAGCAGGAAGTGGGAGGCAGAACCAGGTAAACACGTTCTGGCATCTTAATGCTTCCTGCTGGGGCCAAACCTGTGCAGTTCGTGGGGACATTTGTCCTTCTCTTGTTTGCTTCTCTCCAGGCCCCCTGATGCACAGAGAAGGCCAAATCAAGGCCCATGTTTTGAAGTTTCTACTCTCGGCTTTGCATGTCTATCCTATAGAGAATTCAGCTGTACTGGCTTCGAGTAGAAAATGTGGGTGGGAAGAGGTCAGTGTCTTGAAATTTGCCTAGAATCTCCAAAAGGAAGCATTTCCTGCAGCCAGGAAGTAGACACTTTCTAAAACTTTTGAGCTATGCCCGGCTCTTTACCAAGGGGGTGGAGGGAGGATCTGAGGTAAGAAAGGAGCTCTGATCTAGCAACCCATCAGCTGACCAGACTCTGTGCCTCTCTTTACGCGAGCTTCTCCACAATTGGTGCGTGAACTACCAAGGCGGCATGTGGCATATTGTAGGTTTGTAGAGCATAGTAGGACTTCCAACTCCTCCCTCTAAAGAAATCAAACCAAGAAAGTGTCATGTCAGAAAATGAATTCCAAGTGATTATTTCACTAGCACATATATAGGAAAGTGTGTGTTAGGTGTGTGCTGACCCAGCATTTCTGAAATCATATCACACAGTGAACATAGATGAAGTGTACAGGCTGCAGGCAGTGTAACCTGGGGGGACAGGACTTGGCTACAGAACAGCTAGAACCCTGGCCTGGGCTCACTGCCAGACCAGGGGCAGACCTGAGTCCTGGGTGACATTCTGTCTAGAAAATAGTTAGAAAGGAATAAATTGTGGGTGTGGAACTAGTGTTAAGGTCACTGGAAGGCCTTGACATGAGTAGGAAGTCAAAACTGTCAGAAAATGACCAGAATGCTCTGCCCAAGGACTCACATCTCCACTCATGCTTCCACCAAAACACACCCACCCAGCTCTTTTAAGCCTCTCTGCTGGACAACCTGCTCCAAACAACTACTGGGGCAGTGTGGACCTTGACCAGGTGGACACTTGAAGCATTCAGAAATCGTGAGATGTGATGGGGGGCTGTTTATCTACAAGTCTTGTCTTATACAGGTATGTAAGGAAGAGTCTGAAGACCTGGCGGTGGGCCGTGTGGAAGTCATGCATGTGTGGTGTTAGGGAGCCCGTAGGAGAGGTGCAATTGGACTGGGTACTGTCCCTCCTTAAGCTGGGTGGGAGTCATTGTCACTACTTGAGGAAATCTGTGAGATTTTCTTCATAGTAATGGTGGAGGTACTTAAACAGGAAAGGACTCTGCATTCCTTCCTGACTTGGTACTGCTGGGGATGAGACACTGGTTTCTGCTCAGCCAGGTAAATAAGCCTGTGAGGAGACATTGGAGAGCAGCTCAAACTGTAGAGTCTCTCTGAAACCAACATATACTGTGTAGACAACAGGACAGGGGACACTGAAGAGCATAATACAAGTTGCATAGGGACATCAGTCTGGAAAGGGCTGCAGGTCAAGAAGAGAGGCCTTGGCGGGGGATATCACTAGCCAGGAATGGGACACAAGAGCTGATTTCTCACACTCAGTGGAGATCTGCTCCAGGATTAGTGATAGCAGAAGGAAGAGAGCCTATTGTGATCCTAAGGATAGCAGATGACCCAGCCAGAGCTGTACCTACTGTCACTCAGGACAAAGAGATGGCAGGCACCCAGAGTTCTCCCTGGGCTCTCCAGGGTTGAGGTTGAGGACAAGGTCATTGTCCCCCTAAACCCCCAACCTTCTTCAGAGGAAGGGCTGCATCCACAGAGTCACAGACTTGTGGGAAGACCATGGGATGACATGTCCAGATCTGCCTAGGGAGGCAGAGAGGCTGCCAACCCACAGCATGTGGGAGAGTGCTTTCTACTAGGACTTAGATGATGTTAGGAGCTTGGGGGCCTGGGAAGGCCAAATGTTTAATATTTGGAAAAGAGGCTGTCTAAACAAAGCAATTAGGAGGCTCCTTTGTAGTTCCATGAAAGAGATGGAGTGGCTCTTCCAACATCAAAGGAAGGTTGATACAATGGGGACTAGCCAGGCCTAGCCCTCCTATAGGGGAGGGGCCCCTCTGCTCTCCACAGGGCACAGACTGCTTTGAAGCCCCCCAATAAAACTTGTTCCCAATCACTTAACACGCTTCCTGAAACTTCTGCTGTAAAGCTATCACTCCCTAAAGCCACATTTTAAAACTAGCATTTGCCACGGAGCCAGAGACACACTTGGGATCCATTCTTCACTTTTTGCCGCAGAGATGCAGAGTGTGGACTGTTCTCTTCTTCAGGTGGACTGAGAGGCGCGCACACCCCACCCCCACCCCCATGAGGAAGCTGACTTAGCAAAACTGGGAAGTTCTGCTTATTAGCTGGTGACCAAGCAAGGCAGTGAGTGGATCTGAGTGCAACCTGCTTTGCTTGTAAAAAGGAAACGGAGCCGGAGACCAGCAGCAACATGGCTCTTTGGGTTAAGGCCCTCACCACCAAGCCTGATGGTATGTTCAATGCCCAGATCTCCATAGTGGAAGGAGAGAACCAACTTCCACAAGTTGTCCTCTAATCGACACATAAGTGACAATGAGACACGCACGCACATGCACACGCACACAATGTAATAAAAAGAAAACATTGTTAATGGAAATGGCGGTCCCTCAGCGCATGGGTGAGCAGTGTAGGTCAGGTAGTTCTGGATGGAAGGTAGTTTCAGACAAGGAATCAAGAGAATCATGTGGATGGGTTCTTGTGGGCAGATGATTCAGGGAGCCTGTCCCAGAGCTCTGATTGGCCTAGCATCCTCTGATGCAACCAGGTCCAGAGCCTGAAGCCCAGGCTAGTCTGTTTGAACACAAGTTGACATTACAGATTCACTTAAATGCAGTGGTTCTTATTTCTCAAACCTATACTTTGAAGTGGTTATAGGTAAAATCAGATGACCTTGGTGTTTCCTGGTAAACAATCCTAGAAAAAGAAAAGGAAACCAAACATGGTAGCATAGGCCTATAAACAGCAGTACCAAAGAGGCTGAGGCAGAAGGAACTTCAGTTGGGGCTAGCCTGGACTAGCATTCCATAAGGGAGGCTTGTCTCAAAAACAAAACAAATTGAGTATATGGTAGATGAAATAAAAATAGTACATCAATATTAACTATGAAAATATGTAGTGGTACATCTGACCATCTCACTGTCACCTGCAGCCTAAGTGGGAACCCCCCCCCTTCCTTTCCTTTTTGCCCCCTCTCTTACAGCCACCAGAAAAACAAAAGCAACGGGCTGTAATGCACAGAGACTTACTTCAAGGGCTGCCTCTTGCAGACTTGGGGGTTGACAAGTGCGAAGTCTTTATGAGCTATGCTGGCAACCTGGAGGACAGGCATAAGCTGATGCCACACTCAGTCCTGAGGCCCAACATGTAGACTTAGATTTCCATCTTGCTGGCAGGAGGGGGATCAAGTTTTGTTCTATCCTTATGGGAAAGCAATCTACTTTACTCCAAAGCCATCACCATCCCATAATATACCCCAGAAACATCCAGCCCAACATTTGATCATGTTGCTCTGCTAAGTTGGTTTTAACCACCCTCTTCCTCGTTGCCTATGCTCAACACAGCAACCAAAAACTTACTATTAAAATGAATGAATGCCTAGCAAAACAGAAACTCTGGCTTCCATCCCCAATACCACATAAAACCAGGGGTGGTGGTACACACCCATAATTCCATCACTCAAGAGGTAGAGGTAGGGCCCTCAGAAATTCAAGATCATCCTCGGTTACAAGTGAATTCAAGGTCAGCCTGGGCTCCTGAGCTGGTGTCTCCTGATTAGACATGGGCTGTGGGTATGAATGAAAGAAAGGTGACCTGTCACTACAGCCTGGGAGGTGTGCCTGGTACAACCTGCTCCACAAGTGAAGGATGACCACAAGAGAAGGTCTGGTCTGGCTCTCCAGCCTCCCACGGCAGAGTACCCTACGATGTCCACACCGGGCAAGTTGTCCCAGGTGAGAGCACTCACACTGTAACTGGAAAGTCTGTAAGGGGTTTCTTGTCTGTGAAATGGGAGTGATGGAGAAGATAGAAACCACCCAGTAAAGGCTAATATCAGACAGGCCACCAGAAAACCCTCCAAGTCTTGTCATGAGCCATCTATTAAACCCTGACCCAAGTGACACACAGCTATTAATACTTGTGCTTCTGTGTCCAGGGACAGCCTCAGGTCTCTGAGGGGGGCTCTGTGGGGGCCAGCCTGGCACCTGTAGGCTCAGGTTCCTCCCTCTGGGCCTCAGGGAGAAGGAAGATCTGCAGACCCAAGGCTAGAGCCCATCAAAGGTTCTAACGGAAAGGCATGCGGAGCAACAGAGAACTCTGGACTGGTGAGGAGTCCAGTTTGAATTCCACATTGGGGTTTGGGATGTTCATGTTTTGCCACTTGCTATAAGATCTTGAACATGCCCCTTAACTTCTCTGGGCTTCAGTTCTCACCCATGTAAATTGTAAAGAGGGAGATTCGGGCCTTAGGAAGGGAGCCACTGATGGAACTTCTGTTCCCCTTCCAGCTGACTTTGCTACACTTTTCTGCCCAGTACTTATCAAAGGCCGGCACTGTTACAGACTTTTTCCTGTGTGTATTTAGTAGGCAATATTTGTCCTGCTGGTCTTTGCCCTGGGCTTCCTGCACATTGGCTCTTTTGTTTCTTTGGCCCATCTGCCCTGATGGTTCTCATCTGCGGGTTGTCCTCAGCTGCTCAAAGGGCCAGGTTTATTTTAATTAAAAACAAGACCACCGAGGGGGCTGCTAGACCCTGCTAGAAGGCAGGGGCAACGATCTGTGGGATCCTTTCTTTTCTGACGTTTGGTTTTAGATCAAGACCCTAGCATGGCTATGCAGGTCCCTAGTCACGGGAGGGGCAGAACCTAGGAGTCCTCGGGGCATGAAAGCAGCAGCGGTTCTTGTCCATCCAAGGCGAGTGGCTATTTTCCACAGCTGGGCCAGGAGGGGACGAATCATTGCTTCGGATCTGTTTTCCCAGTGAGACTTCTTCCTAGGCAGGTTCCTTCTAGACCTAGGTCTCCTGTTGGATACTGCCTGGTGTCTCCAGCAGATCCCAGATGCCCAGCCTGCTGCCACCTTCACCTTCTCACAGGGCCTGCAGGCTCCTTTCTCCAACATCTTTCTCCCAGGGTCGGCTGGCCCGCAACCCCGGGGCGCCCCCTGCTGTCGGAAACTACAGGCCTTGACCTTAGCTGTCCCATTCATAGGCAAACTTGGACGTAAAACTTGCGCAATGAGGCCTCATGGCACAGTGCCCAGGGCAGCATAATCAGACACTACACTGCCTTCCTTTCTTTAAAATTAGAAGGAAGAAAAGCAAATTGGGGTGGAAATTGTGTTTTAATATACTATAATGGGGAAAGGGACCTAGGGCCAAGGGAAATTCTAACATAGCCCTCTGCTCCCTTGCAGTTGACCTACAATGCTCAGGAAGGATCCCTGGGACATGACACTGGTCAAGATTCTGTATTTTTCTTTAATAATAATGATAATAAAAGTATGTGGTTTACAATCAGACAACAAACCTATGGTTTAGGCTTCACATATTAGAAAATAGGTGTACTGTGGGCTGTTACTTGGTGTTCATGAAAGTTACAGAGTTGATTCCATGTGGAATACAGGGACAGCCACTGTGCAGTGGAGACTGGGTAGTAGCCCTCCTGGCTACAGCCACTGCACTCTGCCTTTGGGAGGTTGGTTAGTCACTCTAGAATCCCTTCGCTGAGGTGGTGGGGAAAACCCTGTGTCTACAGACAGTCACAGGCTGAGGTGGCAGGAAAGATAGACAACAACACCTCCATGTACTGAAAAGAATGTTCAAAGTACAGGCCACAAACACATGAGCAGTGACAGTCAGCTGGGTGCCTCATGATGCACAGCCACGAGGGCTGCTGGTAGGGCAATGGGAACAGGAGAGAAGTCAGGAATGGGGGCAGGAAGGAGCTGAACTCAAGCAGATTGGCTAGCCCTGTGAAAGATGTCTCTCCATGTTTGTGATACAAGGAGTTTGCTGGGAAGGATTTAGTGCCAGAAACTAGCAGGGCTGTGTCCCAGCCCCAGCTCCTTCTTCTGCCTGGGGATCTCCCGTCTCCTTTGTTGTATTTTTATAATACTGGAATTTAGTGTGTGTGTGTGTGTGTGTGTGTGTGTGTGTGTGTGTGTGTGTATGTCTGTGTGTGTGTATCTGTATGTGTCTGTGTGTCTGTGTCGTCTGTGTGTGTGTCTGTGTGTTGTGTCTGTGTGTCTGTGTGTCTGTGTGTATCTGTGTATGTGTGTGCTCGCCAGCATATATGTTTTTACAGCACCAGTGTGGAGGTCACAGGATAACTTGCTAGAGTCAGTTCTCTCCTTCCACCACGTGGGTTCCAAATGGAACTCAGCAGAAACTGGCCCTGGTGATGCTGGATTTCAGAAGTGAGCATTCCAGAGCTGAAGCAAAGCCCCAGCTGACAGTGCTTTGGTTCCAGATATTGGAGCAAAACACCAAGAAGGTCAAGACTATTTACCAGAGCAGGCAGAGAAGGTAAAGAGAAGCCAGTAGGCAACAAGCCAGCCACAGACACTAGGAAGCTAGGGACAGAGATAGGGAGGAAAATCCTTGAAGAACATGGTCATGATCAAGGGTTCAGGATCAAAGGTTGACAGACAATATGCTGAGGGGAACATCACAGTTCCCCTCAGCATGGAGACAAAGGGTCTGATAAGGTGAGGCTAAAAGAGGAAGCTAGTAACAGCCCAGCCCCTGGCTTTGGATGTTTCCAGGGCCTACCTAATGAGGTGTAGGGTCTGTGAAAGACTGGAGTATACTGAGTGTCTGCCTAGGTGGCCCTGGTCCTGTGACTTGCCTTTGGGCCAGTTCAGTGTTTTGTCTGCCAGTGAAACAGCAGATCTGAGGTGGAATTGTAAAGAAACATTGTTAACAACCAGCCAAGCAGCCCAGGAGACAGTAGGCCTGGTGAGTTCCAGTCCATTTGAAGAAAGGGATGAGAGGGCTCCATCAGCATTCAGTGTGTCTTGTGGCCACCAGAAAGCAGTGAATGCCATGCCTCTCTTGACTCAGACTAAACCCTCTGAGGAGCTGAGCCCTGAATTACCAGAAAGACTAAAGCAGATCTAAGAGCTCAATATCTTCACCACAAAGCGGGGTCCACAGAGCACAGTGCACCTGGAGCTTCTTGGGTAAGCAAGATTCCCAGCCCGTACCCCTGATCCTGACCTGGTGAGTTAGAGCCTTGCAGTCTCTGCGTGACAAATTCTCATGAAGGTCCCAGAGTCGCTGCTCAGTTCCAACAGTACTTTGGAGAGTCCAGGAAAATGTGAGACAACTTGTTTAAATTTTTTTAAAAACCAAGACACAAGCAGTAGAAAGGGGTTTTTGTTTTGTTTTTAAATTACTATGGAGGGCCGGGCAGTGGTGGCACACGCCTTTAATCCCAGCTCTTGGGAGGCAGAGGCAGGTGGATTTCTGAGTTCGAGGCCAGCCTGCTCTACAGAGTGAGTTCCAGGACAGCCAGGGCTACACAGAGAAACCCTGTCTCGGGAAAAAAAAGAAAGAAAGAAAGAAAAAAAAATTACTGTGGAGGGCATCGAGATGGCTCAGGGGGTAAAGGCCCATCAAACTGACCATCTGAGTTCAATCCCGGAGATGCACATGGTCAAAGCCAAAGCAAAGAACCAGCTCCTCAAAACTCCAATACAAACACATCACAGGATACACCACACACACACACACACACACACACACACACACACACACACACACACACACACACACTAAATAAACACATCATTTTCTAAAGCCCTGCATTCATCCTGCACTGTGCAAGCCTGCTTCATTTGTAGAATGAAGAACCGCAGAACCTGGGAGGTGGAGGAGGAAGATTAGAAGTTCGAGGTCATGGTCTACAGTAACTCTGCAAATAGTTCCTTGCCCTTACTCTACTTCAGGTCCCAGCCTCCCGGAGGGTGCAATGAGGAAGGCACACCAAATGCTGTAGTTTAAGCTGAACAGGAAGGTGTGTGCTATATCCCTGTCCTCTCACCCTGATACAGGAAACAAGCGACACCCTTGGAGAACATGGCCACGGCTTACTGCTCTGGCAAGGGGCTGTAGTTCATCAGCAAAAGGAATCCTACCCACTCTCTATGGCAAAATCATTTCAAAAGAAATTGTGTGTGTGTGTGTGTGTGTGTGTGTGTGTGTGTGATGTGTTTGTATATGTGTATTCACATGTGTGTTCAGGTATGTATGTGCATATGTACATGGATGTGTGGAGGCCAGATGTTGGCATAGGGTGTCTTCCTCAATCACTCCATACCTTATATACTGTAGGGGGTGGGCTTATATACTTATATAAGGTACTCTATACCTTATATGCTGCAGGGGTGGGCTTATATACTTATATAAGGTACTCTATACCTTATATGCTGCAGGGGGTGGGCTTATATACTTATATAAGGTACTCTATATCTTATATACTGCAAGGATGTGCTTATATACTTTTATAAGGTTCTCTATACCTTATATGCTGCAGGGGTGGGCTTATATACTTATATAAGGTACTCTATACCTTATATACTGCAAGGGTGTGCTTATATACTTATATAAGGTTCTCTATACCTTATATGCTGCAGGGGTGGGCTTATACACTTATATAAGGTTCTCTACACCTTATATACTGTAGGAGTGGGCTTATATACTTATATAAGGTACTCTATATCTTATATGCTGCAAGGGTGGGCTTATATACTTATATAAGGTTCTCTATACCTTATATACTGCTTTGAATATTCATAGCCTACTCCACTTCCAGTTCACTCTGTGCTTCATGTTTACACTTAACGGCATAACGTCTCAGTTTCCTGCTCCCATGCTTCCCTGACATTTATGAACTTTCCTAAAGGAACCATAAGTCAAAATAAACTCTTTCTTCCATAAGTTGCTTTTGGTCATGGTGTTTTATCACAGCAACAGAAAAGTAACTAAGACAGGCTCCTCCCATTTATGTGAGATAGTTTATAAAAGGCCTCTCTAATAATTCAAAATATTATATATTGATCAGTTTGGGATATATAGCAAGCCCCTGTCTCAGTAAATGCAATTTCTTTGGAGGGCTGGGAAAGCATTGCACTTCCCACACAAGCATGAGGACTGGAGTTCAGATCCCTGGTACCCACAGAAAAGCCAGGTAGGCATGATAGTTCACCTATAGTTCCAGTGCTCAGGAGATGGGGACAGGGATCCCCAGGACAAGCTGACTAGGTAGACTAATTCATAAGCTCTGAGTTCGTCTAGAGCACTTGTCTCTAGATGCAGGAAAGCCACACCTCCTAAATCTCCCTAGACATAAAACACCAACTGGAGCCCAAGTGTCCAAATACCTGAGACTATGTAGGCCAGTGTTATTCCAGCCACCACAGAGCCCCAGGGAATCAGTAATATAAAATCTACCTTAGAACTTTCACATTCATTTCCTTCCTGCAAGAGAACTTTCAGGCAGAAGAAAAGTCCTCGGAAATTCTTACTGAGGACACAGAAATGTTCTCTATTCACTTACCATATGTATATATCTGTATGAGAAGAAATTTGGGCAAAAAAAAATCCAAGAAGAAAATACATAATACATTAACCTTTGAGTTAGGATTTTTATTGCTGTGATGAAACACCATGACCAAAAACTAATTGAGGAGGAAAGAGTTTATCTGGCTTTGACTTTCCTATTATTGTTCATTGTTGAAGGAAGTCAGGACAGGAACTCAAACAGGGCAGCACCCTGGAGGCAGGATGTTATAGACGGCGCTGCTTACTGGCTGCTTCCCCTGGCCTGCTCAGTCTGCTTTCATATAAAATCCAGGACCACCAGCCCAGGGATGGAACCACCTACCATGGGCTGGGCCCACCCTTATTAATCACTAATTGAGAAAATGCCTTACAACTGGATCTCATGGAGGCATTTCCTCAACTGAGGCTCCTTCCTCTCTAATGACTCTAGCTTGTGTCGAGTTGATACAAATGCAGCCAGTACACCCTTCTTCATCAGAGCCTCTTGAAATCACTCAAAACCTGTCTGGACCTATGGCACATGGGGTTCTGATGTCTTATTTGCAAATATAAAAATACAGGAACACAGTGGCCCTGACTTCACACACCCATGGTCCAGCACCCAGGCTCCACACTCTGCTTACAGCCTCCATCCAGTGTGCTGGGCTTATTAATCAAGAAGGATGGGGAGGAAACCTCCATCATCATGGGTAATTATAGTACTGACAGCTGGCCTCTGCTGGTGACCACTGCCCAGTACATGACTCAGTCAGGAGATGATGGCACTCACAGAGCATCTGAGGCAAGGCAAGAGGAACTCACTTTCCTCTCAAAGCTTCAAGGCTGAGTTTCCAGCTTCGCCTTGGCTCCGGGAGCCAGAACCTTGCAGCGTCTTGGCAATGAAACAGCTTTCATATTTCTATTTTTAAAAGCCTTGGACGTGTGTCACTTGGAGGATTGGGCAGAAGCCTTGTCCTGGCAACAACCCCATAGCAACTGTGAAACCCAAATGCCACGCAGGACCCACTCAGCAACTCTGCTCCACAGTGGACAGGAACAGCAGAGGAATAGGGACCCTAGCACCCTGTTCTACTGGAGGAAATAGCATGTGCTCTGGACTCCCACCCCCAAGCAGTCAGAAACACGGCTACATCACTTTGCAGGTGTTTACACAGGGGGCTCTGCTGCTAGCCAGCCAGGAGCTGGTGGAAGCTGAGAGTCACAGGAAAGAGGCATGTTAGGGAGAGATCTTGGCATCCGGACTAGGGAAGGGATAGGAGGGAAGGGTATTATGTGACACTAGTCATGGGAAGATGTTAACAAATGTCTACTCTCCAACAGCAGACCAAAGTAAGGGTACCGCCCAACTCCAGCTTGGTGAAACAATTACCCTATTGGTTATTTTCAGGGATCACACATGAGTCACTCAAAAGTGGCTACACTGCTAAAAGTCCACACCATATGGCTGATAACTCTCAAAATCTGAACTGTGTGGAGCAAGTGAAATCCTGAAATGTTGTTGACATGGGAACGGCCACGTCAAGGATCCCAGTGCTTCAGCTCTATGGCAGTGGCAAAGTCTTCCCCATGCGAGGCTCAGAGGGCTGGCAAAGTCTTTCTCTTGCCCAAATGCTAATGTCAATTAATGGTGCATGATGAAAATGTCTGTGTAGCTTCCCTCCCACACACATCATGTTTACAGCCTAAAGACTATTCCCCTGCAGAGCCTGCTTCTACCAAGATTAGCAAAACCTGCCTTCTTGTCCAGCTGTGTGCCATAAGCCCCATGTCCTTGTTCAGTCATATGTAAGAACCCTACCTCCCTGTTCACCTGTATAAAATAAACAGACTGAATTTCTGGGGTGCTGAGGCTTCTCCATCAGAGTCCAGTCCACTTGACCCCAGTCAGTTTTTCCTTGATTTTCCTGTCACTTCTAGTTGGGGATTCCAAAACCCAAGCTGTGCAAGGACATGACATACCACCCTGGAGGTGTCTGCATGGCTTGCAGGCAGCAGGACAGGTCAAAGTCACCTCTCCCCAGCAGTCCTTATTCCTTTTATAACTTTGTGGAGGGAGGGGCCTTGTGAATCTGGTAAGCTTCAGAGACTTCCTGAGCCTTGTGAGTTATATACATCCCATCTAGAACTTCCTTAAGCTTAACAAGTTTCTCTCCAGGATGGGAGTTTTCAATAGGAGGAAATTTCTATACAACAAGTGGAAAGAAAGGCAGCAAAGAGGAGAGATGGAAAGGGGGAGGAATGGGAGGAAAGGGAGAACAGAGAAGAGAAAGGAGGGAGAGAGGAAGAAGAGGAGTGGAGGGCAGGGAAGAGGGAGAGGACAGGTATAGATAGAGGATGGCCTTAGGAACAGAGCAAATGCAGCAGGTCTCAGCAGTCCTCTGTAGACTTAGGCCCTTCTAGAGTTGCAGAAGAAAGGAGCAAGGATGCCATTATAGGCTTGTACCGTCATTGTACCCCACAGATGTGGTGCTGGGAATTGACCACAGAGCTTTGTACATAGTTGGTGAGCCCTCTTCTAACTGAGCTATACTCCCAGTCCTGATCTTTTTTACTGTATTAGCATTTTTGCCTTTCCCAGAAGGTCACTGGGCTGTAGTCAGCATAGGCAGAATATTCCCACAGGCCCCTTCTAGTTCTTACCTAGTCATAGACATTTCTATTTCTTCTTCTCTGCTCATGGCTAGGCAGCTCACTTGTCTTATATGTGGACTAGTATTTCATTACTTGACTATGCTCAGCTTAGAAATTTGCCTAGTGAAGGACACCTTGGTTGCTTCTGAGATGTGGCAATTATGAACAAACCTCTGATATAGTCATGTCTTTCCTTGGACATTATTTTTTACTTCCTTGGCCAGCTACCATGGAGCATGCTTACTGGGTTGTGTGGTGAGATGATATTTAGTTTTATAAGTGTGAAACACTGACCCTTTGGATAGAACAGCCATTACCATCTTCATCAGAACAGCTGTGACTATCCACAAGTGACCTTCAGGTTGGGCCTGTGACATTCCCTCCTGGAAGGAGGGGCTGGGAGTCACTACACCCTCACCTGAGATCCCAGCCACTCCCTTCTGTGCTGTCCTACCCACTGTGTGTGATTCTGCCCCAGCCCATTTGGACTCTTGAGATGCTGGAGTATATAGGGACATATATATATATATATATATATATATATATATATATATATATATATATATATATATATATATATGAAAATTAATTTGAATGACAGTTCCTCTTCACAGCTCTGGGGATGTCATCCATGCTTGGATGAGACTTCTCGGTGGCACAGTTCTTACATACACTTTTGTGTATAACCCCTTACTCACAGTCACTCACTCATACTAAGCCCAGTGACCCTATCACTCACCATGCTGGATGTGAGTGGAATTCTAACTTGGATTGGTCATCAGTGCTCTATCTGGGGTTTGTCTGTATACCTAGGAAAAGTCCTTGCAACCATGGTTTCCTGGAAGTGGCTGCCCACTTTTGTTACTGCCTGTGATGAGTCTGTGTTCCTCCTGCCCTCTGGCCCTAGCAGCAGGCAGTATTGGGGTTCTGGATTTGGGGCTTCCTAGTAGGTGTGCAGAAGTCTTGTTTTTCTCTCCTTAATGGCTGTCTTAGTCAGTGTTCCATTGCTGTGAAGAGACTCTATGACCATGGCAACTCTTACAAAGGAAAACATTTCGTTGGGGCTGGCTTACAGTTTCAAAGATTTAGTCCATTATCACCATGGCAGGAAGCATGGCGGCATTCAGACAGACATGGCGCTGGAGAAGGAGTTGAGAATTCTACATCTGTATTCACAGTTAGCAGAAAGAGAGAAACACTAGGCCTGACTTGAGCATTAGAAACTCAGAGTCCACCCCCAGTGACACACTTCTAACTAGGCCACACCTCCTAATCCCTGTCAAGTAGCACCACTCCATATGGCCAAGTACTCAAATATATGAGCCTATGGGTCCATTCCTATTCAAACCACCACAACAGCGTATTGAAAGGATAAACGCATTTTTTTTTTTTTTTTTTGGTTTTTCGAGACAGGGTTTCTCTGTGTAGCCCTGGCTGTCCTGGAACTCACTCTGTAGACCAGGCTGGCCTCGAACTCAGAAATCCGCCTGTCTCTGCCTCCCAAGTGCTGGGATTAAAGGCGTGCACCACCACTGCCTGGCGATAAACGCATTTGTCTCCATTTAAGGACCAGGCCTGATTTCAGAAAGAAGGCCAATAGGCACCAGCTCCATGAAGAGACCATAACTCCCAGGAACTAGGCCCTAAGGCATCAGCTCCAGAAACAGACCAGACTATAAAATCCAGAGACAAGGTCATAAAACCCCCTCCCAAAGAACAGCCTGGGGATAATCACAAAAATGGGGAAATATCTTCTCTCAGAATGGGACTTTGTGCTGGTCAGCCCTATCTCATCCTATGGTTGAACATTCATGACATAGGAATGCAGACCACTGACCACCTGCGACCCCCTAACACCCACCAATGAAATTGAGATTACCTAATCCTTCTAGAGAGTTCCCCCAGTTCCCTATAAGAAGGCCTGTGTGTCTTTATCTGGGGTCACCATTTGAAAGAATGGTTGACCCCCACATGCAGGTTGTTTCTGCAGAATACATGCTCTTTGTTTTTGTTTTTGTATACCATCTGAGTCTGGGGTCTTCCTTCAGTGATTTCAGACCCTTACAGTATAACCTACTCTGTACCAGGCAGAGGCCTCCCCACTGAGGGTTCAGAAATGGGGGAGGAACTTCAGACAAGTTTAAATAACTTTCAACATCGTTGGCAACACAGGCCAGTACATAAGGCAGACTGTGCCGGGGGTGGTGAGCTCTGCTTAGCCAGAGGGGAAAGCCCCATTCTCTTCAAATTATGAGTAGCTTATGTGAACCACTGACCTCAGTGCCTAGCCTAAGGTCAACTTCACCTGCCCGGTAGAAGTAGACAAGAAGGGGACAGCAGATGGGGTGTTTCTGGTTTTCTTGGAGACCCTCAAAGTTCCTCAGACTTTTCATGGTAGGAAAAGAGGGGGTTTGGGCAGGGTATTGCCCCCTGCCATCTGCCTTGCATACAAGCAGCTGCAAGGAACCACAGAGGTGGTTGAGAGGGAAGGAGCACTCTATGAGGCCCCTCCCCCTTGTGGTCAAAGGGCCAGTCTGCTCCTGAAGAGCATCTCTGAGGCCATCAAAGAACCAAAATGGGGGCGGGTGGGGTGGGAGGGAGGTGGTGCTCCCTGGACATGGTATGCCTCTGTGTGTGTGTGTGTGTGTGTGTGTGTGTGTGTGTGTGTGTGTGTGTGTGTGTGTGTGTGTGATGCTTCTGTACGTAGCAAATAAAGACTGAGCTGGGTGATGGTGGACTCCCAGGAGATCAGAGCCGACCCGCTCCCCATTTGTGAGACACATAAACATGGCAGCCAGTTGCTTCGAAGCAGTTTCTAGTGGGGAATTATGAGCTAACTGAATTATGAAAACCTGCCCACAAACTATTCTCCCTGCAGGGGAGAAAGGAAGATTTGCCTTGGTAGTTGAATCAGTTTCTAAGCCCTATTTGGAGCAGGGTGCCAATTTGTGGCTTTAGTTAAGTAACTCATCTCTCCAGATCCTGAAAGGGATAGGAAGAGATGAGGTTCACGGGTCTCTGGAGGTGATCCAGGCCTGGGTAAAGAATGGGCCACAGACTGGGCAAAGATCCTTAAAGGAGAAGGAGATATGGGGAAGAGAGGAAGGGTTGGAAGAGAAGCAAGATGGGAAGGAGGACCGAACGAAGAGGAGAGGTGAGCTTGTGTTTTACTTGTGTAATTTGAGGCTGGCCCTCATCAGGTCAGTCCCAGTCCTTTCATCACCATTTACAGCTGGAACTATTTCTGTGACATCTGTACCACACTTACTTTAAACCTCCAAGGTTGATGTCTCAAGTGTTTGTGTGTGTGTGTGTACGTGTGTGTGTCTGTGTGCGTGTGTGTTTTATATGTGCTGGGGTGGTGGTACACATGCTTGTGTGTGGGCGCGCACTTGCCAGTGGAGGCCAGAAGTCAATCAACCTCTGGTGTTGGTCCTCAGGAGCTGTCCACCCTGTTTTTTTGGATAAGACTCGTTTTCTTGGCCTGGGACTTACCTGTTAGGTTAGGCGGGTGAGCCAGTGAGCCCCAGGGGTCCACCTGTCTCCCCATTCCCAGCACTGAGATTCCAAGTGTGTGCCACCAGCTTTTCACATGGGTGTTGGGGGTGGAACTCAGTCCCCACACTCACACTGTGGGTACTTCACCAACTGAGCTGTTCTCTCAATCCTATGTTGAAAGTGAATTGTTCTTAATAGAAATATAAACAGTGAATTAACCTGGCAGCTGTATTTCTTTACCTTATGTTAGTCCCCAATAACTGCACAGAGAAACCAAGATTTATTTAAAACTGCACCTCAACTGCTGAACAATTAAATGATCTATCTTTACTTTTTATGCTAATCTGGCTTCCTTCCAGCCTCATCTTATGATACTTGAGTATTATTATTGATCTGGCTCTTTGGACCCCTTCTTCATGGCTCCAATTCCTCCATCCTACCGATGCATCTGCCCTCCTGACCTTCTCTCCTTCCTCTCACTAGTGGACATCCCATGATATTCTCTATTCTGCCCAGCCATTGGGTGATGAGCATTTATTGACAAGGCAGAGAATGAATGGTAAGAACTGCTTACACCAAGTCGAGGCAGGAGATTCTTGGTATAAGCATTAAAATGCCATTTCTGGATTGAAACAAGTTGTGAGGACAGAGAAGTCAGCATTTGAATAACCCAAGGGTAAACTTTACACAATGTACAAATCATGCCTACACTATGTGTGCATTTGAAATTTTGAGTTTTGTGTGAGAACCTGCCATGGTTACCCTACCCATAATTATGTGTATAATGGCTTTCTTTTGAACATTTTTTTTCCTTTTGTCTGGGAAGGGTTGGGTCTTGAAGGGCTACATGTTAAAGGCTTGGTCTCCAGCTGCCCTACTCTGTTCTCTGTTACTGCAATAAAGACCATGACCAAAAGTGACTCAGTGGGGAAAAGTCTATTTGGCTTATGTACTGGCTAGTTTTGTGTGTCAACTTGACACAAGCTGAAGTTATCACAGAGAAAGGAGTTTCCATTGAGAAAATGTCTCCATGAGATCCAGGTGTAAGGCATTTTCTCAATTAGTGATCAAGGGCGGAGGGCCCCTTGATCGTGGTACCATCTGTGGGCTGGTAGTCTTGGGTTCTATAAGAAAGCAGGCTGAGCAAGCCAGGAGAAGCAAGCAAGCCAGTAAGCAGCATTCCTCCATGGCCTCTGCATCAGCTCCTGCTCTTTGACCTGCTTGAGTTCCAGTCCTGACTTCCTTTGGTGATAAACAGCAGCATGGAAGTGCAAGCTCAATAAACCCTTTCCTCCCCAACTTGCATCTTGGTTATGATGTTTGTGCAGGAATAGAAACCCTGACTAAGAAAAACTGGTACCAGCTTAGTGCAGTATTCCTGTGACAACCTGACCATGTTTTGGGGAGGACTGTGGAAGGACTTTGGAACTTTGGGCTAGAAGATCCATTCAGCGTTAAGAGTTTTGTGGGATGTTGTGTAGGAGCTTGGAAGATAATGTTGAGAGCAGTGCAGAAGATGGAGGCCTGGCTTGTGAAATTTCAGAGGGAAGATTAAAGACTCTCATCAGGGCCATTGCTAGTTTGATTTAAGATTCTGTGGTTTTGGTTAGCTGGGGCTGAAGAAATCAGCTGTGATTAACAAGACACCAGAACTACTAAAGCAAAACCATTG
>CM052706.1:46897158-46909675 GCA_028551405.1 Uromys caudimaculatus
ATTAAGTCATTGTTTTTAATAGCTGAGTAGTACCCCATTGTGTAAATGTACCACATTTTCTGTATCCATTCCTCTGATGAGGGACATCTGGGTTGTTTCCAGCTTCTGGCTATTATAAATATGGCTGCTATGAACATAGTGGAGCATGTGTCTTTATTACATGTTGGAGCATCTTCTGGGTATATGCCCAGGAGAGGTACACATCTATGGACCCATGGTTCGGACCACATATGTGGCAGAGGATGACCTCGATGGCCATCAGGGAAAGAGGAGAGGCCCTTGGGCCTGAGGGTGTTAGAGGCCCCAGTAAAGGGGAATGTCAAAGCGGGAATATGGGGATGGGTGGGCAGGTGGGTGGGAGGTGGAGTTCCCTCATAGAGGCGGGGATGGTGAGGGGATAGGGGGTTTCCAAAGAGGAGACCCAGAAAAGGGGAAACATTGGAAATGTAAATAAAGTATCAAATAAATAAATAAATAAATAAAATTTAAAAAAAAAAAAAAAAAAAAAAAGAGGATGTAGGGATCCAGCCTCTCTCTCTCATTTGTCTCCTGCTGTCATGAGATAAGCAGCTTAGCTTTACCAGGCACTCCTGCCATAAAGCACTACCTCTTCACAGGAGCAAGCGGCCATGGACTGAACCCCTGAAACCACAAGCCAAAATATATCTTCTTCCATTAGGGAGATTCAGTGTGGACGTTTGTCACAGCAGCTCAAAGTAACAGCTGTCGAAAACTCTCTTTCTCCTTTTTTTTGTTCAAAGAGTATCTGTCCCCTTTTTCGTTGCTATGTTATAAAAACTAGATCCTGACCCTGTTACCTGTTCTCTCTGCCATTTGGTTTACTCGTGGAATGATAGTAGCATTGTGGAAATTCCTCCCAGTGAATTAATACAGATTTTTGGGAGCAAAGATGGGGGCTCGTGTAGCCCAGTTTTTTAGCCTCAAACTTGCTACGTAGCCAACGATGCTCTTGACCATCTGATCCTCTTGGTTCTGCCTCTGGAATGCTGGGATTATAGGCAAGTACTATAGTGCCAGGTTTATGGGGCGCTAGGACTCCGACACAGGGCTTCATTCATTCTGGATAAGTGTTCTACTCACTGAGCAACATCTCCAGCCCCTGAACTTATTTTTAAAAGAGTTATTTTTACTTATTTTATTTTTTTTTGTGTGTATAATGAGTCTTTTGCCTTCATGTATGTATGTGCACCACATGCATGCCTCCTGCTTTTGGAGGCTGCTGGATTTCCTGAAACTAGAGTTAAGGACAGTTGTGAGCCACTATGTGGGTGCTGGGAACTAAACCTGGGTGGAGTCTCTGCAAGAACAGCCAGTGCTCTTAACTGCTGAGCCATCTCTCCAGCCCCCAAATTTTATTTTTAAATGTTGCATAACACCCACGGTGTAGATTTCACAGAGAGTTCCCATGTAGCTGAGACACTATTTTCCAATGGCAAAAGAGAAATCAAATTCCTAAAACTGTTTAGAACCTTAATGAATTATTTTACCTTGCCCAGGAGCTAAACCCATGTCTGGTTCAAAAACCCAGATCAGCAAACTGGAGTGTGTGTATCAAAAAGGAAGCAGACTGACCGTGCCCTGAGGGGTCTGCTCTTTTACCAGGCTGCTGAGACGCATGTTCCTGCAGGGATGTTTGCTAAAACATGGGTCTGATGGGCTCAGCATCTGGGCTCAGCACATGGGGAGGGGCACTTCGGATGGAGAAAACCTGTGGGGAAAGTGTGAGAGGGTTTTAGTCATGAGAGGAAGGAAAAAGTGGGATTGGATAAACCACTTTCGCCTTCATCAGTGGTCACCCCACCCCCATCCAGCCCTCACCCTCATTCAGCCCCCACCCCAAGAATCTCAGCCACCCTGGGTTATTTTTGCCTTTTTTTTCTCCTTAGGGAAGTTGAGCCACTGGCCTCTTGGGTTTTCTAACTGCAGAAGGGATGAAAGTCTGCGATTTCAATCAAAAGCTTAAGAAAATAATAATCCCTGGTTGTCCTAATTCTTTAGTGAAAATATCTCATAGGGGCAGGAATTGCCTTTAAGCCCCTTTGCTCCCATTTCATGCTTAAATTTTTTTCTTAATTAAAAAGACTTGTTTGACTGGTGTAGGCTCTGAAGTGCTTATTTATTTTAACTTATCCCTTTGGTTTTTTCTTCTTTTCTTTTCCTTTCTCCTTCTCTTCACTAGTGATTGGAGAACCATGTGTTTCTATTCTCCTGTTGTCTTAAACCCTCATTGCCTCTGTAAAACTCTGATATAGCATGGTACTGAGCCTCAATCAGTTCATTTCTAGTCTCACAGAATGAAAGTAATGTCTGTGACGTATAGAGAAGTCACACAGCCCCTAAATTCAACAGTTCTTAATTGTCTAAATGCTCCTATCAGGGATTTCAGATTAACTTCAATTTCACTCAACGCCACCAACATCTGATGACAAGCCTTCACTGAAAAGGACAGGGATCAGCATCTGCATTCCAACGTAGCCATAAAATCCATCATGTTGACAAAACTTTCTCCCATTGCTTAAAGTGACAGCCTGTGTAGCGCCTGGTCTGAGAATGCCTGGGAGACCTGCCGCTCTGGATCCTTGACCTGAGAAGATTGTCATAGACCAAAGCCTGTCTCAACAAATGAGGTCACTGGGAAGAATCACCAGCGTTTAATTAATTTACTGCTAGTGCCAGGATCAATTTCCCAAACACTCATCTGCATGCTGTTCCAGCAGTCCAGAAAGAGCATGGGCAAAAGATAGCATGAAGTCAGTGAATTCCAGTCAAGGTGAGTTTTAGTGACCATTTCTCAGCACAATAGAATGTATTTCTAGAAATTTCGTTTCAGTGTGCAAATTCTTGGAAACCAGTGCAAGGTATTATGGGTGGAATCTCGGGCCTTGTATATGTTGAACCCCGTTCCCAGAGCTCCCACCTCCTTTTTAAATTGAAACAGGGTCTTGATAAGTTCCCCAGGCTGGCCTTGAACTCTTGATCCTCCTACCTCAGGCTCCTCCTAAGTAGCTGGAGTCACAGCCTGTACAATGACTCTCTGGGGACGGGGACTTCTCATGTTAATTCTCCCCCACCCCCCAAGGGCCTTGTGCTTGCTAAAAGCCCTACCACTAAGCTTAATCCCTATGTTAGTTCTTGAGGCAAGATAGCAGGAAGATAAGTGTACATGGTCGGGAGAACGGAGATGTTGACCAGCTGAACGCATTCTCAACACCTCTGAACTTGTCCTAAAGTTCCTGGGAGATGAGGCTGTAGTTCAGTGGGGAGAGAACTTGCCTAGCATGCATGAGACTCTGGGTTCAATCCTTAGCATTACATAACCAAATGGGATGGTGCATACTGGTAATTCCCACACCTTGGAGGTGTGGGACACTCTGCCACATAATGTTTGCAGGGCTAGAATGGGATGCATGAGACCCTGTCTCTAAACAAAACACGGGGGCTGGAGAGATGAATCAGCAGTTAAGAGGACTAGCTGCTCTTTAGGAGGACCCAAGGTTTGGTTCCCAGATGGCAGTTTACATCTGTCTGTAACTCCAGTTTCAAGGGAACGGACACCCTTTTCTGGCTTTCTCGGGTATCAGGCAGCACACTTACACACATTCAGACAAAACACTGGTGTATGTAAAGTGGAAATAAATAAACCATGAAAACAAATGTGCTCTAAGTAAACAGCCCACTTTCCCAAAGATGGAAAAGTAAGGGGGTCTGTCAGGCAGCTAGGCCCTGAGCAGAAATGAAGCCCTTCCCTTCCCTTCATGCCTTAGTCAGTGTTCCATGCTGTGAAGGGACACCATGACAAGGCCACTTGTAAAAGAAAGCGTTTAATGGGGGCTTGTTTACAGTTTCAGAGGATTAGTCCATTCTCATCATGGTGGGAAACATGACGACACAGATGGCATCAGAGCAGTAGTTGAGAGCTACATTCTGATCCACAAGCAGAGAGAAAGGACAGGAGAGAGAGGGGAGAGAGAGGAGAGAGAGAGAGAGGAGAGGGAGAGGAGAGGGAGGGAGGGAGGGAGGGAGGGAGGAGGAGGAGGAGGAGGAGGAGGAGGAGGAGGAGGAGGAGGAGGAGGAGGAGAGACGATCCTGACATGCGCTTTTGAAACTTCAAAGCCCACCCCCACTGACACACTGTCTCCATCAAGGTCACACCTTCGAATCCTCGTGATCCTTTCAAACAGCTCTGCTCCCTGGTGACCACATTCCAATACGTGAGCCCACAGGGGCCATTCTTATTCATTCTTATTATATCTTGAGCCTCAGTTTGTTGTTGTTGTTGTTGTCATACAGAAACATTCATTCCCCATCTCCTGAGATCATTAATGCAAATCCAGTGAGAATGTAGATATGGACTGGCCCCATAAGACTATGTCAGCAAGAAGAGCACCAATAGAAGAAATTTCTAGAACTCTTTGACAGAATTTTCTTCATTTCCAGTTGCCATTTTAAGGATTCATTGAGCACAACCTGTCATTGTGCCTGTGATAGGCCAAAGATCGTCACCCAGTGGTCAGTGGCCTCTCTTTGTCCATTCCCCTGAAATCATCCTGAACTTTCTTGCTGGCCTGCTGTTGCTCCCTACTCTGCAGTGGACACTAGGGTCACACCCCTTGGTGTCTTAAGGTCTTGCCAGAAGACCACCTTCTTTTAACCAAATCCAGTCTCCTGAATTCCCAAGGCTGCATGGTGTAGGGGCACAAGTGGGATTGTGTTGGTTAACCACTTATTTAAGATCCACAGACTTCGCTGAGTTTTGGTCTTCTAATCTGTAAAGTGGAGGGGGCCGGAAACACCCTATATTCCTGGGAATTGGTGGGGACATGGTTGACAGGGAGAACATGGTTTATAGGCCAGGTACATTGTAAGAGCTGAATCCAGTCGGGCAGTGGTGGCACACGCCTTTAATCCCAGCACTTGGGAGGCAGAGGCAGGTGGATTTCTGAGTTCGAGGCCAGCCTGATCTACAGAGTGAGTTCCAGGACAGCCAGGGCTACACAGAGAAACCCTGTCTCGAAAAACAAAACAAAACAAAACAAAACAAAACAAAACAAAACAAAACAAAACAAAAAGAGCTGAATCCTTTTCTTGTCTGTTCCTGCTCTTTCTCTCTCAGCTCCATTCAGGCCTCATCTGTGCTAGAGCATGTTCCATGTCCTTCGTGCAAAGGTCCTGAAAACAAATCTGGCTGCATGGGTGTGCCTACCTATAGCAGACCTCACAAAAGGCACACCGCACCTTCCCATGCCCTGCCTCTGGCCTCTCTGGGTTGTTTCATTCTCCAACTTTCTGAGTACTGTTTAGGGACATCTAGCTATCCTACTTTCTCGTGTCATGAGCTACTGCTGCAGCTGCATGGGAAACATGTCCTTTGTGTTTCTGGTAAGCCAAGAGGCAGCTTTGTATGGTCTACTACCAGTGTGGTTCAGGGTGGGTGCAGGAGAGAAGAGAGGAAGGGAAATGGAGAGGAATGCGGCCCTTTCCAAGATTCCCAGGGCATGCTGGGAGAAGGGATGGTCAGGAAGGCTGCCGACTGGTGGGTGAGTAGATCTTATTGAGCATTCCTGCTGAAGGCTACAGTCATTTTCCCTCCACGATCCCTCTCCCTACAGTTTCCTCAGCACACCACATGGTGAGAGTTGGCAATGAAATCAAGCCAAGGTTTCCTGGGTCATTTGAGCAGTTTCTTTTGAATCCAGATCTCTGGAATAACTGCTTGTTAGCTACATCTGTTACCACGCCCATTCTGAGTCCACCCTACAGGTGGCACAGGCAGAGAGCAAGAACAGTTCCTGAGGTCCCTCCTGGCCTGTCTCCACCCTCAGACCTTCATACTGCTTCTTTCTTCCTTTTGTTCCTGTGATGTCAGTGGGACTTTGGGTCCCCTTGTTAATATAAGCCTTCATCTTTCCAAGGGTGTTCTGTGGGACATTTACTATTTGAGAAAGTGTTACCTACCATGGACACCATCCCGTGACTATAGGGACTGCGTTTTACCCTTGTCTCCCTTGTGGGTTTTTATTATTATTATTATTATTTTTATTTTTAGTAATATGTATAAGTGTGTTTCAGTATTGGGGTATGTGCATATGAGTGCAGACAAGAACCCCAGAGTCATGTGGCCCTTAGAACTAGAGTTATGGTAAGCCACCAGTGTGGGTTCTGGGAACCATCTTGGGTCCTCTGCAAAAGTTGTATATTCTCTAACTACAGAGCCATCTTGGATGGGATCTTAATTCATAAGTCCATTAAGAGCCCTGAAAATCCCACAATTGATGGCTCTTTTTACTTGATGTGTTTTTCCCAAGCTGTTTTGATGGTGGCCCCTTGCTCTGACCTCCAAGGAACGCCTATCAGCACTCTCTGTGGAAGCCTTGTGAACAGTGTTTTATCTGCAGGGATGCTGAGAAGTCAGATTCACTAATGAGAAGTTGGGCATCAGAGGTCTATGGAAAAATGTGTGTGCTTGGCTTTAATGAAAAGGCGACTTTCACATTGCTCAGCCCCCTTGTGCCACAAACGACCCCTTTGAGTTTCTTTCCTCAAGGGACTCCATGTTTTGAAAGCTTTCATCTACCCAAGAAACTACACTTATTGAATAATAATTTGTTTCTTTGAGTTTTATTTATCAAAGACATCTAACTGCCAATTAGTGTTTCTGATCAGCACAGATAAACCATGATCGCCGCACTGACTTGATGTGAGCCAGCCCAAAGCAAATAAACTTAATGTTTTATTTAGTCTGGGAACATCACTGAAATAAATGGATGATTTCCTTTGGGCATTTTAAAATTGTGAAAATAGCTTTCAGCCCCTCCCACCCCACTGCTGCCTTCCCAGGGTGTCTGGTGGGTGGGAGAAAGGGTTTGTGTACGGACATTAAAGAAGGCTGGAAATAACGATGTGGGGAGGGAGGGAGCTGGCACTGGGGCCACAGGAGGACAATGACAATGAGGCACTGGGTGAGACCAACCATTGGGAGGAGTAGGAGTTGCATTTGGGGCTTTAGCCCCTGGTGACAGCTGGTTGAAGATGTGTGGATGATGGTTTTCTCCTGTGCCCAGGTAGCTGGACAATACTGTTCCTCTCTGCACGGACCCATTGCATCCAGTTCTTCTCAAGCACTCTGGAGTAAGCTAGGCAAGGGAAGAAAGGGAAGGGCTATTTTCTCCATGCCTTCATGATATCTTCCCAGCCATAAGAAGAGGGAGTTCAGTGTCCTAGCCACTTCAGGGGTGGAAGGGGGCCTGGGGCTCCTAAAGATCCCCACTTGTTGCTCTGGGTCAAGAAGTTCTAGGGAAGGACTCTTGTGTTTAGCAGAATCCATTTTATGGATAAGGGGAAGTCTGAAGAGTGAGGTCATCCTCGGATCCTTCAGGTAGGTCTGCCTCTGAGGGTGGATCGCACAGGTTTCTTCAAAGGTCTGCAACTGCACTGCTGTGGGGTTCTATGTCCTGTGTTCTAGCTTCCTTCCATCTGGCTGCAGAAGAGCTGCCCAGTGTGGTTAGGGCACAGCTGAGACATGGCTGGTGGTACAGCTGGGTGACACTGTTACTCAAAGTGAGAGAGCAGCATGCCCAGCCTTGGACCTGATGGGTCTGCATAGCCCAGCCCTTCTTGGTCCTCCTGGCCGTTCTCACACCCCCCAGCCCTGCTTAGCAATGGCTCTGAACAGCAGCCCACCTCGATTCATGGTTCTTTGACCTTATTAGCTAGGCCTAGCATTTTCCCACAAGATAGGATCTGTGTCTGGCAGAAGCTCGCTTACAAAAACAAATTCTCCCTTGAATGTTTTCCAGGCTGGTTTTTGAAGCGAGTCTAGATGGTTTCATTCATCCCCACAGGCAAATCACCTGCACCCCACCTCACTCTTCGGAATGTGGAAAGACTGGGGAGTGAAGTCCGTTTTCTAAAGAACCTACCCTTTCTGCATGGGGCTCAGAGAACCTCTCATCCCACCCTGTTGCTGCCACTGTGAACCCTGGCTCCCAGGTCTGCTGTGGGATGGAGCTCACAGGCCTGGTAACACAGCCTGCTCTTTCCACCCTGCTGGGTCCCCTGTAGAAGGAGCTCACTGCATAGGCTCCCCTCTCCTAGATTCATCCAGCCAGCCAGCCAGTGTTTATATCAAGAACCTTTATGTGTCTGAGTCATAGCAGTTGATATGTGCAGCACACAGAGCCTGCACAGAACGGGCCCTCGTTGACAGCACAGGGACAGGAGAGGGACACAGCCATGGGGATCTTCTGTGCTCTAACAAAACTGTCTATTGGCGTCACAGCAGCCTGTGAGCAGGGAAGGAGGAGCTGAGGACAAGAAGATGGAGGAGAGGGACCATCTTTTGATGGGCCAATGCCCAGGTGGAGGTCTGAGGTATATATATATAATTTTTTTATTTTTTTGAGATATCTTTCTCTATGGCCCTGGCTGACCTGGAACTCTTTATGTAGACCAGGCTGACCTAAAACTCATAAAGATCCACCTGCCTCTGTCTCCTGAGTGCTGGAATTAACTCTCTCATAGAGCTTAACAATATTTTGAAATAACTTTAATATTTTTGATAAAACTTTCAAATTCAAATTCCAATCACTAGTCTTTCATGTGCAGTTACATATGGTGGCCAGAAGAGGGAGTCAATTCTTCCTACTGCTCTTTGCCTTATTTTTTGGAAATTGGATCTCATGGAGTCTGGGGCTATATAGGCTAGCCAAAGGGCTCCTGGAGTTGATCTGTCTCCACCCCACAATGTTGAGGTTGCAGGCACATGCAACTGTGCCTGTTTTTTTAGGTATGTGCTGATACTCTCGCACACTGAGACATTGCCACAGTCTCTCAGTGCCTCTTAGGAATTACTTCTGAGACAGATCCATTTATCTGAATCTGAGGCCTTAACAGAGCAGAGTCAGAGTCTATCTGAATGATCCACAGAATTAGACAGCGATGGTGACAGGCAGGGCTAGGAGATGTAATCGATGCCACCCTGTTGGGAAGAGGAACAAATGAAGGGGCTCCATTATGTTAGATTTAAACTGGATTGGATGTGGTGAGAGGCATGGGTAATCAGGCAGACCTGGACACCCTGCGGTCAGCTCCATTACTGTTTGTCTTCTGATGCTGCAAGGTACTTGGGAGTCCTCAGTGCTCAAGGGACAATCTGATTTCCTTGGATTCCCACCTACCTGGAAGCAGGGTGACCTCATCTTGGGGTGGGCTGTCTGTCCCTTGAAAACTTCATGTGTCTGTTTTGTATCCAGTTCTGGGAGCTTCTGGTGTGGGTGTCAACTGTTTAAGAGCTATGGGCCATGTGTTCAATCCATACTTCCCCACGTGTGATTGAAAGACCAAATCTTTTAAGTTCAGACTCCATCTTAGAGAACTTGACCTAAGATTGAACTCAGGTAAACTAACAGGCCGGTATCTAGCATCAATTTCCAAGTTATCCCAACAAAACCCAAGCCTAACTCCAGTTTCTAGGCTAAGTCCAACAAGACCTGCATCTCCAGGTTAATCTCCCCCAACAAATCCAGCTTTTCCAGGTTAATCCCCCATAAGCCCGCCCCCTGCCTAGCAACCACCAATGCAGAGGGAAGCAGAAGCTAAGTTTATGGTTTGACTCCCAGCAACAGCCAATTATGCTAAAGGCCAGAGTAGCTCTCCAATTAGATGCTTGCCGGCTAGAAACACTCACACACACACCCACCCCACCCCCAACGCTTGCTGCTTTCATTAAAACCTTGCTCCCAATAGATGTTCAAGGCTCCTTTCCACCAAAACCATCCTACATGTTTGTAGTAGGCTGAGCCCAAGCTAGCTTGAATAAAGGCCCTGGTGTGATTGCACAGGATCTGCTCCTGACTGGTCTTGGGGGGGGGGGGGGGAGCTCACTAACACTTTCATGGCCCTATGTGATCATCCCCCAAGGCACTTGTCTTAGTTAGGGTTACCATTGCTGTGATGAAACACCATGACTAAAGCAATTTGGAGAAGAAAGGGATTATTTAACTTATATTGTTTATTACAGGACAGGAACTCAAACAAGGCAGGAGCTGATGCAGAGGCCATGGAGGGATGCTGCTTACTGGTTTGCTCAGCCTGCTTTCTTATACAACCCAAGCTCCCCCATCAGTCACTAAATTAAGAAAATGCCCTGCAGGCTTGCCTAGCATTTTCCCTCCTCTCTGATGATTTTAGTTTGCGAGAAGTTGACATAAAGTAGCCAGCACAGCACTGAATGATCCAGATTGGGAGTGTTCAAGGCCAGAGAGGAATTACTACGATATGCCTCAGGAGAAGAGAGGGAGGAGGTCACCATAGGCCAAGGCTGGAGAAGTGGAGCCCGCAGTGAAGGGAGGGTGGCTGCTGAGCAGAATGATGGAGCAAGAGTCCCCTCTGTACCAGGACCCTTCCAAGCAGGAGTCAGAGCTACCGAGAGATAGCTACAGTCCCCCACAAAATGGAGTGAGCAGTTGGGACCTCTGGCCTTCCCTGAGAGCAGCCTTTGCCACAATCAGGTTCCTCCCTCTGCATCTGGTCCAGTGAAGCCCCACTGTGTGTAAACACAACCACGTTTCCAGGGAGTTAGAACTTCTGGGTGTGCTGAGCACTTGCTGTAGACCAGGGGACCCTGGGAAGACAATCTCGAATATTCTGATCTGAGCCTTTCCCTCTTTGGGATAGGGGCTTTACTTGGGGTCTAGAAAGGGGAGATCAGCCACACTAAGCACAGTTGTAGGCACCTGACTCCTCCGGACCTGAATGTGGAACTCACTCTCACATTCAGGCGCAGAAGAAGAAGAACTGTACATCCTGTACAGTTTCCAACCCATCCCCACCTCAGTGGGAACCCAGATCTAGCAGTGTTTGGGGCACTTTGCTAAGCTCCTTCTGTGGAGCTGAGAGGCTTTCAGGTCCCAGAGCAAAGGTGCTGTGGGCTTCAGGACAGCAGAGGGCACTGCCTAGAGATCTGCCTTCGGTCTGACCGTGTCCAGATCCTTGGAGACTCCAGTCCCATTGGGTAAGCAAATCCCAGCTTGTACTTATTTGCTGAGACCACTGCTCCGTGCTCTATTACCCTGGTGCTATTGCCCAGGCTTCAACTAGAGATACCAGCCCTTCTCCAACCGGCTCTCCCCAGTTTCTGAGTGCATACTGGGGAGTTGGGGTGAAGAGCTCCCTCTAGAGACAAAGTTGGTCAAGGGAAGGTTCTTTGGGAATACAGAGCAAAACTCAAGGGCTGGGGGTTATAGCTCAGACGGTAGAGTGTGAAACCCGGGGTACCGCCGTCAGGTTTTTGCTCTTGTTTTGTTTTAGTTTTTCAAGACAGGGTTTCTCTGTGTAGCCCTGGCTATCCTAGAACTCACTCTGTAGTACAGGCTGGTCTCAAATTCAGAGATCTGTCTGCCTAGGCCTCTCCAGTGCTGGGATTAAAGGTGTGTGCCCCCATGCCCAGGATCAATCCCCACTCTTGAATAAACCAAGCATAGTTGTTCATGCTTGCAACACAGGCATTCTGGAGATAGAAGCAGGAGGGTTAGAAGTTCAAGGTTATCCTAAGCAGTACACAGTAAATTTAACGTCAGTGTGCGGTATGTGAGACCGTATCTCAAAATAATAAGATAAAATTAAATTAAATTAAATTTTTTTAAATTATATTTACTGGACACATAAAGTTTGAGGTTTTGTTTTTATTTATTTGCTTTGAAAGTTTTTATTTTATGTGTATGAGTGTTTGCCTGCATGTATGTCTGTGTACCACTTGCATTCCTAGTGCCCATAGGTGCCAAAAGAGGGTGTCAGACCCTGGGGAACTGGAGTCATAGAGGCTGGTGAGGCACCATGTGAGTTCTGATCATTGAACTCAGGCCCTCTAGACAAGCAACAAGTGTCCTTAATTACTGAGCCATTGCTCTGTCCATACCCAAGCTTGGAGTTTCACCAGTAGTGCTAGGCTGCTCTTCAGAGAGGAACCTGAGGCCCAGGGGTCACGTTGCTGCCATGATCCCTGGGATGAGGTTAGCACAGGTAAATGGATCGTAGGCTGACTACTCATTCTAACCCATGCGGGAGGAGGTGGGAGCACCACCACGGCTGTGAGGTCAGAAGACTCCAAGCTCTGAAGACTCAGACCATTTTGACCTCAGCCCTGCCCAGGAGGGACCAAAACTCACACATCTTTTTTTTTTTTTTTTTAATTTTTTTGATATTTTATTTACATTTCCAATGTTTCCCCCTTTTCAGGTCTCCACTTTGGAAACCCCCTATCCCTCTTCCTCCTCCCCCACCTCTATGAGGGTATTCCCTCACCCACCCACCCGCCCACCCACTCCCATCTTCCCACCTTGACATTCCCCTTTACTGGGACCTCTAACACCTTCAGGCCCAAGGGCCTCTCCTCCCCCATATGTGGTCGGAGCCATGGGTCCCTCGATGTGTATTCTTTGGTTGGTGGTCCAGTCTCCGGGAGCTCTGGGGAGTCAGGCCAGTTGACACTGTTGCTCCC
>CM052706.1:46909775-47061586 GCA_028551405.1 Uromys caudimaculatus
CCAAACTGATTTCCAGAGTTGGTTGTACCAGCTTGCAATCCCACCAACAGTGGAGGAGTGTTCCTCTTTCTCCACATCCTCGCCAGCATCTGCTGTCACCCAAGTTTTTGATCTTAGCCATTCTGACTAGTGTGAGGTGGAATCTCAGAGTTGTTTTGATTTGCATTTCCCTGATGACTAAGGATGTTGGACATTTCTAGGTGCTTCTCAGCCCTGCGAATTTCCTCAGTTGAGAATTCTCTGTTTAGCTCTGTTCCCCATTTTTTGATGGGGTTATTTGGTTTTCTGGAGTCTAACTTCTTGAGTTCTTTGTATATGTTGGATATTAGCCCTCTATCGGATGTAGGATTGGTAAAGATCCTTTCCCAATCTGTTGGTTATCGTTTTGTCCTATTGACAGTGTCCTTTGCCTTACAGAAGCTTTGTAATTTCATAAGGTCCCATTTGTCGATTTTTGACCTTAGAGCATAAGCCACTAGTGTTCTGTTCAGGAACTTTCCCCCTGTACCCATTTGTTCAAGACTTTTCCCCACTTTCTCGTCTATTAGATTCAGTGTATCTGGTTTTATGTGGAGGTCCTTGATCCACTTGGACTTGAGCTTTGTACAGGGAGATAGGAATGGATCAATTTGCATTCTTCTACATGTAGACCGCCAGTTGAACCAGCACCATTTGTTGAAAATGCTGTCTTTTTTCCACTGGGTGGTTTTAGCTCCTTTGTCAAAAATCAAGTGTCACGCATCCTTTTTAGGGAAGAAGGGGCCACTGAGCCTGCTGCAGGGGCTAGCCACTAGGGTGTGGGGATCCAGGACAAACAGGCTGATCTCCAGTCAGAGATCAGGTACTGTGTTTGTCAGTGTGCGTGTGTGAGACCTCAAGAATCCTATAAGAGAGCTGTGGTTGCTTTTACTCCACACAAGCTGACCGGGGGCTGAGATGCTGGGCTAAGATACCTTTCCTAAGTCCTGTAAATAATAATAGGCCATCAAAATGGGATTCGAGCCCATATCTTTTTGTCTTAAGTCCAGTGTGCATTTCATAACACATTTGTAGAAAGTGCCAAGGCGATTCAGTGCTTACCAAGAGGAAGGCCTTTCATTTGAAATTTCTTTCCTTTTAAGCTTGTATCTGTTAATTGAAAGCTGACACAATTCATTCTGCTCATGTTTTACCCTCCAGCATCCCCCCCAGTCCTCCTCCCCGCTCCCCCATTCCTCCATCTCCAGGCCTTCATTAGCTTTGTTTTTACAAAACAAATACAAAAATAAAAAACAAATAAAAAGAACAAATAAAAGCAAAGAAACAGAATCATACACAAGAAAAAGACAAAACTGAAAATGTAGTATGTAAGCAGTAACATGCGCGCACACGCACGTGGCACACTCACGTGTGCACACACACACACTCACGCCCAAATTAAGAAATATGAGACAAAAAGTCTACAAAAATGCCATTGAGTTCATTTCCCGTTGGTCATCACTGCTGGGCACAGGGCCCATTATTAACTGTACTTTGTATACACAGTGAAACTAAATTGGAGAATTTCATTTTTCCTTTTCAAGCTGTTGTTCATTGGAGATAACTTCTTGGCTAGGAATGGGAGCTCATGTCCATTTCCCCCTTTCAGTGATATGAACCTGTCTGCTGAAGCACATATGAACACACAGAAACTATGGCGGTAGATTCAGGGCCTGCACAGGTTCAAAGCAGACAGTTTCATTTTCAGTTTCTTCAGAAACAAACTCAAGTCCCTGGAGGAGTTACTCAATACATTACCACCAGGTGGCGCCACCACACAACGGCTGACTCTCCCAAGGGGTCAAGGCTGTGCAGAACGGTCAAAAGAGTTGACTTAGCCTGGATCCACACTGGCTTGACCATGCAGTACTATCCTGATTTGCTAATAAGGGGACAAGAGCCAGTCCACTTACTAATCCATCTATTTGACAAAGCTTTCTTTATGTCTAGTAACTATTTTCCTTGTTAGAGAGCTTTTGGCAGACCTGACTCTGTCTCTGAATGTATTGTGCCTCTTTGTCTGAAGGCACAGGTACAGAACAGGGGTCTTTCATGAAGCACCCCCTTCCCCATCATGGCCTGAGATGGCTGTCAATCAGGGCTGGAGTTGGAGATCAGGTGGTCATACAATAGGCCAGGCAGGCTGCTTCAAACAGTGAGCCCTTTGCCTGTATTTATGTCATAGGTGTGGAGAGTTCGGAGAGCTGTCGAGTTGGATAGCTGGAAGGGAAGAGAGACTGGCTGTCTCTCTCACACAGGTGGGACAGAAAGACTCCTTCACTGGCCACATGATTCTAAGATTTTGGAAGCTCCTAGGGAGATGTGTTAGGACGTAGCCTGGGACCCAGGCAAGTCACCAGGCGGACTCTGGCCTAGCCTCAGAAGTGCCCATTATTCAGGAGGCCTGATATGGAAAAGAAGCAGGAAGTCAAAACAGCAAGGAGAGAATGCAGCTATCCTGCTTGTCCCAGCACCGTGGGACTATCTACCTCTAGTATGGCCTGCCCGGAATTTCTTTAGGGAGCAGGCAATGAGTCACCAAGTTATCACTGGTCTCAAACTCCTGCTTCCTGTTACATGAGGAAGTCTGACTTATGTCAAAGGGTCAGTAGAGGGGTCAGGGCCTCTCAGGGTCCAGGTGGTGAGGCAGTCAGTTCACCCTGAGGGGGGACTTCCAGGGACACCAAGGAGCATGGCTTCCTACCCAGGCCAGGCAGCAACTCAGCTGCACCCTGACATGACTGAGGGCAGAGAGGGCACACAGTGACTGAGATTCTTCTGCTTCTCTCCTGTGAAGGAGGCAGGCTGTCTTCCTTCCCCTCTACCCAGTCCCATCTCCCTCCTCCTCTCTCCATCCCTGCTTTCATCTCCATGAGGGAGGACCCAGTTCTCTACCAGCACTTGGTCGCTTTTGTTTGCTCCAAAATCTCATCCAGCCTCAGCACAACAGAAGCCTTTTTTTTTTTTTTTTTTTTTTTTTTGGTTTTTCGAGACAGGGTTTCTCTGTGTAGCCCTGGCTGTCCTGGAACTCACTCTGTAGACCAGGCTGGCCTCGAACTCAGAAATCCACCTGCCTCTGCCTCCCAAGTGCTGGGATTAAAGGCGTGCGCCACCACTGCCCAGCTTAACAGAAGCCTTTAATAGGAAGGAATAGGAGGCTCTGGGCTGTCTGCAAACAACTGCAAAGTGCCACACTGAGCTTTGTGAATTATAGTTTCAGAGACGCTTCTGAGGGCACACACCTGTCATCCATGCATTTGGGAGGCAGAGTCAGGAGAACTCATAGTGGGCTGGAGAGCAAAGCTGTCTCAAAACAAGCAGCAACACAAAACCAAAGAGATGCCTTTACAAAAGAACGGTCTTATGGTAAGTAGCCATCTGTGAAGTACCGTTTCATTTTGTAAAATCAGTATGCGTGCGTGTGTTTGTGTGTGCATGTGTTTGTGTGTGTGTGTGCGTGTGCGTGCATGCGTGTGGGTCTGTCTTGGAGGAGCTGGAATTACATCCAGTGTGGGTTCTGAGGACCAAGCTCAGGTCCTCTGCAAGAGCAGTATGTTCTCCTAACAGCTGAGCCATCACTATAGTCCAGGAATTGAATAAAATGTTGCCTTTTTAAAAATTGCTCTGGGAATGGAAAGATGACTCAGAGAGCGCTGGCTGCTCTTCCAGAGGACCCAAGTTTAATCTCCAGCACCCACATGGCAGCTCACAACTGTCTAAAACTCTAGTTCTAGGGGGATCTGATGCCTTCACACAGACATACGTGCATACCAATGCAGAACAAAATAGAATTGTATTAAAGAATTATTGCTGCGTTCGTGGAAAAAAACCCCTTCTGGGCAACACTTTATGCAAGATGCCTAAAGCATCATGGGCACTTTTTGTATAAGAAGCACAAATATTACACTAAAACCTCATAGGCAGACCTCTGTGCATATAGAAAATTTAAAACAAACAAACAAACAAACAAACAAAACAAAACAAAAAAACTTAATTGGGATTTAAAGGGATCTGCATGTTTTTACCTGTTTGGTACTAACAACCGAGTCCCCTTCAGGATTTCATTTCTAAATTCCAGTCTGTAAAAATGATGTCAGTCCCCAGGTATTATGGTATGTGCCCTTCCACCTCGTACCGGCCAAGACCTGACCCTGGTGTCTTGGAATGTGACTGCACACGGTCCTTTAAAAAGGTCATTACTGACAAAATGAAGTCATATGTGTGGGCTCTAATTCAACAAGCCTGATGACCTTCTAAAAAGAGATTAGGGGACACCACGCACATGTGCATGCATGCACACACACACACACACACACACACACACACACACAGAGAGAGAGAGAGAGAGAGAGAGAGAGAGAGAGAGAGAGAGAGAGAGAGAGAGAATCTTTTGTCTAAAGACATAGGCAGTAAGCACACACAGGGGTGGGAGGGGGAGAGAGAGACAGAGAGAAAAAGAGACAGAGACAGACAGAGAGACTCTATGGAAAGACACAGGGAAAATAAGGCCAATTTTAAGCCAAAGCAAGAGGCCTCAGAACAAGCAACTCTTGCTGATTCTGAGTCTCAGACTTGTGGCTTTCAGTGCTGTTTACCAGCCATCTCCTGACCCCAGGTGGTTTGCAGTGACAGCCCTCCAACATTAAGCTACTGAGTTTAAAAAAAGGGGGGGGGCAGAGGAATAGGGACAGAGGCAGACAGTGTGTCTAAAGGACAGGTCCCTTCTCCCAGTACAGTCTGTACCTGTCTCCTTCAAGTAGATGTTTGCACCAAAGAGGGGACAATGGATATCCAGACTCCACACACATTCTTTCTATGTTACTGTATGTGGCCTCAAAGTGACAGTCACCCTTCTGAGAGCCTCCTGTCTTAGTTATGGCATGCACTAGACAGGCAGTGTCCAGGTGGGGACTTAGCTAGGGAAGATAGATAGAGAGGCGCAGCCTCTGAGCCCAGCTGAGCTCCGCACAAGTGTGAGGACCAGATGGAGGTGGCTAGGGGTGGGGAGACTTGAATCAGCCCAGCCAGATGCTGAGGTGACCTCCAGGATTCTGTAGCAGCAGTGAACTTGATGAGGACCCTCAGCAGGAAAACCCCTGTAGGAAGGAAAAACTGCTGAATGAAGACTGTAGAAGTTTCTCTACCCCAGGGGTTTGCGCTGGAGGTCATGCTGACCACACAGGGGGCTCCCTTAGTCCACACTCTGTTTAAAAGACTGTGCTATATGTGGGTACCTGTGTGCATGATTGTGTAGAGGTCAGAAGTTGACTTCAGCCATCATTCACCTTGTCTTTTGAGGCAGGGTCTTCCACTAGGACCTGGTGCTCAAAAATTAGGCTAGAGTGACTGACCAGAGAGCCCCAGGGATTTTCCCATCTTAACCTCCCCAAACTTGTCATTATGAGCAGGAGCCACCATGCCTGGCTTTTGCCTGAGTTCTGGGGATCAAACAGAAGTCAACAGACGTAAGCAGCAAGCACTTGGCCCCGAATCATCTCCCCAGCTCCTAACTGTTTTTGAAAACCAAGACTTGGGCGGGCATGTGGTGCTTACCTTTCATCCCAGCACTCAGGAGGCAGAGACAGAAGGATTTCTGTGGTGAATTTGTACATTGTGAGTTCCAGGTCCTCCAGGGATACATAGTGAGGCCCTACCTCAAATAAACAAATAAACAAGAAGTTCATGCAGAATAGTGGGTTTTTTTTTTTTGGTAATTAATTTGTGTGGATGAACTAGATTCTCCACACACATAAGAGAAATTTTCTGGGGCAGGTGACAAGTTCTAGAATTCATAACTGTGTGTGTATTAGATTCTCAAGCCAAGGACAAAAATTAATTACCTTAGAGCTGTGTCCCTTGGCAGCTGGTGCCCTGCTGGCATTGCAGCCTGCGGGGACCTGGACTTTTCCTGCTATAAAATCTTATTAATTTCAAATCTAAAGAACAAAAGAGAAGGTTCTCCAGCAACCCCCTTCCCAGGCTCAGCTAATCTTGGTACTTCTATTAACCAGCACTAAGGTTCTCATTGGTTAAGAACTGGCAGGTGCTTTGAAACTGTCACTATTTTTAATTAACCCTCTTTAAAATAATGAGTCTTGATTGTAATTTGGTATGATTTAATTAACTCAAACTTAAAGCTGGACCTTAAACCTCTTTACCCAATCAAGAAACCCTTAGACACCAGGCTTCTCTGAAGGCGCCCTTGAGTTGCTCTTCTGGTTGGCAGAGGGGACCCCACTTGTGCTGGACCGTGCATGGGACCCCAGCTCCCAGGCTTCTCCTTTTATACTCAAGCCGTACCAAACCCTGTTACCCCTTCCCTTTCTGAGCATCCCCTTTCCTGGCTCAGGCCCTCAGGCCCTCAGGCCCCCTCAACAGGCTTGGTCCCTTCTCCTCTCAAGCCCCGCCCCCTCTGGGATCCTCTGCCGGAAACCTTCCCACAGTTCCTGCGGTAACTGGAATTCATAGAGATCCAGGGATTAGCAGAGGGGACTTAGCTGTAACCATCCATAGAAGAGAAGGCAGAGGGGATGGAGGCATCCTGGGCAAGTGACTGTGGTCCATCTCTGCCCTGCTTCCCTGTGGTTCAGGCAGAGAAGGTCTGGTGGTACTTGTTATGTAAACAAAAGGCTCCACTGATAAACAAAAGGTAGGAACTAGGTGCCTGCTGTGTTCTCCTGTGTAGCTATCAGACCTGACAACACACTCTCCTTCCATGTCACCTCCCCTCCAAAGCCACTTATCTGCTTGGCTCTGAACACCCTCTGGCTTCTCACTGCTATTCCTGGCCTAGAAAGTTCTCTTCTCTTTGTTCCTTGTGACTCTATCCTGGCTCATGCCCCATCCTCCTCCAGGACACCTCTAGTTTCCTAGGTGCTGAAGCTGGGTTGACTGTTACACCCCCACCTCAGGTCTTTGCTCCTTCCTCTCCATGGATGGAGAAAGGCAGAACGTCTCATGTCTTTTGAGGCCCACTGGAGAATGTGGAATTGACGGGTGGAGACTGAGCCATGGAAGGACAGTACTGAGATCGGGGACCCATCAGTCAAAACTAAAGGACAGAATGTGTCTGCAGGGGCTGCGGGAAGGCAGGGAAGGCAGATGAACAGAGGTAAGAAACTGAGGAAGATGGAGGGGGTGTAGAGAGATCCCCTGGTCCTAAGAAGGACCTGGGTTCCCTATGGTCCTCACTGTGGACCCTTCAGGAGGTCTCATGGTAAACCTTTCTCTCCACCAGTGAAAGAGCCAGATCATACCTTGTTGGCTGGTCCTGGAGCAACTCAGGGGCAGAGATTGTAAGTAACCAGTTTTCATCATTCTCTACAGTACTGGACCATGTGTGTGCATGTGTGCACGCATGTGGATGAATGACTTCTTCCTTCTCTAGCAGCAGGTGAAAGTCACAGCCTCCTGACCGCCTGTTCTGCAAATACCAACTGCTAGGGCCGGGAATATAGCTCAGTGGTGGAGTGCTTCCTTAGCACACAAGAAGTTTTGGGGTCAATCTCTAGTCCTGCAAGGCTGGGGTGAGGCGTGGTTAGGGCTAGGAATACAGCTCTGGAGAAGAGTGCCTGCCCAGTATGTGTAAGACCATGGCTCTATTCCCACCACTGACAAGAGGAAGATGAGGAAGTGGAAGAAGGGGGAAGAAGAGAATGAAGAGGAGGAAAAGAAGATGGTGAAGAGGAGGTGAGAAGGAAGAGGAGGAGGAGGAGAGGAGGAGGAAGAAAAAGGGGAGGGAGAAATACAAATAATGATGAAAGAGTGATGGTTTCGGGCTTTACTGCTATGTGCACAGCCCAAGAGGTTGGACAAGATTTCGTGGGCATCCCACATTACCAAGAAATACTATAATGAGACTGGCAGTGGTGAGCGCGGTGGGACACACCGGAACCCACACTCACTGCTTCTGGGAATGTAAAACGCTGCGGTCATCATGGCTGCTCCTCTTAATACTTAAGCACAGAGTTTTCCTGGGCAGCAGCACTGTCACCCCTAGGTATATATACACACACGAAATGAAGACACACTCTGACACAGCAGTGGTGTACAGATGTTCAGAGCAGCACGATTGGCCGTAGCCCAGAGGCAGAAACAAGCCAGATGTCCGTCATCAGGTGAACAGATAAACTAAATATAAAATGTGGAAACTTTCAAACATCGGAAAAGAGCTGGTACCACAGACCTCCTAACTCTAGTACCGTCTCGCCAGTTACTGCCAGCCATTCTGCTTCTGCCTCCCGATTGTCTGGCGGCGAGTCTTGGCCTCTGTCATTCTTTTCTGTGTTTTGATAAGTGTGTGTGTGTGTGTGTGTGTGTGTGTGTGTGTGTGTGTGCGTGCACACGCACGCGCGCGCATGTGCATGTGTGTTGGGTCAGGGGGAGTCTCATGTATCCCTGGCTGGGCTTGAATTTACTTTGCAGACAAAGATGAACAAAACTTATCTGTTAGTAAAAATAAACAAGAGTGAACTCACAGATAAAGGAAGTGGCAGTAAGGCCTAACACCAGCCCTGTGTGTGGCCAGGCTGGCCTTGGCTATCTGCAGTTGGCTACATCTACCCTGCAGTGCAGCTGAGCCTTCCAGACCCAGGCCTCCCTATGGCTGTGACTGCCTGGCCTGGCTTCACTACGATTGCCAGTAAAGAAAGCTGACGTCTCTGGATCAAAGAGTAAAGAAGGAAGAACTTCATGTGGACTGACGATTAAAACAAGACAGAAACATTGTGTGAGGAGGAAAGGAGCCTATCAGAACTCACCACAGGTCATGGAAGCTGAGCTTGTTCACCTTCAGACAGAAGATGGGAAGTTGCTATGGAGGAGTCTGCACCGAGCTAGAAGGGCAGATGGATTATGTAAAACAACGTGGACCGTGCTTCCCAATTAAAACCAAGGGAGAAGGATGCCCTTGTTCCCACCTTGGATGTGGCTGTGAGCCCAGCCAAGGTCATCTGCAGGCAGGTTGATTTCAGAGACTGTATTTCCCGGGAAGCAGTCTTGGTATTGGACACTCGGGTTCTTCCTGAACCCCCTTGGCGGTGTGAATGGTCATGATCAGCATTTGAGGAAAGAGAGACAGCTTGTTGGAAAGTCTCAGCAAGCAGGGGGGACTGAGCCCAGGTCAGGCCAGGCAGGCTGTGTGCCCTGTTAGTTGTACCCTTCAAGTTAGGTGACTGGGAAATTAGAGTTTCAAGAAGCTATAGGTAATGGCTATGCTTCTGTGACAGGACCAACACTGCTGTTTTCTGTCTTCTATTTTTTGTTGTTGTTAAGGAAGAATCTGAAATTTTCCACATTTAGTTTTGAGCCAGGGCCCATGAGCTATGAGATGATACTAAGATCCCAGATCCATCTGAGGCAGGCATCACTGTGTGCTGACTTAATAACCGGGTTTCCACATCTTCGAAAGCCTCTAAGTGATGCTATCGATTGGGCCTGGACTAGATCTCCCATTTCCACCTCTCTAAAATACTAGGGTTAAGTCAAGCATGCTTATCTTCACTTTAATTTCTGTTATTTCAGACAAGCCCTTCTTCAAGCAATGTTTTCCATCAGATCTGTAACGCCATCCTAAAAATAGATTACAAATCTGAGACTCATTAAGCAGGCCACTAAAGAGGTCTCTGATGGCTTCCTGATTTCAGAAAGACTTGAATTAATTAATTCCACTCAGGAAAATGTCCTGTTTGAGTTCAGTCCTGCCCTAGTCCCCAAGAGAACTCCAGGAAGAACCAAAGGAAAAGCAATCTCTGTGTGTAGAGAGCCGAGGAGGAGAGGACCCCCACTTTCCCCAGAATGAAATTCGACAATTTAGCAGAGTCATGTGCCATATAACAACTTGGTCAGCTATGGATGACGTGGTTTCACAAGATGACACTGCCCTGCACTGTCACAGAAGCCTTCATGTCAGCCAGTGCTGCAAGGTTCATATAATGACAAACCTGGAAGAGATGCGTTTCCCATCCTGTATCCCTATAGTCAGGTGACATGTGACTGTGACCTCTGCTTTCCACTCTAGGAAAAGCCAAGTATTCATTCCTCATTAGCTTCTCAGCCATCAAGGGTTTAGATTATTATCTATTGTATCATGTAGCAAAATCCTGACAAATTAATAGCTTGATGCGCTCATTCATGATCACCTATGTATCTGCAGGTAGGCTGGGTGATCTGGGTAGCTGAATTTAGGAGGCCTTGCTCTGGGCTCAGTTGGCTGCTGAGCTGGAAGCTGGTCTTAAGTAGGATGAACCCACCCAACCCTGAAGATTAGTCCATGTTTGCAAATTCTCCTAAAATAGCATTACCAGGCAGGGACCAAGTCCCCCAACATGTGAGCCAGTATTGGCTGGTTTACATCCAAACCACAACACTAGCCAACATTTTTCTTTTAATTTGTGGGCTTAGTCCAAGTTCAGACTTTAAAGAAATTCTTTCTGATTGTGCTTCTAAATTCCTAAGAAACTGGAAAAGTAGAGCATACTTGTCAACAGTCTGTAACCCTTTTCATGTGAAGGTCCTTTCTAGGGCACCCACTGTGCCAGACCCCTTGTCTCTGTTGTCTTAAGTGACCCAGCACAGAGGAGAACCTGGGCTGTGGACAGTGAAGAGCCAGTCATGGATCTCCACTATGAAGCTAGAGAGAGTTGTCTTGGATGGAGTTTTCCAGAGAGAGAGAGAAGGGGTGTGTATTCCAGGGGCATTGAGAATGGAAAGAGGGTTGGTTGTGCTCACGTGGAGAGGGACTGCTTGCATGAAGGCAGAGTCCCAGGCTGAGAGGAGTCTGGTTGGCCCTCCTATGAAATCTGGATGAAATGGTGAAGATGTATGGAGTTGCTGGTGGGTTCAGGGAGAGTAATGGTGACCCATTTTGCCTGCTGGGAAGATTCTGAGCATCAGGGAGACGTAGGGTCAGGGTGGGAGCCGCTTAGGACAGCGTTTCCTCTCCAAGGGCATCTTTTCAAGTAGCAGCTCCCACGATTCTCCATCTGCTGGCTGCCCTGCCCTTGGGACACTTTCTCGGTATCTGACCCCTTGGCATTGGGGGTGGGGCGAGGTGTGGCAGGACCAGGGAGTTTTGTCCTTTCTGCTCTTGGTTAACTTTATAACAGGTTAGCTTTTAAATTTCTGGCTCATTGCAGGTATGATGCCTCTGGCCCTGGGAGAAACTTGGCCTCCCTAACCCTGCAAATGACATCCACACTCTGGGAAACAGCCTTTGGGTGATTAAGGGAGAACCATTACCAGACCCTGCATCTCAGGCCTTTAGTCTCTGGCTGCTTTCTGTATACTAGGACTTGGCCCTGAGCTAATCACCAGGAGAGGGGACAGGGGACTGGTTTGGTTTGGTTTGGTGTTGGTTTTGTTGTTGTTTTGTTTGTTTGTTTTTGTGTTTCCCTGACACATGTGCAGTTCACCGGGCTTTTGGACTCCCAACTTTTTCTTACCTCGCTGTAGCCAGGTTATCAAAAGTGTGGCGGGAGGATTCGGGACTGGCTCAGTTAGAGAGCTAGCCCAGCGTGCTCAGAGCCCCAGGTTGGCTCCCTAGTATTACATAACCTGTCTGTGGTGTGCATACCTTTAATTCTAACACTGGGAGGTAGAATCAGGAGGATCAGGTCAAGGCTTGAGGCCAGCCTGAGGTAAATAAGACTAATCTCACAATAACAGCAATGGAGGAAGGGAGGGAGGGAGGAAGGAAAGAAAAGAAGGTGGTGGGGCAGGATGGGAGGGGAAGACTTAACACAGGCAAGGCCGTAGTCCTCCATACCGAGGTCGGGCGGCGGCATCTTCTGTTTGTTCTTCCCTTCCATACACTCTACCTTGTTAGAGACAGGGTGTCCTGTTCACTGCTACATATACCAGGCTGGCTGGCCCATGAGGATGCTGGTTAGTCTTCTGTCTCCTTGACAAACTTGGGAAGAGTGAATTCGGTTGAGAAAATGCCTCCATCAGATTGGCCTGTAGGCAAGTCTGTGGGATGTTTTCTTGGTTAATGATTGATGTGGGAGAGCCCAGCTCGCTGTGGGCTGTGGTACTGGGCAGGTGGTCCCAGGTGTGCAATCCATGAGGAGTATCCCAGCATGCAACCCTCCTCCATAGTCTCTGCTTCAGTTCCTGCCTCCAGGTTCCTGCCCTGAAATAAACCCTTTCCTCCACAAGTTGTTTTTGGTCATATTTTTCTTCACAATATAAATGAACTAGGACAGCACGCTGCCAGGCGAGCCTTCCGTCTCCACCTCGGATCTCTCCATCACAATGTTAGGATTATAGACGCATCTACTGCACCCAGCTGTACTTGGTTCTGTGCATCCAAATTCAGGTCCTGTGCCCACATGTCAAGCACTTTATTCATTGAGCCATCTCCCCAGCCCTAGTTTTTATTTTATTTATGTCTGGGTATCATGTATATGTCTGCTGCCCTCAGAAGCGAGATTGTTGTGTTAGAATGGCGGCTCATATCCGCACAGATCACACCAGGTCAGCACAGCTCCACAGGAGAGGAAGGTTTATTTGGGAGAGAAGAGAGGAAGAAAAAATAACGAAGGGCAGTGACAAAGAAGAAGAAAAAGGGGTGAAGGTTGGGGGGGGCTCTGCCTTTTATTTGGGCTGTGACATAATCACATGGAGCTTGCATACAGGTAAGGTGCAGGCAGGTTAACACTGGGAATGTATGGTGGTTGCCATGGCAACAGATGATGTCGCCCATGGGTGACATCATCACTGGATTTGGAGGCGGTAGACTCCCATGCCAACACAGATTCCCCTGGACTTATAAGTGGTTGTGAGCCTCCCTGGGGGTGCTTGGAACAGAACCAGGTCTTCCGCTAGAGCAGCAAATGCTCTTAACTATTGAGCCATCTCTCCAGCCACCACCACCTCCCAGTATTCCTTGAAGAAAGAAATAAACTCAATAGTAACGTCGTAGATTCCATTAAAAATAACAAGGTCATCAACTTTCCTTATAGAGATTTGGCAAGTTGTGGTGGCAGCGGAAGGAACGCTCAAACCATGATGGCAGTCATGCTGGAAGGCCTCAATAGCCAATGTGAAAAGGCTCTTGTGTTAAGTTCTTTTCTCACTGCTGATAAAATATTCTGGGAAAAAAATGATTTAAGAAAGAAAAGGTTCAAGGCTAGAAAGATGGCTCAGCTGTTAAGAACACTGACTGCTCTTCCAGAGGTCCTGAGTTCAACTCCCAGCAACCACATGGTGGCTCAGAACTAGCTGTAATGGAATCAGAGGCCCTCTTCTGGTGTGTCTGAAGGGAGTGACAGTGTACTCACATACATAAAATAAATAAATAATTTAAAAAAAGAAAGAAAGAAGGAAAGAAAGAAAGTCAGTCTATCTTGGCTCACAGTTCAAGGGCACAGTCTGTCATGGCAGGGAAGCCAGGGTGGTTGGAGCTTGGAGCAGCTGGTTAGGTGGCATCCACACTCAGGAAGCAGGAAGTGCTGAATACATACTGCTGGCAGCTTCCTAGCTCCATTCGTACAGTCCAGGATCCCAGTCAGGGAATGGTTCCCCCACAGTAGGCGGGTCTTCCCACCTCAGTGCAATCAATGTAGCTGCCCAGGAATACCCACAAGTCTGTCTCCCAATGATGTTACATTGTGTCAAGTCGTCAACACTGTCCATTACAGCTCTCAACAGCCAAAAGTGTGGGATTTGAGCACCAAGATGAGCAATGTTAGCAGTAGATATTGACCTAGAGATGAAAAGTAGGGGAACCCAGACATCAAAGACCTGTTGTAGAATGAGTCCACTTACATGATTCCAGAAAAGGCATAACTTTAGGGACAGAAACAGATTAGTGGGGGACAGAAAGAAAGAGTGTGTGTGGGGGGGGAGCTGACTATAAGGAGAGGTATGAAGGGCGTTTGTGGGTGAAGCAGCTGCTCTGTTTTGTGATTGCACTGCTACATAAACAATTGTATATATTAGACAAACTCCTAGGACTGGACACTGAATGTGACAGCACTCAGGAGGCAGAGGCAGGCAGATCTCTGTGAGCTAAAGTCTAGCCTGGTCTACACAGTGAGTTCCAGGCCAGCCAGGGGTGCACAGTGGAACTCTGTCTCAAAAAAACAAAACAAACATAAAAAAGACCAACAAAAACCCACAAAACAAAACAAAACAAAACAAAACAAAACAAAACAAAAACCTCACAGACCTGCAATTGTCACAGAGCAAATTTTACTGACTGTAAAACACATTTTTTGGGTTTTTTTTTTTTTTTTTTCCCGAGACAGGGTTTCTCTGTGTAGCCCTGGCTGTCCTGGAACTCACTCTGTAGACCAGGCTGGTCTTGAACTCAGAAATCTGCCTGCCTCTGCCTCCCAAGTGCTGGGATTAAAGGCGTGTGCCACCACTGCCGGCCTTTCTTTTTTCTTTTTAAAGAACTCATGAATTCTTACTCTATTTTTTAAATAAAGATTTATTTATTTTATGTATGTGAGTACACCATCAATGTCTTCAGACAAACAAGAAGAGGGCATCAGACCCCATTACAGATGATTGTGAGCCACCATGTGGTTGCTGGGAACCGAACTCAGGACCTCTGGAAGAGTAGTCAGTGCTCTTAACCTTTGAGCCATTTCTCCAGCCCCCTAAAATTTTTTTTAATTTAGATTTAAGTTTTTGAAATTCCACAGAGAAACATATACAAACAGACAGACACAGATGTATAAGCACTCAAGAGTTACTATAGAGAGATGGGGTTTCCTGTTCTGTTCTGAGGGCTTAGACACAATATGTGCAGTGGCAGTATGGATAGCTACTGCCCAGATTTTCACACCCAAAACAAAGGAACCAACCCTGGAGAAGTAGTTGATTCCCAGGTCGGGCAGGGAAAACACAAGACCTCAGAGCATCCTGAAGTATTAGGAAAATGGGTACATTTCCCAATTGAGGTTGTGGTTTATCCTATAATCCCGACACACCAGAGATTGAAGATGGCAAATTCCAGGCCAGCCACCAACATTCTATCTCAGAAAGCAAATGAAAAAGGATGTGTGGATCCGACCTGAGGAACCTGCAGTGAGGGAAGCTAGAATAACTTGGACAAAGTAAGTAATGGCAACATGAAAATGCTTGGGACCAGAAGTGAGTCAGACTTGTAAGGTTTCTGCAACGAGGTCTCTTGCAGCTAGGCTGAGACCAAACACTAAATACGTATGTTCACTATGTGGCTTTAGCTGTGTATCCTGAGGTTAATTTTACATAAAGGTTTCAACACTGTTGTGTGTGATATGACGTTTCATGATGTGGATTTTCGTGCTTGTGAAATCATATTGGTGCTCAGAAAGTTTCAAATTTTACAGTTTTGGATTTTGGATCCTATGTTAGAATCTGAGATGTCTGTATGAACCCAAAGCCCATGTTAGAGATGCTTAGCCTGTATTAAAACCACACAATATAATAAATACTTACAAGTCTATACTCTAACCCAGATAACCAGGAGAGAGGTGAAGGACAGTTCTCCACAGATAGAATTCCTGCTCATTGCATGAGTAATAAATGAGAGGTTGGTTAATGAAGGAATGAGAGATTATATATAATTGGTTATAAGGGAACTATAGAGTTCTCATTAGGTAAATACCATGGTGATTGTTATTGATAGCACAATCTACCAAATGATATTAAGTTACCAAAAATTTTAGATGAAATAGAACATTTACATAGCCTCAAAATATGTTCCTTAAGGTGCTTATTAAAGACACACCTTTAATCCCAGTCCTTGAAAAGCAGAGGCAAGTGGATCTCTGTGAGTGTCTGCAGAACAAGTTCCAGGATAGCCAGGGCTTCACAGAGAAGCCTGATCCCTTGAAAACCAACCAACCAAACAACCAACCAACCAACCAACCAACCAACCAACTAATCAACCAATCAACCAATCAGTCAACCAACCAATCAACCAACCAACCAATCAACCAACCAATCAATCAACCAACCAACCAACCAACCAACCAACCAACCAACCAACCAACCAACCAACCAATCAACCAACTAATCAACCAATCAACCAATCAGTCAACCAACCAATCAACCAACCAACCAATCAACCAACCAACCAATCAATCAACCAACCAACCAACCAAACAAACAAACAAACAAACAAACAAACACAAAAAAACCAAACCAAAAAAAGAGACAACCAAACTTTGAGGTTGTTTGGGCTAGAGAAATGGCTCAGTGGTTAAGAGCATTGGTTGCTCTTGCAGAGGCCCTGAATTCAATCACCACCCAGCATCTGCATGGTGCCTCACAAACCCTGTAACTCAAATTCTTCTGACTTCCATGGGCACATGGAAAACATGCATTTATGCAGCCAAAGCATTTATATATATAAAATAAATCTTAATTTTTTTTCTTAATTTTTTTGTTTGTTTATTTTTGTTTGTTTTGAGACAGAGATTTTGTGTGCGTGCAAGCCGTGGCTGTCCTGGAACTTGCTCTGTAGACCAGGCTGGCCTTGAACTCACAGAGATCTACCTGGCTTTGCCTACCAAGTATTGGGATTAACGGTATGTGCCACCACTGCCTAGTACAAATAAACAAATCTTTAAAAAAAGAATTCTTTGAATTTTTTACATAAATACACAGTCATCTATGAATAAGGATGATTCTCTCTCTCTCTCTCTCTCTCTCTCTCTCTCTCTCTCTCTCTCTCCCTTCTCTTTCATTTCCTTGGCTTATTTATTTTGTGTGTATGTGAGTGTGCACCGGTGGGGCGTGTGTATGGCACCCAGGCTTGCTGGCATGTGCCATGTTGCTGGACTTGCTTCTGTTAACTCACAGGCCTTACGACCAGAGGGTGCACCTTCCCACCTTTCACACAGCCATTTTAGTTACATTTTATCCCCCACTAACCGTGCTTCTTAGCTATGGCCAAGTTGCTGGTCCATCCTTGTATGATGGTTATGTCAGCCAGCCTTCTTTGTGGCTGTCAGGCATAGTTGAAGGAGTAAAAAGAAGGCTCAGTGGCTAAGAGCACTGTTATCCTGCAGAGGACCCAAGTTCAGTTCCCAGCATCCACATGGTAACTCTCAATCTTCTATAATTCCAGTTTCAGGAGATTCGTCACCCCCTTCTGAATTCCATGGGCATCAGGCATGCACATGGTACACATACATACATGCGGGCAGAACATTCATGCATGCAAGATAAATAAATCTTCAAATTTTTCATAAAGAATATTTGACTCAGCTCAGGGGTTTTGGGCCTGTTCTGCGCCTCCTCCCCCAACAGTGATTGGCAGGGGGCCTGCGCCCCAGCTCCCAGGTAACCGACACCTGGTGGGCAGGCGAGTAGGAGGGGGTGCCAGCTGGATGAGGTGCCGCTACCCCCTTCCACGACCGGGGAGACCTCCTTCACCCACGGTCTTGGCTGTGGCCAGCAGCCCCTGCTCCGCAGGGGACCCTGATGGTCACAGGGCACGACTCCCTGGCACACGGATAGGGAGCACTGTGCGTGGCCTGGGGCAAACCCAGCCATAGAGGCAGTAAAGTGAGGGTCCAGGTTGGCCCAGGTGTGCAGGGGCTGACAGCAGCCCCGATTTCTTGATGATTTATTTGCTCTTCTGCCCGTCTGTCCTCCTGCACTGGGCGCCATGTTGCAGAGCCAAGCTGGGGCTGTAGCAGCTCTGGGTTGGGGCTCAGCCCTGGGGGGGCAGCCTGAACGGGACACCGACGTGTGGCGCTGGGGGTGTTCTCCCCTCCTGCTGTCCCGAGGGCGAGAGGGTGGGGTCCTGGGCAGTGGTAGTGTTGGGCCCCATTTTGGCCCTGGTTTGGGCCTTGAGGACAAACCTGGGCCTGGCTCAAGATCTGAGACCTATTTCAGTCACTTTCATATAGGGGTGACTCGGCAAGATCTGTTTGGCCTTCCCTCTGCCCTGCCATTGCTGATGTGGAGCTTTGCTATTGGCCCTGTCAGTTACCCCATACCCTTCCCTGCCTCCTATGTCATCTCTCCCCATACCTAAGTGCCCACCCCCTTTGCTTTTTCTATATAGTGAGGGGCTGATACAATAAAGTTGAGTTCCTGCTTCAACAAGTCTCCCGGCCTGGTGTGTTTCTTTTGGGCCATAGACACTCGTCATCCCGCTCAGCCCTGGACAGGCCCAGCTGGACCGGGTTTTCTCCTCTCGCCTGGACCTGTCGGCAAAGAGCCTACAAGGGGGAGGTTTGCTCGGCTCACTGTTTCACAGTTCATCATCTGCTCCCTTGGCCTGTGGAAGGTAGAAAATCACAGTATCAGTGGCAGCATAGAAGAGGCAGCTTACCTCATGACAGACAGGAAGCTGAGAAAGAAGAAGGATCAGGAGAAGGCTGCCCCAGTGACCTACTTCCTCCAGCTAGGCCTCACTTCCTCAAGTTCCCACCATCTCCCCAGATAGTATCCCCAGCTGGAGACCAGCATTCAACAACAGAGCTTGTAGGGACAACTACACAGGAGTTATCCCAACACACACTGGTTACTCTTAATTTGGAGTATTTACCATTCTTTTCAATAACTACCTATTTTCCCTAAATTTTTATATTAAATTTATTTGTGTATGTGTATATATTGATGTGTGTATGTGTATGTATAGATGCATATGTGTATGTATGTGTGTGTGTATGTAAGGATGTGTGTGTGTTCACTAGCATGTCATCACACCTATGTGGAAGGGTCTGAGGATAACTTATTGGGAGTTGGTTCTCTTCTTTCAGCATGCAGGTCCCAGGGGTAGAACTCAGGTTGCCAGCAGCCTTCACCCATGAGCCAGCTTGTTAGTTCAATCTCTGCCTATTTCTAGTTTTCATCTATGAACACCTTCCTAATTTCCTGTGTGAGGTTTTTGAAAATGTGTACGTCCTCCACCAGAACCCAGCCCATTCATTGGATCTTCAGAGCAACAGGTTGGCTCATGCATTTGGTCATTTTCACAGATCTCCGTGCAGGGGAGTGTCCTGCTCTGGTGGTTTCCTGCTTGTACATTCTGACTCCAAATTTTACCTTAGATTAATGCTATAATGTTTCTGCCCTCAGCAGAGAATGAATTCTAGATATTGGACATGAGCCAGTTTCCAGTCCTGCAACCTTCCCGCATCTGTCTCTTGCTGGGGGCAGGAGGTGTGTTTCTTCATAGAAAGTATGCAAGCTATCCATGGCCATCCCTGGTTTTTTTTTAGAAGGCTTTGTACAGGACTCTCATTCAGCCACGTGTCAGCATAAATCAGGTGACCTTGACTCCAGTTCCAAGATTGCTGAAGCTTGGACCACCAGATTTTTCTGACCTTAGCTTCTGTCTTAGTCAGGGTTTCTGTTCCCGCACAAACATCATGAAGCAAGTTGGGGAGGAAAGGGTTTATTCGGCTTACACTTTCACATTGCTGTTCATCACCCAAAGAAGTCAGGACTGGAACTCAAGCAGGGCAGGAAGCAGGAGCTGATGCAGAGGCCGTGGAGGGATGTAACTTATTGACTTCCTTCCCCTGGCTTGCTCAGCCTGCTTTCTTATAGAGCCCAAGACTCCCAGCCCACAGATGGCACCACCCACAAGCCCCCCCCCCCCTTGATCACTAATTGAGAAAATGCCTTACAGCTGGATCTCATGGAGGCATTTTCTCAACTGAAACTCCTTTCTCTGTGATAACTCCAGCTTGTGTCAAGTTGACACAAAACCAGCCAGGACAGCTTCCCTGGGTTCAACGGTAGCCTCGATAGCCATAGGTTTCCATTCCCTATGAAGAACCTGGAGTGGCTACAGTCTTTTCTCACTTATTGATCTTGCCTGGAATGTCTGAATTGCATTTATAGTAATAAAAAATGCATTGTAAATCTGATAATATGCTTGCCTTACAGCCATAAGGACCTGAGTTTGATGCCCAGAATCTATGGGTTTGTTGTTTGTTTGTTTATTCTATTTGTTTTTTTGAGACAGGGTTTCTCTAGGTAGCCATGGCTATCTTGGAACTTGCTTTATAGACTGGGCTAACCTTGAACTCAGAATTCCAGCTGTCTCTGCCTCCATAGTGCTATGATCAAAGGCCTGAGCCACTACTCCTGGCTTGTTTGTTTTTTAAAAGCTGGAGGCTGAGACGATCAAATCCTTGTAAAATAAACATGAAAGAGAGCCCTCCCTGAAGATGTGAGATGCCCCAGTGATTAGGCATACAGACTCAGGAAATGGAACCAGGAAGACCAATATCTGAATCTTAGATAGGACATGGCCAGCCTGGGCAGCCCTGGACCCATGCTACAACTTTGCCCTTCCAGAACAGTGACAAGTGTTGCCTGGGCAACAGCAAGCGAGAACAGGGTGGCTGGTGTGTAGACGATCCCCTCTCTCCTACTCCCCAGTAAGAGTCACTGGGAACAGAAACAAGAACATTAGGTAACAGGTATCTTGTGTCACTAGTAAGCCTGTTTCCTTCCTTTTGGTATTTATCATGTCATGTGTGTGTGCCTGTGTGAGTTTATGTACCATGTGAGTGCAGGAGTCCACAGAAGCCAGAAGAGGGTGTCAGGTCCCCTCTAACTGGAGTCATAAGAGGTTATGAACTACCATGTAGGTGCTGGGGTGCAAAACTAGGTCTTCTGGAAGAACATCCAGTGTTTTTAAACCACAGGGCCATCTCCCTAGCTCCCAGAAAACTTTGTTCTGTTTGTTTGTTTTGGCTTTGTTTTGTTTATAAAACAAATATAATTTACCTTCCTGCTTCCTTTGGTCATATATGTATGTGCACACACTCTACTGGGGATTTTTTCGTTCTTTTTCCTGTGACCTAAAGTGTCCATTTTTTCCAGTTGTGGTAAAGTCTGTGTAACATAAAACTTGCTATTTATACTAAGGTCCAAAGAACTGGCCAGCAGTCACATTTGCATTGTTGGGTGGCAGCAGTGTGAGCCAGCACCACAGCTTCCTCATCAAAACACAATGTCCTAAAAAAACTCCCCATTTTATTAAGTGTTTCTCAGTCAAAGAGCCACGGCTGACGCAAAAATAATAAATAAATAAATAAATAAATAAATAAATAAATAAATAAATAATACTCACTCTTCACATTTTATCACTCCTTGCACTCTGTGGCAATGTTTTAAGAAAACAAAATTTAGAACAAAAATTAAGTACTTTGTCTCCTGCTGGCATACCAAATCCAAAGCTTGCAACAAAGCAGCTATGTCTACATAGCTCTTGCTCTCCGAGCTCACTGAAGCTCCGTTCTTGCTGTGGTGGTGTATCTTTTGAACAGGTCTATAATTAAGATCCATGGTGTATGATCTGCATGGTTCCCACATGGAAACACTTGCCAGACTTGGCTTACTGTATTATGCTCTTTTAAGTCCCCTCAGCAGAGTAGACTGAGCTACCTACATGACATCATCAAAGGTCAGCCATGTTCCTTCCTAAAATCTTTTCTCACCTGTTATATCCATGAAAGGAGATTCATTCTGATGTTTCAGTTTAATTCCTGAGTGGATGGATTTTTTTGCAGTACTAGGTATACATGTTAAGCCAGGTGGTTGTGCCAGATGCCCTTAATCCCAGCACTCAGGAGGCAGAGGCAGGTGGATTCTGAGTTTGAGGCCAGCCTGGTTGACAGAGCAAGTTCCAGGACAGCCAGGGCTACACAGAGAGAAAATAATGTGTAAATATTAAGGCTTTTAAGTATAAATTTGAGATGCATCTAAGCTGTTCAGAACACTTGCTGCTTTTGCAGAGGACCTGGGTTTGGTTCCCGGCACTCACGTGGTGGTCACAGCCATCTGTAACTCCAGTTCCAGGGGATCTAACCCCATCTCTGAATTATGCAGACACCAAGAATACATGTGGTGCACATACACACATACATGTGGTGCACATACACACATACATGTGGTGCACATACATACATATATACCTGTGGCACAATACACACACACATGTGGTGCACATACATACATACATGTGGTGCACATACATACATACATGTGGTGCACATACACACATACATGTGGTGCACATACATGCAAGCAGGCAAAACAGTTACATACATAAATCAAGAATCTTAAAAAGTAAATTATACTGTTTATGGAAGCTATATTTCACTTCTATATTTCCAAAAAAATTTAAGCCTATGAAAATCATCTGGGCCAGGGCTAGAGAGATGGCTCAGTAGTTAAGAACGTTTGATGTTCTTGTGAGAACCTGAATTTGGTTCCTAGAACCCAGCATCCCTAGAACTTAGCATCCCACCTCACAGCTGCCTGCAACTCCAGTTCTGAGGGATCTGATGCCCTCTTCTGTGGGAGCTGGCATGCACACACACATACCCATATGCATGTGCAGAGAGAGAGAGAGAGAGAGAGAGAGAGAGAGAGAGAGAGAGGAATAAAAAAATCTCTTGGGGCTGGATAGTTGGCTCAGTGGTGAAGAGCCCTGTTGCAAAGGACCTGGGTTCAATTCCCAGCACTCACTTGGAGGCTTACCACCTCCTCAGTCAGGTACCAGGCATGCATGTGGTGCACAGATGCACGTGCAGGCAAAACACTGATACACATAAAAAATAATTTTTAAAAATCTCTCTCTCTCTCTCTCTCTCTCTCTCTCTCTCTCTCTCTCTCTCTCTCTCTCTTTAAAGAAAGTAGGCCAAGCCGGGCAGTGGTGGTGCATGCCTTTAATCCCAGCACTTGGGAGGTAGGGGCAGGTGGATTTCTAAGTTCGAGGCCAGCCTGGTCTTCAGAGGGAGTTCCAGGACAGTCAGGGCTACACAGAGAAACCCTGACTCTAAAAACCAAAAAAAAAAAAAGAAAGTAGGCCAACCACTTATTAGTGTATGGTATTCAGACTTCCATCTTCTGGGCTTAAAAATGTTGCAGTATTGTAAGGGATGAATGGAGTATCCAGGGCCAGGAGCAGGGGATGCATAGAGGCCTTAAGGACACATGGGCGTCTGAACACCCTGACTGTGCCGGGACACTGGCAGCCCAGCACCACAGGCTCAAGGGCAGGCTGATGGAGAGGTGTGGCTTTCACAGCTCGCAATGGCTCCTTTGGTCACCCTTGCAGCCATTTTTCTTTCTCCAGTCTGGTTTTATGGTCCAGTACCCAGTCAACCCTTTGTTGTCTCTTGGGAATGTAATTTTCTCCTTCCAATCTGCCAGGGATGGAACTCAGGTTGTCAGGCTTGGTGACAAGTACCTTTACCTGAGGACCTGAGATTGGTTCCAAGCCTTCCCATTTAGTGACCCACAACTGCTGGCCACTCCAGCCTCGGGGACTGAGGGGACCGGATACCTTTGGTCTCAGGCACCTCTTGATCCACAATAATATTTCTAGTTCCTCCAGCCAAACCCCATGTGCGAGCCTCACACTCCTCACACTTCCAGTCTAGGCCTAGTTCTGGAAGCAGTCACTGTCAGCTCCCTGGTTCCCCACCTTTCACAGGGTGACCTTGCCTTTGAGACAGCTCATGTGAAGAACAAAGGCTTGGGAAGGTGGTGTGGAGTTGAATAGAGCAGAGACTGGGGTGCTTTGGTTAACATTTCAAAAGCATTGCTTGACAGACACATAGGAAAGGGTCTCCTCTGGTGGAAGTCAGCTTCTGTGCTTGGAAAATCAGAATCCACAAAAACAAAACAACCCCAAAACAGGAAAACAATTTTCTATGGAGAATTCAGAAAACTTGGAAAATATTACTTGAGCCAGGAGTGTGGTCCCAGTTACACCTTAGAATCACCTGGGAGAAGTAACAAAAAATGTCCTCCCTCAGACCTTAGGTTCACTTGGCCAACATGGGGCCCAAGCAAAGCTATTTTTTAAAGTTCCCTAGTATTTATTGTAGGGCACAAACTCATTCACACATAAGCAAGGCACCATTCCATAGTCTTAAGCAGACATAGCATCCAGATCCAGGGTCCTTGACATCTCTTAAAATTAGAAATGGTGGGTTGACCTTTCAGGGGGAAGGGGCTATTTTTATATAGCAATAGCAATAGTAATAATAATAATATAATGTAATAATAATAATTATTATTATATACCAGCATATTAATAAAATATAATTGTTTTATGGAAAAAGGTCCCCACAAGATGAAAGTTCTCAAAGCCTATGACAACCACACGTGTGAAAGAGACGATCACAGGGTCCACCTCCGAACACCACTGGGTGTAACTATTACTTCGTTCGCATTGATATGTCACAATGAATAGGTCGGGGATGTTGGCATCTCACCTTGGCAATCTTGCGGCCTGAATTTTCCCTCATTGTCCCTAGTCATTGACGATGACTTAATGGTGGTTTCCACTCTGTTTCATGACTGTCTGTAATTTTGTGTGGCCTAAGCGATGAGGAAAAATACCGGACAACAGCAACTTTAGGAAGGAAAGGTTTATTTTGACTCAGTTTGGGAAATACAGTCCCTGATGGCAGCGGAGGCAGGGCAGAAGCGTGAGGCGCCCTTTGCGATCTCAGTCAAGTGTGTTAGTGGTTTCTGTTGCTGTAATTAAACATCATGACCCAAGGCAACTTGGGGACCGAAATGGTTTATTTCACCGTATAGCTTCTAAGTCCTTCATGAAGGGAAGTCAGAGCAGGAGTTCGAGAAAGGGACCTGGATGCAGGGACTAAAGCAACCGCCATGGAGAAATGCTGTTCATAGGCTTGCTCAGCCCTTAAACGATCCCTACCACCAGTCCCACAGTGGGCGGGCCCTCTTCCATCATCAGTTTAGAAAACGCCCACAGACATGCCTACAGCCAATCTAAAGGAGACCCTCAACTGAGGACCCTCTTCTTAGATGACTCTAGCTCGTGTCAAGTGGACAAAACAAAAACAAAACATAAAACCATACCAGCAGAGTAAGGAAGCAGCAAGGAACCGGAAGCGAAGCCTAATTATAAAACCTCAAGATCCTGTGGGTGGAGACACAACTCATTGGTTAAGAGCACTGTCGCATATAGCAGCCATATTTATAATAGCCAGAAGCTGGAAACAACCCAGATGTCCCTCATCAGAGGAATGGATACAGAAAATGTGGCACATTTACACAATGGAGTACTACTCAGCTATTAAAAACAATGACTTCATGAAATTCGCAGGCAAATGGATGGAACTTGAAAATATCATCCTGAGCGAGGTAACTCAGTCACAAAAGAATGAACATAGTATGTACTCACTGATCAGTGGATATTAGCCTTAAAGTTCAGAATACTCAAGATTCACTTCACAGCAACCGTTGGACTGAGTGTGAGGTCCCAGATGGAGGAGCTGAGGGAGTTTGCAGCCCCATGGAGGGAGCAACAGTGTCAACTGGCCTGACCCCCAGTGCTCCCGGAGACTGGACCACCAACGAAAGAATACACATGGAGGGACCCATGGTTCGGGCCACATATGCAGCAGAGGAGGGCCTTGGGCCTGAGGGTGTTAGAGGCCCCAGTATAGGGGAATGCTAGGGAGGGAAGATGGGAGTGGCTGGGTGGGTAGGTGGGTGGGGGAATACCCTCATAGAGGCCGGGGGAGGGGGAGGGGACAGGGAGTTTCCAAAGGGGAGATGTGGAAAGGGGGAAACATTTGAAATGTAAATAAAGTATCAAAAAAAAAAAAAAAAAAAAAAAAAAGCACTGTTGCTCTTGAGGAGGACTTGAGTTTGAACCCAAGCACTCACAAACACCTGTAACTCCAGTTCCAAGGGGGTCTGATGCCTTTAGCCTCTGCGGTCATCTACACACATGCGTACATATCCACATATAGACCCACATGCATTTACATAATTAAAAATAAATCACCAGGTATGGTGGTTCACACCTTTAATACAAGCACTTCAGAGACAGAGTTGGACAGATTTCTGTGGGTTCAAGGCCAGCTTGGGCTACATAGCAACACCCTGCCTCATAAAAAAGGAAAATAATTTTAAAAATTTAAAAACAAATGGCCCCAAGACCTCTGTTTGGTGGCTCACTTCTTCCAGCAAAGCTCCGCCTCCTAAAGAGGTCACAACCTTCTCAAATAGAGCCACCAACTGGGAACTAAGTGTTCAAACTACATATGGTTTTGAGTATCCACTCTCCTACTCTAACACATCTGCTGCCTTTCAGATATGTCACTGGGTCTGTTGAGCCCAGACTTTGGGATTTCATTCCCAGAGCTGATGCTGGCTTCCAAAAAATGGAAGACTTAACCCAAGCAAGAGGCCTGAGTCAGCTGTTTTCTTCTAGTTAGCCTCTTAGCTCCAGCATCCTGGCCTGGAACACCCCAGCTCTGCCCCCGACCTGGCTCTTCGGCAGACGAAGCTCCTTGCAGCTGTGATGTAAATTTCTGAAAGAATAATGATTTACTTTGGCCAATGATGTGCTGGCTCTGCTACTGATACAGGGTATCATGTGGAAGCGTGGTGGAGCAGAGATAGTCACCTCCTGGTTGCCAGAAAGCAGAGAGAAATGAGGGGAAGGGATGAGATGAAACCATCAAGAACCCACCCCCTGCAAGTAACCTACTTATTCCAACAAGACCCCACCCCTGCAAGTTGCCTCAAACTCCCAAGAATAGCATTAAAGCTATGACTCCAACCATAGGTCAAACCAATGATGAGGTCACAGCCTTTGGATTCATTCATTAAAAACAACAATGTATTAGAGGTACAGGTACTCCAGCATGGGACTAAGCTCTTTGAGGGGACACTTCATATCCAAACCAGAACAGGCTGAGTTCACAAGATGGCTGCTGTCACCGTTGCTTCCAAAAACACACCCATGTCCTGACTCATTTTCACTGTGTTTGCCCAAGATTTGAACTTGCATGGTAGGGGAAGGAATGTGTCAGTTTCTGTGTCCTTGACTTTCACAGATGGGAGCCTGGGAGTTTGAAAGTCTGGTGTACCAGTGCACAGAGGACAGATCTCAGCTCAGGTCTGATGCGACGGGGCAGGTGTCCACGGAGGCAGTCACTATCCCTACTGGTGGTAAGCCTGAAGCACACAGAGAGCGACTCACATGAGTGGGTCTCCATCCTGCAACTCCCGAGGCTGTGGATGGAGAAGGCAGGTATTATGTGAAATGAGAAGGATGGAGTCCTGGGATTCTCTAGTGAAGATCTGACTGCAGACCAGGCTCTCAACCTCCAGCTCCCCAGTTACTTAACCAGGGATGTGATCTTGGATTCGTTTGTGCTCTTCTGAGCTTTGACTCCCTTGCCGGCAAGGTAGAGATAAGAACATCTCTGTTGTGGGCTGAGGCATACTGTTTGCTGGGTGTCTGCATCCTGACTTCTGTCATTATTGTAAAACAAACAAAACAAATAAAACAGAACGGGAACGGAACAGAACAGGGAACAGAACATCTGTTTCCTGGAGTTGTTCTGCGATTTGGCTACTGAGTGTGAAGTTCCTTAAATTCACTGCCGCAAGAAACCTGAGTTTCCTGCTGTGGTCGTTACCTCTGTGGCCGTCACTGCAGCTCCAGACTCCAGAGCAGATGGAGTAACAGCCCTTATTCTTAGGGTCTGTGAAAAAACTACTTGTACCTGGCTGTGGATGGACTTGGGGTGGGGAGGTAGAGTGCTTGCCTAGCACACTCCAGGTCCATGGTTCTATCCCCAACGTCCCATAAAACCAGGTGTGGCCACACATGTCTATAACTCCAGGTGCAGAAGTGCACATCTATAATCCCAGCACTTGGGAGGCAGAGGCAGGAGGCTCAAAATTAAAGGTCATCCTTGGCTATAAAGCGACTTTGAGGACAGCCTGGGCTACATGAAACCGTGGACCAGCTCTAGAAGGCAAATTAAACTTCAAATTAGGTTTGAAGCCTAGCCACTAAATGGTCCAGCTTGCTCCTGTCACTTGACACAGATTTTAGAAAACTGTGGCTGGGCAGTGGTGGCACACACCTTTAATTCCAGCACTTGGGAGGCAGAGGCAGGTGGATTTCTGAGTTCGAGGCCAGCCTGGTCTACAGAGTGAGTTCCAGGACAGCCAGGGCTACACAGAGAAACCCTGTCTCGAAAAAAAAAAAAAAAAAAAAAAAAAACCAGAAAAATATGTTCTAGAAGTTCTTTGCTAAAGGGCCTTGACAGATATGGCTGAAAGACGCCACAGGCTATACATCAAAATATGTCTGTGTCGTTTGGGGGGGATCTCATCCACATAGAGACTTTGAGTACCATCTTCATTACTAAATAATTCAACCCAAGAGTAATTAATGTGGCCCAGAGAATACAAAAAAATTGTTAAATGTACTAGCTTTTTATTTTAATCTTGAAATTTGAGCTGTTCTAGCTTTAGCCAAGGTATAGTGGAAAGGGGGCTCGTGTCCTTGTGTGCTTTGACATAGCCAGGGCATTGGGGGATAACATTTAACAACTGTCTTCATTGCTTAGCATTGGTGGTTAGGGGTTGTCTTAGTTAGGGTTTCCATTGCTGCAAAGAGACACCATGACCAAGGCAACTCTTATAAGGACAACATTTAATTGGGGCTGGCTTACAGGTTCTGAGGTTCAGTCCATTATCAAGGCAGGAAACATGGCAGCATCTAGGCAGGCATGGTACAGGAGCTGAGAGTTCTACATCTTGATTCAAAGACAGTGAGGAGAAGACTACTATCTTCAAGGCAGCTAGGAGGAGGGTCTCAAAGCCCACCCCCACAGTGATACACCTCCTCCAACAAGGCCACACCTCCTCCAACAAGGCCACACCTCCTCTAACAAGGCCACACCTCCTCCAACAAGGCCACACCTCCTAACAGTGCCGCTTCCTGGGCCAAGCCTACTCAAGCCACCACAGGGCTGACTGTGATGATGGCTTCAAAGCCACTGTTTTTAGGTTCAGACTTCCCTCAGCTGGCTGAACACTGACATTCTGCTTTTATTCTCCTGCCTGTCAGGCAGGGAGCTTAGCTTCTAGAAGTGCAGGCCCTGCTTGTATCTAACAGCAAACCACCAAAATGTTCAGCCATGCTGAATCCCTTCATGTCCTCAATCCATTTTCTTGGTTTCTCTTGTACTGTGAATTATCTGTAGAGGGAATCTGTGTCCCTTGGAGCTGCTCCTGCAGAGACCATAGAGGCCATCTTTACAGCCTCATTTGATCATTTCTCTACTGAGAAATGTCATCCCTCTTAGAGTGATCCTAACTTTGTGGCAAGGATGCCCCACAGTTAGAGTGCATAGCAACACAAGCGATGGTATCGCCCCCTTCCTGCCTCTTACAGAACGGCCTATCTCTGGGTACCCTCACCTTTCTCCTTCCTCAGACATATAAACACAGCCGCTTTTCCATGACTTCCTGAGTGTATCACTATTCCTTAGGTCCTGCCTCTTCCCCTGTGCCCCGTGCCCTGCTCCATATGTGTTTTTTTTCATTCATCACATGTACTGAACACCTGCTGTGTTCAGGTGGCTAAACCCCGAGGAAGAATCTGCATTTATCTATGTGCACCAAGTGTATGCAGTTTCCATGGGGGGCCAGAAGAGGGCATCTGAAAATTGAGCTATATATGGTTTTGAGTTGCCATGTGGATGTGATGCTGGGAACTGAACCTGGTCCTCTACGGGAGCAGCAGGTGCTCTTGGCTGAGCCATCCTTCCAGCCCTCACACTATTTGAGGAAAGGATACTTTGAAATGATAGTTTAAAATTGACTGGTTTTGGGTAGGGTGGTGGTGGCACATGCCTTTAATTCCAGCACTTGGGAAGTAGATTTCTATGAGTTCGAGGACAACCTAGTCTACAGGGTAAAATCCAGGATGGCTAAGGCTACACAGAGAAACTCTGTCTGGAGGGGAGGGGGAGACTGATTTTTGTTATGTTTTGTTTTTCGACAGTCTGCTCTGTTGCTCAGACAGCCTTTAACACCTGTGCTCAAATGATTCTCCTGTCTCATCTTCCTGAGGAGCAGAGATTATAGGCATGCCCTGGGTAGACACCTGTGTGGTATTAGTACATATGTTTGTGTATGAGCATTCTTCCCTTATGGTTTCTCTTGCTGTGATAAAACACAATGGCCAAACAGCAACGTGGGGAAGAAAGGGCCTATTTCCCTTCCACTCCCAAATCGCAGTCCATCCATCAAAGCGGGTCAGGGAGGACCTCAAGGCAGGACTCTGGAGGCAAGAACTGATGCAGAGGCCATGGAGGAGTGCACTTGCTGGCTTGCTCACCCATGCTTTCTCAGCTTACGTTCTTACATCATCTAGGACCATTTACCCAGGGGTAGCACCATGGTGGGAAGGGCTCACATCAATCACCAGTCAAGAAAATGCACCACGGGCTTGCCCGCAGACCAATCTGTTGTGGGCATCTTCTCAATTGAGGTTTCCTCTTCCAAAATGTCTCTAGTCTGTGTGCTGAGTTGACATGGAAATTAGTCAGTACACTCCCATGTGCTTGTGGAGGCCAGGGGAGGGGGTCAGATGCTCGTTCTATCACGCTCTGTCTTATTGCCTTGAAACAGGGTCTCCCGCTGAACACAAAGCTAGGATGGCAGCTGGAAATCCTGACTCTGCCTGCACAGGGGTGGAGTTACATGCATGCCCATACCTGGCTTTTTATGTGGGGTAATTGAATGTAAGGATTCGTGTTTATGCAGCAAGTGTTATTACCCATTAAGCTACCTCCCCAGCTGGCAAGACTGAGAGGTACAGATGGTGTAGACGTGGCTGAGCACCTAAGGCATGCCTTGTTTCCCTGGCTCTGAGCCAGGCCTATGGAGATGGTGCAGCTGGTCTTACTGGAGGACGGAAGAACACAGGATGACATGCTATAGACTTATGCAGAGATTTGACCTCTGGCTGTTTGTGGGGAGACAGTTTGAGCAGCCGCACTATGACAACTTTGGGTAAAGTAGAAGACAGTGCTGAAAGAAACTGTTGGCCGCTGTGTGCTAGGGGAGCCATGGGCACTGGGATGCCAGGCAGGGAACAGGTCCTGTGTACAAACAGTTCCAGGCTCTGCTGCTGGAACTTCTGCCCCAAGGAACCCTCAGCACAGGGTAGAGTGCAGAGTTGTTGTGAGTGACTGTCCTCTGAGCCAATCGTTTACTATGCTGGGGAGCTCAGCTGTGTCCCTTTGCAAAAGGATTACCTCAGCTGAACCTGTTGACTGTTTACACCCTCTCACTGAGACTCTCAGCTCAGTATCCAGCCATGTCCTACTACCTTCTGTGGGTAACTTTGCCTTAATCGCACAGGGCCTTGGGGATAGAGTATATAGAATGGGAAGACAGGAGGAAGGAGCTCTGTTTCTGTAGCTACAGGAAGTTCTCATGCCTGTTGGGTAAAGGCTTTCCAGAGGTGATGTTGGGAGGCTCACCCACACCTCTTTAAATGCCCTCAGCTGTGCTCTGCAAGGAAGCCCAATAAACTCAACGGGTTTTCCATAGACAACGCTGGCAGGATCATGCTTTGCTTGGTTTATCATTGAAATCTTAGGAAAAGGTTGATTTTGTTTTTGTCTCTTTGGGAAGGAGTTTTGACAACAGTGGTGTAGGGCTGAGTGGGGAAAGTAGCCTGGAATGTCTTCCCTAGAGTCCTATGGAAATCTTGTAATACCTAAGAACCTGGCTGCTAATTCCGGGGCCCCTTAGCATGTTTCTCAGAACATTCAATGGGGCACAGAGGCAGGTCCCCACTGCATAGAGCCTCAAACTCCTGAGCACACCCTAAAGCTGGCGTTTCCTTCTTCCCTACCGCACTCTTCCTGTTCCAGCTCCTACTTCCTGGTGTCGCTTACTAAGTATACCTCCTCCTTCCCAGTCCTGTCTCAAAGCTCCATTTCCAGGGCAACCCAGATAAAGGCAGCCTCTTGCTCATAGCTCTGCCCTAGGTGGCTCTCACCAGACCCATTTTCTTCCTAGTGCTCCTTCAGCACTTGAGTGGAATAAAGCACCGCCCATGGTGGGCTCTGCTAGCCTCAGTCACTAAGTCTAAGTCTCCTGAGTGTAGGCCAGGGGTGGGCATCACCCTGCAGCATCCTTTCCCTGGCCCTCCTTTCCAGTGGGCAACATTGCTCCTGCCTCCCCAGTGTTGTCTGAACATTTTGGTACTACACTTTTCATGTTCACAAAATTTGGAGGAGGAAAGAGGTGATTTTTTTTTTCTATTTTTCTTCCTGAATTTTTTTCTTTAGACAAATTGCTAACACTGACAAAACCACCCCTTACCCCCCACAAAAAATCCTCTTAGGTTCTATCACAGCGGTCAAGGCCATGAGTCTCCCATTGAAGGAAAGATACCGGGGAAGGCATGCCTCAGAACTCAGAGGCTATGACTGTACAGGTTTGCTCTCCCTTCAGGCTGGTGGGGCTCGGGTATCTGTAGTGATGGCGGAGACAGGGATATCGGCCTTTCTCAGGAGCCCATCCAGATTCTGTTCCTCTACTCGCCTCTCTATCCACTCACCTTATTTTTGTTATCATCAGATTACCTGTTGGGAAAGAAGAGGGCATGCTGGGTAAATGGTGTTTCTATGGCTAGCAATGTTTGCTGAGCATGTGCTCTCTGCAGCGCTCTCAAGTCCAAGTGGGATTAGATGGGTGACAGATGGTTCAGTTTCCTCCTCGAGGGAAGTGCTCACTTTGGCCTCCATTAGAGTCCCCAGGCCCCCATCCCCCTCTCACTACCTTCCATTTCTCCCTCTGTGGGCCATCTATTTCCTGGCTCTGAGTGAAAGCATGACCCTTTCTTTCTTTCTTTATTTTGGGTTTTTATTTGGTTTCTCAAGGCAGGGTTTCTCTGTGTCCTGTGTCTCTGTGCCCTGGCTGTCCTGGTCTAGCTCATATGTTGTTTCCCCACCACCACCTCAGCCACCAGCCCGCTGGTACAACTATCGCATGAATGTTCTACAAACCCTCAGCAGCTCTCAGAGAAATAGCCTCTCCCACAGGGGAGATGGCTCAGTTGTTAAGAGCATTTGCTTCAAGCTGTGCATGGTGGCGTACCTTTAATTCCAGCACTTGGGAGGCAGAGGCAGGTGGATTTCTCTGAATTCAAGGCCAGCCTGGTCTACAGAGAGAATTCCAGGACAGCCAGGGCACAGAGACACAGGACACAGAAAAACCCTGTCTTGAAAAACCAAATAAAAACCCTAAATAAATAAATAAATAAATAAATAAATAAATAAATAAATAAATGAATCACTTGCTGAATAAAGGCTCAGATCTCAAGTACCCACATCAGATGCTCAACCTCCTGTAACTCCAGTTCCGGGGGTCTAGCATCTTCTTCTGGTCTCTGTGAACACTACGCATGCATGGTGCACATATATACACCCAGGCACACATGTAGACATAAAATAAATACATCTTTAAAAACCTACCTCTCTCCCTGTGGCTCTATTCTGTTTCTGGAAACACATCTGGTTACCAGTTTTAGATGCTCTCTGGGACCGTCTCTCCCCACACCATTTGCCCTGAAAGCCTCCTCATTTGTATGGCTCTATGAATCCCGGTGTTCAGAGCCGTTTAGGTGCAGGTTCCATTGCAGGCATGTTGAGGTGTCTGAGGTGTGGTTAACCTGTGTCCCTGCCTCTGTTATATGACACCCTTACCAGCCCAGTCTCCCTTACCAGTTTGCCTAATTCCAGCTACACAAAACCCCAGTGCCTTTGCACTGGTGAGCAGTCCCGTCAGGAACGCTGTTCATGCAGTTTTATCATCTGCAAAGCCCAGACTTGAGAACTTAGCAATCAACTTTCACAAAAACTTTCAGTGTTTTAAGTAGGCTTACTACTTTCTTTTTTGTTGGGAGAAGGGGACACAGGCTGCATTCATAACTATACTTGGCTGACTATGAGTGCAACACGCCTAGTAGACCCACTGTTTCTGAGAAGCAAGTTCTACAAAGGGCTCCAGGGAGGATGGCTGCCTCCTTTGTCTTCTTCTTCTTTTTAAAAAATTCCTTGAAAAAAGTTTTTTTTCATGTGTATAGGTGTTTTGCCTGCATGTGTATCTATACGCCACATATATGCAGTACCCGAGGAGGCCAGAAGAGGGCACTAGATCCTCCTGGGACTGAAGTTACAGAGGTTTTGGGTGCTGTCTTGTGGGTGCTGGGAATTGAAGCCAGACCGTATACAACAGAAGGTGTTCTTAACTGCTAAGCCATTTCTCCAGCCCTGTAAATAAATACAAGCACGTTTAATCACTGTGCAAGTTTTCTCCTGTTGCTGTTGCATAGTTTTTCTACAAAAGAATCCTATTAATTTTTAAAATTCTTTTTACATTACTGTTTTGAGTGACTGAATTTTTGAGTGTTGATTTTATTCAACATGTTTGTTAGTAAACATTTACTTATTGAAATACCGTAAGACACATGACATTTCTGCAGTTCTTTCTTCAGGAATAATAAACAGTCGAGTGAGTGTCCTGCTCACTTTACCACGGAGGAAACTGAGGCTTGGAAATGACAATGTTTCACTCTGGCCTTCACAGTTGGCAATATAATGCCATCTTCCCTGGGAAACAAACTAAACTGGAGCCTGAGAGTTTGTCTCTAATGCCAGTTCTGCTACCAGGAGCCGGGTGACCTCAGAGACAGGCCCAGCTTTAGCTTACAGGCGTCACTCCGTGCCTCTTTCTACGTGTAATTGGCTTCCAGGTGACAGAACAAGGCTGCGTGGAAGGATGGGGGAAACTGAGATCTGGGGTGGGGTGGGACTGCGGAAATAGGGAAGGCTTCCTGGAGGAGGGGTTGTAAGGGAGCGCTGAGAGAGAAAAGAGGTGGCTGTGGGGGGGGAAGGGGTGCTGGTGAGGGCGCAGGGAGGTCTCAGGACGCAGATGGAGCAGAGTTTCGGGGAGCGTCTAGGACTGCCCGCGAGGGGCCGCAGTCCTCGGTCCGCCGGGTCCCGGGTCGCTGGGTGGGTCCGGACGCAGACCCGACTGCTCCTCCCCCCCGGGAGGGCGGGCGGCTGCAGGGCGGGGCGGGGCTGGCGCGGCCTCCTGGCGACGCGGCGGCCGCTGCTCTCCGGCCCGGCTCTGCGGGCTGCTGCGGGAGCGGGACCCGGGAGGAGGAGGCGGTAAGTGAGCTCGGGGCGGGAGCCGGGAGGGTGTGCGCGGGACCCCGGAGCCCAGGCGCTGCCCGGGAACTCGAGGGGCTCGAGCAGCTTTGCGCAGTGCTCAACCTAAGCGTCGGTCGTGGGATCCGGGCGCCGCGGCCGCAGTCCCGGGGCTGGAGGTGCGCTCCTGCCTCCTACCCTGCGCCCTGTACTGCAGACGCGCCGGACAGTTAGTAGCTAACCTGTACAGGGTTCTAGTGACAGCTGCGGGCGAGCCCCACGGAGCACCGCACTCCTGGCCCTTCCCTGTAGTGTTTGATCTCAGCGTGCTCTTTAAAACCATTTCTTAGAACTGGTTGGTGGCCGCTTCGCGTCCTGGCCCCGCGTGCCACTGCACTGTCCAGGCAGGTCACCCCGAAAGCCCTTAGCCCACGAGAGCACTTTTTTCGCCTTCTGAGGGACTTTTCCAAGTTGCATCACCGTTTGGCTTCAAGGTAGGTGCCTGGCTGTGGTGTTGGACTTTTACAGAGAATTTTTTTTTTAAAGTACTTTGTGTATTTACTATGTGCGTGCCCTTTCACCCCAAGAACACTTCCAACGCCGAGTACCCTGCTCAAAATACTGTGGGAGTTCTTTTAAAGAGGACCTGGCTTGTAAACTGAGCAACACACCTGGTGAGATTTAAAAACAAAACCAATGAAAAGACTCTCACTTTCGTCTTCCAGTCCCCCGCCCCCACATCTGGATTCCAGGGGTCTGGGGGCAGTTGGCGGTGGCAACATTTAAAAAGCGACCCCGGTGGTTCTGGGTGCAGCCAAGTTTGGAAGAGCAGAGCGCTCGGACTCCTTACCCACCTCACCACCAGGGGGGCCTGTGGACGCCGCATGCCAACCTTAGACCGCAGGTGGTGCCATTAAAAAAAGTTCTCTTTGTTCCTAATTCTGTTTACAGTAAATATTTCCGGGGGCACTTTCTATTTAGGTTGGTGTGCGGGCACTATAACTCTGAAGTCCTTGCCAGAGTCAAGGTTATAGCAGAAGATCGGTCTATCAGGGAAAGTGATTTGGGAAAGTGTCTCAGGTGAAAAGAGGACGCTTAGGATTTGGTGAGCTTTTGTACACCTCCTCCTTGCACACGCGTGTGTGCACACACGCGCAAAACACTTGCATTTACACAAACGTGGGGATTATCCCGGGGGGCGGAGAGACCCTGAAGGGTTTGCACCTGGTACTCGGGTCCATGTGTGTGCATTTGTGAGTGAGTTGATGTGTGCTCCCGCCCTCAGGAGCCGCCATCTGTATGTTTCTTGGTAGACCAACACCTGAGTTAGGGGATTAGAGTTTCCAGTGCTCAGCTCAATCACATGTCAGGTGATCTGAAAATGATAGGACCATGGGAAGGCTGAGCATATGTTTGAATGCGGTGATTTCTGTCACATATGTTTTAGGACAACACAGTTGTCCCTGGGATAACAGTCATCACTAGGTTAACGCTCTCTGGTATCCCAAGTATTCTCACAAGTCTCCTGGTGGTTGCTGCAACGTGACCACAAATCAGACTTTGCCTTTTCCTTAGGCGATGGCCCTGTGTATTGTATTGTCTTTTTGTAGTATCAGGATGTTGTCCCTTTAAGGATGCCCTGGGGAGATATTTGTGTTTGTTTCTCTGACCTCCGACAGGAGCTAGACATTGATTTTTTAAAATAAAAAATGAAAAAGTTTTGTCCCATTGGCCTGTCCTGTTTCCTTTCCTCCTGCTTCCGTGCCTCTCCTGTCACTGTTCAGCTGCTGGAATGTGACTGCTGAGAAGTCACCAACATAGCAGTGGCTCTGCCTCAGGAGTGGACAGTTATGTGGAGGGTGTGATGTAGATGCCTGTGAGTGGGAGTGCAGCCTGGCCCCATTCCACGTGGAGCTCAGTGTGGGAGAGGCAGATTCATTACAACACTTCTCACCCTGGGAGAGCAGTTGTGATGTTCTGACCTGACCAGAAGAAGAGAAGTGAAGGGAAATGGGTGAGTGGGGTACCCTTCATCCAGGGGAAGGGGTACAGCCTCCAGGAAGGAGAGGTCTGTGGTCTGTGCTGAGAGCTGTGATTGTCTGTTAGAACCATCCACTTAGTATAATGGTTTCTATTTTGTGAGTGTGTGTAAGTTACTTTCTCATGCTGATGGCATGAGGAATGACAGAATTTAAAGTGTTTCTTAGTTCTTTTTTTCCCTCTGAAACTCATTTATCTAAAAGATGCCGTTAACCTTTTTAAAAGGTCCGGCTGAGTTCTTCCGTCCTCCCTTCCCCCCTCCCTCCCTTCCCCCTTCTCTCCCTTCCTTCTGTCCTTTCTTTGGTCCTAGTGCTAAAGGGCAGAGACATAGACAGAGGCTGGCACCCAAGGAGAAGCATTAAGCTCAAGGGAATTGAAAACTGAGTATTTTCCCTGGGTGCCACCCAAGCACACATTTCCTTCTGTCATTTGGCATTGCTGTTAGGATGAACCAAGTTAGGGTGTGAGACCCTAGAAGGGAGGCAGAGGTGGAGAGAGGAGGAGTCTTTGTGACATGGGAAGCTTGCTGGAGTCTTCAGTCAAATGTCCCCACTGGGGCTTGTAAGATAGCTCAGCCAGTAAAGATGCTTCCTGGTGGCCCGAGTTTGATCCCTGGAACTTACATGGTAGAAGGAGAGGCTCGATCCCTGCAAGTTGTCTCCTGACCTCCACATGCTCACCCCACACATTAAAAAAAAATTGCAACCTCCTCTACTTTGTTTCTTCATGTGCCTGCCTTCCTCTGTTCCCCAAGCCAGTGCCCACCCCCACTTTTGTGAGAGGTGGCTGAGGGTGGTAGGAGCTGAGTCTTTCTATACAGCCCAGGCTCACTGCCAGCTAAGGTCCTCCTGCCTCAGCTCCCAAGTGCTGGGCTTTACTGCCCAGCCACATGAGAGGCTGTTGCTAATGTTTCTTTGGTTACACCCTGAGCAGCTATTTAAGAAGCTGATTCCTGCTGGCAGGGCTCTGTCCCACCTGCTAAGGTCTTGGTCAACAGGATATAGTCCTGGCCTTAAGGAGCCTGAGTCTGGGCAGTGGATCTGCAGACTGTGGGTCATGGTGTGCTGTGCACAGTGACCAGCTGGTAGTACAGGCTAGCCTCACCCTTGCGGTTGATTCCCTTGCAGTTTGTGGATATGGAAGGCATAAGAAGCACTTTCTGAGAATAAGTTCTAGCTTATTTCATTGGGACTCTGCTCCAGACTTGGGGTGTGTGTGTGTGTGTGTGTGTGTGTGTGTGTGTGTGTGTGTATGTGTGTTTCCTGACTGGAGGTGAGGGAGGGGCAGGCACACATCACTCAGTAGGGAAGAAAGAGGATGCTGTGCCCTGGGGGAAGTGTTTTCCTGGAGTGTTTCTAGTGGGCTGGAAAGCTTGTGTGACTGGGGCAGTCCTACCTGGAATTTGGTGACTGGCAGTGGAAGCCTAGTGACTCTGTACCCGTGACAGAGCTGGGCAGAGTGCAAAGTTCCAGATTCTCAGAGTGTAGTCTGACTCTGAGCTCAGGCATCATCCTGTCATGGCTGCTTTTTAACACAGGGCTCCTACATAGACTGCAAAGCCAGCTTCGCTCACTCCAGGCTTCCAAATAGTGTTTCATAGGGCTGATGACCTTCCAGTGACGATGCCAGGCCTGCTGGCACAGGCTTGTCATCCCAGCCATTCAGGAGACTGAGTCACAGTGTAGTTCAAGGCCTGCCTAGGCTGAGATAAGGCCAGCTTGGGGCAACTTGAACCCTGTCTCCAAACTACAACTGAAAATATTGCTTGGTTTGGTTTTTGTTGTTGCTGTTTTGTTTCTTTCTGTTCTGAGACAGGGCCTCCCACGCTATTTTCACACACGCTAGGTTGCTATGTTGACCTTGAACTTCCAGTCTGAACTTTCCAAATCCCAAGATTAGAGGCAGACATTATACCCATCTGTGCAGTGCTAATAACCAAATCCAGGGCTTCATATATGGCAGGCAAGCGCTACCAGCTGAGCCACATCCCCAGCGAAGCAGGTCCTATTTGTTTATTGATTATGTCCTAGTGACAGGTTGCACACTCAGCACTTTTTCTCCCCTGCTCCAATCCTGACATCCCTAGAGACTCCAGGTCCTGGGGCCACTCCCAGCGCATGCACTGTGGCCAAGCTGAGGTTTACAAATGCTACAGAGCTTAGCTCTTTGTATGGCTGCTCCCTTGCACAGAGTTGATTAAGACCCTGTGTTTTCAGGGGCTGGAAAGATGCCTTATGGGTTAAGAGGCCTTCCTGTTGTTGATGAGGAGCTGGGTCTGATTCCCAGCACCACACATCAGCTCATGACTGTCTGTAACTCCAGTCCCAGGGCATCCTGCATGGTCTTCTGGCCTCTGAGGCACTGCACACATGAGGTGTACATACCTTCATGCAGACAAAATACACATACCTGTAAAAATAAATGCATCTTTTAAAAAAGAGTTCTGGTTTTAGTCCCCCCCCACACACACACAATGGCACAGTCCCCTTGAGTTTGGATGGATTTATTGTTTTCCCTCCCAGAAAATGTAAACATCTCAAGGACCATTGTGTCCTTCTGGTCTAAGGGACTTTTCACAGACTCCTCCTCCTTCCTTTTCTTCTATTTCTTAAGATGAGAAGGTAGATTTGGCTGTTGGGGAAGGCTCAGAATGGGAGCCCACTCTGGGTCAGAGAGAGACACAGTTCCTGCATTTCTTTAAGCTTTGCAAACCCCTGAGATTTGGAAGTAATTGGTTATTGGATAAGAGTAGAAAGAAAGCCAAGTTCAGTGCTGGGCTTTCTGAGGTGAAGGTCTGCAGTCAAGTCTTGTTCATGTGATGCATGCAACCAAAACAGAACTGGGCTGCACCGTAATTACCTTGAGCCCTTAAATTTGCAGGTAGTCAAGGCCTCGAGCCTGACAGTACTGTCATTACTGATGAGCCTAGAACAGGTTCGCAAATGAGAGGCTGTCACTACCATGGCCATGCACACAGGACTCCCACCAGAAAGACAGGATTCAGGGAGCATTATCAGGGACCTAGTGGAGAGTCGACGGGGAGTTAAGAGTTCACGATTACAACACAGAGCATGTTCCGTGAATTTGGAATAGGCTGGCCACCTCTTTGTTTATAGGGGGAGTTTATTCCCTGGTGTACATTCACAGAGATTTTTTGCTCGCCTTAGGTAAAGTGTGTGATGGTTCAGAGCATTATTTTGTTCTGTAAGATCAATATTGTTATTACTATTGAGGCAGGCTCTCGTGTAGTCCAGGCTACCATAGAGTCGCTTCTGAGCAGAGGAGGACCTTGAACGTTTCAGATCCTGACTCCACCTGCCAGGTGCTGGGATTACGGATGGATAGGCATCACCGTGCCTGGCTTACACTGTCCCGGAAGATGGAGCCCTGCGTGTTAGTGATGCCAGCGGAGCTCAGTCCCCAGCCCTATTGCTAGTGTTTGGAAGGAGGTGGAGAAACCTTGGTTTAAAGGTTTGATTCTCTGCTGTGCTTGCTTGTGAGGCCTTTATCCGCCTTCAGAACCACACAGCCGGTCTCGCATGGTCTTCTGGCCTTGGTGGCACTACACTGGAAAGTGGAGAGCATCTCTCCCTGTGCCAGTCAAGCAGTCAAGTCTCAGAAGCCTGGGGGAACTGGCTTAGAGCAGCCATTATTGTTGAAGAGTCAGTCTCTCTCTCTCTCTCTCTCTCTCTCTCTCTCTCTCTCTCTCTCTCTTTTAGAGGAACTGGGCTGGGGAGATGGCTTGGTGTATAAGAGCAGGCACGATCCTTGCAGAGGACCCAAGTTCAGTTCCCAGCACTCACATGGTGTCTCACAGCCATCCACAACTGCAGTTCCAAGTGATCCAATGCCCTCTTCTAACATCCAAGGGTAACAGGAGCGCACGTGGTACACAGGCATACATGAGGTAAAGCACTCACACATGTAAAATAAAGTAAACACATCAGGCGGGGGCATAGTTTGCTTGGGGACCATAGGGTAGCATTGACCAAACTTAAGAGCTCCCTTGTTTATGAATTTTTGGGTTAGGACTTAGGTATTTTTTGTCTAAGGTGGGTCCAGACCAGTTTAGTCTTAAGTGTTCTGCACTCCTGGGCCTCTTGTAAGCTTTGGGAAGTGAGGAGGCGAGAAGGGGGGCGGGGGGGCTGGGCCATTAGACATAGCTTTTAGCTTATTACCTAGGACTGACCTTCTCAAGGCATGGACGCCTCTCCCTGAAGACATGAGTCTAGGTTTCTAGGTGTAGGACTGAGGGAAGGACACAAAGGGAAGGATAAGAGGGGAATGAGAGGGAGAGATTGAAAGAGAGAAAATACGAATGGTCTAACTTTCCCTCCTCTTTAGAGGTCTATCCAAGGCTAGTTCCTCCTGGTAACTGTAGGAAGTGCTCCTGACTGGCTTGCCCCTGCCTTCCCCGTAACACTTCTGTAGATTAGGCTCTATCTTAGGCCTGTTTTATAAGTGAGAGAAAGAAAGCCATGGGAATTGGGAGAATTTGTCACATTTGGGCAGCTTCTTAGAGGTGGGACCCAGGGTTAAGGCCAGTTGCCCCCTCTCTTACTCTTAATGACCCCTGCCCTTGGACATGCGTGCACGGTTCTGCTTTCTGTTCTGGCTGCTTTTTCTTTCAGCTCACTCCTCTATTTCTTCAGCAGATGAATGCTTATATATGCCTATATCTTTTTAACATTTGGTTTTTTTTTAAATTTATTTTCACGTATGTGTATGCATGTGTGTGTCTGCTTGTCAGTATTTACACTGTGGGGGCTGGAAGAGAGCCCTGGATCCCTGGACCAAGTTACAGTTGGTTGAGAGCCATCTGACGTGGATGCTGGAAACCAAACCCTGGTCCTCTGCAAGAGCAGCAAGCACTCCTAACCACTGAACCATCATCTCTGCAGCCCTATATACCTTTGTCTTGGCAGTTAGGATACTGCTCAGGCCCTTGTGCACCTGTCTGAACTCCCACAATCCTGTAAATAAGGGAGCGGGACATGGGCAGGGATGTAGCTTAGTAGCGCTAGCGCTTGCCCGGCATGTCTGAAGCCTTGGGTTCCATGCCCAGCGCTGTATAAACCCGGGGGATTTGTTGTATTTACATGGAATCCTAGCACTGGAGAGGTAGAGACAGAAGGATCAGAAGTGGAAGGCCATGTAATGGGCCCAAGGCCAGCCTGTCTTTAAAAAGAAGAAAGTCTGTGCAGATTTTTTAAAGTACTCTTAATTGAGAGTTGGTTAAATCTTAGGATGTGGGCCCCCATTTTGCTATGGGGTGAGAGCTTGCTGTTTTCCAGTTCTAGTGTTGAAAGTCCTCTTAATCGGGCACTAGGAGTGTGGTTCTAGCAGATTCCTCTTCATCTGGAGTTTGTTCCCTAATCTATAGTGTGGGCGCTGGGAGCCTATTTCTTGTTGCTAAGTAGAAGTAGATAGTCACAGTGGGTGGTGCAGAGTTATTGATACTGATGTGGTAGAGGTCACGATGCTGCCACATATCTTTCAGTTCTGAGGACACTCTGGGCTGCAGAAGACTACACTCAAAGGGGCTTTCTAGTCCGTGATAAAGATGCCTGCTTTCTAGAGCAGGGTACAAAGACTAGAATTTCACTTTTTATCAGTGCTTTTGGCTGGCCCGCAGGTGGCCCAGAGTGGGAATAGCCACTTTTCTCTCTACTAAGCCCTTTTAAACTTCATTTGTAATTGCTTGCACTATTTACATATAAATAACCATGCTTCCAGCAGTGAAACCCCTTAACCTTGTAGGTAGTTAACCTCAGCCCCGGAGGAATCGCCGGGTGGAGTGGCCTGGGGCTGGCTATAGACATTAAAAGCTGTTTTAATTTGCTTGTTTAGGGGTAGGGTTGAAGCTCCATCCTGCCTCATTTTCCTGGTTAGATTTAACCCTCAACTTGACACAGCTTGAAATCATCTGGGAAGTGAGCCTTAATGAGGAATTATCTAGACCCAGCTTGCCTGTTAGGGGTTGTTTTCTCTATTCATTAACGTTGAAGAACCAGCCCACTGTGGGCCACACCATTCTCTAGGCAGGGGGTCCTGAACTGTTGGAAGGAAGCTAGCTGGAAGCAAGGGAGGGATCCACACATTGTTCTCTCTCCATTCTTCACTGTAGATACAAGGTTGTAAGTTCCTGCCTTGACTTCCCCACAATGATGGACTATAACCCAGCACTTCAACTGAATAGATCTCATCGGTCTCCTGAATTGCTCTTTGTCAGGGGATTTTTCTCACAGCCACAGACAGGAAAGGACACTGCCCCTGTTGCTTTCAACCTTCCTAGATGTTGTGGTGACCCCCAATCATACACTTATTTTTATTAATACTTCATAACTGTAATTTTGCTACTGTTATGAATCACAATATGAATATATGATATGCAGGACATCTGTTACCCCTGTGAAAGGGCCGTTTGACCCTCAAAGGGGCTGAGAGCCACAGGTTGAGAAACACTGCTTTAAGGAGTAAATTAATCAACTGTCTCAGTATGAAGGTGCTGGTGATATTCAAAAATATGCCTTTAAATTATCATTGTAGTGCATGGAATCAAACTCAGAGCTCTGTGCATGCTACACAAACACCCTGCTACCAGTTGGACACCCAGTCAACAGGCACCCCCTTCTGCAGGTGTTTTGAGAAGTGAACTTCAAGCACGAGCACATTCGAGGGCAACACAGGCAGTAAGGGCAACAGTTGAAGAGCATCGGGGTCCCACACTAGGTGGTGAATCTGCGAACAGTTCTTGGGTTGACATGCGCGGATGGTAGATCTGGAGCCAACACAGTACAGGGCTTGGGAGTGCGAAGAGTTAAATTTCTTGGCCACTATCTCAGTTTCAGCAGTGGCTGTCCCTGTTTGTTGACCTCTTGTGCCTCAGTTAACTCATTTGTGAAAGTGGTATCTTCTACCCGAAGATTGGAAGGAGGGTTAAGTTACTGTGTACAGAGTGAAGTTGGAAGTTTGGCTCAGTATCTTAGTTGTTAGTAGAATGAACTCCATTTTATTTTAGTCTGTAATGTGTGTATTGATACTCAGGTAAAGGGGGATGACTTCTGGCTTTGAAGCTCTCATCATATTTTGAAAAAAATTATATGTATGAGTGTCAGAATGTGTGTGTGTGTGTGTGTGTGTGTGTGTGTGTGTATCACATGTGTGCAGTACCTGTAGTGGTCAGAAGGAGGAGTCTGATTTCCTGGAACTGGAGTTACAGATAATTGTGACAGGCCCTGTGGGTTCTGGGAACTGACCCTGGGTATTGTCTGAGAGCAGCCAGTACTTGGAACCACTGAGTCATCTCTCCTGTTCCTGGGAGGTGTTTTATTATTTGTATTTTTTGGTTTTTGTTTGTTTGGTAAAACACACAGTGGGAAATCACATTTCAGTAGGATGGAGTACATTTATTGTGTTGGGCAACCTCTTTATCATTTGGTTCTAAAACTTTCCATGTCTCCAAACAGAAACCCTATACCTAAATTTTCCCTGCCATTGGGCCCCAGCAGGAAGGTCTTCCTTCTGCCTCTGTAGAAATGCTCACTCTGGAGATTTCACAAACATCTTTCCCACCGGATGTGGCTTTCCATGTCTGGAGCTTCAAGACCCTTTTCTATCTGAGCGTCATTTGCTAACTTTCTAATGCTTTTCACCAATATCTTTTGGAGGTGGGGTGGGCGTTGGGGGTGGACACAGTCTCACTGTGTAGCCCTGGCTGGCTCAATATGTAGATGAGCCTCTGCATCCCAAGTGCTGGGATTAAAGTGTCTTTTGTAGAGTCCTTAGCCTGTCTCATCAGGCTTATTGTCATCCCAAGCCTTGTCAGGAGTCAAGTTTTAAAATGATTTTTCATCATCGATCTGGATCCTTTTTTGGCCTTCAGCCTTAATTTCCCCACTTTTTCCATCCCTTGCTTCCAGTGACCCTTGAAGCACTCTTGCTAGGCTCCCGGTGGGCTGCGAGCTCAGGAATAGATTTTCTTGGGCGTTTTATTTCTGTAGGAGCTCACACTGCAGGAACACACATGGGGACCCCCCACCCCCCGTTGTGCTTAATTTCCCGTGACAGCATGGCAGGTTTTCAAAACAAGTGTCTGGAAGACACCCGCCAGGCCCCCTTTATTCCTCGCTTTAAAAGCTTTCCGCTGGGAGAAGTGGCCCTCAATTAAGTCATTTAATAAAATCCTCCCTTCATTTTAAAGCATTCTTGGGACATGTTTACACTGCATGTCACCGAGGGCTTCTAAACGAGGAGCTGTGGAGTGAAGGATCCTTAACCTGTGCCTTTAATAATATCCTTAGATTTCAGGCAGAGGCTCTGCCTGATTTGTAGTTTTATCATTGACCCAGACCTGAGGCTGGGAGATAGGCAACTGGGGAGGGGTGTGTGTGTGTGTGTGTGTGTGTGTGTGTGTGTGTGTGTGTGTCCACCCGTCCATCCATCTGTCCTGTGAGGGGATAGAAAGCATTCTTGGCTCTGCACTCGCCCTCCTCCTGGAGCCTTTGGCAGGAGAAGTCTTAGAGAAGTCTGAAGCTGCAGAGATGTAAAACTAGCTCTCTAGAGAGATTATGGAGCAAAAAGCTTCCATCTAGGAAGGGTAGCTGTCCCTTTTCTCTCAGCCACTCCCTGTGTGTTCCCAGGGTGAGGACTTCAACAGAAAAAAGTTTTAAGAAAACACTCAGGAGAGCAGGTCAGCTCTGGGCTTTGGACTTTGGGTCTGGCTGGAGGTTGCCCAGGGCTGTGACAGCTGGGGAGGCTTTGGTTTTTGTTTTGGCTCAGGAGAGGTGAGCAAGATGCAGAAGGCCACTGACTGCTTCACTTTCAGCAAACATTTGAGGATTTACCAAGGAGGAGGTGCCAGGGGGAAGCTGGGTCCTCGAATACAGAGTGTTTTTGCTAATGTTGTTCTGGAGACCCTTCCTGTACTGGGCCAGAACAGGAGGTACAGAGAACCCCAGTGAGTCGCTGGGTCAGTAAGAACTGGCCCTGCTCTGCCCAGGGCCATATTCTGAGATATGTGTGCAAGTTGCTTACAGGCGTTTAGAGAGGAAGCCTGGAGAAGCTGCTTGCTTCTAGAGCTCACTTGGTTTCCAGCCTGGTGGGCTTATGGGACATGGTGTCATGTCTGACTTCTGGAATAAAACTCAAAAATGGGAAAGCCACACTTGATTTATCTGTAAGCTTCTGAGGTGGACACACTGAGGACTGTGAACTTTTCCAGTGCATTGTTGAAAAGGTTTTATGACCAGGGATGTTCAGTGTGTGGGTCTCCTGGCTTTCTGCGTAGAGTTGGACACTGGGAATGGGAGGGAACAGGCCTGATTTGTCCTTTAGAGAACATCAGGGAGAAAATGTCTTATTTACTGATAAAACACAGTACATAGACAATGGAGTTAGACTATAGAAATTTTTTAAAATACTTTTTTGTTTTTTGGTTTTTCGAGACAGGGTTTCTCTGTGTAGCCCTGGCTGTCTTGGAACTCACTTTGTAGACCAGGCTGGCCTCGAACTCAGAAATCCGCCTGCCTCTGCCTCCCAAGTGCTGGGATTAAAGGCGTGAGCCACCATTGCCCGGCTTAAATACTTTTTTTATTTAACATTTGAGCATTATTTGGGGAAATCAGCTATAGTTTTAAGTAATTCCATGGCATTTTTCTGCTGTATCTGGGGAACCAGGTTAGGGATTAGTGGAGTGAGGGAGGCAAAGAAGGCTCTGGCTAGGATAGTCTGGAGCTTGTCTATTGGAGGACGGGAATCCCCTTTAGCTGTGTCAGAGTGATGTAAAAGGGAAGATGAAATAAAGTCTTTTTCTTTCTTTCTTTTCTGTTACTTTCAAAGAAAAAATCTCCCCTGGTGCCTGGCACAGAGTGAGACACATTTGAAGAATGGATAGATGTTTAGGTCAAGACCCAAAACAAATTTTATGAAGTGCACAGCCCAGCCTACCAGCTCAGCTCAGCTCAGCTCAGCAAGGAAGTAGGGCCTACTGAAAATTTATCTTGCAAATAAAACTCAGCTGTCATTTCTGCATTTGCTGTGAGCTCTCAGACCAGTTCATTTCTGGGAATCAGTCTGAGTGTGGAACTCTGCTCATCGGTCACACGCTGACATCTGGGATGCCAAGGCATGCAGAACAAAGATTGAAAGGGGTCTGACAGAGAAGGGTCTAATAAAGTCTCCTTGGAGGTGGCCTCCAGGGCGGTGTTTATATAGTGTGTGGTTTCTAGGAGCCTGTGTGTCTTTTTCTCCTTTAAGATGATGTAGCCTTGGCTGGCCTTGAACTCTATCACATTGTCCTCAAATTCACAGAGATCTGCCTGCCTCTGCCCTCTTTGATACCCTGGACAGTAGAGCAGAGACTGCTATCTTGGTTGTATTATTTTGGTAATAAGAACAGAACCACTGGTAACAGCCGCTGAGATAGGACTCTCTAGTGTCATTGGTCAGTGTCTGTAGGAAAGTATGAATGTGTCTGTTGGTGTGGAGAAAGAGGTACACACGGCAGCCTTCCGAGTATGGTTCCTTCCCACGTGGGAACGCGGAGGTGCGTGAGCATTGGAAGGCTTTTTCTGGGAGGGCGGATGGGGGTAGCAGACCATTGATGTGCTGCTCTAGAGCTGGCTGACTGAGTTGGAGCTGTTAAGTCAGAAGGGATGACGTTGTGAGGGGAGTTGCATGAAGTTGCCTTTAGCTTCTCTGATTCCGGGTTTTAGCAGTAAGCCCTTCTGTAAGGGCCACCGGATACTCACACTGCCCAGACAATGATGGTGTCTGATGTCATTGAACTATGCTACAGCCATTTCCTTTGGAACAAAATGAAACGCTTTCAACATTTACAAAGGAAGGAAAATGCATAATCTTAGCCTTCTCTGCTGCAGGCTGAAAGGAACCCACAGTCAAAACTCAATTCTCTCTCTCTCTCTCTCTCTCTCTCTCTCTCTCTCTCTCTTTCTCTCTCTCTCCCCATATATATGTATACATTAAAATATATATACTCAAATGAATCCTTAGACATATTTGGAATTAAAGTATTTTCATCTTTTGAGGCCATTAAATTGAGATGCAGAGAATCTGAGCTCTTCGGCATAGTCTGTTCTAAAGTTGACCTAATTTAAATTTCGTGTGTGTGTGTGTGTGTGTGTGTGTGTGCATGTACACACATAACACGATGCTCGTGCTCCTTTGACTTAATTTTAGTAAGCGCCTCCTGGCTTTCAGACATTCTATACTATATCTGCAAAGTTTGTGATTGGATTATATAATTTTAAATGAATTCTGCACTACCATCAGAAACTCTCAAAAGTTGAAACAAGCTAATACCTCTAAATGACCCAACAAGGTCATTTCTCCAAGCACTTGACAGGCACTAATTTATCTTCTTCTTGTAATGACCTCATTGTTAGACCATCTTATTAAGGAAACTGAGGTACAGAGAGATGAAGGACTTTGCTAAGGTGATACAACTGGTAAGTGGTGGGACTGGGTTTGAACCAGAGCATATGTACCTTGGTTAAAGCAAAGGCTGGTCAGAGTGAGTCACGATTGGTGCAAGGTCAGGCTGACCTCACAAAGTGGAGGAGGTATTTATGGTGTTTCAAGTATCTGAGCTAATCCGAATCCTTTACTCATGGCCAGCATGTAAAGTTATTTCACTCACAGGCATATGCCTTGAAAATTGAGTGTGAATCTGGGATCCATGAAAGGATAGCAAATTTGGCCAGTCAACATGAAACGCTTCTGACAGAGAGGGCTAGCTGTCTCCTCTTCCTTGGGGGAGAAAGATGAACCAGTTCAGTTCCTAAGCGACTCCTCCCTTCCAAATGAATTATTCCACCAACATGAAATATTCTTTCTCCTGCAAAAATCAGCTACTGCTTTTAGAGCCTCCAGTCATTTTTTTCTCTTCTGTGGGTGATTAATCCTGATGAGATGATGCTGGCCAGTTTCCTTTTGCTGTGACCTCAGAGGCAGCATCTGTAGTGTGACCGGTCCTTCTTGAGATAAAGTTGGGGCCATGTGCTTCTTCGTCCCCTGGGCCACCCACTTGGCTTCTGGCCTGGGAGTCCGTTAAGAACAAGAACTAGAGAGATGAGGTTGCAATGAAATTACGGGTTCAAAGCTTAGAGCTTGACACCAGCTAAACCATCAGTCCGTGTTTGCTGCCGCTGCTCAGTTAGGTACTGAGCTCTACCCAGTACAGTGCATGCGACAAGTCATTCTACAGTTGATGTGTTCGTCCTCGCTTCAAGTTAGAGACGCTAAAGGGATTGATTCAAGGCCACACAGGTCTTAAGCAGTGACAGTTATGGCTCAAGCCAGATTTTATTTTATTTTATCTTATTTTTTTGGTTTTTTCGAGACAGGGTTTCTCTGTGTAGCCCTGGTTGTCCTGGAACTCACTCTGTAGACCAGGCTGTTCTGGAACTCAGAAATCCACCCGCCTCTGCCTCCCAAGTGCTAGATTTTATTTTTTAAAGTAACACGTACGAGTCGCAAGCGTACAGAATCTTGTGCGGGTTTTCTGTGCTTTGTCCTGGTTATCAGCCTTCCGCAGCAGCCACCGTTTCTTGAACTTCATGAAAAATGATTTACTCTTATCTCTTTCTCTTGCCTCTCTCTTCTCTTGCCTCTCCTCATCCCCTTCCCCCCTCTCTCCACATGGTCATGGCCAGCCTTCACTTCTCTACTTCTCTACTCTCTTCCTCTCTCTGCCTTTCTCTGCCTCTACTACCCTCTTAACTCCCCTCCCCATGCCCTAAATAAACTCTATTTCTATACTAAAAAAAAAAAAGAAAAAGAAAAATGATGATTCACAGAACATGTACCATTTTGTGTCTGACTTTATGTAGAAGACTTTTACATCTATCTATCTATCTATCTATCTATCTATCTATCTATCTATCTATCTATCCATCCATCCATCTATCCATCCATCCATCCATCCATCCATCCATCCATTTATCGTGTATATGATAGCATGTGTGTAGAAGTCAGAGGACCACTTGAATGAAGGAGAGTTGGTTCTCCTTCCATTATGTGGGTCCGGGGTATTGAACTCAGGTCATCAGGCTTGGTGGCAAGCACCTTTACCCACTGAGCCATCTTGCCATACCTTACTTTCTTTTTGTTCAATATTACATCTGTGAGATTAGTCTATGGGGATTGAACCCAGGGTGTACTAGGCAAACACTGGAACAACGGACTTACATTTCTATCACAACAAGAAGCAATAGATGCACCCAGGAATGGTGGCGCACGCCTTTAATCCCAGCACTTAAGGAGGCAGAGGCAGGTGGATCTCTGAGTTCAAGGACAGCCTGGTTTACACAGGATAGCCAGGGCTACACAGAGAAACCCTGTCTCAGAGAGGGGGGGGAGGGAGGGAGGAAGGGAGGGAGAGAGATGCTTATTGCACAGAAATATTTTGGAAATATAAAAAAGAAATGTTAAAAACTGTCTTCAGTTTTTACCGTTGGGATAAACAGTTGTTAATCTATGGAAATATTCCCCAGCTTTCATTTATATATATGTGTGGGTTTTCCTTTGGTTTTTGTTTTTTCCTTCAATTCTAAGTTAGTGTTATTTTGTTTAGGGAAAAAAAGGAATATTTTCAACATATAATTAAATTGGAAAGCAGTGAATGGAAACTTCAGGACTAAAGACTGGTGATGCCAGGGATTTTCCTTTTAGTGTGTTTTCTGAGTCTCTTTGGAGGGAGAGGAAAAGGGGCAGGAGGATTCACTGACTGTGTGCCCACACCCCTAGGGTGAGGCTGGGTGCTCACACCCCCAGAGTAGACCAGACAGAGCCTGTCAAGGTGGATCAGCTCAGCAGCCACTAAGCAGACAGCACGATTAAAAACCAGTCTTCTTTGAGGCCTAATAACTAAGCATGCTGGGAAACAGTCCCTTGATGGGGTGTGAATTGTTTGCTCAGACTGGACCTGCAGGTTACTTGGCCAGTGGCAGAGGCGCACATCCTCCTTCCCCCTTCCCCCCACCACATGGACCGGAGAACAAGGGAGCAAGCCTCCTGCTTCTGATAGTCACCTCTGTCCCCTTCAGATGTGTTAAATCCAAGCTTTTATCGGTCCACATTAATATGATCTTAAGGACCAGCAGGTAAGGCTATTTGCCACTAAGTCTAGTGACCACACTCAGACTTCTGGGACCCACATGGTAGAAAGAGAGAAAAGATTCTTGCAAGTTGTCCACTAACATCTACACATGTGCCATGGTGCTCCTGAATACACACACACACACACACACACACACACACCCCTGCAAGTAAATAAATATGTAATAAAAACAAAGAATTTAAAATTCCAATCATTGTTAAATAAAGGGTGGTATTGTGGTATTATTGACTAAAATCTAAGTCACCTGTGTTTTAAAAAGTCAAACTTTTTTTTTCCCCCATTTAAAAATAATGCTTTGCTCTTTTCTTCCCCCCCCCCCCCCCCAGCCTACTTATTTTGGCTACCTTTAAACGTCCTGTGGGTGAGAAAACAGAAATAGTACTAGGCAGAACGATGTACACCTTTACTTTACTCCCAGGGTAGGCAGAGACAGGTGGATCTGAATCCCAGGCCAGCCTGGTCTACATAGTGGTACCTACCCTGCTTCCTAAAGAAAGAAAGTGCTACAATGTTGGCTTTAGTCTGTGTCTAGTTGTCAGTAGTCTCTTGGATTTGTCTTAAGAGCGGAGAGCAGAGTTCTCTGTTGAGAAAACTCACTGCCTCTCCCCCTTGTTGATTTCCCAGTATTCTCTATTCTCTCCCAGTGGTTCCCTGGGAAGTGCTTGCAAGCATTTGAGGGTTAAATTAACCCAATGGTGGAGTTTAAAGGCTTCAGCCTCTGTGATCTCTGCCCTTCAGTCTTAGAGTAAGTTGCTCTTGGGGAGGATTCCTGCCCACGGGAACGTATTTCCTCCACCTCTGAACAGGACTTTAAGATACAGATTCAAATATCGTGAGAAGGCAGTAAGTTACAGGCACTCAGGGGTCTGGCTGCAGGCATGGGCACACCATCCATGCTTTGTTTCAAAGGGAAAATGGAGAAGTGGGGTCTTTTCCAGCTTTCCTGAAGAGGGGAGGAGGTGTTTCCAATGATGTCAGCTTGAAGCCTCGATCCCAGAGCTATACTTTCCACAGTGTCTTCCAGCGACAGGATGTCAGGGGAGCGTTTCGAAAGTGACCGTTAAGGAACTTTGATTGCTAGCTATGGACGAAGGGGGTCTGTCTCCCAGGGGCAGCCATCATGATGGTCTTGGCTGGAGCAGTCTGTGCCTGACTCATGCTGTGCTTTCTCAGTGGGCTGGACCTCCCATCCACAGAGCTAGTTTCCTGCAAACATTTAGGCCAAGACTCTGGTGCTAAGAAAATGATGCTGGGTTTGCAAGCATCACAGTATGTTTAAAACACTTTCTCTCAACTGCGTAAAGACTCTTTTGATGAAACAGAAGTTTTAAAAGAATTCCCAAATCCACACTCAAAACCTAGGGTGGTGAGGAGGAGGGGGGAACTCTGGGGATGCTAGGGTGTTTGTTTCAAAACAGGTCCCATTGACTTTGAAGATCAGAAAGGTCTGCTCCATGTGCGCAGCCCTGAGAGTCCTGGCAGAGGCTGAGCCCTGGTGCTTTCGTGGTGAATTCCATGTCCAAACCTCAGTGGCTGGAGCATTTGCTTCTGGAAACCATTATTTCTGGAAACCCTTGAAAGGTAACATCTGGCTGGCTGGAGGCAAGCTGGCAAATACTCAATTTAAATAGAGATGATGCTGGGGGGGGGGGGGCAGAAACATCCTGAGCTGAGAGAATGACCAGGGTACCAGTCTCCAAGTCTAGAGAGGCAGCTCCTCCTTGGCCTGTGTTGGCTCCCCTGAAGTGCGCGGTGGCCTTTCTTCAGAAGACACAAGTACTGCCAGGGTAACCAGGGACCTCCTTTAGCCCATCCAGGAAGAGACCTCCCACACTCCTTGTTCCCAGAGACACCTCAGTGTGGTTGCTGTCTAGGGAGTGCCCTGAGCCAGTGTTTTGTGGGCAGCTGTGGCTTCCCCTGCAATTTGAGGTGTTGATTTAGGCTGTTAGAAACGCCTCTGCCCTCTGCCCCGTGGCCCTTTCTCAAGGCCGCCTGGGCTCTTATTCTCATTAACTGGGCTCAGAAGTCCAGGGACCTGGAAGCCTCATGGTATTTCCAGGAAAATGGCTTAGCTTTCGCTGTTTTCCCTGCTAACTCTGGAAAAGCCCAGTCTTGCGTCTTTGGAAACACTGGAGCTGAACGCTTTTCCTCTCTGCCCTCTGGTACACAACTGTGGCGTCTTCACGGATTTGTGCATGGCAAGGTTTTTTTTTTTTTCCCTTTCTTTCTCCCCCCTTTCTTTCTTTAATTTTCTTTCTTTCTTTCTTTCTTTCTTTCTTTCTTTCTTTCTTTCTTTCTTTCTTTCTTTCTTTCTTTCTTTCTTTCTTTCTTTCTCTTTTTTAGTAGCATGTAAGACATTTTCCCATGAAGAATGCAGTTCTGATAAATCAGTGAACCAGGCACGGGTTCTATGAAACCACGTTTCTATGGGAAGCTGGGGGAATGATACCCTGAATGAACTTACTGAGAAATATGGGCCCTTATATCTAATGTTTTTTGCCAAAGTGCATTTTTGTATACAGATGCTTTCTGTAGCAGTGTTTGTTCAGTGTTTTGAAGCCTTTGACTGTGGTTTCTTAGAACCTTAGGCCTTTGGTCTGAAAGGCTGAGACTGGCTTTCTCTCTGGTCTCTTCAGCTTTCAAGAGCACTAGGAACGCAAAGACAGAACACATCACGTTTTCTCCCAGTCAGGAGGTCACAGAGTGACTCCCTCGAGCCTCAGAGGTAGGAGCCTGGTTTTAAATAGACATTAGTGCAACGTGAGTAAAGTCCTTCTACTTAGATAGACCTCAGCAAGCAGCTCCATTTGGAGTAAAGGAAGTGGGAAGGAAAGATGGAGCACACAGAACCCAAAGGTCCTGGAGCAGCACAGATTCTCTGTGAGGATTAATGAAATTAAGTTATTATGAATATTCATGAGGTTGTTGGCATAGTCATGGGTTAGGCGACACTTTCCCTCCTCCCAAAACAGGGTAGACTGGATCTCCCTTTTATGGCATCTCTTCCCATGATTCCTATGGAAAGCCTACAATGGGATCAAAACCACAATGCAGATGATGCTATAATAAGGCCATGTTTTGAGTTTTTCTTGGTTTTTTGTTTGTTTGTTTGTTTGTTTTAAGATTTATTTATTTTATATCTATGAGTACACCATTGCTGTCTTCAGACACACCAGAAGAGGGCATCAGATTCCATTACAGATGGTTGTGAGTCACCATGTGGTTGCTGGGAATTGAACTCAGGACCTCTGGAAGAGCAGTTGGTGCTCTAAACCACTGAGCCATCTCTCCAGCCCTGTTTGTTTGTTTTTTGAGATAGGGTCTCATTTTGTATAATGGAACAACCTTGAACTTGTCTTTTAAAAATAATTATTTTTCTTTTAAAGATTTATTTCATTCTTAAGTGTGTGTTGTATATGTGTGTGTATGTGTATGTGTGGATTCATGCATGAGTGTGGGTGCCCACAAGAGGCCAGAAGATGTCGGAGGCCCGGGACTTGGAGTTAGAGGAGGTTGTAAGCTGCCTGACTCAGTGAGATGTGGGTACTGGGAACCAAATTCATGTCCACTGTGAGAGGTCCAATCCCTCAAAGCAAAGCAAAACACCAAAGGGCTGGAGAGGTGGCTCAGTGGGTAGGAGCACTGGTTGCTCTTCCAGAGGACCACATTGATTCCCAGCCTCCACATGGCGGCTCACACCACCTGTAGCTCTCCTTCCAGGGACCCAATGCCCACCTTTGACCTCTGTGATAGACAGACAGGCAAACCCACCCTACTCATAAAAGAGATACATCTTTAAAACCCTTTTTGTTCTCTGACACGTTCATGCAGTACATTTATGTAGAAGTACATCCTGTTTACCTCAGTCCCACCGTCTCTTACCTCCCCCATCCACACACACACACACACACACACACACACACACACACACACACACACACAGTGTGTAAGGGAGCAGGAGACCTCCCCCATTGCCCCCCACAGTGTGTAATGGAGCTGGAGGGTCTCTGCCCTCCCCCTCCCCCCACAGTGTGTATTGGAGCTGGGAATGGCACACAGGGCCTCATGTGTGTATGTTAAGCATACTACTCACCCACTCAGCAGGTGCCCTCCTCATTGTTGCGTTTATACTGATGCTCTGTCAGCTGTTGGGTGCCGTGCGTGGTTTCTGGTATCAACATCATGGTCTTGTTCTACTTTCCAGTCCTACTGTAAATTGGGACGCCATACTCCTGTTCTTCCTCTCCTGGGGCCTTTGCCCTCTCCTCTGTGGCTGGCTTATCTGATGTCTCATGCTGACTGTGGGTCACTGTGAGTGGTTCCCGCTCTCAGCTAAGAGCTTCCAGCTCTGACCAGCCTGTCCTGTGCCTGTGACTTCCTTACTTTTGTCCTGTGTAATCTGCAGCTCTTTCTTACATCGAGCTCCAGAGGTGGGGGGATCACAGGGAATCACGTGATTAAACTGGACCTTTTGAAGAGCTCTTTGGGAGATACATTTTCTTTTTCTTTTGTTTTGTTTTACTTTGGTTTTTTAAATTTATTTTATTTTATTTTATTTTATTTTATTTTATTTTATTTTATTTTATTTTATTTTATTTTATTTTATTTTATTTTATTTTATTGAGACAGGGTTTCTCTTTATAGCCCTTGCTATTCTAGAACTCACTCTGCAGACCAGGCTAGCCTCCAACTCAGAGACTTGCCTAATTCTTCTGGGTGCTGGGATTAAAGGCATACACCACCACTGCTGGGCAGGATACAACTTTTAATACAAATGCTATTGATTGGTTGACTCATTTACCCATGTACACATGCATACTAGGCATTTCTCCACTGCCTGCTGTGTGCCAGATCCTAAAGATCTGACCAATCAAAGGCCCCATCAGGAAGGCTTGAATGGTAGTAGAGGAGACGAAGTAAACACACCAGCAGATAAAGGCTTATCAGTGGGTGATAACAACCAAAAAGAACAATATGGTCAGATAAGGTGGTCTGGGGGGATTGGGGCCTCCCTTATCAGAAAGGTCTTTCCTATGAGATGCTGAGCAGTTGGGAGAGTTTCTCAGAAAAGCAACAATAAGTTGCAGCTGGCCTGACTGCTTGGCTGTTGGGAGGAAGGGCCTAGAACAGGAGGGCAGGACTTTGAAGGACAGGAGGATTGCTGGTGTGTTCAGGGAACTGCAAGAGAGCTGAAGGAGGTGGGTTGAGCGGAGGGAGGGAGGACTCTTAGGGGTGGTGGGGATGGGTGGATGGGGCATGAACTTTGCCACTCATCTCAAGGGTTCATTCAGATGGCAGCTGAGAGCCTGTTGAGCGTTCTGAGGATGCTGGTGAGAAGCCCAGTGAAGTAGGCAGGACTTGTTGTGGCATTCATTTCACAGTCTTTACAAGGTGATGTAACTTGGTAATGGGTCGGGGGACAGTGTATGTGGGGGGGAGGGGGAACAAGGTGGGAACTAAAAATCTGGGCTATCTCTAGAAACCAGACACCTGCCTGATCCCGAGGGCTTTAACTGTGTTTAAAAACCATCAAGCACAAGATGTAGTGTCGTCATCCAATAGCCACAAAGATGCTCATTCAGTTCTAAACCATGACGACCGGATGTTCTCAGTTACTTGTTTGGCTTCGCATACAGTATAAAACTGTATTTTATTTTGCCTACACTTATTTATTTATTTTTCAAAATGTCGAGTGCTTACAAAATAGTAGCCTAGTATTTTCTGGGCTAGCTGATATATGATTTCTGACTTTTTTTTTCTTTCTTATTTCTGGGCCATGTATAGAGTGTGGAGAAGGCTTCTTGCTTTCTGGTGGCGGATGGGATGGCCAATGGTTGGGTCTTCTGATGACTGGAGGTAGGCTTCCTGAATGGCTGCCTGTGTACATGAGGAGCACTAGCCATGTTGCCCTGACTTGACAGAGCTTATGGCAACCTGATGTTTGGGTGGCTTTTTCTTTGTGTTAGCGAATACGTTAAGCAGAGATCCCACATTCTGCTTGGAGTTTCCCAGTTGCTTATATTCTTACCGTCCCAGACATGCTTAGCAAGAAATTTGAAACACAGTCCTATTGTGGATGTAATTTTTTTTTTTCCATCAGAAAGCTTGTTAAAATAACAATTGATGGCTCATGGGGATGAAGGCGCTTGCTGCCATGCCTGATAACCCCGGGCTCAGTCCTGGAGACCTGTATGGTAGAAAGAGAACCAGTTTTCACAAGTTGTTCTCTGACGTCCCATACTCACTCCACAGCATGTCTGTTCCCCTCCCCCATGTCCATAAATGTGGTAAAATTTTAAAAGAGAATAACTAGTCTTTTTGCTGCCCAAAGCAAGATATTCCCTCTTGCTATTTAAAATTTGTAAGTTGAATATACTGGTTCAAACAGTTCTCTTCTAGTCAGAAAGGATTTTAGGACATTATTCTATTTGGTGCCTTCAGAGGACATCGAGATGGGGGTGAGGTAGAAGCCAAGGGCTCCAGCAAGCTACTGTATGTTCATGCTCTACTCAAATCTTGCAGAAGTAGGATCTTCAGGATGAAAATATCCTAAGCCGAAGCCCTCTCCTCAGCCTTGGAGAGAGAGCCCCTGGCTGTGGTTGTTTATTTCGCTGGAGGCAGACAGAGTTAGCTTTCTTGGAGGCCCGAGTCTCCAATGGTTAGATGCACATAGTCATAAGCTGGAATTATTTTCTTTGATAGACCAGGCTCTCTGGTCTCAGGGTACCCAGTCTGGTGATTCTCTTTGGGATCACAGGGTCCATCACTCCGGACATGATGTAGCATGGGCCATCTTCTCAGAGCAAGGTCTCTGGGGTATTAGTGTACTTGCCTGGCTCTCTTGCCTCAAGCAGCAGAGGAGTTCATAAAGAGACTATCTTAGCCTCCCTTGAAGTTGTTTATTTTATTGATCTCTTTATTTTGAGACAGGATCTCTCTATATAGCTGGCTGGATCTCTATATGAGGCTAGGCTCAAATTTGAGATCTTTTTTTTTTTTTTTAAAGATTTATTTTATTTATATGAGTACACTCTAGCTGTTCTCAGACACACCAGAAGAGGGCATCAGATCCTATTAAAGATGGTTGTGAGCCACCATGTGGTTGCTGGGAATTGAACTCAGGACCTTTGGAAGAGCAGACAGTGCTCTTAACCACTGAACCATCTCTCCAGCCCCAAATTTGAGATCTTCTTGCATCATCCGTTATAGTCCTGAGATTAAAGGCACAGGAGGCCACACTCCACTCAAAGTTGAGGGGGAGGGGAGGAGAGAGAGGGGAGGAAGAGGGGAGAAAGAGGAGGGGGAGGAAGAGGAAGAGGGAGAGGAAGAGGAGGAGAGGGAGGAAGAGGAGGGGGAGGAGGAGAGGGAGGAAGAGGAGGAAGAGAAGGAATTGAGGTACTTTTGGGTTGCTGAGACCTGGGCAATCATCTGTGTTCAGGCTGGAGTGATGGCTCAGCTGTGGAGAGCACTGATTTCTCTTGCAGAGGACCTGTGTTCAGTTCCCAGCACCCATATGGCAGGTGACAACTATCTGTAATTCCAGTTTCCATGGGATCTGATGCCCTCTTCTGGTTTCTTCAAGGACTACATTCACATGGGCACACATACACGTGTTGTCCAAACACCCACACACATAAGATAAAAATAAATCTTAAAAAGAAAGGAGCTTGGGCTGGAGAGAGAGCTCAGTTGGTACAGTGCTTAGATGACTTATGTTTGGTCTTCAGAACCCAGATGAGAAGCCAGGTTCAGTAACATGAGCTTGGCCAAGACAGCTGGATCCCTGGCACTAGTCTAGTTGATAAGCTCCAGGCCAGTGAGAAATAAATGCTTTTTTTTTTTTTTTTGAGACAGGGTTTTTGTGTAGTCCTAGCTGTCCTGGAACTTACAACTCGCTCTGTTGACCAAGCTGGCCTCAAACTCTGCCTCCCATGCTGAGTGAGAGGTACTGTCTTCAAATGGCTCCTGAATGATACCTGAGGTTGACCTTTGGCCTCTACATGCATGTGTGCGCCTCTCTCAGCATGCACACATTGTGAGCTTTGAGATACACATGTATACACTTGAAGAAATTGTTAAAATTGGCCCTGGCCTATGAGGGCTTTAGATAATTGGAGGCCACTCAGATAAAGCATGGGTGTGGCTGTGTGTTCTAAATTGAGCCTAACTAGGGAGTTGTTTTTCTTATGAGAAAAATTCGGAGGAATTGGTCCAATAAAAACCGTGTTTGGTTGACTGGGAAGGAGTCATGAACTGAAAGTTCCCTGCGGTGAGCCTCTCCTGTGTGATGCTTGGCATTTAGACTCCTCAGTCTGGGGCCTGGCTGGTGGCTCTGCTCCCTCCCATTGGGAGAGTCGAGGCTGCAGCCATCAGCATCAGATGTTTGATACAGAGGGTGCAGGACTCGGAGAGAGTACTCGCTGCTTCACATAAGCTGTGCTGTGGCTTAGTGGAGGTCTTCTGCTTGCAGTTTGGGGACCATGGGTTCAGGAGGGAGCCTGGGTTGGTAAAAGTGGGACGATGGAATGGCCCAGAACGGTCATCTATCAGTATTAAACATGACGTACTCATGTCTTAGCTTCTGCTTTTGCTAAATGATAAAAATAATTTCTGTGTGTGTTATATGTATGCATGTGTGTGTATGTATGTATGCAGTTAAACATGCTTGTGTGATGAGAGGGTTTGATGCTCTCTTCTGGCCTCTGCAGGCAGACACACACACACACACACACAAACACACACACACACACACACACACACACACACACACACACACACACTAAAAATTTAAAAAATTAAAGTGCTAACAAAATTGAATGGTGGCATTGGCAATGTTTCAGTATCAGTTTGAGGGGCACTGAGGGACTCTGTTGACAGAGCCAATGTCAAAGTCTCTCCTTGTGGAAGACGGGTTCATTTCCTCCAGGATCTAGAGCCCGGCATCATGCTGTCTGGGGATGGGGCATTCTGAACTCTCTGCTGGCTGCCTTCCCCCCCCCCCCCCCCCCAGACCTGCAAAGTTATAACGTAAATTCAGTTTCATGGTCCCCACCACTTCAGAAGTCAATCAGCAAGGCAGAAATTGAATCTTAAAACTGAGCTGTTATCCAGAGGGCTTGCTGTCTGACAGGACAGTGGCTTGATATCCTGGAAGGCTGCCTTCAAACTGCCTCCAGCCAGCTCATTCTGTAGAGGAGGGTGCGGACAGCGGCAGTCTGTCACTCCGGAGTTCAGTCCTCTCCTCCGGGTAGGTGGTTGGCTGCCTTCTGAGACCTGTGATGTCTTTCTTTCATTATCACCACCATCCTTTGCTGTCTTCGCCCCTGCTGAGGCTGGCTGGGCTCAGGCACTTCTTGGACTGTTGTGTCAAGTTATTTCCTGCTTGTACCAGCCTTGTCCTCTTGCAGGGCGTGTGTACCAGGAAAGGGTTAACCCAGAACAAGCCAACCATTAGAAGTGTGTGGGGTTAACCTGATAATGAGGTGCAAGTGAATCTTCATAATACAGAATATAAAAATATTCCCATCTGTTCCCCCAGCCACCTATCAAAGTATTCAGTTGTCTCTGTTGGCAGGGAACTTGCAGGTTAGCTGTGGGGAACATTCTGCCATATACTACATAAGACCCACCAAACCTCCTCTTCGTCTTCCACATCTCTATGCTTCCCTGGCTGGCCTGACCCCTCCATGTAGGCCAGGTTAGCTTCTAACTCACAGAGATCCAATTGCCTCTGTCTCCCAAATGCTGGGGTTAAAGGCATCTGATTTTATTGGCCTTTAGCCCACTTCAGTATGCAGTTTCTTAATACTTTGCCACACCCCATGTAGTTTGCTGCTGCTGTTTTAGTTCTGAAAAGTTTCTAAACCAAGTGCCTCAAATGCTTCTTGGAAAATTTCAGCCAAGCTTCTGACTCTGTGTTTTCAGTTCCCTGATCAGCATTGACTGTCCCAGTAGCCTGCCTGTTCAGTGATGACTGTTCCAATAGCCTGCGTAGACTTTTGCGCGACACTCCCTGGTTTCCTTCTAGGGACTGGCTTGGGTTGCTGTCTTTCCTCTAGGAAGGCAACCAGCTGCTGATGGTTCAAGAGCTTGTCCTGGGATGAGACAGGCGCCAATAATGAGCCTGAAGTCATTCTTGGGAGTATCACTGATTCTCTGGTCCAGTCTAGAGATCCACAGGGAATGGATCCAAACCACCTTCTCCAGGGGCAGGCAGGAGCAAGGCCTCCCAGTGAAGAGGTTAATCTCCAGCCTGCTCCCAGGTAAGGCAGGCTGAGGTATTCTGGGAAAGCTCCTTGCTCCTCAGTGTCCTGCCTTCCTTTCCTCCTGTCCCTGAGCTCCTTTGTGCGATTATCTGGATGTTTTCTGTACATGTAAAGGGATCAGGGTTGAAGTGATTGATTCTCAGATTCTTGTCTTCACTGACACTAGACTCTCATCTCAAAATGTGCCTGTGAACAGGCAGTCACACCCAGCATTGGACATTTGCAGTCTCCTAAGATATCCTGTTTTCTCTTTGGACATCTCTGTTAGAATGCTTTCTTATTTTTCTTACAGGTGTGTCCAACCTTTTGATGTTACAACAGTACATTGTCACCTACAAAGCTGGTATTTTACAATAAGTGACAGAAACCAGTTATCATAGTGTTTTTTAAAAAATATTTTTTGAGATTAATTTATTTTTATTTTTTATTTTATTTTATTTTATTTTTTTTGCCAGTATGTGTGTATATGTACTATGTATGTTCAGTGCCCATGGAGGCCAGAAGAGGGTGTTGGGTCCCCTGAAACTGGAGTTACAGATGGTTGTGAACCTCCATGTGAGTGCTGGGAATCGAACCTGGGTCCTCTAAAGAATAGCCAATGCTCTTAACTGCTAAGTCATCTCTCCAGCCCTCATAATGTTTTAAGTAAGTTTAGAATGTTGTGCTGTACTGCTATCCTGGGGTATGTAGGCCAGGCAAGCCCAAATAGAATGGTCCCTGTTCTAGGAACCACCCAGAGTGGGTAATCTCCTTCACATGACGGCTCCTCTGCACTGGTGCCCTCTCTTGCAATCTCTGAAATTGTCTTTACTTAAGCCAGGCCCTTGAGACTGAGCCTCAGGCTGTGGCTTCTCTTCTGTCAGGAGTGAGAGGATATTTAACACTGGTCAGTAGGGTCTACCTGGCTCTTGGGACTGCTGTCTTGGGCCCTTTCTAGATATGCCATTAAGGCTGTGTGCTTGAGGGACACTGTGTCTCTAGCATGGATTGGGGGAATTCTTGACTCAAGGAGTCAACTGTATGGTTAATATTCCTGCCCTGCCAATCTGGACCTGGTCACAGCTTTCTTACACAGTTATCTGCAGTGACTTTGTGTGCATGATTTGGTATGGTCTTTTAATTTGTTTGTTCTTTGAGCCAAGGTCTTACTATGTAGCTCAGATTGATCTCCCAGACTCACCTTCCCTAGCACTGGTTTCACAGGCCTGTATTGCCATGTCTGGCTCCCCTATTCTAAACAGAAAAAAAGAAGATCCAGGAAAACAAGGTTTGCTTGTCTGCCTGTGGGGACAAGGACTCCTCAAAGATGCTCACGTCTTGATCCTGGAATCTGCAATGATTTCTTGTAGAGGGGGTGTAATTAAGTGAACAATGTTGAGCTGGGAGAACATCCCAGCTTATTGAGATTAACCCAATCTATTCACCCGGGTCTTCATGAGGGAGGAGGGAGGCAGGAGAGTTGGAGCCAGGAGAGGTGGTTTGTGGTGCGGGAAGTAAGGTCAAGGAGATGTTTTCCTTCTGCCTTTGAAGATGCTGGAGGGGCCCAAGCACTTGCTCAAGTGGCTGCTAGGAGCTGAGAAAGGTAAGGCCGTCCGGCTGTGCCCGGAGTAGCTATGTGACTTTAGGCTATTAAGTCGGAAAAACTCCTTCCCCCACATTGCTCTGATGCTTTCCTACCTACCTCTTGGCACTTTGACGGCACGGTTTCTTTCTTTCTTTCTTTCTTTCTTTCTTTCTTTCTTTCTTTCTTTCTTTCTTTCTTTCTTTCTTTCTCTCTCTCTCTCTCTCTCTCTCTCTCTCTCTCTCTCTCTCTCTCTTTCTTTCTTTCTTTTGGTTTTTCGAGACAGGGTTTCTCTGTGTAGCCCTGGCTGTCCTGGAACTCACTCTGTAGACCAGACTGGCCTCGAACTCAGAAATCCGCCTGCCTCTGCCTCCCAAGTGCTGGGATTAAAGGTGTGCGCCGCCACTGCCCAGCTGAAGGCACAGTTGTTAACCTCCAACTTCCTCCATTACCCAGGGTGGACCTGTAGGAGTGGGTTATGGAGAACTGTTCACAGAAAACTAGATGTTGTGTTTCAGAAATCCGGCTATGTGCTTGGGTGGTCCTCCGAAATGGGGACCCAGGCCAGTCCCTAGCCCTGCGAAGGGAGCTTGGAATCCCTGCTCTGGAGCCATTGTGTTGGGTTTGCCAGGTCTGAGAAAAAGATAAATAAAGAGGGAGGGGGAGAGGGGGAGGGAGAGAAAGAAGAGAACATGGAGCAGAGATTGGATTTACAATGACTCAGGAACACAGGCTTGGTTCCTCCTGCTCGCCCCATGTGACAGCTGATAAAGGGCTTCCTCATTCATGACCTCATTCCATCCCATGATGGCCCCATGCTTCCTGCTCTCAGTTTGCTTTCTTGGGAGACCAGCATGGAGGACGTCTGAGCTCATGTGTTGGAATATAAGAGGAGCCCATTCCTTCTCCCCCTTCAGCTGCTCTGCATTTGAAATGCTCCCAGGTCCACACAGGATCAGGACCAAGGTGGCCTGGGAACTTGTCACGTTCCACGGTTGAGTCTGTAGACAACTTTTACATGTTTGGTATATGTCCAATGGACCCACTACTTCCTTTTTTTTTTTAAGTTTTATTTTGAGGTGGGGTTCTCAGATATCCCCAGGCTGGCTTTGAACTTTTGAACTTTACATCCTCCTGTCTTCACCTCGTGAGTGCTAGGATTATAGGTGAGCACTATAATATCCAATTTATGGGGATCTGGGAATTGAACTCAGGACTTTGTGTATCCTAGGCAAGTACTCCAACTGAGCTATGGCCACAGCTCCCACACACTCCTTCTTGTGGGACAAATTGCTTTCAGAGGTCGGAGATGCCTCTGTCTCCTGTGTGGTTGGGAGCACAACTCTTGGCTTCTTCACGACCATCAGGAAAATTCTCATTTTGTCCTGAAGTTTTACATGATTCTTTATATTCTGCCATCCTTCTCAATGAGGCCAACATTCTCTTAATCTCCGGCTCTCCTTTCAAGGAGCCTCCTTGCCTACAGCTTTCTTCTCCCAACTGCTATAAATTTAAAATACACCAGAAACACTTCCAGGTCCACATGGGATCCAGGTGGCCTGGGACCTTGTCTTGTCCTCAGTGCTGGGCATGTACACATCTTTGGTACCTGCCCAGTGATTTCCTGGCAGGTATACCACAGCACCACCGCCCCACCCCTGCCTTTTTATGATTCTCTGTAAGGACCTCCTCCCACAACCTACACTGCAGGTGAGTTTCAGAAGCTCATTTGGCCATTGAAAAAATTTGTTTTTGGCTGTAGAGGGGTTCTCCTGGGATCAGAATGTTGGGCAGCACCATGAATGTTGGTTAGGGCTCTGGCCCTTAATTAAGATGCCTTTGCCTGTTGTATAGCTGAGCTTTGGAGGCAGACAGGTACATGTGACCTTTGGCTTTGTTACAGCTACTAGGTGACCTTAGGCAAGTGATTGACCCTCCTCTGAGCCTTAGTTGCTTCATTGTAAAATGGTTGCAAATTACATGATACCTACTGGTAGGGTTATAGAAAAACATGACAAATATATACTGTTTAGCCTCATCCTTGACACACAGTGAATGGTCAGTATGCTTTATGACTGTACTACTAATCATTATTAATTAGTGATAATTACTGGCGTGTTTAGCATCAGACACCTATGGGTAAAGTGGCTCTGCAGTCAAACTGCACTGGTCACTCAGAATTGCAATGTCCTGTTTTCTTTTTTGGAGGAGACAGTCTTAGATTGATGAGGGTGCCCCATTCATTGAGTTCAAAACCTGTAGTGTCTATTCCATGTGTTTTTTGGTTTGGTAAGGGAGATAGATACTAAGTAAAAAATTTAAAAATAACAGAAATGTAGTTGCTGTGAAGAACAGTGTTGGAAAGGATGCCCTAGAACTTGACCAGGCCCTGGTATGGGGGGAGGGGCTGCTTTGTCGAGCGACAGACTTTGTGTGCAGCTAGGTGGCTTGAGGCTTGGAAGCCATTGGGTCCACATCCTTACAGGGGTGGAGGCGGCCTGTGCTCTAGGGAATTGATGATGGTATCTAGTCTTATTGTAATAAGTGACCATCCAAGTTGCCTGAGACAGGGGCACCCCCAATGATCTGAGGTAACTAAGGAGGAGTCATCACAAGAGGGAGGAGCTAGCAAGGGGCCTTACAGCAGGGAAGGAGACTCCCCACATTTGGGTCAGGGAATCGAGAACACAGAGAGTACTTATTAAGGGGTGTTTTAACATGGTTGCCTCCTGTACTGAGTCCAATTACACCCCCGTCAGTACTTCCTGTGGTCACACAACCGTACTGAATATTTTCCCCGTGTAATTTGCCTCCGTCTTTCTGTTTCCACGCTCCCGTACACTCTCCTTTTCACTCCTGTTTGGTTTCACTTGGTTCGGCTCCGTGACTAAGTCAGTCTTTTATTTTCCACCCAATTTCCATCCATTGGAGATGTAGACTCTTTGACTCTACAACAGACAGGGGAAGAGCAAGGACAACCATGTGGGAGCAACATTGGCGTATGGTGTTTAGTTCTCACCCTACTGTGTGCTTTGCTTTGCAGTTCTGTTCTTGGGGAAGGTGCATCTCTGTGTAGGTTCCCTCTCTTCTTGTTCCTTCTGTCTGTGAGGCACAGTTGGCAGTATTGACAAAGTGTGGTTATATTTTTTGGATGCTGGGAAATTGTCTAAACTTCAAAGTTATCACGCCGCAGATCAGAGTCATCCTCCTGGGGCAGAACCTTTGCTCAGCCCCTGGGATGCAATGCTCTGAGACGTGCTGTGTTCATCAGGCCCAGGGAGGTCATTTACCTCATCCTTTCTGGTTAAGCTGTAATCCAGGAACAATGTTTAGAGATGTGGCTAGGTGATCTGCTGAAGGAAGGCCACTAGTACCCCTCTTCCAGTTGCCTAATTAAACCCAAGGCATAAGATGAGTCAGGAATTGAGAGTATCCAGCTGCTTGGCCTTTGTTTTGTTTTAAAGTTTTAAAGAAAACTTTATTTGAGGCTATTTTTAGATTTATAAGAAAATACTGAAGATTGCACAGAAAGTTCCCCTGTGTACCCGTCACTTACTCGCTCCATTATCAACACTGTGTTTACTTAGACAGGGTCTCATGTGGCCCAGGCTTGAACTCCATGTATAGATGAGGATTTCCCTGCCCCAGACTTGGAATTAGCCATTTTGTCAGTGAGCTATGGATCCTTCTATGGAGGAATTATTGGCATTAGAAACTGAGGTCGAGGTATGAGGTTGTTCTTTGCTCCTTGAGGGTGGGGTGAGGCTCCTGCTTATGAGCTCTGTCAGCTGAAAATAACAAAGAAGGTGTGTGCGTCTGTGTTGACCCTCATATGTAGGCACATTTAAACATTGCCACATGTAGCCATCCGTGTAGCAGACAAAGGATGAGTTTCTATTTACGCCCCCAACTCTAACCGCTCACATTATGGGTTGTTCTGCCCTCTCCCTTTGCTCATATGTCCCTTCCCCTCCCAACAGTGAGGAACAAGTGGCTTCCACCTAATATCCATTAATTTTACGGTTCAGTACTAGTGTTCCTGCACCATGATTCCAGAGTTGTCCACGCGTCCCTCCATGAGAAACGACCAGGTCAGTTTCAGCAGGCACAGTTAGCTGCCTTTGGTCTCACAGATCTAGTGTTAACTTTGCAAACTGTTCCCCTCCCTCTTTTTGTGATATTGTTTCAGAATTTTTATGTGCCTGTACACCTATGTGTATATATAAGCACATGAATGTTTCTGTATGTGGAGGCCAGGGGTTGACCTCAGCTGTCATTCCTCAGGTGGTGTCACCTTGGTATTTGAGGCAGGGTCTCTCATTGGCCTGGAACTCCCCAACTATGCTAGGCTGGCCAGTGAGGAAGCATCTTGTTCCTATTTTCCCAGCACTGGGATTACAAAGGTATGCTTGCACCTGCTTATTTTACTGTATTTCTTAGTCTGTGGATTCTTGGGATCAAACTCAGACCCTTCAGCTATCAAGGCAAGCCCTTTAGGGACTGGGCCACCTTCCCAGTTACAAGTCATTTAAATTCTTTAAAAAAGATTGATTTATTTTGTTTCATGTGTATGAGCTTTGCCTATGTGCATGTGTGAATAGCATATGTGTTCAGAGCTCACAGAGGTCAGAAGAAGGTGTTGGATCCCCTGGAACTAAGTTACAGATGGTTGTGAGCCACCATGTGGGTGCTGGGAAACTGAACCTGGGTCCTCTGCAAGAGTAGCCAGTGCTCTAACCACTGAACGATCTGTCCAGCCTCAATTTCTTTAAAGCCCCAACCTGCCAAGCAGGGATTTCCTTTCTTTGTTTCCTTTTGTGTTTTTTTTCCTTTTCCCTCTTCTGTTTTTATTTCCTTTTTCCTATCTTTGCAGAGATTGTGTTTTTTTTAAACTTTGCCTGTTCTATTTCACAACTTGACACCTGTTTTGGTAAGGATGTCTGCTTCCTGCCACTGCCAAGACAGTCAGGGCATGAGGTCTAAGACTTCATAGCATGGCTTTAGTTGAGGTCAGGAGGCCGCCATCAGAGAGACAAGCCAGAGACAAAAAAGGATACTTGGGTTTTCATACAAAAAAACCCAAAAAAGTATAAATTAGTCCCTAGGGGGAAAAACAAAGACATTCAAATGCCTTCTGTCCTTCAGTTTCTGTGCATATCAGCCACCCTGCCTGAGGTGAATGTTAATGTTCCATCTGGGTTAATGTCCAGAGGATTGTTTTGGATGTTGCAGTCCTGAGTGGGTTAATGTTCAGAGCAAAGACATCAAGGTTCATAGTGAGTGCATTTAAGAGTTAATTTCGCTGTTATTGCAATCTGAAGAATTCCATTCTGTTGATTGTTGTGACACCATAAGGCAAAGACAAGGGACCCCATGTTAGGGTTGGGCTTAGAGGGTGGAGGCTAGGCTCCAGTTGCTATGGTTACAAGACTGGTGTGACAGATATCATGACAGGGATGGAGAAGAGCATCCCTAAGCAGAAGTTTGGATGTCCAAAACATAGACCTGGGAGCTTGAGATTGGCTCATCTGGGGGAGGCTCAGGTGTGTTAGCCTCTGAACACTTTTCTCTTTGTAGATTGTCATCTGTCTCCAGGAGATGGGAGGAGATGGAGGGTGGGCAGTGAGTTCTGTGGAGGAGAGAGACAGGAGTGACTTTGTTTTGTATATTTGGATTATCTTATTGATGTCTTTCCTGGCACTCCCAAGGCACAGAGGTAGTTCCCTGGGCTGACACTGTCGTTCTTTGTTAAACCTTCACTATACCCAGTAGCTGATCTTGCTATACTTTAGAAATTTGGCAGTCATTCAGCACAACACTTAACTACCAAGAGGAAGAAGGAAAGCAGTGCTCCCTCCAGTTAATATTGATACTGCTCAGCTCTTTGCTCCTGAGCACCAGGTTATGTTTGGCATTTGTACTTCCAGGCTGGGGACAGGAGACAGGTCTCGCAGAGGTTTTGTCATGGGGTGGAGGAAGAGACTGTGAGGAAGGAAGGTTGCTGTCTTACAGGTCAGCTTTCCTTTCCTCTTTTGAGATAGTCCTGGGCTGGCCTCAAACTCAGTTTGTAGCTAAGGATAACCTTGAACTCTGATCCTCCTGCCTGTACTTCCCAAGTGTCCCAAGTCCTGGGTTTTCAGACCTAACAGCCATGCCTAGTTTGTGCAGTTCTGAGGATCAAAACCACAGTTTCCTGTGTGTTAGGCAAGCACTCTACCCACTGAGCCACACTCTCAGTGTTTCTAAGACACTCCCAGGTGATGCCTTGACTGGCAGCTGAGCACACTGTGCAGCAGGATACTGCTCATTTACTTCCAAGTTGTGCTTGCTTCAGGCCTGGGTTTCTGTACTGCCTTGAGTCTTGCTGGTGTTTTCTCCAACCTTGGCAAACCCTGGAGTCTTGTGAGGCTTTGTTGACTCTATCTGGGATCTGGCTCAGCCTTCTCATTGAGACTCTGACTTGTCTGGCTCAGAGTTCTAAGCCTGTTGTTGACATGAAAACAGCTCTCTCCTCAAAGGAATACAAGGTAATTTATTCTGGAGCAAGATATAAGCGACTGTGGCCTAAGAGTATGGATTCAGGCTGCCTCTAATACCATATTCTGGTGTGGTAATGCTTTCATGTAGTATTTATAATTATATAAAAGGACCTTAATATATATAGATATAGATTATATTAAGGGACCTTGGGAGCAGAAGGTAGGCAGGTTACAGCAAAGTGGGGAGGCCCTGTTGCAGGTCTCAGAAGCTGTGTTTGATGACACTTGGAAGGGAATGGTGTATTAACACATACCAAAAGTCACGTGACAGCTATAGGTTGTTAGGTCAGACAAATGGGTGGACCATGAATGGTTATTAAAGGAGCTAAAGATAGCCCAAGATAGTTTGGATCTGAATTTGCAACATTCCAATTCTCAGTAATTGTACGTTTAATCTGTCAATCAGCCTTGTGGAGTCTTTAACTGTGTGTGCCTGTCTGTCTATCTGCGTCTGTGTTTCCCTGCAAACTTCAGTCCTTACTGCTCTGTCTGCTTGGTACTCTGTAAGGCTGGCAATCTCCTTCTAGCTAGAAGTTCCCCCCTTAGAGCAGCCTCCCTGGACCTCTCTGTTGAACACAGTCCTTCTCCACCCAACTGTCTCCCAGGCAGCTTTGCAGCACTTACCACGGTCTGAATCCATGTTTACTCTCTTCCCATACATAGGATAAATTTTGTGGGGCAAGGGCCTCACCATTCCAGGTGACTACTGCAGAAGGCTGACAAGCATGGTAGCAGACTCTAAAAAAGAACTTATTAATGGTAATATTCAATCATAGCATGACCTGGACATTGCCACTTGGCTGCAGTGTCAGGGTTCAGTATGGTTGTATGTCACGTTACAATATTTTAATCATGAGCTATAGAAAGAACCAAAGTGGATAGAATACTTAGATGATACCTTTATGCCAGCGAAACTTCCTTGCTTAGACATCTGTACACAATAAAGACACTTTATTAAATATACCAGTTCCGGGGCGCAGAGTAGGAAGGGACACAGAGCAGACCCTAAGTTCTAAACTGTGCCCCGGGCTCTCAGAGACAAAAGAAAAAAGGGATTTGGTGCTTAGAAATTGGAGGCCAGTGGAGACACATTCTTGCTCTGAAAGGAGATGTGACTGGTCCTTTTCCTGTGTACATTTCACCTGAACACATGTGTGCATTTAAATATGGTTCCCTGCCAGGTGTGATTTAATAAAGGCACAGCCATATGTAACAGTGACATGGGAGAGCCCAAAGCCAAAGATGAGGCTGGACTCAGGGGCAGGTGCTCTAGGAAAGAGAAGAGACTCCAAGCCACAGGGTGTTTCCATGGACAGCCAGGTTGTCTTGGACCTGAATCGTTCTTGAGAATAAGGTGTACCATGGCCGGGTGGCTCTGGGCTGGGGTTTGGGTAATATCCTTTCTCTCAGCCACTCAAGAGAGTTCCAGGTTGGAAGGTTTTACCAGAGAATGTCCCTGCTGTCAGCAACTAGAATAGTCACCTTGAACAGGAGACAACCTGCATCTCTGTGTGTATGAATCTGCTAAGGTTCTGTTTTAGGAAGTTTATTTGCTTTTGTTTTAAAACAGTGTTATGTTCTATTTTTCTTTTGCTTATTGCATTTTGCTTTGAGGCAGCAGCTCTCTATGTACCTCATACTGTCCTGCAACCTACTGTGTAGTGCAGGCTAGCCTGGAATTCATGATCCTTCTGCTTCTGCCTCCCAAGTGCTGGTACGGGAGACATGTACCACCATGCCCAGCTCCTGTTTTGCTTTGGTTTTTTTTTTGTTTGTTTAGATTTATTTATTTTTATGTGCATTGATATCTTTTGCCTGCATGCTTGTCTTTTGAGGGTGCCAGATCCTCTAGAACTGGATTTATAGACAGTTGTGAACTGCCACGTGGGTGCTGGGAATTGAACCTGGGTCCTCTGGAAGTGCAGCCAGTGCTCTTAACCACTGAGCCATCTCTCCAGCCTCCACTCCCTTTTAAACAGCTCTACTGGATGATATTTAGAAGGTGGCCCTTATTTATATGGCACTTGTGCCCAGCGGATTGAGACAGCTGGAGACATGATTGATTGTGATTTGGAGCCAGGATGTGGGTGGCAGGAATGTGGGGAGCCTGCACCCCAGGAGCACCTCCCAGTGGCTCTATTTTGTAGTTACTTGGCCACGTTTGCTCATGCATCCTTACTCTGATGAGGACTTAGGTGGATGTAGGATGCCTAATTGGTTCTCTGGGACCCCTCAGACAGCTCACTTCCCAGAAAGGCAGGGGGAGGGGTGAGCATAGGATTCTATTGCAGTAGGCTTCTTAGAGTAGGTTCCTCTAAGTAGCTTGTCCATTTGGCACATTGTTGATTGATCTCCAGTGATGCAGGCTTGACGATCCCAGGGCCTGTTCCCTGTCTTACAGCACGAGAGACCCAGCAGTCATTAGTGAGAAGAGTTGCCACTGCGGAACTACGGATCTTTTTCTAGTGCTTTAGGGCAGAGACAGACATTCTGGCTGGAGGCGCCTAACAGACGAGTGGTTGTTATGGAAGATTTGTGTTTTCATCATGGGTGTGTGTAAACGGGCATGAGGAAGCCCGGGCTTGACACTGGCTCTCTTCCTCAGTCACTGCTCCAAATCTTGTTTCTTGAGACAGTCTCTCACCGAGTGTGGAGCTCATTGAATTGAGTAGGCTGTCTGGCTGGCAAGTTTGCCTTTGCCTTTCCAGCTCTGGAATTTCAGGTTACCAGGGTGCTGGAGATCTGAACTCAGGTCCTCATTATGATTTCATGGGCTTTCTATCCACTGAGCCTTCTTCCTGGCCTGTTATGGAAAACTTAAGGGGGGGGGGAGAGAGAGAGAGAGAGAGAGAGAGAGAGAGAGAGAGAGAGAGAGAGAGAGAGAGAGAAAGAGAGAGAGATGCAAACACATGAGTATGCAGGTGTGGTCATTTTTGTGTAGTGGAGAGAATGTCAAGTGTCTTCTATTCTTCTTTTCTTGACCAGTGAACCAGAAGCTCACTGTGTTCAGCTAGGCTGGTAGATTAGTGAACGCCCAGAAGCTGCCCTGGTACCCCCTAATACCACGATTATAGGGACATGCAACCATGTCCCACTTTTTGCTTTTTACTGGGGATTCAAACTCAGATCCTCATACACACTGAGCCGTCTCCCAGCCCACACCGCCAACGGAGAGAATTGGGCTTTTCCCAGGATGGGAAAGTACTGCCAGTTAAAGCCGTGGCTGGGGGTGTAGCTGAGTTGATAGAATGCTTGCCTGACATGCATGAAGCCCTGGGTTCCACCCTCTGCCCCTCATAAACTGTGATGGTGCACACATGCCATCCTAATACCCAGGGGGTAGAGGCAGGGAAACCAAGGTCAGTCTTAGCCATGGAGTGAGTTCCTGGCCATCCTGGGCTACATAACACCCAGGTGAAAGAAGGAAGGAAGGGAGGGAGAGAGGAAAGAAGGGAGGGAGGGAAGGAGAGAGCAAAGGAGAGAGGGAGGGAAGACGGGAAGGAAAGAGGGATAAAGTCCTAAATCCAGGCCAGGCCACAAAGTGTAGACAGGCACTTCTACTAGTCATCTGTAGGATGGCCCCTCCCTTGTGGCTCTTGATGCTGTCCTCCGTGGTGATGGGCAGGTAGGTACAGTGCAGGGATGTCTTGTGTTAGAACAGCTTCTCATGCCAAGCTGACCTGGTGCTAACTTGGGGAAGATGGAAATCCTGAGGAGATTCCACATGATTTTAGGAATCTTTTTTTTCCTTGGGTGATTTCTCTTGAGTGTAGGTTAAGGTAGAGGCATGTCAGGACTGGCCAGCAGGTTTTATTTTGTGTCTACACTGACAGGTTGGCAGCAACTGTGTGCATGCAGTGTTGAGGAAGCTTCAGAAGCCAGATCTGGGCTTAGAGATTCAGGGCTCTTCTTTACCCATTGGTTCTGTTTTGGCCTTGGGCTCCATATAGTGGAGGCAAAGATGGTAGGAGCGAGCTGGTGTCTCTGCCTAAGACCTTGGCTGTGCCTAGGGTACAGTTGGCAATGTTTATTGTATCTCATCTGCGGACGTAGCGTTGTACTTTAGCTTCACGGCCCTCTGCTTTCTTAATTAGTTCATCAATCATTTTTGGAATGTTAGTGTCGTATGGGTCAGAAGTGGAACTTTCCCTCATAAGTATTTAAAAGCATGAGCAACAACAGTGTTCTTGTGGCCATAAATACAATATTGGCTTTTGTTGTTGTTGTTGTTTCCAGATTCTAGTTCTTTCGTTTATCATGCACTATATATGACTTGGATTTCTCATTTTTCACAATGAAGTCTTTCTTGCTATCCAGCCTGGGCAGTGGTGGCATATGCTTTTAATCCCAGTACTTGGGAAGCAGAGGCTAGTGGATCTCTATGAGTTAGAGGCCAGCCTGGTCTACAGAGTGACTTCCAGGACAGCCAGGGCTACACAGAGAACCTGTCTTGAAAAACAAAACAACAATAACAACAACAAAAACCAAACCAAACCAACGAACCAACCTACCAAACAAAGAAAATACTCAGGGAGGTAACTAATGCGTCCAGTTGGGATTTGACTACAGTCCCTGATTTAGAAATGGGCCCCGCCCCTTTGTGCATCCTTCTCTCTTCTAGTTGTGTCTTTTGAGTTTTTTGTTTGTTTGCTTGTTTGTTTTTAAGTGCATGTGTATGCTTCTGTGGGAGTGCCCAGAGACCAGAAGAGAGTGTCAGATGTCCTCAAACTGGCATTATGGATGATGGGGAGCCACCATGTGGGTCCTGAGACCCTAACTCTGCTCCCCCAGCTCACCCTTCTGGGTTTTGTTTCTTTGTTGCTATTTTTTGAAGCTGGATATCACATAGCCTAGGCTAGCCTCAGACTTGCTCTGTAGCCAAGGATGGGCTTCAGCTTTTGGTTCTCTTGTCTCCTGCTACCAATGCTGGGGTAGCAAGCAGACATCACCATCTCTGGGTTTATGTGGTGCTGGGGACCCAACCCAGGGCTCTGCTCACGTTAAGCAGCTGAGCCACATCCTAGCCCACAGCTGTGCCTTTCTGCATCTGGGCTCTATTTCTGGAGCTTTTAGAAACCATCTCAAGGGTCAAGACATGAACATAACTGAAGCACTCTTTTGAGCATGAACTCCATATTTTTCCAGAGCCTGAATACGTGAGGTCTAACTGCATTGGTTACTAGATGTGGGTGTGTACTGGAGGTATGGGAACAGCACATGACCTTTGATAGTCTCTTTTCAGGTCAGACTGTTTGGTAAAATTTAGTTTATTTTATGTAAACTAGTGTTTGCCTGCATGTATGCCTATGTGCCACATGAATACAGTGCCTTAGAGGCCAGAAGAGACCACTAGATCTTCTGAAATTAAAGTTGCAGACAGCTGTGAGCTGCTGTGTTTGTGCTGGGAACCAAACCCTGTTCTTTTACAAGAGCAACAAGTGCTCTTAACCACTGAGCCATCTCTCCAGCACATAGTCACTGAATTTTAAAATTCTATCTGGAAACATTAAAATGCCATAAACAGAGAGGTGACCTGTGTGCTACCAAGATGGAGAAGTGGGTCAGCCAGACCCATCCATACAGAAGGGAGAAGTGTGTGTCCAGAGGGTAGAGGGGCACATAAGCATAGCTCAATGCATATGCTATATAGGTTAGTCCACGTGACCCTGATCCTGAGACCCCGGCTGAGTTGCTGTGGTCAACAACCCTGTTAGAAGGACTCTTCTCATGACCTTTTTCTTATTTTGTGCCATTCCTTTTGGATAAGGTTGGCTTGACAGAGAGCTGTAGTACTCAGTGCTAAGGGTGTAGTGATTCCTACCCCCAAAGCCAAAAGAATTGGGCTCAAGAGATAACTCAGGCATTAAGAGCTATTCTCGTAGAGGCCCCAAGTTCTGTCCCCAGCACCCACATCAGATAGCCCACAACTAACTACCTATGACCCTAGCTTCAGACGATCTGATGCCTCCTAGACTCCAGAGCACCTGCCCTCAGGTGTACAGACTCACTCACAGACACACACGCATACTTAAAATTGAAAAAACAATTAAAAATGTTTAAAAACCAGAGAACTTTGCTGTCGAGGTTATTTAAAACCCAAGCTCCCTTGAGCTCTGCTATCCTTTTAAAACCTTACTTTCGCTTTCCAGAGAGTGTCTGTCCCCAGGCTTTCCTGGGTTCTAGGAGGCTGCTTGGAAATCTTGTCAGTTTCCTGTCTTTGCTTTGCAGGAAGCTCCCCGGGCCGCATAAGTGCTTTGCTTAAGGAAGGCGTGGCTTTTCTTTCTTAAGTACAATTTGGGGACATGTTGACATGGATGTGCATTTGTTTCTCTCTCTCTCTCTCTCTCTCTCTCTCTCTCTCTCTCTCTCTGTCTCTCTCTCTTTCTGTCTCTCTGTCTCTCTCTCTGTGTGTGTGTGTGTGTGTGTGTGTGTGTGTGTGTGTGTGTGTGTACGTACATGTGGAGGCCAGGGACAGCTTTGGCTGTGATTCCTCAGGTGCCACCTACCTGTTTTCTAACTCAGGGATCTTTCCCTGTCTTGGGATTCACCAGTTCTGGCCATCAAACTCCAGGGATCTACTTGCCTCTGTCTCCCCAGCGCCGGGATCATACACTCAGGCCAAGGTTAGTTCCGAGGGCTGAATCCAGGTCTTCATGCTTGTGTGTGTGGCAGGCACTTCACTGATCGAGCAAGCTTATCAGACTGCCTTCCAGTGGAGGTTCTAGATTCCTCTATAAAATCCTGCCTTCCCGCCAGCCCTTCAGCCATGCCCCTTAGGAGTAAACGTGTTGTCATTTGAAGTTTTAGCTTGTTCCTTATTAGCCTGGCAGCCACTTCCCTCTGACAGCCAGCCAGAGCTTCACAGTCAGGGGAGATTATTTTTTGGTTTCATGGCTCACTTTTTATTTCCTGGACTTGCTCAAAGGTGCACTAAGTCTCCTTAGCTTTCCACCTCCCTCTTAGTTGCTATTTTAAATAACTCGTAGGCAAAGTGAAATTATCTACACAAAGCAGAGTCCTCTGAACCCTGATGCCAGGTACCATGTGATTGCTTGGGCATCATTATCCTGAGAAAGGAAGCTGAAATAAGATTTATGATGGTCTGGCTGCCTTCTCTCAGGAGCCAGGATGCCCTCTGGTGTGCCTGGCAAGGGCACAGGGTGTTAGAGTGGAGAGGTGGGGACACATGCACCAGCCTTACGTGACTGTTGATGCTTGCTGGTCATGTGTGACGGCCCAGAGAGAGGACACATCTCCATCTGGCATGTGTTTTGAGCTCTGCCAAGAGCTGAGTCTTTGTTCCCACATACATACCCATAGATCTCACTAAAGCTATTACCACCACTTAGCAGCCTTTTCAGAAAGCCTTATTTCCACTCCAAAACACCACTTTTATTTGCCAAAGTGCTACAATGTTGCATCCTGGCAATTGATCAGTGTTTACTGCCAAATTATGTAAACCCTTTGTGGGGCTGCCTGGTGAGGCAAATGTGTCTGTGATGTGTGTTAGGATCTCACACCAGGCCTGGCGCCCGGAAGTGGAGAACAGCTGTCCTTAGATGCATGCATTCATTAATTGAATGTTTATACTTTGATTGGGTAGGAAATCTACATTTGCTTAAGGTACCCAGCTGAGAAATATCATTTTGAGAAAATGTTGAGTTGGGGTTTGTTGTGAAGGAAATGTGAACTGTGGATGGTTTATGATATTCAGATATGTGGATCGCTTTACCAGCCTGGAGCTGGGGTGGGAATAAACCATGCTGGCCATATTCAAAGACTGAAATGTAATTCATGTTGATCATAGTAACTGTGGCAAAGGACTCTTAAAACCCAACTGAGCTTTTGATTAATAAATATCAGAATTTTTTTCATTGAAGAGCCAGCATGAGCATAAGAGAAGATTATTGGTGAATAAAAAGAAGCCCTGTTAAGTAAATAAGCTTAGTAAATAGAACACATACACAAAAAAGAATCCCAGTGGATGAGTTCATTTGTAGAGAGCCTTTAAAAAAAAAAAAAAAAAAAAAGCACAGGGATGAGGTATATTCAGTGGTAGAGTATTTACTTAGCACCTGGAAGGCCCTTTGTTTGGTCCCCAGCACTACCCACAGAAGATTTGTACTGGAGTTTTAAAAACAGAAGGAGAATCCCATGATGCTGCTGCAAAAGGGGTCAAGATGTGGCTGGTGAGTTTGGTACTGTCCAGCATGCATTGCTTCATGGCTCTAAGCAAGGTCACCAGTTTTTAGAATAGAGCCTTCCTGCCCACCTGCTCTGTTTTAAGACACCAGTAGCCCTTCCTGTAAGCTAGCCTAATTCAAACCACACACACACACACACACACACACACACACACACACACACACACACACACACAGGAGGGACTGGTTGGGAGGAGGGTGAGTACTGGCTCCAGGGAGACATGAGAGGGTAATGTGGGTGACCACGGGGAAACATATACATGTGTGGGGATGCCCACTATGTGTAATTAGTATATGCTACAAATTTTGAAACAGTCAATTATCACTAAAATTATCAAGTCAGGGCAAGCAAGATGGCTCAGTAGGTGTTTACTTGTTGTCAAGCCTGATGATCTGAGTATGAACCTGTAACCTAAATAGTATGAGGAAGGAATACCTTTTTCTCCAATTTCCATGTGTGTGTCATGGCATGTGTGCGTGTGCTCACACACACACACGTAAACATAAACACATTAGACATATTAAATGAATGCAATAAAAATTATCAAGTTAAGTTCAAAGGTTTGTCTCCCTTCCCCAGCCCTCCTGATAGTGAAAGAATCAACACGTTGAGACCCACAACATCTAAAGAATGTGGGTGGAGATGTTAGACACGGCATCAAGACCAATGGAGGGGCAGGCCTTGCACAGCAGAATGAAGGCCCACATGCCTGCTGCATGCTGCCGGCCGACTGGTGTGAGATGCAGCCCTAGATTAGAGATGCTGGGGAGAAGGGCCAACATCCAGAGAATCACTTAAGGACTTGGAGATTTGGAGTGCTTAGCCCTCAGAGTATTTTCAACACCCTGGAGATAGGGCTGGCTTTTCCCACTATCTTTCCCTGACTCCAGCAGCATCAAGGAAAATAAATGGACCTGGAGCAAGTGGTGAATGGAGTGAGAAGGACCCACAGCAGCTGGGGCCTCCTGTGTCTTCTGCCACATCATATGACACCAATAGCCCAGCGTGTGAAGCCTAGCAGAGGGATGACAAGAAACAGTTTTAAAGACTTTATTTCCCAATCTTCCCTTGTAGTTGGGGTGCCCAATGAGTGGGCTTTTCCCAAGAGGAGTTATGTTTATAGGTTTGTACACGTTGTGGGTGTGGTACCCCCGGAGTCCAGAAGAGGCTACAGTTCAAGTGTCATGGGTCTCCCGACATGGTTACTGGGTCCTCTGTAAGAGTAGTACATGTTCTTCATCACCGAGACATCTCTCCAGTCCCAAGAACTAATTTTTTTTTTTTTTTAAAGAAACAAGTAAAATATTCATGTATATTTTAGTAGCAAGAGCTGGAAATGGAAGGAAGCACAGATGTAATTGGATAGAGGTGGGTGGCAGGATGGCTCAGGGGGTAAGGTGCTTGCTGTCTATCCTGGTGACCTGGGGTCTAAGTAGTAGAAGGTGAGAACTGACCTCTGCATGTTGTCTTCAGGCCACATGCTTACTGTGGCACACATGCATCTACATACATGTGCACACATATGCATACACAAGATAAACAAATGTCAAAGATTTTAAAGCCAGATGTACATTAGAAAGGGCTGATGGCATTTTAAGAGGAAAACTGGCAGAGGAAGGGAAGACTGAAGATGAGCCTCAGATTTCCTTAGCTCTTAACTATTTTTGTGGAAAAGTACCTTGCTCTTAATGGCTGGCAACCAGAACACCCTCTTGGTTAAAGATAAATAGGATAAAGTGTGAGGAAACCTACTAAGGGAAAAAATGACCAGAATGGCTGGGAACCAGAGCAGAGCAATGCCAGAGGCGAGGTCATTACACCAGAGACTGCCCTCAGGCCAGGACTGCAGCCAGTGCTGGCAAGCCAGCCGTCACCCAGGCTCAAGGACATCCAGAAAGGAGTGCAGGGCAGGGCAGTGCTCAGCCATGGGTTCTGAAGTCTCTAAAGAGTGTCCAGTTGGCTGTGACCCTGACTTTCCCCCTTATAATTATCCCAGACTTTGCCTAAACAGATGTGATTCTAATGTAATGTCCTCTTTCCTCCTGCCAGCTGGGACAGTGAACCATGGAGCTGTATTTTGGTGAATACCAACATGTACAGCAGGAATATGGGGTCCACCTGAGACTTGCCAGTGACGACACTCCAAAGCCAAGGAATTCCCAGCCCTCAAAGGCAGGCTCCTATGGTGTCAGTATCAGGGTTCAGGGAATTGATGGCCACCCTTACATAGTCCTGAATAACACTGACGGGTGTCTAGCAGGCACACCTTTCCCAGAAAACGGGTCATCGTTTCCATCTTCAATGATGAATAACCTGTCCCTCCATCCAAGCAATGGAACCGGGTTGAAGGAGAACACTCCAGAGGAACTGCAGCTTCCAGAAAACCCATACCTGCAAACCAGCCCAATAAGAAGCCAGAAGCAGTTCTCCCTCCATGAGGGCAGGAATGGAGTTCTAGAACGCAAAGACAGGCCCATGAAACTACCCCACGTGCTCAACTTCCAGAAGCACCCGGAGCTTCTGCAGCCCTATGACCCAGAAAAGAATGAGGTGAACTCAAAGAAGCATCACCCTCCCGAGAGTCCCTGGCTGAGAAATGCAACTGAGGAAGGGACCAATTGTAGGAAGTCCCAGAATTACTTTCCCAAACCCTGTGGTTCACAGCCCAACAGCCCGACTTCGGAAGATTTAGCCAAGACCAACATGACAGCCATCCGTCTCTGCAGCTCCGTGGTTATAGAAGACCCCCAAAAGCAGACCTCAGTGTGTGTGAACGTTCAGAGATGCGCCAAGGAGGGTGTGGGAGAGGAGACTCTTTCCCCTCGACGGAAATCCCCAACTGCCCCCAGCCCACAGGCCTTCTCTGAAACCAAGAAAAGTAGGCCAGATGTACTACCCTTCAGGCGACAAGATTCCGCAGGACCCATCCTGGATGGAGCTCTGTCACGCAGGTCCTCTTCGTCATCCACGACTCCCACTTCAGCCACTTCCTTGTACAAATTTTTACTTGATGATCAGGAATGTGCCATCCATGCTGATAATGTCAACCGCCATGAAAACAGAAGGTATATTCCCTTCTTGCCAGGAACTGGGCGGGACATCGACACCTGCTCAATTCCTGGTGTGGACCAGTTAATTGAAAAATTTGACCAAAAGTCTGGCCTTCAGAGAAGAGGAAGGTCTGGGAAGAGAAACAGGATCAATCCAGACGACAGGAAAAGATCCCGAAGTGTAGATAGTGCCTTTCCATTTGGTCTCCAGGTAAACACAGACTACCTCACAGAGTTCAGCAGGAATCTGGGCAAGTCTAGTGAACACCTCCTTCGGCCGTCCCAGGTCTTCACGCAGAGGTCAGTGGCCCAGCAGCGCCGTGGGAAGCACAGTTCCGGCAGCATACTTGCAAAGCTGCAAGGTGCCTTTCAGGACACTCAAGGTGCCCACCCCAAGCCTCCCCTACAGAACAAAGATGGGAAAGTTCTGAACAAAGGAAGTCAGGAAAGCATGGGAGCATGTGCCCCCTCCCTTCCAGCACAGAATAAAAAAGAGGAAGAAGTCAAAATAGCCACTGCCACATTGATGTTACAGAACCGGGCTGTGGCTGCCACATCTGATTCTGGTGCCAAGAAAATTTCAGTGAAGACATTTCCATCTGACACTAGTACTCAGGTAACACTTGTGGTTTTTCCTTTTCAAAGTGGCCTAAGCAATGTGCCTAGGAGTGAGTATCCTAAGTCTTGAATCAGTAACAGTACAGTTGATGATTTTGTGTAAGTGCACATTTGCCTATATGTACACGTACATAGGTGTGCAGGCACATGTGTGTGTGTGGAGGCCATAGGTTGGCATCAAGTGTCTTCCTCTGTCACCCTCCACCTTATTTTTTGAGATGGGATCTCTTACTAAACCTGGAGCTCACTGATGCGGCTACACTTGTCTCTGCCTGCCTAGTGCTGGGATGTTAGTCAGATCCAGTGCCTGGCTTTTGCATGTATTCTGGGGATTGAATTTGGAATCTCATGCTTTCAGGGCAAGTGCTTTACCAACTGAACCACTTCCTGAGCCCTTGCACATTTTGTTTATTATTATTATTATTAATCAGATTATGTCCCATTGCCAACTGTATAGTTTTCTAGGCTATTCTGAGTGCTGCTGGGTTCACTTTCTGCAAACTTTCCTGTTGAATAGTACAGAGAGAGCCATTTCTCTTTAAGTGTGTGACATCTAGATGTATATAGAATAGGTTTTAACACATAGGTTCTGAGGTAGGGTTTGTATCTATATAGGTGGCTGGGTTGGTTTCTAGTCTGAAGAATTAGGTTAATTCAAGTGTCAAATTACACTTGAATTACAAAGTAATTACAAAGGGATAGATTCTAAGTGGTACATTGAATGTTTTGATAGTAGTAGTAAAAAAATAATAACAGGGTCCTGGAGAGATGGCTCAGCAGCTAAGAGCACTGACTGCTCTTCCAGAGGTCCTGAGTTCAATTCCCAGCAACCACATGGTGGCTCACAACCATCTGTAATGGGATCCGATGCTCTCTTCTGGTGTGTCTGGAGATAGCAAGTATTCACATATGTTAAATAAATAAATTTAAAAAAAAAGACTTAAAAAAAAATAACAGTAATAAAACAGTGATGAGGCTGGTAGGTGCCAGGCGTTTTGGTTTTCTAGCATGGTGCCAGCTGTGTGAAGGCATTGCTATCAACCTTCAGTTGGCACTGAGAAAATCCAGGGGATGTGAAGTCCCTCACCCAAGGATCCGAAGCTCACAGCTGCTGGGCTGAGGAGGCTGACCAGACGAATTGATGTTGGGAAGGAGTGTACCTGAGGCTTCTGCCTCTAGGTTGTTGCCAACTTCCCTGGAGCATCACTCTCCTGATCTAATAACAAACTTTATTATGTTCCAGGCCACACCAGATCTCTTAAAGGGCCAGCAGGAGCTCACACAACAAACCAACGAGGAGACCGCCAAGCAGATCCTTTACAATTACCTCAAAGAAGGGTGGGTAGTTTTCCTTGAAGAACAAAGTCATTGCTGTTTTTAGCAGGGCTCTTTTTGCTTTTTGTTTTCTCTATCCCATCCCCCACCCCTGTCTCTATGAGGGTGCTCCCCCATCCACCCACCCACTCCTGTCTTCTCTAGCAGGGCTCTTGATTCATATTTGGGTTTTTGGTTTTTTTTTTTTGGTTTTTCCAGACAGGGTTTCTCTGTGTAGCACTGGCTGTCCTGGAACTCACTCTGTAGACCAGGCTGGCCTCGAACTCAGAAATCCACCTGCCTCTGCCTCCCAAGCTCTGGGATTAAAGGCGTGCGCCACCACTGCCCGACTTGATTCATATTTGAGGCTTGATATTTAACTCTTATTTCTTGAGCCATTTGAGGGCTCTGTCTATATGGATGCAGTTTCAAACTAGATGCAGGGGGCAGGGAAGGGCGTTCTTTGTAAGACAATTGCAAAACTATGGAGATTTTTGTATTTGTGTGTGTGTGTGGCCATGATGTATGCATATATGTGCACATGTGTGTACAGGTACGTTCAACATTCATGCCCATGTGAAGGTCAGAGGTCAAAGGCAAGTATCTTCTATTGGCCTCCACCTTGATTCTTTTGAGACAAAATCTCTCACTGAACCTGGAACTTCAACTTTCTGCTAGTCTGGCTAACCAGCAAGGCCCTGGGATCTGCCCATCTCTCCCTCCACACACTGGGGCAGCTGTTATGTGTGTACTGGGATCCAAACTCAGGAGTTAACTCACTGACGCATGCCCTTTGCCTTAAATCAGTGTTTTAAAAAGGACCTTTATTGCATCAAAACAAGTTCAGAGATGGGGAGATCTACCAGTCTGTCAATGTTGAGCTGGCTCAGCCCGGCCTTGAGGTCTTCCATGCCTCAGAAGTCCCTGTCCTCCCTTATTGGAAGTTACAAATGGAAGCTCGTCCTTTCTCCCAGAGGGAGGCCTGATCCCAGCCTGGACTTCCAGGATTGTTAAACACTCGAAGCATCTGAGAGCAGTGTTTGCCCTGCTTGGGAAACTGGGTCCCAGCCACTTGGGTTCTCTGCCCAACTAGGCAGACAGAGAGAGGCTCTGCAGTGAGAGGAACTGAAGATCAGCACCTGAGATGGGCAGCTGTCAACACTGGCTGTTTGTCTTCTGTGATTCTTGAGTACTTCTTGAGTACTTTGTCTTCTGTGATTTTTGAGTAAAAATACTGCCCGGGAAGAGCTTCACCCATAAAATTAAGGTTGTAGTTTCTAAACTCCTTTTCCTCCCCTTCCCTCTCTCCCTGCCTCCTCTCTTTCCTCCTCTCCTTCCCCTTCCTCCCCCTCCTCTGGGCTTCTTCATCCTCCTTCCCACCTTTCCCCTCCCTTTCCTTCTCATTTGATTTGTTGAGAGACTGGTGAGACGGAAGTTAGTGGCAGGTGCCTGTTTAAGGAATTTTATTTTAAATCCCTTAATTGCCAGGGGTGTGGTAAGACGATCTGATTAACTGTGGAAGTGTAGACAAAGGGCTGCTGTTGGTCAGTCTTGGCATTGGGACGTCTTTTTCCCAAACATAGGCTAAATAAGTTAAAGATGCTTGAGTGAGTGTGTGTTTAATTCCCTTTGGAGCAGATATGAGCATCGAGTCAAGTAGCAGCTTACTGTATGTCCACGGAGCTTGATTGTGTTTGGGCATCTGTCATGCTCAGATACTTGGACATGCACATCTGTGTCTGAGGTTGAGTGGTAATGCCCTTCCCTCCTGCCCATCAAACACTGGCTTTGTCTGAAGCCTCAGTTTACTCAGGCCGCTTGCAGGGGCTTTCAATGTGAGTGGACAGGCATTTAGGACATTTCGAGGCTGGGTCCCTTAATGTCCTCTCTGCTGCTGCTCCGCAGAGGCACAGACAACGAGGATGCCACCAAAAGGAAACTGAACCTGGTCTTTGAGAAAATCCAGACTTTGAAGTCCAGAGCAGCAGGGAGCGCCCAAGGAAACAGTCAAGTAAGTGGAATCTTTTGTATTTTGCAGGGCGTGTTGAACGCAAAATGTGTTGAGGGACTGGTTTCTTGAGCTGTCTGTTGGCGCAGTGAGTGGGATTCCCTCTCAAGCAGGAAGCGGTGCCTCAGACAAACAGCTGGGCTTTAAACACAGGTTAAACGTCCTAATCCAAAATACCCTGAGACCCCAAACTTGAGTGTTGACATGGTAGGTGTGGCCACACACAGAAGCATGAGCACTGACTTCTTTTCATGCAGAAAGCTATTAAAGTAATTAAATTACCTCTGGGCTCTGTGTATTAGAAATGTTTGTGATTTAAATGAATTTTACATTTCTACTTGTCTTCATAAAATATCTTATATACATGCGGATATTCCAATCTCTAAATAATAATCCCAAATCTGAAATACTTCTAAAGCCAGTCATCACGGCAAAGGTGCTGCGACCTGCTGTAGAAACAGAATATTTTTGTGTATTGGCTACTGTCTTCTCTAGCACTCAGCATGCCTGTGACTATGTTGTGAGGGTGTTGGTAGTGGTGTCCGTGTGTGTATGCATATGTTTACATGTACTACCATAATTCTGACTTGGGAACTTACAATTTGCTTATATACAACTTTCAGAAGCAGTACCTAATTTTTCTTTTCATTAAAAAATATTCTTTTCAATTTTATATATGTACATATATGAATATATTTTAGTATATTAGTATAGTAAATATGTTTATATGTATATCATTTTAGTTGTTTTTCACAATCAGTCCTTCTCTCTGATAGCTCTGGTTTGCCTCAGACTCACAGGTCTGTCTGCCTGTGCCTCCGGAGTGCTGCTGAGGTTGACTTTCTCCTATCTCTTAATATCAATTTAATATATTTTGATAAAGCATTTAAATTTAAATCATGTCTTCTATTCTTGCCTTTTATTTACTTGCATGTTCTGTGGAGGACATAGCCTTTAGACTTGATATTAAGATTGTGTCACTATGGATTATGAACTTGGGACAGTCACCCGGAACTGGGGAAGTCAGTGTATCCCTTCTGCAAATAAGATGTCTAAGGTCAAAGCGTTCTTTGTGAGAAGGCAGGAAGGCAGGTATTCTATGTTGAAAGAGCGGCATGGACAATATTAAGCATTGTAAGTTTGCCATGTTTATGTTTCTTGAGGTAATTTATGTGGTAGTCTGTGGGAAGAGCAAGATATCTCCATTCTAGGCTACTGTGAAAGGCATTTTTATTTTCTTTTGAGACAGTCTTATTGCTAAAGCTGGCCTACCACTTGTGATTCTCTTGTGTCCAGCTCAGGAATGCTGGGATTACAGGTGTGCTCTACCACATCCATTTATATGGTGCTGGGGATGGAACCCTGGGCTTCATCTCTGCCTGGCAAGTTCTCTACCAATGCAATTGCACCCCCAGGCCCCATGAGTGGATTACATTACAAAAGTCATTCCCTTTGTTGCTTTTAGCTAGAGGATTAGTGAAGAAGCCCTGCTGGCTTGAGGGAGGGAGGGTGGGATCTCTGGCACTGTGCAGTGTCTGACTTTAATTGCTAGAGTTTGTCTCCCTGCCCCCTTCGTATGTTCTGAATCTGAGTCTTTGCTGGCAGCATCTTGGAGTTTTATCTTTGGGAGGGGGTGTTCAGTGATTCTGTAGGAGAGACTTAAAGTGTTTTCTCTATGGACTGAGACCATCTTGGAACCAGCATAGCAGATAGGGGTTTTGTTTTTGTTTTTCTTTCCTTTTGTTTCTTCTCCTTCCTTTCTTTCCTGTTTCCCGCTCCCTTCCTTCCTCCCTTTCTTCCGTGTGTGGTTTCTCCCGCTGCGAGAGATTTAGATTCTAAATTAGACTACTGTCATTTCTTCCTCTGGAACAACGCCCCACCCCCTGTGATTTGCTGCGGGGCTCTCCTCCGGTCCCCGAAGTTCCCCGCATTGTGAGAGGGCCTCTTCCCGGGCTTGTGATACACAACCCACACCTGGATCAGCAGCTTTGGAGCCAAGACACTGCGTCTTCTAGCTTAGGTTCCTGCTTTTATCTCTTCGCCTTGCCACTTAGGTGTAGGATTTTAGCCAATTCCCCTTGAGAGCTTTATCCTGTTATTACTTCCACAGTAGAAAAGAAACAAGAGCCCCTGAGATTCACACTCAGATCAGACAAGATGCCTCCAGACCGACTATTTAATCTGGCCCCTCTTCTTGGTGGAAAGGCAGGGATGAGATGGAGAAAGCCTATCTGGCCCAAAGGCATTATTTGCATTTGCTGACAGGACTATGCTGAAGGTGGGGGATAAAGTCTGCCGGGCAGGCCTGGAGCATTAGCCCTCAGGGCATGGGAGGTTTAGAAATGGAGAGTCTGGCTGCAAGTGGACAAGGCTCCCAGAGAACGGCACCCAACAGGCGTTTCTTCAACATATACTTTTTTGCTTGTTTATTGGGATCAACTTAGAGTAAAGTGCATGAGTCATAACTGTGTAGCTTGCTGGGTTTTTAACACAGATTTGCATCTGTACTCCAATCACAGGCAGGGTGCTCCCCTCACCCAGGAGTTATCCTGTGTGCGCCTTCCCTGTCAAGGAAGTCCTCTCTCTTGAGATAAATCCATTGTGACACCCACAGCCTAGATTAGTTTTCCTTAAATTTCATATCAATAGCTTACCTGATTACTGTCTTTACGGCTTTATTTCTTCAATATTGTGTCAGTGATGTTCACTAATGTTAGTTACATTTATCAGTAACTATTTTGTATTACACACTGTGTGTGTGTGTGTGTGTGTGTGTGTGTGTGTGTGTGTGTGTGTACCTAGTGTATTTCTGGTGAATATTTCTAGCTTGAGACTCTTATCGATAACGCTACAGTAGACACTAAGCATTATTGTACATACACTCATTGTAATGGACACTCACTCACACTTTCTCTTTGGTATGTAAGCAGAAGTGAAGTTCCAGGTCACACAGACACAGGAGTTTTGCTGTGCATACTGTGAATGGTTTCAGGAAGTGATGGAACAACTAACACTACACCAGTGGCGCACACAAGGCCTGGGTGTTAGACCCTGACTAGCACCCTCGGTTCCGTTGCATGGATTCTATGACTGGATGTTCCATGCAGGTTGAAGTACTATAGTTTTAGATTAAGCTCTAAAATCTGGTAATGTCTGTCTTCTGACTTTATATTTTTCTTTTCTTCAAGTTGGCTATTATAAGTATCTCACCTTTCTGTACAAATGCTAGATTTTCCGGAAGTGGGTGGGGTAGGCAGAGCTGGGGAGATGGCTCAAGGGTAAATAGTGGGCTCTTGCAGAGGACCTAAGCTTGGTTCTTAGCACCTATGTCACGTGGTTCACACTGCGACTCCAGCTCCAGGGGATCAGACACCCTGGCTCTAGAAGCATATGTCCACACATGTACACATGTAAACCACACACACACACACACACACACACACACACACACACACACACACACATATACATAATTAAAATAATAACAGCAGGAATAAATCTTTAATAAAATCAAGGAGGGGAGAGAGAGAAACAAAGATTCTTGTCTGGGGTTACACTGGATCTGCATACCCCTTTGTTCAGGATGCCCTCACCATGTGGCTGGGCCCCTACAGAAGCATGAACCATCTCCCATTCAGTTGCACCCTCTGTTTCTCCTGTATCTAACGTGTCTTTCATTTTGGTTTGTGGACTTGACACTGGCATTCAGTCTTGGTGTGTGTGTCTGTGTTTTCTGCCTAAGGCTGTTTTCTTCCACCCTGGGTAATTGTTCTAGTCTGTCCTGTCGTCTTTTCTGCTGGCAGTGGGCTCTCTCCCTCTGTTTTCTCGGATTGCCCTCTGTCTATCCCTGTGTTCGAGATTCTCTAGTTCTGAAGACGCCAGGGACACATTGGTCCGTTGTCTCCCGTGGGTTCCCTGGAAAGCAGGCAGCATTCTTAGTATTGTTCTGCGGAAAGCATTACATCTTTTCTCTCTAGCTGCTTTGACTATTTGATCTTCCGCTCTTGGAAGTTAGAGTGTAGTGTGCTTTGCCTGAGTGTGGCTTTCCTGTGTTTAGCTTGAGTTCTTGACTTCATAGGTCTCTGGTATTCATCATATCTGAAGTACCCTGGCCATTTATTTTGAATATTGTTACCACATTCTGCTCTCCTCAGAGTTCAGTTGCATGTATTTTATTTTATTTTTTATGGTTTCTCTTGTTCTGTGTGTATCTGCATGAGTTTGTGTGTGTGTGTGTGTATATGTGTTTGTGTGTGTGTGTGTGGTTTCATTTGGTATATCAAATATTCTGGATATTCTCTCTCAGGCAACTATATGTACTACTGGGCTACATCCTTGTAAACTTTATGTATTTAGAGCTATTTTAAGCTCAGAGTGGATTGAGTAGAAAGGATAGGAATTTCCCTTGCCCAATTGTGATCCTCTGATGACTTGTAAGCATGGGTAGGTATTAGCACACATGATTATAATCGAAATCTCGCAGTTTACTCTGTGATTTGCTCTTGGTAGTGTACGTTATATTGGAGTATATGGGTATGTATGTGTATGTGTGTGTGTGTGTGTGTGTGTATACTTATTCACAGGGTGCACATGCATGTGGAGGTCAGAAGTTGACACTGGAAGCTTTCTTCAGTTGCTGTCCACCTTCTTTTTTTTCTCAAATTCCATCACTGGGAAGGCAGAGACAGGACGATGCCAAGGCTCACCCTAACCTATTTAGCCAGCTCCAGGCCAGTGAGAGACTATGGTTTTTTGTTTGATTGATTGTTTGTTTCTTAAAGGTGCCTCAGGAACCACAGCTAAGGTTGTCCTTGGGCTCCCACATGCACACACAAGCAGGAAGACAGGTGTTCTATCTACATTTAGTACCTTAATAGTTCATAATATGTCTGAAAGATGTCCAATAAATCTACCCCTTCCTCAAGTGTTAGTCATGCTGGAAATCTGTGAAATAGTCCCTCGAACTGTGGTGATAGATGTAAAATAAACTCTGAGGGAGCATCACAGTCAACCGTGGGGAGGGGTCTGAGAAGCTGACCCTTGATTGAGTCAGGATGGTTGATGCTGTCTCATGCATTCTATTCCCGACGTTCCCACGGAGGAGGAGAACTGAAGAAAAGCATCTCATGCGTGTAACCGAGGATATCTTTGTAATTAATTGTAGGCTCCGAATTCTCCCTCTGAAGGCAGCAATCTGTTGGATCAGAAGAACAAATTGATCCAAGAAGTGTCTGAACTGCAGCAGCAACTGCAACTGGAGATGAAGGTTAGTTGGCTCTTATATTTTTCCCATTTCTGCCTTGGTTGATAAAGGCTTTTTTAAAGCATACTGAGATGTCCAGGTGAGGTGAAAGTCATTTTCACCCCTAAAAGAAACATTCCTCTCATCCCTGAGCGCATTCCTTTGAATTTGGTGGCTGCTAGCCAAAGAATTTTTTAAAGCAACAGAGCATCCAGACATTGTTGGCTTTGAGCAAGTGAAATTCTGATAGAGACAGGCGGTCCAATAGGAAACTATGTGTATTGTTCTTACATAAAGCATTTAAACTTAAGTAACAGAAACAGCAAAATGACGTCTAGCTGGTTTTGTGTTTTTATTCTAAAAGTGTTCAATTCACTAAGTATGAATATTTTATATTCTTTCTGGAACTTCTAAACCTTAATTACACGGTTTGATTAAGTTGTTTAATAACGAAGGAACAGTGTATGGATTCCATTAGCACTCACAAGTGGGCTTCCGGGCTGGGGATGTAGCTCATTGGGTAAAGTGCTTGCTCAGCACAGAGAACCCTGGTTTCCAGTCTCCGTGCTTCATAACCCAGGCATGGTAGTACACCCCTGAACTCCGAGCACTTTCGAGGTGAAGGCAAAAAAATCAGAAGTTCAAGATCATCCTTGTCTACATTGCCAGTTTTCTGTTAGCCTGGGCTATGTAGACCCTGCTACAGAGAAACAGACAGACAGACACGGAGATGTGGGTGGTGGTGTTTCAGTATTGATAGACAACAGAGGTATTTTTAAAATCATACTGACCCATGTTAGAACCATCAGAACATCAAGGAGGAGAGAGAAAAAATGAGAAAGGATTTAGAAGAACTGCGAGTCCAGCACAAGAGCAAAGTGGAGGAGACGGCCACCCTGCAGCGACGGCTAGAGGAAAGTGAAGGCGAGCTGAGGAAGAACTTGGAGGAGTGAGTGTCTGGCTGGAGCCCCGCCCCTTCCTGCCTTCTTGAGTCACGTGTTGCTAGAACCTTCTGTCCTTTTCACACCTCCCAGCCCTCTAAGTGTTTGTCAGTCCCACTCACTTCTTTCCTTTTTTCCCTCTTACAAAGTTTTGCAGCAGGATATGTAAGCAGGAAGGTTAATAATTACTAAAACCCTTTGTATACCTTGAGTGTGTTTTATAAAGCTTCAACCCCAACAGGGCATCTCCTGGCAGGTTCGTGAGAAGCAGTGGGCTCTGAGGAGTGATATGTAGTAACTGAGGTTTCTACTGGGAACCCCGAGTGTGATACCCAATAACTAAGGTTTCCAGAAGCCTAGGCCTAGCCTCCAAAGTGTCTTAACCTATAGGGTTCACGGTCTCTCCCAGCGTGAGCACTTTTTCCAGAACGGGTTGGTCTCTGTGATACATCCTCACTTATGCTCAGCCTGTGGAGAGGGTACGTTGCTCCAAGGCTCTACCTGCCATATTGCCCTGTGAAACTTAGTGGCAAGGGATCTAAAATCTAAGATCTAATTTTCTTTCTGGAAACAACTTTGCAAACACACCCAAGAGATTCGTTTTCTAATCTCCTAGGTACTTGTCAGTTTAATCAAGCTGACAGCATTGACCATTAACTTGATGGTTCTCCTGCTTTATAGTACTGGATGGTTCTCCATGGTTTTTGGCATTTTTTCATTTTCTGTGTCCTAATTCTAGTACTTCATGGTCTCTTTCTGGTAGAAAATGTCCCCACAAATCTGTCCCATTTTGCTTGTTAGAGTTCTTATCTGACATCTTGGCCAAATTAGACTGTAGTCCTGAGGAGGCTTTTGGGGGCTACAGGTGATCATGTGACAGCCTGAAAGCTTGTGGTCAGACTAGGTGAGGACTGAGGAGCCTCTCTGACAGACCTCCTGTTGTCCCCTGCTAGGCTGTTTCAAGTGAAGATGGAGCGGGAACAGCACCAGACTGAGATCAGAGACCTGCAGGACCAGCTGTCGGAAATGCATGATGAACTAGACAGCACTAAGCGATCCGAGGACAGGGAGAAGGGAGCCCTGATTGAGGTAAGGGGGCTGTGGGCCAGGTGTCAGCCCCACCTGCCTCGAAGGGTGGGACTTTGTGGGCTGGCTGCTACAAACCATTTTCTGTTGTGTGCATTTGATCCAGTGGTTTCTACATTTAGATTCTGTGAGGCCATCATTATCTTAGGCTGAAAAGTAGCATGCCAAAGGCTGGGGAGATAGCTCAGTTGGTAAAGGGTTGGCTGGGCAACCAGGAGGACCTGAGATCAACCCTCAGAAACTATGTAAAACCATAGCTGGACAGTTCATCCTAGTGTGGGGGCAGAAGAGATGGACAGATCCCTGAGGTGTGCTGGCTGGCCAGCCTAGCCTATTCTGTGAGCTCCTAGCCCAGAGACCCTGTGTCAGGAAACAAGGCGACCCTGAGGAATGAGATCGGCCGTGACTTCCGGTCTACATCCCCCCATCCCCACTTATACACACTCATCTACACACCCACTTCTGTTCTCTCTCATATACTCAGACACGTATACAGTCTTCCACACTCATAGATGCTCTCACATGCGTGCTCACACTCATAACATAAACTCACACATAGAGAATAGTACATTAGCACTCATCAGTTCTCAGCATAGACCAAGGAGTTGTCAGTGTTTCACCCTATTCCTGCATTAATTGTTCTGCGCATCTTTGAAGTAAATTACAGATAAGATCATATTTTACTCTTTTTAGAATTTAGGGAACTTGCTGACGTAGTTACAATACCATTATAGTAACTAATGTGTGTATGGTTTCTATAGTATAAATAAAAGGAGTCTGAATACTCAACCCTTGTTATCTTCGAGTCTGTTTAACAGTTCAGGGCCAGCCTGGGGTACGTCAGCCCCTCCCTAAAACAAAGTTTTCCCTAAGGATAAATTCCCAGAGGTGATGTCAGTGGAGAACTTATGCCTTTCGGAAGCATTTCACCCCAGAGCCCGGAGAACAGAAGACACTCCTGTACCCTGTGCTGACTTTGCCCTGGCTCCATCCACCCTCTGTTTCTTCCTCCCTCCATCTTGCTCTTCTTTCCCACATTTTCCTTCAGCACAGCCAAGGGCTGCCTGTCATCCTTGCGTCCTCCCCCATTTCATTTGCAGCCTAGTTCTGAATGACAGAGCAAAAGAAGAGTTTTCAAGATTTAAATTACTCTGAAGTGTTTCCATATTTTTCCAAAATGAAGCAATTCTATGATGAACTGCATGCTATTTTACTTGATTTTTTTGAGATAGGGTCTCATGTAGCCCAGGGTAGCCTTAAACTTACTATGTATCTGAGGATGGCCTTGAGTTTCTGTTCTTCCTGCCTCCACCTCCCAAGCACTAGGATTGTAGGTGGGTTCCGCCACTCCCACTTTATGCTGTTTTGAGGATTGAACCCCTGGCTTCATGCATGCTAGACAAGAACTCTACCAACTGAGCCACACTCTGAGCCCCACATCTTTAACTCCTTAAGCACACCCTCCTGACTATTCCAACCTTGATTTAATGATAGCTTTGTAGGCCCATTTGTATTGGTGAGGACAGGAGCTCTGGCTTTGGTAATGTGTGTTCAGGCCACAGCTGGAATGAGAACAGAGCACATCTTGTCTCAAATGTCGTCCTGTAGTTGGGTTCCTAGCTGTCTGTCACACTCTCAAGACGACCTGTGCCGTCTGCAGGAGGAGGGAGGTGGAGAAGTTGTTAGTAGCCGTGTCTCTCATGTTGGCTTTATTCTCCTCTGACTTTTCAGCAACTTTTAAAATTGGGTCTACAGTTTCCATAAAGGAGATCCCATCTCCTAGCCACTTTCAATTTATTCTTTGTATCTTAATAAGAAGTAGACTGGAGAAATTTGATAACAGATTAGACATGGGGCCAAGTTTTCCACAGCCTTTGGCTGAGAACAGACTCTTAACACAAAGAGCATAGAATGCACAAAGAGAACTGACTGGAAACTGCTCACGTCTGGATGCTCCACGAGCCTGGGTAGCAGCCCGGAGTTTTTATGAAACATCTCTCCTTTTTTGCTATGGTACTGGAGACTGAAGTCAAGTCCCTGTGCACGTGAGGCACAAGCTGTGCCACTGGCTCTGTCCCAGCCCAGAAGTTCATCACTTTTTCTTAAATAGTATCAGGCCTCTACATGGAATTAGTAAAATAACATTAGGGGGGAAAGTAGCCGGACATAGTGATGTGTGCCTTTAATGCCAGCACTTGGGAGATAGAGGCAGGTGGATTTTTATGAGTTAGAGGGTAGCCTGCTCTACAGATTGAGTTTCCAGAATAGCCAGAGCTACATAGTGAGACCCCATCTCCAAAACTACAAACAAAACAAAATGAAAAAAACAAAAAAAACAACAACAAAAAAAAACCCAAAAAGGTTAAAGAAAAGCATCGTAGAGATCCTGTTCTGTTAGGCTAAGAGCTGGTGAATAGCACAGATCTATCGTTTGTAGAACCCCTGGGTCTGTAAATGTCAAGGTCTCTTTCCTGTAGCTCAACCTGGACTCATACTCACTAACTCATTATGTAGCCAAGGCTGGCCTTGAACTCCTGATCTTCCAGCCCCTACCTCCTACATGCTGGGATTGTAGATGTGTACCACTCTGCCTGTATTTTGTTTTTATTTGTTTATTTTTTTTCCATTTTTTTAAATGTGAGGCTGAGAATAGAAGCCAGCGCTCATGCATGAGAGGCTAGAGCTCTGCCAAATGAACTACAGCTCAGCTCCCGGGAAGCACGTGGGCTTTCTTTCTTTCTTATTTTTTTTTTAATTAAAAGGACTTTTAAAATGTGTGTGTGTGTGTACATATGTGTACATGCACAACTGCTCATGTGGGGGTCAAAAGATAACTTCTGGAAGTTTAGAAGTTGGTTCTCTCCTTCCTCCTTGTGAGTCTCAGGGATTGAACTCAAACCCCCAGGCTTGGTGGCAAGTACCTTGACCTGCTGAGTCGGCTCATTGGCCCATGAGACTCAATTCTTAGTTCTAATACAAAAACAATTTTAGGACTAGTGTTTGGCTCCTTCTCTGTCCATTCTAGTGGCATCGGGTCCAGATGCCATCCAGGTGGGTTTTTCTGGTGGACAGATGTCGCTGACGGAGTCTGCAGAGCTGAGAGGTGGCCCTTTCCCACAGAGCCTGCTGGGTCTTGCTCCTGGCCTTTGGGTCCTTCAGCATCTCAGATATGCTTGGCTATCAAATCTTGGAGAGAGCTGGAGCCTGGACACTTCTAAAATAAACGTACACTATGATCCTCCTAACGTTACCTAGATTCTAATAAAAGTGGCCAGGAATGCCGAGGCTCTCTCCAGCCATCTTACACTTTCTAGGCCATCAGTTAGAGCAGTGGCTCTCAACCTTGCTAATGCCACGACCCTTAATAGCCACGACCCTTAATACAGCTCCTCATGGTGTGGTGACCCCCACCTCCAACTATACGATTATTTTCATTGCTACTGCGTGACTGTACTTTGCTACTGTTATGCATCACAATGTAAATATTGGATATGCAGGATATTGATATGTGACCCCTGTGAAAGGGTTGTTCATGACCCACACGTTGAGAACCACCTCGTTAGACCCAGGGAAAAAAGATGACTGAATTTTGTTGGACTCCTGCAACACAAAACCTTCTTCTACCCCAGTAGTGGGCATGGGCCAGGCATAGTCTTCATTTTGGCATCAGCTCTCTGTGGTCAGGGCTTGCAGCCGTGGGATATCCCAGTGCCCATCTCTCAGCAGCCTGCTGTTAGGATCGCTGCTCCCTACAGGGTGCACTTCCTTTGTCTCAGCTTTTCTTCTTTCCTGTGGTTTTAGGTTCTGGCTGTGTTTCTTTGCTTTAGTTTAAAAGATGAATGCCCCCAAAGTCCCTTACCCCCAGTGGACCTATCCAGCTTTTTCTGTTGTTCTGTTTGCATCCAACACTTAGGCCACACACAGTGTCAGTGTTTAGCTTTCTGGGTGGTTTGTGGTCAGGTCTGTGGTCACTGTATGGGGAAAAGAAGGTACTAGGTCCTATCCAGGCCACATCATCTGTTCTAATGTTCATCAGCTGTGTGACCTGGGTGTGTCTGAGACAGATAGACAGGCAGAGAGAGACAGAGAGACAGAGAGACAGAAAGATAAGAGAGAAACAGAATGAATGCACACACACACACACACACACACACACACACACACACACACACACACACACACGGGTTCTAGAGGAAAACCTCATTTCTCAAATGTTAGCCCTTCCTTTGATATCTAAGACAAATCTAGAACTTACCAAGCAGGCCAGCTAAACAGCTGCCCAGGGCTTCCCCAGGAGTACCTATTTCTGCCTCTCAAAAGCTGGGATTGAATACACCTGCCAAACAGCCTGACTCTCTCTTTCTTTGTTTTTAAGCAAGTATGTTCTGGGGATTGAACTAGAGTCCGGTGGTAGCAAGGGAAGTACTTTACTCACTGAGCTGGCTCCCCCTTCCCAGATGTGTGATGTTGGAGGAGGTGTGTTAGCATCTCAGAGCTCCTGGCTTTCTCATTTATGAACAGACCTTGATCTCTTTGAATAATCATTGTTTTGATTTTTAGAATTATTAAAATAGCATTTTTAGAATAGTATTATTCTCAGGATATTAAGTGCCAACACAACCAATTTTTCTAGATCTTCTGTTACCTGCCCTCCATATATACCAGGGTTTTTTGTTTGTTTTGTTTATTTAAATTTATTGAATTTATTTATTTATTTTATAGGTGTGGGTATGGGCATGCCCTTGTCATTGCCTGCAGTGTGGAGGTTAGAGGACCGCTTGTGGGAGGGAGTCAGTTCTCTGCTTCTAGTGCTGAGGATCAGACTCTGACCAGACTTGGGAGTTAGCACCTTTACCTGCTAAGCCATCTCACAGGCCCCACACTAGGTGTGAAATGGCTGGTTCCTTGTCCCATGGCCCCTCTTGACTGCATGAAGGTTTAGAAATTAGTGATTCTAAGTAGCCAGATTTCCTCTTGTTTTCCTTGACTGTAGTCTCCAAAGAGGTACATTTCTCTCTACTGGATGCTTTTTTATATTTTGAGTTTTTCCTAGTTACCACTTTCCTCTTTATTTGATATAATTAAGATTTCATGCATTGAAGTGAAGTTTTGGAAACTGTATGTGCCTATTGGTCTCCCTTCTGGAAACTTCTGTGTGATACGGCAAGGTGTAATCTGATTGGATTCGTGCAGCATGGTCCACTTAATCGACAGCTCCAGCCACAGATAACACCCTGTCTGAGTAGAATGGACTGCAAATCCTCGGTCCTTGACTCGCCTGGGCGGCAGTACAAACATAGATAAGGGTGGGGAGAGGAACTGCCCTATCTAAGGATGATTAAAAAAACGTGAGAGAATAAAAGCAGAAGGGGGTGTCTGAAGTTGCTGGCTGGAGGCGCCATCAGGTCCTAGAGAGATCGCTGGTGGCAACAGTGATGGGCAGGGATAGCCAGGTAGTCCCTCATTCAGTGTTAGGATGAGGGGTTCTCGGGTCTTAGGGATGGGTCTCTAGGCTTTATCAAAGCTCATCCTTGCCTGCTGCAGGTCACATGCTGGCAGGGCTAAAGCTTGGTCTGTGCTGTGGTCTCCCACCGGTTCGCCTGGTCCAATGGACCTCATCCAAGAGCAGCAGGTCTCAACCCTGTCACAGGGGTCGCATATCAGATACCCTGCATATCAGATAATTACACTGCAATTGAAAACAGCACCCTTACATTTATGAAGTAGCAATGAAATAGTTTTATTTCACCACATCATGAGGAACTGTATTAAAGGGGCCCAGCATTAGGAAGGTTGAGAGCCACTGCTCCAGAGTGAAGGAGAGACTTCCCCTGCCAGTTGTTTTTAAGTGGAACTCATTACTTTGTATGCTAACTTGAAACAGTAACTTAGGGCCAAAGATTTGGCTCAGTGGGGAAAGGTGCTTGTCTGGTAAGCCTGGAGACCTGAGTTCATGGAATGAACAGAAAGACGGAAGGGGAGGACGACTCTACAAATCGCACTCTGATTTCCATATATAAGCTGTGGCGTGGCCACAGTACCCCTGACACATCACACACACACACATATCACATGTATATCACACACATCACACACACATACATTGATTCATATCTCATGCATCATTGTGATACAATTAATTTAAAAAATTGATACGAAGGCTTCTCCTCCCTCCACAGTGACACACTTCTTGGATGGCAAGTCTTCTCAAGAGATCATGGGGGCCCAGCGGCAGCTACTGCTCTGAGTCCCCAGGACCTCAGGAGAAGGAACAGGGTGTGTTTTTAGTTGGGTGGGGGAAGGGAGAACTGAGAGAATCCTGGCCCCTTGAGACCCCAGCTGTTTGGAGCAGGGTGACTCATTCACACCCAGAATAGACAGTGCTGCTAGTTGCTTTTGATCCAGTCAAAACTGTCAAAAAGCAGATCTATATCTTTCCCAGAAGCTTCTCTCTCTCACTAAGGATTTAAGAAGGATGAGCAAGGCTAGCTCAGTTGGTAGAGTGCCTGCTTAGCATGCATAAAGCCCAGACTTCCATCCCTACCACTGTATAAAATGGGTGTGCTGGCTGAGTCAGGAGGGTCAGACGCTCAAGGTCACAATGTGTTGAGAGTTAAGGCCAGCCTGAGATACATGAAACTTTGTCTGAAACAAGCAAACAAAACAACCACAAAAGAAAATGCACAATACATAAACCATGGGGTTAAGAATGCAAACTGTGTCAGAGGAAGGGTAGAAGACTACTAGAAGGGGATTGTGGGAAGACCTCTCAGAGCAGCCACATTGTATCCTCAGAGTTTCCAAAAGGCAAAGGGACTAGGGCTGGGAGGGGAGGGGATGGCAGCTCAGAGCCTGCCTTTGTGAGCCTGGCTGTGCCGGCAGGTGGGTGCTCCAGTGAAGGGGATGAAGAGCTAACCTGGACAGAGGAGAGGAAGGATCTAGATGTGGCAGAACTGGTTTGATTCTTGATGCTTGTGAAGGACAGGGTGAGGGAATTCACAGTCACTGCCCTGCTCCTGCACTGGGGGGCTTCACAAACTGGTCATCCAGAGTCAAGGGAAGGAAGCAGAGAGGGAGGCTCCTGCTAGATTCTCCTAAAACTGTAATCGCAGTTAATCCAGGGTTTGTGTGGAACACGTGGCTGGCAGATTACCAGAATGGTGGTGCAGGGAAAAGATGAGAGGCAATTTAAAACAGTAACAACAACAACTATAACAAAAACAACAATAACAACAACTACTACTATTACCACTACTACTACTACTACTACTACTACTACTACTACTACTACTACTACTACTACTAGGGAAAAAGTCAAGGAGCTTGTCAAAGGAAAGTAAAGTATGCAAAACTGCATTCTTAGGGATATCTTGAAGAGAAGCCAGGCGCGATCCTTGTAGAGAAAGTGGCTGCCAGGAGGGAGTGTGAGGTCCTATGATTTCCAGGAAGAGGATACTCTTAGGAGACTGGGGGTAGGGAGAAGCTCCAGGAAGAGCCCAGAGTATGGTGCCAGGGAAGGACCAGGGAAATGAGGAGGTATAATGGTTAATTTTAATTGTCAATTTGACAAATTTGCAATGACCTGGAAAAAATCGCAGTTGAGGAATTGTCTATCTCAGGTTGTCCTGTGGCATGTTTGTGGAGGATTAAGCTTTGTTTGTTTTTAATTAAGGTGGGAAGATCCACCCTGGATGTAGGCTGGGCTCTGAATTGTATGACAAAGAAAGTTAACTGAGAAAACAGGCAAGCTGCAAGGGGACGGGAGGACACTCTGTGATCCCCGCTTGGTAGGGGAGCCACCAAAGCCACATAGCAGGTGATTAAGGAGCGTGGTGTGAAGTGGTAAACAATCACACTTTGAAGGAGTTTGGTGGTAAAGTTGGCAGGTAGCCAAGAGTCCAGAAAATGGGATAGAACCAAGGCTGAAAACGCGGGGCAGCTTACAGCAAGCACTTCAGTGAAGTGCTTCAGGTGGAGAGAAGGCCTGGTACACAGTGAGGCACTGAGGTGCCAGAGTCTGGAGCACCCAGGACAAAGGAAGCCAAGCCTCTGGTGGGACACCCCTGGGCTTGAGGAATGTGGTTTGATGCTGAACTATTGGCTTTAGTTTTGTGTCTCTTTGTGAACTCTTGATAGTGAGAAGGGAATGCCGTGCTCTACTCTGGCAAGGAAGATAGGAAAAGTTGTCCTGAGCTCTGCAAGCAGGAATAGCTCGGACCACGTGCGTGTGGCATCCTGGAGAATGGGTAGCAGATGAGCAGTGAGTAAGCTTAGCTCTAGAGCAACAATACCACATAAGGGCGATAGCAGGGATACTCAGCCATGGGACAGATGTGAAATGAGTTGCAAAAACGCATCTGTCAGGCTGAGGTGCTCATTGGGTAGAGTCCTTGTTTAACATGTACAGGCCTTGGACTTAACCCCCAGCACCACATCAGCTAGTTGTGGTGGTACATGACTGAAATCCAGCACTTGGAAAGTGGAGGGGGGAGGAGCCCAAAGTCAGGATCATTCTTAGCTTCAGAGTAAGTTTGAGGCCAGCCTGGGCTACATGAGAGCCTGTCAAAAGAAAAACAAAACAAGAAACAAAACTCTCCCTAAGCAAGGACAGTGAACTCAGTCATGTTAAGTCTCAAAGAAACTAAGACACAGGGGCTGGAGAGATGGCTCAGCAGTTAAGAGCACTGGCTGCTCTTCCAGAGGACCTGGGTTCAATTCCCAATACCCATATGGCGGCTCACAACTGTCTATAACTCCAGTTCCAGGAAATCTGACACCATCACACAGACATACATGCAGGTAAAACATGAATGCACGTAAAATAAAAGGCAATCATTAAGAAAAAGGAAAGAAAGATGGACTAAAGAGATGGTTCAGTGGTTAAGAGCACTGGCTGCTCTTCCAAAGGTCTTGAGTTCAATTCCCAGCAACTACATGGTGGCTCACAACCATCTGTAATGGGATCCAATGCCCTCTTCTGGTGTGTCTGAAGAGATTGACAGTGTACTCACATATATTCGTTAAATAAATAAATAAATAAATAAATCTTTTAAAAAGGAAAAAGAAAAAAGAAAGAAACTAAGACTTAAGCCCCAAGGTAATGATGGCTCTGAGAAGTGCAAATTGTCCCCAAATCTGTGTGGTCTGGGAAGGAAAGAGCGAATGGGACAGGATAGGTGGCCATACACCTGGTAGTCAATCTGGAAGGGCAATGCTGGGCTACTGACAAAGATACCTGTTCTTCAGCTCTGCAATTGTCCCCCCTCCTCCAGGAGCTCCTGCAGGCCAAGCAGGACCTTCAAGATCTGCTCATTGCCAAAGAGGAACAGGAAGATCTCTTGAGGAAGCGGGAGCGGGAGCTGACTGCCTTGAAGGGAGCCTTGAAGGAGGAGGTTTCTAGCCATGACCAGGAGATGGACAAGCTGAAGGAACATTACGATGCTGAGCTGCAGGCCCTCAGGGAGAGTGTGGAGGAGGCAACCAAGGTGAGCCTGCTGCCCACAGAGGGTGTCAAGATGCAGCCAGATGAGAGGTTATGCCCACTCTCCCATGCCAGCTCCCCTTAGCTTCGTCACACCATGGTGATGAACTTGTTGACAAGGGACAAGTTGATGGCTGAGCTCCTGTACTTTTTTGAATCTATCGATTCATGCATCAATAAAGACTAAATGCTTTTTTAAGGTGAGATTTTAAGGCATTGAGTGGACTCAGCTTTTGCAGGCTTTGTGGAGTAGAAAGCTGTACCCTCCTAGGGATATCCCCAAGGCTCAACCCCTAAGGAACTGTGTGACTGCTCCTGTGCAGAATTGCAGAGAGGACCTGGATTTCTGGGACCCTTTGTCCCACCCCAGCTGCGTCCTTTGGGCTTTGCTCAGTGTTCCGTTAGGTAATTCATGTCCTTTTCTCAGCGGAGTTGAAAGACAGCTAATTGGCCAAATTGCCCCAACTCTTCCAAGATAAGTTTTCCCCTTAATTGAATTCTTGGCTCTTACAAATGGGTTGTAAATTGTGTGGAAGTCTTTTGGTGCAGGGTGCACGTTGGCCGTTGAAGGGAAAATGCTTTGAAAATACTATGCCATCTTTTGGGACGGAGAACTACAGAGTGTGCATTTTTAGTGCCTGAAACAAAGGGTCAAAGTGCTGGGAGAGGACTCTTCATACCGTTCAGTCTGCAATGACTGCAATGATGACAGTGGCAGCCCCCCCGCCCCCGACTCTGCTAAGCCCTATGGTGGTTCACTGATTCTCAATGATGTCATGATAATTACTAATGACAAGAAGTGAAAGATAAGTTTGTTTGTTATTACAACAGGGAAGTCTGGGAAACTGCCTGCTTGGCGTTATTATAACTCTGAGATACTTAAAAGGGCCTCTTGTTGGTTTGCCCTCCTGCCCTTTAGATTTGATTTTAATTTGAGGGGAACAGGTAGAACTGACTTAGTTGTCCCTTAAGGGAAACGTCTGTTTTGTTTTGTTTTTTGTTGTTGTATCTTTGTATCTGGGCAACAGCCCAGTGTCCTTGCTGTTGGTCTTCACATTCTGCTACCTCAACAGCTACAGGCTCAAGTGATTTGCCTTTGGAGCACACCACTGGTTTATCACCCTTAGGGCTTGCATGAATACACAAGCTTACTGTGGAATATGCTGGGAGACCCATTTGGGAGTACTGGTGAGCAGTGTTTCTAGTCGTTTGACCAGAAGACAAATCAAACGTGTACCACATGCAGAATGGAGACTCTTTAGTTGGGCTTCTAGGTCTGCTGGCATAGCTGTATAACTGGGGAAGGGTAGACAGCAGGCGAAAGAATGTATCTTTGCTGTATGGAGTTGAGGATCACCAACAGAGACCCAGGCTATTGAACTGTGACTTTTCTGCTCGTAGAGGTTTGTTTTTTTTCTTGAGATGGGGAGATGGGACTGCGGTTTAGAGCATTTGGTCTTTTAAAGGATCTGAGTTTAATCCCCACACACACATGGTGGCCCACGATCATCTGTAACTCCATTTCCAGGAAATACAGTGCCCCCTTTTGACTCCCACAGGCATCTAGTGTGTACTCAGTGCACAAATATACACGAAGACAAAACATTCATATGCATAAAATAAAAGACACATGCATCTTTTCCAATTATCTTTTCCAGTATCTTTTCCAATTGTTCTTTGCTTAAATATTTGTGTAGCACTCAGCTGTCCCAGACTAAAATTCAGAATTATTTACATGGCAGGCAACAGAAGTCCCTTGTGGAAACCACTGTTATCCTCCTCACTTCTCTGCCCATGAGGAATGACGGCCTCCCCAGTATCTTCTCACCTGTGAACTGCCCTTGCTGCCTCTGTGTTCCTGTCCCCATCCCGTTTTCCAACCCACAGATACACACCTAGGAGTTACTCCCACCTTTGGGTTTCAACTGAACCCTGGGTTCCCATCATGCTCTGCTGTAATGGATGCTCCTTTAGGTTGGTGTCTTAAGCACAAGGGGTGTTTTTTATCTAGACCTTTTCTTTCTGGCAAGCTGAGGAGCAGCAAACTCAAGCGCTTCTGAGGCCAAACAGGAAGCACCGATGAGCAGAGCTGTTGGTACAGTGACGGTTACAGCTGGGGCTGATGCAAAATGTGACAGGTTTCAAAGTGTGCCTGTCTGCTCTAGCCGCCAGCTGCTTCTCTGAGTGTGTGTTGTGGACATAATTTCCACTCCTCTCTCTCCCCTCTTTAGCTTGTCCTGAGTTTCCCTGACCAGCCTCTCTTGAATTTATGACATCTCATTCTATAATTCTTATCATTACATAATATTGTTATATATTATATATAGGATATATAATATATATATTATTATATATGTTACATATATATTGTTACATATACACACTACATACTGAGTCTAGTTAGTGTTGCCCTATGTACAACTGACCACTTAGACCTGGAAAATATATTAGAGACTGTCTCTGGAGAAAACAGATTCTCCCTGCTCAGTAGCTATTAACTGTCTATAGCTTTTCATCCAGGAATGGGACCTTGTTAGATTCGCTGCTTCCACATTGGAATATTGACTGGTGTGGTCTTGTGCAGGTGACCTTAGTGCTGAAGGCTCATGGGTGCAGCATCCCTGTCATGTCTAGAAGGCACTATCTCACAGCAGTCTTCCTCACAAACTTTGATCCTCTCATGCACTCAAACATTCCCTGAGCCTTAGGAACAAGGTGTTGTTACAGATGTCCCAAATGGAGCTGGGACAGCCACTTATTCTCTGCCTTTTGGCCAGTTATGGATTTCTGTTACAGCCTCCATTGCTGCAAAAAGACACTTGTTTGATAAGCGGTGAGAACTGTGCTCATCCCCAGGGGGAAGGAGAGGCGTTTATAATCCAGCTGGAAGCTGGACTGATTTAGGAAGTGGCAGTGATCGGTTCTCCTGCTTCAGCCTCCAAGGATGGCTGGATATCTGCATGTTGATGTGAGATCTCCAGATTCTAAGTGTTGCCAAAACAACAAACAAACAAACCCCTCAAATAACAAAAGGCATATAGGGCGACCATAACCCACCTGCAGGTCCATGGTTTGTGGTTCTAGTCCTTGAGTTTAGCCGTGTGTGGAAGTCACATCTGTAGTGTCTTCAGAGTCAGAGATGGCAGAGGACAAGCTCCCTCCCAGCTTGGGTCACATCCTTCCTGCTGGGCTCCCTGGGGTTTCCCGGTGGCAGTGAAGGAGATCTTGTAGAGGATTCCCCAGCTATGTAAATTCCTGTGCAGTTTCTTTAAAAGGAGTCTGAGTATGTTTGAGTTTTTTGGTAATTTTGCTTCTAAACTGTCTGCTGAACAAATGTGACACAATCTGTTGTTTTTTTTTTTTTAATCAGAATGTATTACATGTATGTGTGTGTGAGGAGTGGGGTGGGGGTAGGGTGGGGGTGGTGCCTGCCATGGCAAGAGTGTGCAGGCCAGAGAACAACTTCTGGGAGACAGTTCTCTCTTTCTTCCATATCTAGGGATGAAACTTAGGTCCTAAGACTTGGCAGCACTGAGCAATCTTGCCTCCTCCTCCCCCAATTTATTAAAGGTAAACTTAGTAACACTTGATTTCTTTCTATTACATTATTTATAACATGCTAGCATAGATTTGTAAGAATATTCTATTAAGTATCTGGATATGAAGGAATTAAATATAGTCTTTTAATTTGGTAAAGACTGTCTCTCAAATTTGTTCACTTGTATTTAGCCTTGGGAAGGCCTCGTCCTAGACGGCGACTAAAAGCTGACTTTTCTATAAGGAAGTGAATTGCATGACAACATTCATTTCCTTGGAAAATCTTAGGAGCCCCACCCCCTCTCGTCAGGTTTTCTAACTTTTGCCACTGCCTCAAGCCAAAAACCTCTGAAAGGCTGTTTTATCACTGCCAAGTACAAGGCACCTTATCTGGCCTGGGCCTGAGCACTGAATGTCTTAAATTAGTGGAACTCTTGGTGAAAACTGGCAAATTACATCAAGATCCTTTTACTGATATTCCAAACAGATCCTGGGTAATCTTTCTCTTTTCATAGAGACAAACAACCATCTGGCTCAGCAGACAGGAATTTACCAGTGCCTTGGTTGTGTGTGGCTTCCTGGCTCAGCAGAGTGAGCTGAACGTCCCCTGCAGAACTATGGTGGATCCTGCTGTTATGTGGCCCGTTCCCTGTTCCTTCTGATGGAGAGGGGTCTACATAGGTGGTTAGCAAGGGGTCTCTATGAGTCTTATAAAGAACTGCCCAGGGCTTTGCTCCTTGTTTTCCTACAGTGTTCTCTGACAGTGCCTTTATAGGTTTTCCATTTTTAAAACGGAAATGTCCTCTTTCTACTTTGATTTGGTGTGATGGTTGGATCCAGGTGTTAGTTGCGGATATGAATCACTGCTGGCTTGGGATTACAATGAACATTGTCCCATACCACAATGGTGATGGGGTTGGCTTCTCTTTCTCATCTCTAACCTTCTTTCTCTATCAAGAGAGCAGAGAGAAATAGTTTAGTAAACTTTCTTGAAGCAGAGAATCAGCTCAAATCCAGCTCCCTTGAGAAAGACTCTGGGGCTGGAGAGAGCTCAGTTAGTGAAGCGCTTGTCATGTAAGAATGAAGACCTGTCTGCTCTCCAGAACCCATGTAAAAAAGTTGGGCATGATAGTCTGTGCTTGGAATCCCAGTGCTGGTCGGGTGGAAATAGACTGATCCCTGGGACTTCCAGACCAGGAAGGCTACCTACATGGTGAGTTCAAGACCAGTGACAGAACCTCTCTCAAAGACAAAGTAGCTAGCTCCTGAGGAAGGACACCTGAGCTTGACCTCTGGCTTCCACGTGCCTGTGCAGAGATCTGCACTCCCACACACTTAAGTCCACACATACGTGCTCACACGCACAAATACTTCCTGTGCCGCCTCTTGGTCTTCACAGTATGCAGAGAGCTAGCATTGTTAGAGATTTAATTCTTGGCTTTATCTTTCCTACCGTCTTAAGGAATACTTTTGCTTTCTGCTTGACATCCCCACGGGGTTAAATATTATGGGTTTGAGGGATGGACACACTAAGGGAGGGGTCAGGCCCTGACTATCCCAAAAGTAGTCTCGGAGTGTTGGAGGATTCCATTTATGTAGAGATATTATTCCTTATGAAAACAAGTCTCATTGTGTTATTAGTTCACCTTGACTAATAGTTCAGCATCTAAGTACTTCAGAGAGTTTGAGGATGCCAATGACATTCCTATTTTTGCATCAGGAACTATGATCTCTTTGGTCATTAGACTCTTTCTGAATAACACATAGCATGAACCCAAGTGAATGGGTGAGGGAGAAGAGGGAGGGCTAAGCCGAGTGAGACTGTCCTTGGCATCCCTGATATTTATATTATTTTTTAAATGGGGAATTTGATCTTTATATTGACTTTGGTTTAGATTTATTTTTTTATGTTGTGTTCATGAGTGTTTTGCCTGCATGTATGTATGTGTGCCATGTGTGTGTCTATGTGCCCATATAGGTCAGAAGAGGGCATCAGACCCTCTGAAACTAGAGTTATGAGGTACCATGTGGGTGTTTTGCAAGAACAACAAATGCTCTTAACCCCCGAACCATTTCTCCAGCCCCTGTTTGTGTTGTTTTTAAATATAAGACGAACATAGTGATTTACTGAGCATTTGCCAAGGGCAAACAATAGTACTTGGTTCTGTGATGGCTGCAAAGATAAAGCCAGCAGAATCTGTTCCACCGAGAGACTGGAGCTGAGACAAGTAACACTCGGGCCAATTACAGGGAAGAGTGAACATCCCGGGGGAGGTGGAGACAAAGTGCTATAGAAGTGTGAGAGAGACCCAGAGCGTGGGCTGTGGGTGGGGATGGTGGCAGTCCGGAATATTTCACGACAGGGCGATGTCCAAGTTGGACTGTGAGTATTGTTCAGACCCAGGGCCATGGAGTCTGAGGATGTGTTTGTTCTGAATAGAGCATTTGCAGTATTTGTGGAAAGGGGGAGGCATGTGTCTAGACTGGGACTGGGAGACGTGGTGGTTATGGGTAAGGAGTGATTTAAGAGGTAGGGGCTGTTCAATATAAGGCCTGGGTTTGGATCCCAGTTCAGTGAAACCAACTGTCCAAAGCACAGCATGTCTGGAATCACAAGAACCACTTAAATGAGGCCTTTAGATTCACAGTATTAAGTGGTTCAAATAGCTGGTGTGTGTGTGTGTGTGTGTGTGTGTGTGTGTGAGAGAGAGAGAGAGAGAGAGAGAGAGAGAGAGAACCCTGATATTACTTATACCCACTACCTGTGTGAACTTAAGAGAACAACTTAAAAGACAAAAGACTTATTGTGGTTCATGGATTCTGGCCCTCATGAGCTCAGGTGGAGCATTATACCTGGAGATGAGTGGAATGTCTTCATATCATGACAGACAGGAGGAAGAGACTGGGAGGAGTCAGATATGAGATGCCTCCAAGGACCCGCTCACAGTAACTGACTTCCTCTGGCTAGGACCTCTGCCTGTAGTTTCTGGATCTCCCCAAATAGTGCCATCAGCTGATGACCTGTTTCATAAACAGGCTGCAGAGGACAGCTCATATCCCAACCACAGCCAAAGTGTTATCATGATTCTGGGTCCTAGTTTCTTTTGCTGTGATAAAGACCATCACCAAAAGCAGCTTGGGGAGGAAAGGGTTTATTTGGTTTTTAGTCTCTAATCACAGTCCACTACTGAGAGAAGGCAGGACAGGAGCTCAGGGTAGAAGCCAGTCTGTAAGCAGGTTCTTTCCAAGTGGCAGGTCAGCCAAGGGTCACGTGGGAAATCCAGTGTAAACCTTGGGATCTGTGTACTTGCCTCTCTTCAGACATGACTATAATTCAGTATAAAAATTTCATTGCTTTCTTCTCTAAGAGAGCCAGATTAGCCAAGGGGAGCCATGAAAACTAATTTCCTTAGCATTTTAACTTCAAAACAAAAAAATCAATTTATATTGAATGACAGTTCTTGAGCAGTGGATTAACTGTGGAGTTTCTAAACAGGTGCCTGGAAAAGAAAAATGTCTCACTACAGATGCAGGAGTGCCTAGAGCAATGGTTCGCATCCTTTGGGTTGTGCCCTTGGGAGCAAAGGATCCTCTCACAGGGGTCGCCTAAGACCACTAGAAAACACAGATATTTACATTATGATTTGTACCAGTAGCAAAATTACAGTGATGAAGTAGCAGTGAAATGGTTTTATGGTAGGAGTCACCACAACATGAGGTTAAAGGGTTGCAGCATTAGGAAGGTTGAGAACCAGTGGCCTAGAGAGACACAAGAGTAGTCCTTAGCAAAAGTAGGAGCTAAGATTCATATCCAAAAGCATCTTTCATAATCGTGTGCCTTTAATCCCAGCACTCGGGAGGCAGAGGCATTTTGAGTTCTAGGCTAGCCTGGTCTGTATAGTGAATTTTAGGACAGCCGTGGCTACAGAGTGAGCACTTGTCTCAACAAATTAAAAAATGCCTTTTATTCTTTAGTGTTCTCTTTCTCTCTGAATCTTTTAATAATTATACTGTTTTTCTGCCTCTTGTATTGATTAAAATGTATTTAAGGCACCTATGTGGGTTTCAAAGGCCTTGTTCTTTGGCTCTGATCCTGGATAATCATCGCATATGGGACTTCATGTCCATCACAAGGAAACTCTAGACCTGCTGGCTGACATGTCTCAGTAAACAGTGTCCCTGTGAGTCACTCTGGTGTGTTGACTGAACTGCCCAGGTCAGCTGTGGATTATAGAAGACAGTATTAAGAAGTTCCAGATATGGATGTCTTGATGTGGGGTGTGTGTGTGTGTTATGGACATGTGTGGGTGCTGGTGATTTTGTCAGTGCAGGATGGTGTGGAAATCAGAGGTCAGATCCAAGTGCTTTCCTCAGTTGCTTTAACACATTATTATTATTATTATTATTATTATTATTATTATTATTATTATTATTATTTGAGACTGTCTCTTACTGAACCCAGAAGCCACCCTTTTCTCTAGGCTTGTTGGCTAGTGAGCCTGGGAGGCTTCTGTTCCTCCCTCCGAGTGCTGAGGTTATAGGTCTGCATGGCCATGCCCAGACTCTTATGGGGTCAAACCTAGGTCCTCATGCTATGCAGCAAGCACTTCCCCCACTGAGCCACCTCCTGGCCCCATGGCCTTTCTGAGGCAGTGACTCATCTGTCATCAAGTGTGTCTGGCTGTGTTTCATGTGCCAGCACGGTGCTGACTCCCAAGACTAAGGCAGCCAAGCCACCGGCTTGAGGATCTTTTGTGGTCTCGCGGGAAGGAGGATGTGCAGGTAAAATGTCCTCAGTGTTTCAGGTGCTGCTGTGGTCGTAGCTGGGTAGGAGAGCCAGGTGGGAGAACTGGTCTTGATAGCAAAGTCCCAGAAACGGAGGGTTCGTTCTGACTTGACACCCAAAGTGCTGTCACTGGAGCAAATCTTCGAAGGTAGAAATAAACACAAATCGTCTTCTCTTCAAGACGATTTTTGGACATTAGCATGCAATGAGTCTGTGTTGTGTGCTCAGCTCCTTCAGTGAAGCAGGGTCATAGCAAAAGTTGCCACCAAGTTTAGATCATCTAAGCATATGATGGAGAAAGAATATTGGCCAGAGAAATTGTTTAAAATATATTTTATTATGTAAAAAAAAAATAAATTAAGAACCTGGGAACGTAGCTCAGTTGGTGGAGTGTGCTGTGTCTAGCATGCATGAAACCCAGGGGTTAATCTCCAGTACTGCATAAAGCCAGTGTGTTGATGCAGGCCTGTAATCCCAGTATTTAGGAGATGGAGGCAGAGGATTGTGAATTCAAGGTCATTCTTGGCTTTGTAGTGAGTTAAGGTCAGATTGGGCTAAATGAGAACTTGTCTCAAAAGACAACAACAACAAAAACTTAAAACTCAATTAGTTTCCTGTCCCAGTTAAGATTGTGTGAGGTGGGTCTCATAGAAGGAACTGTTTCCAAGGACAGCAGCAAAGGGCTGTCTGCTAGGTCTGCTGCCAAGACTCGAGGGATCTACTGGTGCTGCTGAGTGGGGTGGACGCTGGCTTTGCTGTTACAGTTCAGGGAGAATAGCTGAGGGGTTTCACCAGGAGGACTTGTCCTGATGGAGGTGGGACATGTGGTAGCATCTACTGATTGTACTGAGCATCATGAATGCATTTTACAGCAGTCCCATTGGGGTCCTGGGGACAGGGCTTTCAGGACACCCAGCCTTCAGCTGACCCAGAAAAACATGACAAATTCATATGCAGTGTGAAGAGAAAGTGTAGAGACTTAATTAGGTGGAGAAAGAGGTACAAAACCTGAGCTGCCCTCAGAAGAACAGAGCAGCCTGCTCTCAAACACACATGCTCTGTCCCTCACTTCACCCTTACACCTACTTGCTGGGTCAGGAGGCGAGTGTTCTACTTCTCCTCTGTGATGGGGAGGGTGGAAGAGATCAAGATTGAACAACACAGCTGGTTTGATGTTAAAAAGTTCACGTCAGTTCTAACCAAGTGGAATGGATCTGTTCAATGAATAGTCCACTGATAAACATTCCTTTGTTCCAGGCACTGTGCTGAGTTACAGGGATAAAGGGATCAAAAGAGACGAGATAGTCACTGCTTATAAAACCATACATGTAAATATGTAATTCCATTGTGGCTTTCAGTTGATGGATGGCAGGAAGGAAAAGTGATGGAGATCTGAAAGGTAGAACAGGAGTTTGAGAAGCCATTCCCCACCAATGAAATGAGCCAATTCAAGCCACATTAAAGTATATGAGGGCAGGGTTATTGGGAAGCAGCTCTATAGTGGGGTCACTGTTCACTGACCTCACAGGAAGAGAGAGGCAGAGGGGAAGGGGAAAGAAAAAGAGAGGGAAAAAAGAGCACACACATGCGGGGGTGGGGGGGGAGTTCAGGGCAGAGAGTGGGGCATGCCAGCCATACTCTGCAACAGGTAGGGACTGAGGGAAGCTGGGAGAACCCAGAGGCCAGGCCCACTTTGGTGTGTTAAATGTACACCTCAGCTGGTTATCTCAGGTCTGATCCTAACAGAGTTAAATATATTGAAATAAGAAATTACAGTATGGCTCGATCAAAGGCACTGGCCTGCTGAGGGCGTGTGGGCTGTTGAGATGCTCAGTGAAGTCTGAGGCTGGGCTGGGGCGGTGCACAATCTGGGGTGAGATGAAGTGGGGGTACGGAGGGAGGCCGTTCACTCCCTGGGGTTCATCTTCCTGACTCCTTTCTTATAGTCAGTGGGAAACATTAAAGATCATTGAATATGGGAGATGGGGGTGGGGGAGACAGATAGACAGATGGATAGACAGTGAACTGAGCAGGGGATGGAGGGAAAGGAGAAGAGGGAGAAAGGGAAGACGAGGAAGAGAAGAAGAAGAAGGAAGGAGAGTAAATGGTGGTGAGGAGGATGAGGGCAGGGAGGGAGGAGAGAGACAGAGACTAACAGACAGAGATGGATCCAGAGAGCCTGAGAGAGAGCCTGAGACTCTTAGGTGGATTTAGGTATATTCCTTCAGAGCAGCAAAGCTTGCTCTGTCTTTCCAAGTGACAGTGTTGAGGGATGTTTGTTCATGCTGCCACTTCACACAGAGGCCTGCTGCTCTGAGCCTCTCCACTGGTTCCAGAAGAGGAGGGGAAGGGAACAAATCAGGGATGGCTCCATTCTGCTTGGAACTTAATAGTCACGCTGGCGTTGTTAAAGGTGGAGTGAGTGCGTGAGTTGGTAGGCTCCGAGCCCGAAGGGACAGCTTCAGTATGTAGGCAAAGAGGATCCATGGGAGTTGATTACTTACTGTCTGTTAAGTCTGTTGTAATGGGACTTTGTGGCAGTCCTGGTCCTCAGCATCCATCACCACAGAAACATGGACTATATGCCTGTGTGCTTTCACTGCTCCATTTTAGGGGCTGCTGGGGACTGAACCCAGGGTATCTCTTATAGCTGGCTGATCCTACCTACTGAGCTGCATCTAAACATCTTCCAACATTTCAAAGGCTTCCCAAGTGGGATCAACATTCTGAGTTCTTTGGATTGTCACAAATATTGCCTAGAGTCCAGAAGTGTGAATGAGAAAGAAGCCATGACCATTGATGGATCAAACCAAGAGTGTTTCCTGGTGTAGATATGGTCAAACCACAGGAACTAGCCAGTGATAGAGAGCGGCTATTTAAATAACTTCGGCCAATCACAGACATCCAGTCCTTAATATCTGGGGGAAAAGCTTTATCAGAAAGCTTGCTTCACTTGCCTTTCTCTCTTTCTGTCTCTGACCCTCTAAACTCTGACTGGTGGATGTTTTTCTGAAGTCTTGCCAAGATCATTAATTAGATTTCTATTTGGTGGAAGAATTTGGCATTATCATTTGATCATTTTAGGTGGAAAATGGAACTTGTCATGTGCTCTAAACCCATTATGTGGGAATCAGCAGGGACATGGGAATGTCTACAGCAGCAGAGAAAATCAGGCTACCAATGGTATCAACTCTAGGTTGGCCTCCAAGGCTGCACTTCGGTGACCTTGCTCCTTTGGAGCCTCTTTCCACATTGACTGCGGGTATAGGAGAACAGTAGGTGACTTCCTAGTAGGTCTTAGAAGACATGGTGGCTTTTCTCCTTGGTTTCTCTCTGTTCTCTTGCTCAGCTGCTTCATTTCAAGGCTATTCAACTAGCCTGTGAAAAGACCCAAGCTGTAAGACACTGAGTCTACCCGTCAGCTGCCATCAGACTGTGCTGTCTTGGAGCACATCTGGCTCTAGTCAGTAAGCCCCCCTCCCTCCTTTTGTAGTGCATGGCTGTGGTGCAAACTTAACCCAGGGCCTTGTGCATGCCAGGCAGGTGCTCTACCACTGAGCTACATCCTCAGCTCCCCTCCTGTTTTCTTTTTGAGACAGGGACTCACAAAGTGGCACAGGCAGGCATTGAACGCACGCTGTAGCCCAGGGTGGTTTTGAACTTTGTATCCTCCTGCTTTAGACTGGAATGACAGGCCTGTGCCACCAGGCTCAACTTGGCCAACATTCTGGTTCCTGGCTCATTGAAGCCAGCACCACCCAGACATCACTTCTACTACCTCAGAAACTCGAGGAGGAAAAACCGGTTGTTGTTTAAGGCTGGATTTTTGAGGAAATTGGTTATGTAATAGTAGATAATTATATAACATTATTCTAGACAGTTATGGTTTTATTTATATTTATATATTTATCCAAAAAATTGGGTGTGTGTATATGAATGTGTGAATACGTATGTGTGTGTGTGTCTAGTGTAGTATATGTATAGAGGCGCGTGTGCCAAGGACAGAAGAGGCCCCTGGGTATCCTGCTCTCCTGCTCTCTGCTTTATTTCTTGAGACAGGCTGGTAGCCAGCAAATCCCAGAAATCCTCCTAACTCGGCCCTCCACATTGCTAGGGTCACAAACACACAGACAGCCAGGGTGAGCTTCTTTTGTTGGATCTGGGGATTTGAGCTCAGTTCCTCTTGCTTGCTTAGCAAGTGTTCTTAAGTCCTCCTAGTCCTGCAGACAATGTGCTCATTCATCTTGGGGCTGCACTGGTAGGGATTGGTTTAGGTGCATTGTGGGTGGTGGATGGATTCCGATGGCAATCATTACACAGTAAGTAGGTGCCATGAGAAGTGATTAGACGTGGTTTAGTGAGTTTGGAAGTACAGAGTGAGTCATGTATTCAGGACTCTGGAAATGTGTAAGAACGAGTTAGCGTCACACATGGAGGAAAAATCCTTCTGCTCTGGTTACCTCCAGGCAAGGGAACTAGCTTGAGCTAGCATCATTCAGTTAATTTCACAAAAGGCAAAGTGTAGAGGGCAAGTTGTTTGCTCCATTATTGGTGACTGGACAGAGACTCAGCTCCATACTGTCAACTTCAGCAACCAGAGGAGTTCCCTACTCTTTTAGGGTCTCCACTCAGGCTTTGGTGCTGACAGAAAATTCAGCTAGTAAAATGAAGCAGAGATGGGGATTTTATTGAAGATGCTTTTAATACAGGCTTAAAGCTAAGAGAAAGAGGTGCTCAGAAAATAAGGCGAGGGGGTGGGCCCACAAGGCTAGAACACACATGCTTGTGGGTCGCCATTCTCCCTGCCACCTGGAGGAGGCGCTGAAGGTGAGGGTGCCTGGGTGGCGTGTCCAAGTTTTTGGTGGGGGTCACCAGAGGGGCTCCAAAGGAGGCAGGTCCAGGATTTGGGGGATTTGCTTGCTTCTAAGCGATATTTGAGCTCTTGGGGAAGTTGTAGGGGTGGAGGGAATACTTTGGGGTTCCCTGGGGCTTAAGGTCTTGGGTTCAGGTTATTTTGTAATGTAGAAGGCTTGGGGAGAGTCATAGCTGTCTTGGCACTGGCCATATATATATATATATATATATATATATATATATATATATATATATATATATATATATATATATATATACACACACACACACACTCTATTGGTGGTTCTAGAGAAACCTTTCTCTTTTCTTTTCTGTCCTTTAAAAACAATCTTTTGCTACCATTCTGAGAACTTCGTACATGCATACATTTTGATCATCTCACCCCCACTTGTCTCCCAGCCTGTGGCTGATCTACCCCTCAGTCTTCACTTCATGGTCTCCCACCTTGTCGCTGATCTACTCCTCAGTCTTGGCTTCATGGTCTCCCACCTTGTCGCTGATCTACTCCTCAGCCTTGGCTTCATGGCCTCCTTTTTATTCCTCCTTTATAACCCACCAGATCCAGTTTGTGCTGTCCATAAACCTAATGGTATTGGCCCCTCCACTGCAGCATGGTTGACCTACCAGAGGCCACACCCTCAAAGAAAACTGACTCTCCCTCCCTCTGCCATCATCGACTGTCCACAGCTCCTCAGGGAGTGGGGGCTCATGAACTTCCCACACCATGCTGGACCATTGACTGACTTCATTGTGTGCAGCAGCCGTAGCTGCTGGGAGTTCAGGAGGACTGTCATGTCCAGAGACACTTCTTTGTTTTGTCCCCTCCAACCTCTGGCTCTTGCAGTCTTTCCACCCCCTCTTCCTCAATGTCCCTGAGCCTTGGGAGGGGGTGACCTATCGTCCTGTTTGTGGCCGAGCCTTCAGTTTCCCCATTAACCACTGTCCGCTGTGCAGAGAGACTTCTCTGATGAGGTCTGAGAGCTGTGCTCGCCTGTGCTTACAGAGATAGGTGTTTAGGGGCGGGCTTTGTACAATAACACAATAATAGCAATAGGCTCACCCATGGCCTGTGCTCTTCTACTTTTGACAATTGAGAAAAGAGAGGCAGCTCTGGAGATGAGTTGGATGGAATTATCATCTGATGAGATGAAACCAGGGCCACCAGAGTTTTGCAAAGGGTTTAGAGCACACCCTTTCCTCAAAAATGTTTTCTGATGCGAGGCTTCAAAGCCTGCAGGTTTACAGCCAGGAAGGGAGAAAGGTCTTCCATGATTGTACATTGTGTTGGAATTCTTGTTTCAACCAGAGCTCCCTTCTCAAATTCCCCAAAATTTCTCTGTCTTTTTGTCTTGCCTCAGTTTCCCAGGGAGACTTAGAAACTTCCAGAGCAGGAAATAGAGTTGGGATGTGCAGTCGGCCAGTGAGTGGGTGTGTGAGTACCAGGGGAGTGGCCCTTTCCTCAGGAAATTCCAGCGCTGTGGATGGGCCTTTTCCTTGGGGATACAGAGGCTGTGGAGAACAGGGCCAAGCACACATATTTTTGCCTTTGAACACTTCCCTTCCTTTTGTTTTATTTGGTAAATTTCTGTTCATGTTTCTCAAGTGTGTGGTCCAGAGGGAAGAAATCCTGGCTGTGTCTGGATTTAAGGAAACTTCAAACCCCATTTACACATAGTGGGAGGAAAACGCCTGGATGTTCATCAAAGATTCTCTCTCTACAAAACTGAGTATGTAAAGGTCAAACAAATAATGGTGGGACTCAGCAAATGTAGCACTGAAGAGGGTCTGAGCACATCTGGGCAGGTAGGATATAGGAGGACATTAAACCCTGGTCTTTTCCACCCCAAATTGTCTAAGTACCTGGAAACATCTGCTTGAGCAGGCTCTACTGGTGAGATGACATCGCAGGAAGGCCAGGAGGTGTCAAATGGAGATGGGAACACTGAGTCTGTTCTTTATAGCAAGAATCAAGGCTCTGGAAAACTGGCCATGGGTTGATCTAGTAAATCTCACATAGGGAAGTCTGAGGCAGGCACATTATGTACATATGACCCTGAACTTGTGTCTAGCACGTCTCTGATTTAAAAGAATCGTCTGAGCCTTCACCTACTCTCCAGTCTGCAAGGACGTCCACCTGGTCTAGATATCTTTCTTCCCGTTCTCTAGGCCATGACCTTGAATGAGAGAGTCCCATGGTCCTTTGATACTTGGTTCCTGAGACCCCAGGGTTTTGAGTTCCTGCCCCATGTTCTGTGCTCACTTCTTCCCATGATGTTATCTGGTGTCCTCAAGGGCCCCACTCAGCGCTGCTTCCTGTATCTGTCTTAGTCAAGGTGGAAGTAAGCACCACTGCTGTGGATGATGCACTTCCTGGATCAGACAGAAGCCAGAGCAGGCAGGTAGGGAGCTCTGTGGCCGAGTCTGGCTCAGTGGAGAATCAGAGTTAATAATTTACTCTGCCCACTGTAGCCACTGGTAATGACCTTGACAAATGTTAGTAAAATCTGTGAGTCTGGCCTGGTGTTTTACTAACATCACACTGGCCCAGAAAGCCAGAAAGAACTTCTTGTTAATGATATATATATTCCCCCCAAAGAGCTGCCCCCCAAGGCAGGAGGACAGGGGCACAGTGACAAAGGCACCCCTATATGAAGGGCAGGATAAGAGCATTTGGGTCCGGTACATGCAAGGGACAATCAAGACTCTGAGTCCCTAAGGCTCCGTTATTTTTAAATAACACCTGTTGTTCTTTCCCTTTAGGTTCCTCTTCACCACCTCCCTGTCTCTCTCTGTGTCTCTCTGTCTCTCTGTTTCTCTGTCTCTCCTTCCCTCCCTCTTTCCCTCTCTCCCTCCATTCATTCCATCCACCCCAAGCTTGCCTCAAATTCACCATGTAGCTGAGTATAACTTTGAACTTGGGATCTTCCTACTTTTACTTCCTGTGTGCTATGGTTATACACAGATACCACCATACCTGGGTATTCTTGGCTAAGAACTGAGTTGAGGACACACATGTGTATGGGCATACATGGCATATGGATGTAGGTATGTGTGCACAAGCGTGTGGAGGCCCGAGGCTGGTGTCTAGAATCATCCTCAGTCACTCCTCCTCATTTGTTTGAAAGAAGCTTATTTGTTGAAAGCTCCTGGGATGCCCAGTCTCTGCTTTCTGAAGCTAGAATTACCGGCAGCCTGTCTGATTTGCCAGGCACTTATGTGAGTTCTAGGGGTGTTGGGCAAGCTCTCTATCAACCAAGCTGCATCTCCTCTGCATCAAATCCTTCATTTTTTTGAGCAGTTCTGAATGTTTACCTGGAGTTTAAGCTGATAACCCTTTCTGGTGTAATGTCCACCCAGCTACTGCTTCTAGAAGGTACGTTAGTTATTAGTTGGAAGTGGCCCTTTCATTTTAGACATTGGGCAATGTCTTTCTCTGCAATGCCTTCAACTCCAGTGCTATCGTCGTCCATAGTGTGATGTGGAGGCCTGGACAGCTAAAGGATGCATGATGATCTGACCTCATTAGGAAGTCACCTGAGTTAGCCTGTTGTGGTTACATTTATTTATCTCAGAAACAGGAGCAGTTAGCGTTCTATGAGAGCTGTGGAACATCATGGTTGTCTGTCTTTTCCTCAGGCGCCAAGAGAGGCCTTCCCCATTCGGTTGCTTGGTTACCATGGTGCTCCATAAAGACACATGTGCTTTGGGAGGAGGCAGTTAGTCCAAGATGAGAGCTACAACGGAAGGCAGTGGAAGAGAGCGAGCTAGAAAAGGGGAGATGTGGAAGAGGAAGATGGAGCTGGGAGGGAGGTGGCTACAGTCAGACAGCCCCCAGTGGCAGGAACAGTAGCAGAAATAGGTGGGGAGGGGCTGGGGAATTTGCTCAGTACTGAAAGCACTTGCCCAACAGCATGAGGACCAGGGTTCCGATCCTCAGACCTCCATCTACGTGTTGCGTGGGAGTGGAGGTCTGCTTGTAACTCCAGCCTCGAAAAGAGGACACAGGGAGTCCCCAGAGCAACAAGCTGCCTAGTGAGACTACTTGGTGCCCTATCAGTGTGCTTTGTGTTTGAGTAAGACCTGGCTTACTGGGTAAGGTGCAGAACTAGCCAGGAAGACATCAACCTCAGGTGCACATGCATGTGCACCCACACACATACAGACACAGGGGCACACACGTACGTGAGAATAGGAAGAGAGTGGGGGAATGGAAATGGTTTGCTCTGATGGGATGGTGAGAAGTTGGAGACAGGAGGGGGAAGAGGTACAAAGGATGTGGGAGCTGTGATAGCTAGCTCCAAAGTCTGTAGCATCCGGAGAGAAAACACAGGAGTTTGGGGTTGGAGCCAAACATCTAGAGCCAAAAGGCACAAGAGGACAGCAAAGATGGAGAGTTAGGGATGAGCTCATGGCCTGCTGGGTGGGACTTTTGTTGTTCTTGCACAGGACCCATGTCAGCTTACCACTGCCTGCAGATCCAGCTCCAGGAGGTCTGATACCCTCTGACCTCTGCAGCTACCTGCATTCAAATGACATAATACACTTTGGCACACATACACAAATCAAAAGTTTGTGGCTCATTTTGAGTTAAGTTTTTATCATAGGTAAGGGCTCATGGATTTAGCTTGTAGACTTCTAATTCCTCAGGCACTATTTACTGAAGTGCTATTTATGCTTCTGATACAGAAGGCTTTAGACCATTTGTCCCAGTGAGTTGGACAGCACATTTGTGTGGCTCTGGTTCTGGATTCTCTGATCTGTTTCACTCACTTGGGAATGCCATAGCCCTGATTACCGACATCTTCATTCTGATAGGAGGAATTCTTATTTTCCCTCAAATTTCTTTTCACTTTGTCTTTTCTCATAACTTCTAGAAAAATGTAGTGTGAAGCTATATCTTGATGGAAATTGTACCATATCTCCATGTCAGTACAGAAGGAATTAGCATATCTACCATGTTGATTCTTCCAATCAACCAGCATGGAGTACTTCTGCATGTGTTCAGCCCCCCTTTAACATTTATTGTTTTTCATCTTTTGATCTGATATTTTTATTTATTAAGAAATTTATTATTATTTTAAAAATACTTATTTTATGTATATGTATGTGTGTGATCCTGTGTAGGTATTTGTGTATCACATCTACACAGGAGCCCAAGGGGGTAAGAATAGGGCATCTAATCCCCTGGTACTGGAATTACAGATAGCTGTTAGCTGCCATATAGGTGCTGAGAATTGAACCACGATCTGCTCTGCAAGAGCAGCAAGTGCTTTTAACTGCTGGCCCACCTCTCCAGCCCTTATTTTTTATTTATGTGTATGTATGCACATTGTATGTGTGTGTGCAGGTGCCCCCCAGAGGCCAGAGGCCATCAGACACACTGGAACCAGAATTACAGGCAGTTGGAAGCTGCCTGATGTGGGTGCTGGGAACCGAACTCAGGTCCTCGGAAAGAGCACCAAGCTCTCCTAAGAGCTCAGCCGCCTCTCTAGCCCCTTCCACTGATATCTTAAAGAATTACCCTCCCTGATTGCGTTTTGATTTCACTGATTTCTGTACAGATCTTCATTATTTCCTTTCTGATTGCTTTGTGTTTGTATTTCTCTTTCCCCTTTAGGCTGATTAGAATGTCAAATCCAAACACTTCCTCTTTCCTAATGACATTAGCACTACACATTATAATTTTTCACTCAAGTAGGTATATTTAAACTATTTTCCATGAAGCATCTAGGGTTTGACCCTTGGATTAGTTAGAGAGTTCTCAAAAGAATAAGTAAAAATGGCTAAGAGGTATCTGAAAGTGTTCAAACCGCTTTGAGATGTCATCAGACTCCAGACTCCAGTCAGAATGGCCACAGAAACAATTGAGAATGCATGCTGAAGAGGGCATGGGGAAGGGAACCCTGGTTCCCTGTTGGTGTCAGCGCAACCTGGTACAGCTGCTCTGGAAATCATGAGGAGAATTCTAAAACAGCTGTAAATAAACCTATATGACCCAGCTCCACGACTCCGTGCTATTCGCCAAAAGCCCTCAACATCCTGCTCTACAGACGCTTGCTCAGCCATGCTCAGCCATGCTCAGCCATGCTCATTCTGCTCTATTCATAGTAGGTAGGAAGTAGAAACATTCTAAATGCCCTCAGCAGACGAATGAGTGAAAATATGGTATTTATACACTGTGGAATACTACTGAGCTGTAATGAAAAATGAAATCATGAACTTTGTAGGTAAATGGATGGATCTAGAAGAGATCATTCCTAGTCAGGTGACCCAGACCCAGACAAACAAATGTGGCACGTTCTCTCTCATCCGTGGTTCCTATTACCGCATCTTTATAAGTGAGCGTATAAGCTTGAGCAACTGCAGGAATAATTTCTAAATATTTGTATTTTACCATTTCTAGTCTGCTTCTATTTTGACTATAAAACATATGGTTTCAACTTTTTTAAAGCCTTTGTCTTGCTGTCCGGCATTTAGCTTATGTTGGTTAAAATTTCCTAAGCTCTGGAAAACAATATAGATTTTGTTAAAAAGGGATTTGTTTTGTTAAAACAGTAACTGTGGGTCTACTGTGGGGTTAGACATAAGTAGTTTTTTTTTCTCCATCAAACAAAGATGTTGTTACCATGTGAACAAATGATCTTCCACTATCCCCAGCCATGGCTCTCCATATAGAGTGGAACTGCTCCCTTGTTATGGCTTATCAATCCAGTTATATTTTATGATAAAAGAAATTGGTTGAAGATATGTCAAGTGCCATATTTGCTGGTGAGAGTTTTCCTGCACAACTTGTAATTTTTATGCAGTTTTTTCTGTCTTATGTTATTTTGTTAAAACAGTGAGAAGAGAATTCCAGAAAGAACAAAATAAATGTTAATACATGAGCACCTAAGGTAGAAAAGAAAGGCCACACGGTGACGTACTTTCAGTCCCTCCCGATATATTTAAAGGATATTTTTTAGACGATCATGTAAAATGTCCTAATGCTCTTCAGTCAGTAAATCATGTACAGAGGTCATCTAAGAGGTCAGCCACCTGTGAGCTCCTGATGTCCCTATTTCTCTGCACACTCCTAATAGTCTAGGTTTTGCCTTCTAGAGAGGGGAAAAAAAAAAACAAAAAACAAAACAGAAAACTAAAGTTTCTGCCAGAGGAGGTTTGTAAACTAGGTCAGAGCTAGGAAGGCTAAAGATTCAAGAATTCATGACAGCTGAGTCAGGAGGCTGGAATCGGTAGGGGAAGTCAGAATCAGAGCCCTGGCTGACTCAGACAACTGAGGTGGTAACCTCCTGGAATCAGTCATCTTCTTACTGCTCTGAGTCAGGCCTGGGATCCTTCAGCTGTCACAGGACTCCGTAGATAGATTCAGCCAAGTAATTTGGCCTCATTTTGTGTTAGGTGATTTGTCAGAAACAGGTAAAACAATTTTGGGGCCCATTGACTTTGTTTCTCTGAATGACTGAGAATGACAGCAGTTGGAAGGTTGGGAAGGATTCTGTAGACCGAAAGGAAGAGCAAGCTAGCCAATAACGAAGGGAGACTGAGTTCTCATAAAACAGACAGGACATCCTGGTGTGGTGGTACACACCTTTGATCCCGACATTCAGAAGGCAGAGGCAGGAGGATATCTGTGAGTTTGAAGCCAGCCTGGTCTACATAAAGAGTTCCAGTTCAGCCAGCCAAGGCCACATAGAGAGACCTGTCTTAAAAAAAAAAAAAAAAAAAGAATGCCAGGACTTGGGCTCAAGAAATGAGTTGTTCTTATCAGAAGTCTGGTTGGTTTTTGTCTCTCCAGTGTATCTGTCCACTCTTTCCTGTCTCATTCCTCACCATTGTAGTCTTTTAGCTGAAGTTCCTGTGATGTCATAGATGTGACATTTAGCTTATACACCCGGTGACTGTAGAGGCTACGTACGCATGGAAGAGTGGAATGTCGGTTTGTCCATATTGAGTCTGTGTTGCGTTTGAGAGGGCACTAAGGTGGGCCCCTGGAGTCCAGAGAGGGCCTGGGCTGAAGCTTCAGAGTCTGACCAGCCCTAGTGGGCACATGCAACAGTTGAATGATCCCAAAGAAGAACCTGGCCCCTCCCGAGTCTCTTGCTTGCTTTCTGGCTCCGGTGCCTTCCATCTCTCTTGCACATAATCCTTCCATGTGATCCCGTCTTCAGTGAGGCCCCATCAGAAGTCATGTTGACAAAGTTGTTGGATGCTTACAAGGTAACTGTGAGCTCAGTTGCCCTTTCCTTTAAAGCAGTGGTTCTCAACCTTCCTAATGCTGCAGCCCTTTAGTACAGCTAACCCCTATTGCAACAGCTTCTCATGTTGTGGTGATCCTCAATCATAAAATTATTTTCGTTGCTACTTCATGACTGTAATTTTGCTACTGTTATGAATTGTAATAGAAATATCTGTTTTTCCATGGTCTTAGGTGACCCCTGTGAAAACGTCATTTGATCCCCAAAAGGGGTCATGATGACTACTGTACAATGAAGCCAGCAAAACTACCATAAATTCTGTCTCCAGTCAGTTTGGGCAGCACTGGGAGGACCAGCTCTCCCTTTCTCTGCTTTCCATCATCTGTCCTGGTGCTTCTAACCACATGAGAGACTTCCAGCCTTGGGTTCTTGATGGGGACTAATATAGAGGGTAGAGTTCCTAATCAACTGTTGGTTTCCTTAGGCTGGTGAAGGTGGACCGTGAGCCCTGCAGTAAGCAGAGCGCCCTCTGCATGGGGAAGGTTGGAGGTTCTGACCTGAAGAGATGAGGTGCTCGACCTGACCATGCCCTCGCAGGTGTCACCTCATTTCATAATGGCACCACAGCCTCACCAGACAGTACAGTGAGGCTGGGGAATGTCAGTTCCCATTTGAAGTACAGAGCTTATGACTTTGTTAAATACACTAATATTTTTTAATAGGTTGAACCTGAAGCTACTCACAAAAATCATATATGTCTCAATAAAGATATGTATAATTATAAAAGATCTTGAAAGAGAAAATTTAATAGACTCAATTTATAGTCTACTGAGGACAGAGTTTAGCACAGCCATTAGTCCCAAGATTCTGAAGGTGACTAGAAATTGACAGCAAGGTTCCTGGTAGCCATGGTGGAACAGAAATCATTCTATTCTTGTTTCTAGGAAAACAAAACAAAACAAAAGCCAAACTCAAACCATTACTCTAGGAAAGGAGCTTTGCTTGACTGTAGGTTTAAGAAGTATACCCAGTTCTCTTTCTGGTCTGAGGTCTAGGTCCCTGTGAGCACAGGGAGTGCAGGAAGATGCTGGGATTCCAGGAATAGTCTGCATGTGCTTGAGGTACACATGTCACCACAGGAAAGCAAATTGTTACAGATCACTGAACAGCTACCAAGTACAGCCATTTCATTTCCAAATCTTACTTCCTTGTGGAAAAGCATTGGGTGATGTCCTGCCTGCACAGGAGTTAGGCAGGAGCTGTGAATTCGACTGAAGTCAGATCTGATATCATTAGCAAGGCAATTTTGGGATTAATGTAGAGAGTAAATATATGGGACCAGAAGTAATGTGGGGGGAGGCACAGAAAATGTGTACATGAGGAGACCAGAGGCCGGAATCAGATGTCATCCTCAATATCTATCCATCTTACTTTATTTAAAAAAAAAAAAAAAGAATTCTAGGTGTATGTACGTGTGCTTGTATGAGTTTGTGCCCACTACATGTAAGTGCCCACTAATGCCAGGAAGACTTGGATCTATTGGAACTGGAGTTAACGATAGTTATGAGATCTCTAATTTGTGTGCTCCTGTGAAGGACTACTTTCAACTACTGATCCATCTCTCCAGCCCCTCCACCCTACTTTTGAGACAGGGTCTCCCACTGAACATGGAGCTTTCTGTGTAGGCTAGACTGACTGGCTGGCTAGGATCCTCCTCAGCCTCCCCAGCCCTAGGATTACAGAGGTGCCCCATTGCTCCTGGCTTTCTATGTGGGTGGTGGGGATCTGAGTTCAAGTCCCATGCCTCTACAGCAGATGCTCTACTAATCAATACGTCTCCCCAGGCCAAGGGCTAATGCATTTAATGATAAGTTCATTTCAAACCTATAATGATGTTGGCAGTGATAACATTCTATCATGTAATTCTTCCTTTTAAAATATAAATAATTCAAGTAAGATCCAAAGAACAGATGGCCCATAAAAGTCAGGACAACCTATTACGAACTGCTCAAGTTGTGCTCTCTTCCCTCTGGCAAAGTCTCTAAAGAAGAAGATGGGCATGACAGACAGATGTGGAAGGAACTTTCTAGTGATGTGTGACTGGACACCTGGCCCTGTCCTGTTTTTCATGACAGAGAAAGCAGACTCATCAAGGCTGCAAGTGACCAAAAGCAGGCAGAGACAGACCAAGTATGAAATGGCACACCAAGATTCAAAATGATCCCAGAGTGGAATGTGGGTTTTAAAAACATCTACATGTTAAATAGGTTTTTAAAAATCTGTATGTTAAATCAAACGAGATAGAGACACCTACTGTTTCCATTAATTTTTTTAATTACATTTAGTGCATACGTGTGTGCTTGTGCACGCGTGCGTGTGTACACATGCCACAGCACACATGTGGAGATCAGAGTGCAAACCAACAATTTGTAAGAGATGGTATCTTTCTCTCCCATATAGGTCCCAGGAATCAATCCCTGGTCATCAGGTGGCAAGTGCCTTTACAGAGCCATCTCTGCCTTTCTTTTATTTTCAGGGATTAAATACAATGTAAGGACCATAGTCTTGTACATTTTGAAGGAAACTGTAAGCCTCGCTCTCTGGCAGAAGCATTTGTGTGCACAAGCAAACATGCTGTCAGGTTTTAGACTCCTCCAAGGTACCATTTAGTGGATTTAATGAGGTGCCATGATTTTAAATTCTCTCTGTTCCATCGGCTGTGCTTTTGGTTGGTACTTGGTAAATTCCCAGGGGCGGTAGCCAAGAGCTGGTATTTACTGAGCTGCAACTATGTACATATCATCTGTCCAAGTGCTGGAGCTGAGAAGCTGATGGAGACCCAGATTTCTCTCCCATGAGTCTGGGTAGGGGACAGAGTCACATTCGACTGTTGTGGCCTGCAGCCATTGGGAGCATGGGCCGAGCATCACCGCTTCGAGCTATGTGCAAACACTGAAGAACACTTCAGAAAAACAACTTTCTGAAGCAAGGGTGGAGGTTCCAGAGCCCCTCATTCCCACACGTCTGTGTTCTGGCTCCTCTAGAGACACATCATTTGGAAGGGACAGCCATCCATGAGTATTTGTAACTGGATAGTGTGTGAGGGCAATGGAGGTGATAGGAAGGGGGAACGGGCCCAAGAAGCTTTATTCATAGAGAACACACAGGCGTGGGATTCTTTCTCCCCTCTTCTGGTCTCTAGGCCCTGCCACAGTTCTCTTGAATCCCACTGGGAGCCTCTTAGAATATACCACTCCTGTGTTGTTAAACCGTTAAAACAGGAAGAGGACATAGAAAGGCATGAAGAGGTGCAGACTTTATTCTGGAAAAGGACCTACTCCCATGAGCTTTCTGTTCTTTTTCATTTAGGTTAAGTGGTTCTGTTTCTTCATCCCAGACTAACTGCAAACGGGTGTCTCGCATTTTCCATCCCATTACAACTGGCCCACGAACCCCTCCTCATTCCTGAACTCCAGCCACGAGGGATGGCGCACAGTGTTGAGCTGGCATCCCATCCCACAGACCTTGGCCAAGGGTGTTCCCTGGAAACTTGAGTTGTCTAGGCATGAGCTCAGATCCTGGCGTGTTTGCCACCCCTCAGAATAACTCCATGTGCTTCCTATAAAATGCTAACTGTAAAGCCAGAAGGTAGCTCCTCTTCTCTGAATGCCGTAGCTCTCCTTTGCTGCTTCTTTAGAGGCTTAACACTCCTCCTTCATATGGCAGCAGCTGTCAGTACTTCTCAGCATGGCTGGAAGGCAAGTCTTCCTTCCACAGTTTTCATTTCCTTCTAGAGAGGCCCTGGAAGGTGGAGAACCAGCTACGTGCCATCTAACGGGTCCCTGCGGGTCTTTAAGGCCAAGAATGTTTCTAGTGGTTTCTGTAGGAAGAGTCTCCAGTTCAATCAGTGAAATAATTTTCACATAGGACCCCCCAAATCAGCTGTCAGCATCTCCTCCTCACCATCCCAGTCTGCTCATTTGGCACCAGGCCTTCTGATTAGGGTTGGTGTCATCACCAGCTTCCACAGGGGCTGTGAAATGCAGTGACTGAGAATCAATCCACTGCCCCACCTCAGCCCTCCAGGGTGCTTTGACCTCTCCTGTGGGAAAGGTTCCCTCTGGGTTGAATTTCTCTGGCTTGTTTCTTTAAAGTCAAGCCTCTTGTAAAACCTGAACTTCTGGTTTTTGTACATGTGATGACTCTCAAAGAGAACGGCCTTCGTTTTCCTGGTTGACTCTGGGAACATCTCAGGGGAGAGGAAAGAAGGAAGGAATAGGGAAGTGTCACCCCAGAACTATGGAAAATATAAGAGCACAGCCACCCTCCTCTTCTCAGGGTTAACATGGTAAATTGTTAAAGGTGAACTGCCGAGGGAGGTGCTTCAAAACTCCAAGAAATTCCAAAAAAGAGCTTGGGCTGTTGCTCAGTGGTAGAACACTTACCTAGCATGTGTAGGCCCCCCAAGTTCAAGTCTCCTACAAAAATAACGTCAAAGAAAAACTAAAGTCCTGGGAGGTGTTTGCTGGGATTTGGGTAATGACCAACATACATTCCCAGGATGGATGAAGACAGCCTGGAAAGAAGTATCACTTTCTGTGCTGGATAGTTTTATGTCAACTTGACACAGCTAGAGTTATCTGAAAGGAGGGAGCCTCAACTGAGGAAATACCTCCATAAGATCTGGCTGTAGAGCTTGCCAGGGGATGGTGGCACATGCCTTTAGTCCCAACACTTGAGAAGCAGAGACAGGCCGATCTCTGAGTTCCAGGATAGCCAGGGCTACAAAGAAAAACCCTGTTCAAAATACTAGGTGTATCTGGGAAGATTTGGTTGTAGGGCATGTTTTAAATTAGTGATTAATGGGGGAGGGCCCAGCCCATTGTGGGTGATTCCATCCCTGGGCGGGTGGTCCTGGGTTCTCCAGAAAGCAGGCTGAGCAAGCCATGATGAGCAAGCCACAGCCTTCTGAAAGCAGGGCCCCTCCATGGCCTCTGCTCAGTTCCTGCCTCCAGGATCCTGGCCTGTGTGAGTTCTGTCCTGACTTCCTTCAGTGATGGCCTACCATGTGGAAGTGTAAGCCAAAGAAACCCTTTCCTCCCCAACTTGCTTTTGGTCATGGTGTTTCATCACAACAACAGAAACCCTAACCAAGACAATATCCTAGATTCTGCAACCTAGGATGCTATGTGGATGTGGGGGAATTGAGAAGCATCCGCTTACATGAAAGTATAACTTCTTAGAAGCACCTTAAGAGACTAATTGATGAGAAAAATGAAGGCATTTTTCCAGAAGTCCAGGAATGTCTTAGTGGGGCAGATAAGCCCTGCTTGTTAAAGCAGAGCTGATAACCCGGAGGACTTCAGGGTGCAGCCTCTTGAACTCTGGGGAGCAGAGATAAGATAAACAGAGGAAGATCACGGGGGGGGGGGGGGGGGGGAGCTGCTCAAGAGAACAGCTGGATGGGCTCAGAAAGCAGCAAGCATATTCAATAAAAACAAAACCCGGCAGCTTTCTCTTTTCTTCTTTGTCAAGTCTTGAAACCAAAAATGTGACTCTTTCCAAGATCATCACAGTTATCAACAGAGTTAAGTAAGGCAGCACTTGAGAGCTGTGCTTGGCCTGCTATTTAGGGCCAGGGGGGCACTCTACTCTAGCCCAAGTCTGTTATAGAAAAGAATTGTAACAGCCTTCAAGAAAGAGGTCAATGGTCTTGTGTAATCGGCATGGAATTTAGTGTCGAATTGTATCTGGCGAGTCATAGTGGATATGAAGCCTGTGCCCTGGGGCTGCAAGACTCAGCTTGGTTCCTGGCTATCTGATTTGAAGCACACACTTAGGTTTGCCACTTTACTGATAAGGAATATAACAGAGCCCACCCCCACCAGTCTTTCCTGAGGATAAAAAGCAGGGTGATGCATTCAATAGTTGACAGGACTGGGGAGATAGGTCAGTCAGTAAAATGCTTGCGGAGTTCAATCCTGAAAACTCAGCAAAAAAAAAAAAAAAGCATGACATGGTGAAGCATTCATGTGATCCCAGTGCCAGTCAGGAAGGTGGGGACAGGTGGGCCCCTGGGGCTCACTGGTCAGTCAGCCTAGCTACTTAGTGACTTCCAGGCCAGTATGAGAGCCTGTCTTTATTGTTGTTGTTGTTTTAAAGATGGTGCCTGAGAAATGACCCTGAGCCTACATTCTGGTCTCCATATGAACATACGCACATTCATTTGTATGCACACACATGCATTTGCTCACACATATTTATACATGCAAACACAAAGATGCTTAGCAGCAGGTGCCTGTCCCACTGGAGTCACCCATAGGTGTGGCTGGAGATGGAGAGGAGAGGATGGGGGCTGTCTACACAGCTGCTGCCCTGTGACTCCCGTGCTTCTCAGAGCCATAGGTGTGGCTGGAGACAGAGAGGAAAGAATGGGGGCTGTCTACACAGCTGCCGCTATAACTCCCTGTAACTCAGCTCTGAGAGGACTGGGGAGTGGGATGTGTATTCGCTGCATTCAGCAACTAGAACAGAACAGATGATTCACTCCATAATGGGAAGTCCCAGGACAACTGCCTTTCCCCGGTCCCTGTGCCTCCCCTTGGGCCCACATCACGTTTCATTTGCTGGTGTGGGTCTGGCATTGGGAGCAGAAAGCTTGTAAGCAATTTCCCCAGCCAGTGCAGGCCTGAGGGTCATCTGGGAACGCTCTGCGGGCGCCTGGTGTGTCTGGTGACAACAGTCCAACAGGGAAGCATGCCTTTGGCGAGAGATGTGTGTGTGTGTGTGTGTGTGTGTGTGTGTGTGTGTGTGTGTGTGTGTGTCTGTGTGTTTTCACCTTGTCTGCCCTGGGAGGTGGAACTGGCTGTTTGCTTTGTGGAACAAAGAACAGGGCTGGAGGAGACCTGCAGGAGGCGGGGTGATGGGAGGTCTGACAAGGTCTCTCTTGGTTAGAACACACTTTAGGGGAAGTGTCTGGCCTACGTATGTCTCTTTTTTTCAGATATGGAAAAAAAGGCCACAGTCACAGGCTTAGACTTTGATCCAGCAAACAAAAACCCACACAAAAGAGTCATGAGAAAACTGACCCTCTTAACCCTAGGCTTGTTGGGTGTTATAAATAGAAAAGGGATCGGGGACAGCAGCTAATCAGAGTGGGTTAAGAGAGAGTCTGTGGATTGTAGAAATGGGGGTGATCTACAATCCTGGACACAGGGTGGCCCACACATGGAGAGGGGGACATAGATCTTCATATGATAGTTTACAGACAGAGTCTCATGGAGGCCAGGTTGCCCTAGAATGCCCCGTGTAGCCACAGGTGACTTTTAACTTGTGATTCTCATATGCCCATCTCCCAAGTGCCTTTGTGCATGCTAGGCAAGCACTCTACCCACTGAGCTACGTCGTCAGCTCCTCACATGGTGGTTTTAATCTTAAGGCCATGACCAGCCAAGCATGTGTGCCAGGAGGTGAAGATTTGGGTCAGTGCACAACAAGTATGCCTGGAGATGGTGACCTCCCTGTTGGGAAGAAGCACACCAGAAAAGGGAGAAGTGTCTCACAGTTCAGGGTACTTCTAGGGTTCTGTGCCATCAGTGTGATGCCAGAAAGAACAGATGTGGCATTGTATTGGTTAGCTTCCTTATGGTTATGACAAAATACTGACAAAAGCAACTTAAGGAAGGAGAAGTTGATTTGGGTTCACAGTTTGATGACTCACAGTTTAAGGGTGTGGCCCATCACAGCAGGGAAGACTCAATGGCAGGAACATGAGGTAGCCGGTCACACTGCATCAGTCAGGAGACAGTGATCAATGGATGCTGGTACTAAGCACATTTTCTCATTCTTTTTTCAGTCAATGACCCCAACCCCAGAGATGGTAATGCCCAGTTAGGGTGGGTTTCCCACCTCAGTGACCCCAATCTAAAAATTCTCATACAGACATTTTGAGAAATCTATTTCCTAAGTGGCTCTGAGCCCTGTCAAGTTGGCAATATTAACCACTACAGTGTGCTTCTCACCCTTGAGGGTGAGAGACAGTAATGAGTTAAGTACACAAGAGATGAAAAGGAAGGAGCTGCTCCTCCCAAGCCTCTGTACTTGACAAGTGCCCTTTTCATCAGCCTGTCGCACCTTCTGTGCCTGGTTAGCCCATCTTCACTAAACAGAGTGAAGCCCCCCCCCCCCCCCCAACCCCTGTGGGCTGAATCTCCACTGCCGATACCGAGCAAGTGCTGGACTTTCCCATCACAGCTCTTCAGCTGTAGTAGCTGACACAGCAGTTTAATACTTGGTTGCTTGTTGTTATTTTAAAGTATTTATGTGAGTCTAGTCCAATAAGTAGAAATTGGTAAACATTATTTGTTTCCAAAAGGCCTATAGTCCAGTGGGGAAGCGTGCATGGTGGACATTCATGAAAGTCGGTAGACCTACGACTGTAACAAGGTCATGGAAGAGGGGTCTAGGGTCTCACCCAGTCCGGATGGTCAGGGACTGTCTCCTTGAGATGACAATGGACTGAGGGGAAGCTAATGAGGTAGGGAAGGTGACAGGAAATCCTCCAGGCAGATGTTAAAAGTCCCTGTGGTAGGAAGAAGTGTGACGAACCAGAAACTTTCAAAAGAAAAGGACAGAAGCGTGAGTGAGGAGAAAGGGCAAGAGGTGATGCTGGGAAGGGAAGATGGCTGAGGACCATAGACCAAGTGAAGGAAGGTCTGTGGAGGCCTTGTCATGAGAGCACGGGGAAGCTGGTGAAATACCTACGGATGGAGCAACATGATCTGACTTCTGACTGAAAATCATCTCAGGCTGGTTCAGCAGGTAGAATTCTGTTCAGGCCTGATGATTTGAGTTCAGTCTCTGGAACCCACGTAAAAGGGGAGGGAACTGGCTCTGTAAAGCTGTTCTCTCACTTCTACATGAACATTTGTGGTTTATGTGCACACATTTAAATAACATACATACACACACACACATACTCACACACACAAATACACAAACATACACATTCACACACATATACACACACTCATGCACATGTATACATGCACATACAAGCATACACACTCATGCACATACTATACATACATGCACACACTCATACACACACAGTATATATTAGTTAATTGCGACTTTTCTACCATCCTCCCTTTATGTAATAAAATACCATGACCAAGACAACCTATAGAAGTGTTTATGTGGGTTTATGGTGCTAGAGGGAGCATCCATGATGACTGGAAGCATGGCAGCAGAGCACTTGAGCAGAAAATTGAGAGATCACATCTTCAGCCATAGACAGAAAGCAGAGAGGGTGTACGGGATGAGGCTGTCCACTCTCAAAGCCCACCCTCAGTGGTGTACTTCCTAACAGTACCTCAGTGGGGGACCGAGTGTTCAAATATGTTAGCTAATGGGGCACATTCTTGTTCAAAACACACATTAGGAAAAACACATCCATATTTAAAAACCTCTGGCTCTGTTGTACCGGGATGAGTGCCAGAGGACAGACGAGTGCCTGCAGTCCAACAGTGGGGGCTCATGCTTTTGTCTAGGAAGAAAATGTTGGGAGCTCGAACTGGTGTGAAGGTAGCAGAAGGTAACCTCTGAATAAGGTTGGAACTGCTGAGGTAGTGTTAAATGTTGTTTTATTCCTGGACTCTCAAAGTTTTTAATACATGGGCAAAGGTCAGGTTTCATTCTCTAAGTAAGAATTCCAACATGAGAAGTTTTCAGAACTATAGGAATAGATCAACAACTTTTTTTTATTGCTGTTTTTTTTTTTGTTGTTTGTTTGTTTTGTTTTGTTTTTGCTTTTGTTTCTTCAGACAGGGTTCCTCTGTGTAGCCCTGGCACTATGGTGTAGCCCTCACTACAGTGAGGTCACTATGTAGACCACACTGGCCTCAATTCAGAGATCTGTCTGCCTCTGGCTCCCGGGTGCTGGGATTAAAGGTGTGCACCACCACCACCTGGCTTAAAAACAGTTTTTAAGGAATCACTTATTTGATGTGTAGGAGTGTTTGCTTGCATGTGTGTACGTGCACCACATGCTTGCAGTGCCCACGGAGGCCAGAAGAGGACATCAGATTCCCTGGAACTGATGGGGAGCTGAGAGCTGCCATGGGGATGCTAGAAAACTGAATGTGGGTCCCTTGAAGTGTCACAACGTAGCAAGTGCTCTGAAACACTGGGCCCTGACTAACCTCTTTTTTCCTCTTAAGAATTGTTCACAGTATCTGTGGTCTGTGAAACACTTGTGGGGAAATCTGTTACATAATTCCTGGGTGCTTTCCACAGAGGATACTACTAAGATCTGCAGCTGAAATGAGCCCAGTTCACCACATAGATAGGCTGCATTTGAAATGGACTTTGAACTGAAGACTTGGGCAAGGTTAAGTGAATATGTAGACTGGAGTCAATTTAGAAAGGTTTTAGAGGCCAAACTAGCTGGTGTTTTGATTCTACTTGATATGTGCTGAGTGACCCTGGGTTCAGGGCTAAGCTTTGTCATGGTGGATGTTTAATTCTGCAAGCTCATTCTGCAAGACCAGTGCCAAGATGTGTGTTAGAATTGGGGAGTTGAGCTTTTAGAAGTGAGAAGGTAGGAAGCTGGTCTTGACGCTGTGTGTTTGTGTGTGTGTGTGTGTGCGCGCGCGTGCGTGTGCCTGTACCTCTTTCAGGCTGAGAAGGAAGCGTTATGTGTTTTTCTTTATACCCATTTCCATTGGTGGTTAGCCTCTGCAGCCAGATGCAGCTCAGTTGGTAGAGTGCTTGCCATGAAGCCCTGGGTTCAATGCCTAGCACTATATAAGCTAGGCATAGTGGAACACACCTGCAATCCCATCACTGAGGAGATAGAGGCAGGAGAGTCGGAAGTTCAGCCAGAGATGGTAGAGAAGGAACTTGTTCCAGAGAGTCAGGGAGCAGGATGGGGATCCCCTCCCCCTCCTCTCCTCTCTATTGTATTAGATTCTTCCTGATACCAGAGTTCAGTTGGAGGTAAGGCCTTTAAGATCTCAGTGTAGCTTAAATTCCCCTGTGCCACTCTGAACAAGCTGTTTCTTCTCTCTCTAGAACCCTCTTGCTCACCTAGAGAATGAATGACTCTTTGTAAGCTGTAAACTACTGTCTCAGGGCTGTGAAGCCATTAAGTGGAGCAATCACTTCTCAGTTAAGGAAGACCTTAAGCCTCCCAGCAAACAACTGATTTGCTCAAGGTCTCTAAGGAAAAAAGCCTTTGGGGGGAAAATGTGCAGGGTGTTCAATTCACACATTCCGCTGAAATTCAGGCCTCTCTTCTGAGGTGACAACACAGCCAGGCAAGGGCCCTTTCAGTGTTTCTGGGGGACTGATTAGTGATTTAGAAGGTAAACAGCACCCTAATGAAGGAATCTGCTAATTGAGACCTCCATTTAGGATTGAAGTTTATTTATTTATTTATTTATTTTTCGAGACAGGGTTTCTCTGTGTAGCCCTGGCTGTCCTGGAACTCACTCTGTAGACCAGGCTGGCCTCGAACTCAGAAATCCACCTGCCTCTGCCTCCCAAGTGCTGGGATTAAAGGCGTGCGCCACCACTGCCCGGCTGAAGTTTATTTTAATAGAGTGTTTAGAAGTTGAAAGAGTTTTGTCGTGGAGACAGTATTGTAAATTGAGGTTAGGTTCTCAGTCCAGATAGCAAAAGTAGATTTAGCCCATGACAGAGCCAGAATAGTGTTCGTTAACCAAACCTAGTGGAGCCCACATGCCCACCATTTCCATGCCTGAGAGGTAGAGGCAAGAGACTCAGGAGTTGAAAGCAGGCACATGCTGAATAGTTTTATGTCAGAATGAAACAAGCTAAAGTCTTCTTCCAGGAGGGAACCTCCATTAAGAAAATGGCTCCATAAGATCTGGCTACAGGAAAGCCTGTACTGCAGTTTCTTATTTAGTGGGGAGGGTGGCAGCCCATCATGGGTGATGGGTGCCATCCCTGGGCTCGTGGTCCTGGGTTCTATAAAAAAGCAAATGAGTAAGCCATCATGCCCTGGTCAGAGCTTTGTCCTTGGGTACTTCATTCAGCAGCTCATCTGGGGCATGTGAGGAGCTAGGTCCCTCATCCAGATTCCAGATACTGGGCGGGGTAGTTGATAAAGGTCATATAAAAATAGTGTGACTTCAGGTGCAAGGCTGATACCTTACTTGTCCCTAGAAGTCAAGTTCGACTTAACGAAAAGACTGTACTGGGACTTCCAGGAGGCCTATGAAAAGTACAAGAGAACCACAGGGGTCTTGGAGGGTCAAGGGGAGGGAAGAAGAGTGGCCTGGGAGTCAGAGGAGTCAGACAAGGAATGGGAATTGCCATAGTTATGTGCTGGTTGTCCCATGGCTCCTGCAGGATGGCTGTCCGCGGGCATCCTGGAGCCAGTCTCACAGAAGTCTATGTGTCTCGAGGCAGTTGTAACTTTCAGTTTGAACTTCAGTTCAAGCCCAAGTTTTGTTTTTGGCTTCACTTGTGTCTGAGGGTTTGGACTGTTTTATCGATTCAAAGATCTTCTCATAAGAGGAGTTAGTTGGCAGTTAGGATGACAAGCCAGGCTCTTTCAGTTGTTTTGGGTTTGGGGAATGGATGGTTGTTGGGGGTTTTATTGGTTTGTTTTAGCAGAGTCTCCCTAAGGTTCCTGGCTGGTCCTGAAGTCACTGTGTACTCATACAGACCCCGAACTTGTGATTCTCCTGCCTCAGCTTCCTAAGTTTTATAGGGATTTTAGGCCCACAGACTTGAGCCTTATACTTGGAGAAATAATTAGTAGTACACGCACCCTAATGAAGGAAAAAGCAGCTTGGAAAGTTTAGCATAAACATGGTATGGTAGGGCGGCCTGAGGGGATCTGAGGGTAGGCTTCTGATGTTTGAAAAACGGTCAGTCTACACCACCCATCCTGGTTCCTTCCCAGTGGCACAGTAGGGATAAAGAGGTTGGCTCAACACGGAGACATTTCCATGGCAGAAAAGGGCAGAAATGAGAAGGCTCATATTCAAAGGTTGTCTGTCTGTCCAGCCCTAGAAATAGAGGCCAAGTAGCTGCTCTTCTGTCAGAGATATGGCAGGGAGGTAGGGCTCATATTAGACATTCCAATTAGTGCTTGAACTTGAGAAATTGGGCAGCTCAGATAACTGACATTCTCTGACTTGGAGATGAATGCACTCTATGTCTGGCTTAACTTACCTGCAGAAATAGAAACTTTGGTAGGTCAGAGAGGGAGTAACCTTTATCTGCCATGTCGATACCATCTTCTCTCACATAAGCCATGACCTTGAGACTGTTAGACCATGGTTAATTAAAGTTTGTAAAAATGTAGTTTCTTTGTGTGTTTGTGTTTGTTCACACTCCACAGCACACATGTGGAAGTCAGAAGACAACTTTCAGGGGTTGGTTCTCTCCTTCCACCATATGGGTCCCAGGTTTGGCAGTAAGTGTCTTATCCTGCTGAGCTCTCTTGCTGGTCCATGTTTAGTTTTCTTGAGTGTGAGTTTATGGTCTTCCAGAGTGGTTCTGTGCATTATTCAACTGCGGTTTCAGCGTGTATAGATAGATACTCAGTGGTGGGCACTGAAGTCCTCACTTGGGGTCCCTTCTCTTACATTTTATGATTGTACAAATGAGGTTTGCTTGCTTTGGGTCGGTCAGCCCCAGAGGCCACCCAGGACTAGGAGGAGTCTCACTGAGACTCCAGTTGGCCTTCGAACAGAGATAACCCTCTGCTACCTCAGGACTCAGTTGGAGTTACTCTTACACTGTGACCAGAGATTCTGTGACAAAGATCAGATGTTCCTGTTTGGTCTATTTCTCCTCAAAACCCCATGATAACACAGGCATTGTCAAAGCTGGGCTAAGAGGGACTACCAGGATCTTGGGTCAGTTTAAGCTTACCTGAATAAGGAATATCCCACTAACTGGCCTCGGGGATTCGCTAGTTTTCTGCATATGATATCTAGGTAGGCTCCTCAAAGAACAACTTTCCTTCTGGGCTACTATGAGCATCTCTGAGGTTATGCTGACATTCTGTATTCCCAAGGTGGAGTAATGTGGCATGGGATATCTCAGAGGACCCCTGTCTGATTAGCCTAAGGAGGAGGGCCATCACAGTCTGGTCCCTCTTTGCTCGTTGGCCCATGAGTATTCTAGGGCTGGCTAGGACAGACTGGACAAAGGGCTCTAAGCAGAACAGTGTGTGTAGGGGGGTGCTTACTAAGCAGCCACTTCTGTTTTGAGTGCCTTCATGGGCTCTTACATGAAACTTGTGAATCCACTCTGAGCATAGACGTTACTCCCTGTTACATGGATCAAGGGGGGAAAGCCTGTTTTCCTGCAACTGCACATGACCAGAGCAGGTTGCTGGCAGAGATAGGCGACTGTAAACACTGCTGCCCATGTCCTGTGCTGCACAGCTGTCCATTGCCCCATCCGTACACTGCAGCCCATCCTCACAGGACTTCAGGGTGGAGATGGTGTCTCAGTGAAGGATAACTGGCTAGCACAGAGTCATGTGGCTCTGTTAAGTGGCAGAGGCTTTGAACCCAGACCTGGCTGGAGAAGCCCAGGCTCTCTCCTCATTATGTCCCTTTGGCTCTTGTGATGAAGCTTGTAATGGACTTGAGTTTTATTCTCTGTCAACTTGGGACGGGCAGTCTGAGCCTGGGAACAGAAGGTCTCTTCATGGCTCAATAAGCTAGAGTACCTGGCAGTAATAAATGGGCCCACATCTCGGTGGTTGAACTGAGGAACACTTCTTGCTCTTGCCATATCTCCGGTGTGTGTCAAGGCAGATGGGGAGGAGCTCTTTTGCTCATTAGAGTTCCTGAGAGACCCAGGTGTCTGTAACCTCTGCTGAAGTGAGAGGGAGCACTGTGCTAATGGGTCTTGGGGTCTGTACCAGGATATGGTGCATGCCACTTCTTCTCCTGTATATGTGTGTGTGTGTGTATGTGTGTGTTGCATATGTATGTATGTATGAAGTGCAAGTATGGGGGTACATGTATGTGTGAGAAGTGCATGTGGGATGTTATAGAGGTACATGTGTGAATGCAACTGTGTGTTTGTGTGCATGTATTATGTATGTGGGGGATTCTGTGTGTGTGCATGCGTGTGTGCACATGTGTGCATGCATGCATGTATGGGTATATGTGAGGATGCAGATGTGTGGAGCCCAGAGGCCAACCTTGCATTCCTCCAGTGCTATCTCCTTTTTTAACTTGAGACTCACTAGCTTGGATGCCAGTGAGCCCCAGGAATCCTCCTGTTCCCACTTCCCCATGCTGGCCTTAGGGCTATAAGCACCCAAATGTCATCTAGATCTAGCATCTCATTCATTTTTAAGACTTTTTATTTTCTAAATTATCCCAGTATGGTTTAGTGGCTCGCCCTTCCCTGCTCTCCTCCCCACCCTGGTACGCCCAGCCCTTGGGGAGCCCCCAGCTCTCCCTTGCTAATGTGCCATGGGTCCTTTTGCCCACCCATTTACCTGTCCTTCCTCACCACCTATCAGCTTTGCTTGTTTGTTTTTTATTCAATTTTTATTTCAAAAAGAGATTACAGATAATTTTAGCATTTCCATTAGAGATACATTGTTTGTTTGGGTTTTTTTGATACTTTATTTACATTTCAAATGTTTTCCCCTTTCCAGGTCTCCTCTTTGGAATCCTATCCCATCCGCCCTCCCCTGCCTCTATGAGGGTGCTCCCCCACCCGCCCACCCACTCCCATATTCCCTCCCCTATACCGGGGCATCTAGCACCCTCAGGCCCAAGGGCCTTTCCTCCCACTGATGGCCAACAAGGCCCTCCTCTGCCACATATGTGGCCAGCACCATGGGTCTTTCCATGTATATTCTTTGGTTGGTGGTCCAGTCCCTCCATGGGGCTGCAAACTCCCTCAGCTCCTTCAGTCCCTTCTCCAACTCCTCCATCTGGGACCCCACGCTCAGTCCTGTGAATTGAATCTTGGGTATTCTGAACTTTTGGGGCTAATATCTACTTATCAGTGAGTAAGCTTTTAAAACTTTATTTATTTATTTATTTATTTATTTATTTATTTATTTATTTATTTATTTATTTATAGAGAGTGTGTGTGTGTGTATGTGTGTGTGTGTGTGTGTGTGTGTGTGTGTGTGTGTGTGTGTGTGTGTGTAGGTGTAGGTGTAGGTGTCTGTGCATATGAATGCAGGTATCTTCAGAGGCCAGAAAAACCTCTGGAGCTAGAGTTACACATGGTTGTGAGCCATCTGATGTAATTGCTAGGGACAAAAGCCATGTCTGCTGGAAGAGCCTCAAGTGTCCCTTAACTGCTGAACCACCTCTCCAGCCCCTGGCTTCTTTTATTTCAACTGGGTTTGAGGGGATCAAACTTGGATCCTCATACTTGGACAATAAGCACTCTACTGACTGGGTTTACTGCCTTGGTATTCTCAGGCCCACTTCTCTTATATTTGGGGAAAAGGGGCAAAGCCAATCCCATGGTCACCCTCGACTTCAAGAGGACAGGGAACAGGGATTTACATGTACCAGGACAGGAAAGAACTGGAAATAGTGGAGGTAGCACATTCATGGGGTCTCTGGTCAGCACTCAAGGTGCCTGTTCTAGGGAGTGGCCCTGGGGCGACTGCCCTACCTTGCAAAGCCACTCTAGAGTGACCCTAGGTGCCATGATTGGACTCCATCTCTCCACCCCTCTGCCTTTCCCAGCTCTTCTAAGGAGGAAGGTAACATTTTGTTACCCAGAATAAGAATTGCACCTTAGCCTGGCTGGGAACAGTTGGCCCAAGGGGACAGAGGCCAGAGTCACCTGCCTCCTTCAAGGCCCTGCCCAACAGGAAGCTGGTGATTCATGCTCTGTAGGATTGGGTGTGCACAGTAATTCCTTCCTGGACACTGTGGGTTGTTTACACAGCAACTAGTGATTTGACATTTGGCACTCTTATCTCTTACTTCTCTTGATCTGTGCAGGGAATAATAGAATGCCACCTGTGTTTTTAAGGAAACCAAACTGTGACTCTGTGACATTGATATGTAGACAGAAACCTCAGAGTGAGCAGTTGGCCTTACCTGGGCTAGGAGAGCCCTGGCGCTGTTTTCCAGGCTGGTTGGTCAGAGCTGGTTGCTGCCCCCTGCAGGCTGGCTTCCAAGAGTCCAGAGAACCTCTTGAGGCTTGGTAGGAGCTGTGCTCTCAGTTCTGTCCCCAGGGAACTGCCACTTTAAGTTGAAGTGAGAAATAAGAGAAGTTCACCCTTGCTGTGTAGGTTAGCCCCAGGGGTCACAGGACTCAGCCTTCAGGCCTGTGAAAAGCCTTGGTCTGACATCTTGATTCCCAATGTGACATCAGTCATTTCCTTTCTCCACCTGAGCCTTGGATGTAAAAAAGAAAATTTAGTAATGTTCTGAAAGGTGATTTGTCCTAACTTGAGGATGCTAAGAAGCTCCCATACAAAAGTGAGGCCTCTGGGTTGAGAGCTCTTGGTGTGAGCAAGCATTTTAGTTTAGTTGTTTTTTTGGGGGGGAGGGGGATGGACTCTTATGTAGCCCAAGCAGACCTTGAACTTCTGATTATCTTGCCTCCACCTTCCAAGTAATGGAATTAAGGGCATGGTACCACTGTACCCAGTTTATGAAATGCTGGGCATAAAACCCAGAGTTCATGCACGTTAGGCAAACACACTACCAAACACTACCAACTGAGCTACAACCCCAGCCCTGCATTTAAAATTTTAAAAGTTGCATGATTTCTACTGCTTTGAGTTGGTCCCCAGTGTCTGTGGACATTTGGCAAGAGAGCGAGAAGACAGAAGACACACTTCCCAGGTAACAGGATCTGTGGGGAAGGGAGATGTGTAACGTGGTGGCTTTGAGTCTGTGTGGCTCCAGGCTGAACCTTCAGTTTGTTTTGGAGGGGTGCCCACATCAGTATGGATATTGGGCTTACTTATTCTCTTCAAAACTCCTGTTCAACTTGTCTAGCATAGGCACTGACAGCCAACTGCTTTGCAACTATCTGTAAGGTCCTGTGGTCTGTCAGTGACCAAGCTAATCTCACTGTGGAGTCTAAGCTCTGTTTTAGTTTCCTGCTTCCACCTTTAGTTCTTTCCTGGTGACATAAGCTCAGAAGCATGGCGTTGTCTGGGCGGAGCCTCTTCTGAAGACAGCTCCTTGCAGCTAACAGCAGGGGATACTGGATTCTATAAACAGATACTTCATATGTTGATCATAAGGCCAGCCCTCTTTGGGAGGGAGAATGTCTTATAGATATGATGTGAGGCTTTTTTCATCTTCCAGAAATTGAGAGAACCCAGAAAAACTGGGGAACATTCAGCAAAAGTTTCTTTTTAAAGAGATGATGTTAAAAAAGTAAAGTTGGGAGCAGAGGGGAGAGCTCAGTTGATCAAACACTTTGTCTGTAATCGTGGGGACCTGAGTTAGATCCCTCAGAGACCACACCAAAGTGGGCATGGCCCTTCCCTTGCTTTTATTGAAATGCCCTTTACAGTGCACAGATCCGTCATTTTAATTAATATAAATTGTGTAGTTCAAGGTTTTTATGTGTTCACAATGAGAGCACCTAACACCATGCCACTAGCTTATTGTTAGAGCCCCCCACCCCCATCTTCTGTCAGTTACCAGCCTATCTTACGTCTCTCATCTGAAAATTTCACACGAACAGAATCATATGTTTAGGCATGATCTCCTGAGCACATGGTCTTTGGGGAAAAATCAACATTTTCTTTATTTGGTTGAGAGAGTTTTTATGGAAGTTACTCTTATTCTCATCTTGAGTGTCTGAATGTGTTTATTATGTGGTTTAAATGACAGCCTGTGTCAAGCACAGTCGCTGAGCATGTGTGAGTATGTATGTGAGTGTGTGTGTGTGTGTGTGTGTGTGTGTGTGTGTGTGAGAGTGTGTGTGTGTGTGAGTGTGTGTGTGTGTGTGTGTGTGTGTGTGTGTGCCTCCATGAATATATGTGCGTCACATGCATGCAGTTCCTGCAGAGGAGAGCATCAGTTGGAACTGGTATTGCAGATAGCTGTGAGCCTCCGGGTGGGTTCTGGGAACTGAACCCAGATTCTTTGCAAGAGCAGCCAGTGCTTTAACTGCTGAGCCATCTCTCTAGCCCCAAATATTAGGATGATTTTATTATCATAGTTTTTGTCTGGATCAGTGTTTAAATTATGGGTCTCTCTGAGAATGAATCTCGTGGGGTTTTTAATCTCTTAAAGTAAACCATAACTTATTTTTACAAGGAAGCAAGGTGTGTGTGTGTGTGTGTGTGTGTATGTGTGTGTGTGATACTGTACTTATCCTCTTCAAAAATCCTGCTCAACTTGTCCAGCATAGGCACTGACAGCCAGCTGCTTTGTGACTATCCTTAAGGTCCTGTGGTCTGTCAGTGACCAAGCTAATCTCAACCAGGAGTCTAACCTCTGTTTTATTTTCCTGCTTCCTGTATATCTACATTTAACATTCTGTGTAATGTGTGTTTGTGATGTGTGTGATGTCAGGATGTGTTTGTGGAGGTCAGAGGACAGCCTTATGAAGCTGTTTCTCTACTTGCCTGTTTTCATAGGTTCTGGGATTAAACTCAGTTTGTCAGAGCTTCTACCCACTGAGCCATCTTGCCCCCTCCAGAAGACCGCTTACATTTTTTTGTTTGTTTGTTTGTTTGTTTTTCGAGACAGGATTTCTCTGTGTAGCCCTGGCTGTCCTGGAACTCACTCTGTAGACCAGGCTGGCCTTGAACTCAGAAATCCACCTGCCTCTGCCTCTTGAATGCTGGGATTAAAGGCGTGTGCCACCACTGCCTGGCTGACCACTTACATTTTTTAAGCTACATAGTCGTGGGTTACTATAGGAAAACCCCTGGAATAATTAAGTAAGATAAAGAGAGAGCAAGAAGTATCTTTTCAGTGGTTCTGTATGCAGGAAAATAACCACTTTGGCAACAAGCACACAGAATACGAATACATTTTTCTGGAAGCTTTGTCTAGTTAGCCTGAGGTATAGTGAATTAGTAACAAGAAGGAGAAAATGAGCTGGGACTGCAGTATACTGGAGCGGCAAGAGGTTGCCTGCTATCTTCTGCTCTGGGTGTCGTGGTGAGGACTCTGAGACCTGGCTGCAGGTGGAAATGCCATGTGACCATGACTGGACAAGAGTGAGAGTCCTAGAAGGTCAAGTTCAGCTCCATGATTGTCCAGTACTGCCTGCTCTCCTCAAGTTCCTTCCAGGCCCTAGACTATTAGAACCGGCAGGGACACAACCTGCTGGACTGGCCTTGTGTGCTACAGAGGAAGCTGATGTGAGTTCAAGACTTACCCAGAGTCATCATAAAAAGACTTGCAGGGTCTGGTCTGGAAGCCACAGCTGACACAAGGGAACTTCAGAAGAGCCTTCTTGGCCTTGGAATCAACTTTCCCTTGAAACATCTGGGACTTTGCAAGCATAAAGGACTTGGCCAGGTGATCTCAAACCAAAGCCGGTCCCAGATCAGAGAGAGTGCAGGAGAGGCCAGTGACATGGGCGTCACCGCCTGATCCGGGACTTGTTAGAGACAGCGTCTTAGGCCCTGCTCTAGACCTTGAGATAGAATGAGCATTTATTGGGTGTCTTAGGTTCATGAGAATTCAAACACTACAAACTTCTGACAGTAAAATCCACAGAGAACTAGAAAAGGGCTGGAGGGAGCTTTTTTTTCCCTCCAAGACAAGGTTTCTCTGTGTAGCCTTGGCTGTCCTGGAACTCACTCTAGGACAGAGATCTGCCTGCCTCTGCCTCCTGAGTGCTGGGATTAAAGGAGTGTTCCACCGCTGCCCAGCCTAAAACAAGCTTTTAAAATTACTAAAAACTCACCGTCTTTGGGTGGGGGGACCCAGAAGACAATATAAGGGGTGTGACTTCCTACATCTTAGAGTGAGCAAGGGATTCATTATCATCGGTCCAGGCTGTCATGGGGCCAAGGAGAGCAATTATGCAGTTGTGTTGTGGAGAGAGCAACCTTCTAGCAGGTGAGCTGAGCTGGGGGGCACCGGGTACCTCTCAGCTCAGCTCCTGCAGCCGCAACACACTGGAGTGTGGAGTGGCCAGTGGCACGGAACTGACAAGCCAGCATTCTATCCCCTGGCCTCCAGGCCTCCACGCCTCAGCTGTTTGCCCTCATTCAGCAGAAAAGGGAGACAGGAAGGAAGCAAAAGCTGGCTGTGGCAAAGGCCTTGTTAATTAGTAAAGCCCGAAAGGCCTGTGCATTGGTTCTTCACTGGGGCAAGCCCAGAGGCCCTGGCCCTGTCTGCCTGTTGGCCATGAGGAATGAGGTGTCATACCTGAGCTCTGGAAGAAAAGGGTAGTCAGCCCCTCAATTAAGCAGAACACTCAAGACATAGCCATTGGTGTGCTGTGCTAAAGCTTTGGGCTTGTCATAAGTGGATGTGTCATCCTGTTTGAAGGGCTAGTGAGATGATCCTGCAGACTAACTCAAGTGGCACTTGCCAGCAGTCATTATTTGCAATGCACGGTGACATCAGACAAAGATTGGGGCTTGGTCTTTCTGTGTCACAGTAATTGCACACCTCCCCCCAACTCTCTGCCCCTCACCCCTGCTACTGCCTTTTAAATTAGTAACTAGAGCACATGGTCGAGTGTAAAGTATTTTAAAAGCAGCGTAAATTCAGCAGTTCAGCACATTCAGGTATGTTACTTGCCCTTAGTCACCATTATTTCGCCAGATCTACAAGCTGGTCTAGGTGTTTTGTCCGGAGCGCTGTTTGGTCTCGCCAGCAAGAACCCACGAGGACACACGGATCCTTCTGCAGCAATGCGTTTATTGCATGATGAAAAGAGGAAGACCCCGGGGCCCCAGAATGGCACTGCTTATATAGCCCTGAGGCAGTGTGCCCTCCACTGATTGGTGCGCCCCGGGAGTGGGCGGTGATTAGTCATGTAAGCCCTTAATGCGCAAGCGCTTCGGGGTTTCCCCGCGCTATCCGTAAGTTTCCTTAGAGCGACAGCGGAAGTCAGCGCCATCTTGTAATGGCGAATACTCTAACTGCTCCCTACAGTGTTTAATGAATGAACCAGCCAGGAAGCCTGACTTGCCCTTTAAAAACCTTAGGCTCGTTTCTCACAGCACCAGTTGCTCTGGAGAGGTGAGGATCTCCATCATTTCTTCCAAGTATAGATTTTTGGGGCTGGAGAAATGGCTCAGAGGCTAAGAGTGCTTGCGCTCTCCCAGAGGACCAGAGTTCTGTTTCAAGCACTGACTCTGGGTCATTCACAAATGCTTATGAGGATAGCTCTGAGGTGGTTCTCAACCTTCCTAAGGCTGCGGACCTTTAATACAGTCCCTTTATTTTTGTTGCTATTTTATTACTGTAATTTTGCTATTGTTACGAATCATAGAGAAAATATGTGATATACAGGATACCTGATACATGACCCCCAAAGGGATGGTGACCCACAGGTTGAGAACCACTGCTCTAAGGGATCTTTCTATACTAACATGAGTGCAGGAACACACACACACACACACACACACACACACACTCATACAAAGAAAATCTTTTTTTTTTTTTTTATTTAAAGTGTAGGCTTGAGGAGCAAGATGGTTCAGTGGGTAAGGATCCTTGCCCTCACAACTTAAGATGCTGAATTTAATCCCCAGAACTCGAGTGGTGGAAGGAGGACACTGACTCCTGTTAGTCGTCTCCTCGATTCCACACGAATACCATGGTGCGTGCACAGCGCTAACACACGTGATAGTAAATAAAATGACATGTAGGTTTGATTTGTAGCTGGTGAAACGGGCAGACGTGGCTTGAAGCCAAGGCTGCAGTGGGAAACCAGGAGAACTTCCTTTCTTTGGGGAAACATACGTAGGTATAGTTGGACTGCTAATAAGAACACTCATTATGGGAGCCAGGATTTCACTCAGCTGCTATCTGCAGCAGTGTGTGAAGCAGCAAGCTCTGCCCCATGTACAGGTGAGGAAGCGGAGGCTGTAGGAAGAATGGAGAACAGCCTGGGGCTGAGTCTTCCCTTCTCTCCTGCCTCGTTCTACCCCGTCAGGCATTTCCCCAAGCACATGTGGGAATTCCGTTCTGCAGGTGCTTTATGGTCACATGACCCACGCTGGGATATGAGTTCCTATGCAGAATGGGTGAGGAAGAGGGAGTCTGGCAAGGAGCCTAAGGTTAGCACCGAACCTTCCTTGGATGTCAAATGTGCATGATCATTAATATAAGAGGAGACACCGAGGGCTGGGAGACGGTTTGCCTGGCAAATAGTGGATGTGAGTTTGAGTCACAGAACCAATGTATTGGGAGGTACTAAAATCCTAGTGCCTGGGAGATGGGGAGAGGGGGATGATGGCTCTCTGGGGACTGCTGGCCAGCTACTCTAGCCTACTTGTAAGTTCTAGGATACTGTGAGACTCTGTCAAAAAAAAAAAAAAAAAAGAAAGAAAAGAAAAGAAAGGAAGGAATGAAGGCAGGTGCCTCAGGAATGACAGCTCTGGCTTCCATATATGACAATGTACACATGTACTCCTCCACACACACTCCCCAAATGCCCCGGCATAAAGTTAAAATGTTACACTGGGAAAGTCAAGATTTGTAAAGGAGAAACCCAGGCCTTGAGAGCCGTTATCCACAGCACCTGGCTTTCCGTCATCCCACAGTTGGTTTCTCCACCTCGGGGTCGGTTGGTATAAACGCTGGAGGACCACCATTGCGATTGCAAGCTGCTTGGCTGCCTGTGCCTGTTTGCCTCCTAAGCATTGGTGAGAAGGAATTGCTTCACCAGCATGAGAGAGCTGTAGATGCTTTGTTTGTACAGCTGCTGCTGGCCTCCAGCTCGACTCCGCTATCTCTTACTGTGCAGAAGGGCCTGTGAACAGGCTGGGGAAAGGTTTCCAGAGGCCGGAGGAGGAGAGAACGTGCCTGATTGTCCTCCAGCTGCCTGTGGCCAAAATGGCTGAACTTTGAAACTTTATTTTAAAAAGTGACTACTCGTTGCATTTCTGGGGTTTCTCTGCCTCTGCTTTCCCCCAGCCCCACTTCCCTTCCTCGGTCTGTCAGTATGACCAGTTCAGAGTGAAGCCAAGCAGACATATAACCATCTTGTACACAGAAAGGCCTGAGTAGACGGCTCTGCCCCTCGCCTGGTTCTCCTTCCTTCCTTCTCCAGCCGCATAGTGCCATCGAACTGACACAATACTGAATGACATTTAGTACCATTGCAGGCTTTTGTGGTAGATCTTTTCTGTTTGTTTTTGTTTTACTGAGTCTCACTTTGTAGCCCTGGCTGGCCTGAAACTCACTGTGTAGACCAGGCTGGCATTGAACTCACAGAGATTCATTAGGATTAAAGGTGTGCATCACCATGCCTGGCCATTAGTCTCGGTTTTATACCATTTTGCACATGTGTTGGCTCTACTATTAGGGGAGAGGTTTCTGTGCAAAGGGAATGCCCCTCCTAACTTCAGTAGCTACTGCCATGTTACCTTCTAGACCTTCCCCAGTTTTAACCCCACCAGCCATGTTTTCTGACTCTTCTACACACTGTTACCCGTGCTACCAAAGCCTTTGACCTTGGCTGTCTCAGTCTTACTGCAGCTTTTAGCCATGGTCCAGGCTTTGAAAGAGACAGTAGAATAAAAGCCCATTTGCTCTGAGTTGCTGGAGTGACAGGGGATTGGGGTTGATTTGTGTTGACTGTGACTGCCCAGATGAATGAATAAGATAAAATGATGAATGGCGTATACACAGCTCTGTGAATCAGAAGTTACATATCTTGGGTGCTCTTTCTGATGGTATGGTCTAACCTTGCTATGACATCTGAACGTAAGATGAGGGAGTCATGGAAATACCCCCAGCACTATGAATATGACTTCTGAGTCTGCGCAGTGACCTCTGGGTCAGCAGAGCTTTTCTAGCCCTGGCATCTTTGTCACATGAATGGAACCTAGACATCACTATGGATCTGGAAACGGTGATGGGAGCTGGGGCATCTGGGAGCTGGGAGGCTTGGCAGGGTTTTCCTCTATCAACTTTCTTCCCTTGGATTTCTCTAGAATGACTGATACAGTACTTGCCTTGAACAAAGGGTACGGACTTCGTTCTTAGACGCCAGGATTGTTGTTGAATTAGGTATGGTTCCAAGAAAGGAGAAGTTTATTTTGTGGTCTTTTTATAAAATAGTGAGCTGGGGGTGGTGGGGGAACAGGGACCAGAGAAAGTTTCTGGAGAGATTTGCCAACAAAGGCTTATGTTAAATGTTAAACTATTTGTAAACACAATGCGGTTTACCACACCATGAACCACACTGAGAAAGGCAAATTAGCACTTTGCAAATAATCAAAACAGCATTAAGTGCAGGGATATACACACACTCCCCTAGAGGCAAACACAGCCTGTGCCACTGTGAAGGCTCAGGCCAGGGTGACCCTGCCAGCTTTGAACTTACAGACCAAGTGCCCGTCTCTAGCAGGCCAGGGTGTGAGTTGGGTCCAAACCAAGGTTAAATCAGGTCTTGTTTTCAGCATCCTTCCTTTTCCTGAGACTTCCAGGAGAGTGAGAACCTGCTGGCTACAAGTGTTCTTTCCTTCACTGAAAGATTTGGGCAGGCATCAGGGCTCCCTGTCCTCTCACTGATAAGGCTGCAAACCCCTATACCCTGGGGCAGAAGAGTCAGCTCACAAGTTGCAAGCACTTGCTGTTCTTGCAAAGGACCAAGTCTGGTTCCCAGCACCCACATGGCTGATCACAGTCACCTGTAACTCCAGGAGTACAACTAGACCTGTGCTCAGGGCCAAACAACCTTTGCCCACTGTCCCTACTCTGCCTCCAGCTCTTTCCTGTGTCAATCGGTCTAAAAGAAAATGAAAAGAAAGACATTAACCCATAATTCACATAATCTACAACTCCATGGTTTATAGTGTATTTACAGGGCTGTGTGGCTGTTACTATAGTCGATAGAGTGTTTTCATTAGTTCTCAGATGAAATGCCTGCCTATCAGCAGACCCTCCCCACGTCCTCCCCATACCCTTCCTCCAGCCTGGCCAACCACTGAGCTATCTCCTGTATCTTTAGATTTACTATTCCAGAACTCTCCTTCTCCACCAACCTAGGATCTTTCACTTAGCATCATGTTTTCTGTCGTAGCCTACACCAGCATTTTATTCCGTCACGAGCTCATTGTATGGATTACCACATTTTCTTTACTCATCCATTCGTCAATGGGAACGTGAGTTGTTTCCACTTTCAGGATACTATGAATAAAGATGCTTTGAACATGTGTATATACATTTTTTAATGTAAATGGAAGGTTTTGTTTGTCTTAGGATATAGAAAAGACTGACCTTGATGGCCTCAGGGAAATGTGGTTTAACATTGCTTTGAAGAGCTGACAGCTTTCCTGCACAGCTGCACAGTTTTATATTTTCACAGCAGTGTATGAGGGTCTCAGCTATTCTGTATCTTCCCTAGCACTAAGCATGTGTGGATGGTAGCTTTGATTTGCTCTTGCCTAGTGACTAATAGTATTGAGTTTGTTTCTATATCTTCTTTGGAAACAAATCTGTTCCTATCCTTTGCCCACATCAAGAGTGGGTTGATGTCAGCACTTGGAAGGCAGAGGCAGGCAGATCTCTGTGAGTTCAAGGCCAGCCTGGTCTGCATAACGAGTTCCAGGACAGCCAAAACTATGTGAAAGACTGCGGTGTTTTGTTTTTTTGTTTTTGTTTTTAAGTAGTTTATCTTTTTATTATGAAGGTGAAGAATTCTTTATTCTACTATGATCTGATTGATTGGTAAATCTTTCATCTTGTTCTGTGGGCCTCCTTATTATTCTGCTGCTATTTGCAGCATTGTAAAGGTTTGTTACTTCCCAGTCTGCTCTCAGAGTGAGTTAGTTACAAGCTCACAGCCACCTGTAACTCCAGTCCTAGGGAGCGCTATAATGCTCTCTTCTGGCTGCCTTGGATACTTTACACACATGGTATACATAAAACATGCAGGCAAACACTCGCACACAGATGTCTGTCTGTCTGTCATCTGTGCTTTTGGTATTATAGCAGAGGGACCTTTGTCTAGACCAGGATCACAGATCCGCATTCCTGTGTCTTCTAAGAGTTTACATAGTTTTAGTTCTAGAATTTAGTTCTAGATTCATTTTGTGAAGGGGTGCTCTCTTCATGTGTTTTGTCTGTGACAAGGTCACGTGTAGTCCAGGCTAGCCTCAAATTCATTATGTAGCTGGGGATGATTTTGACCTCCTCTTCTTCCTGCTTGTACCACCTCGGTGCTGGAGTGTGTCACCACAGTGTATGTGATGCTAGGGACCAAACCCAGGGCTTTATGTATGCTGGGCAAGCAGTTTACCAATAGAGCTGCTATGCCCCCAGCCTACCATTTCCCCATCTGTAAGGTGGGATGAGAATAGCTCCTAGGCTCCTTAGAAGGTGGAGAGCTCACAGAAAGGGCCGAACATAAATCCACAACTCTACCCCGGCCCTCGCAGGTGACAGGCAGCAAGTGGCCGGGAGGCTGTCATTTACCCTATCTTCTTCCTCTGACATTCAGCTTTTTTTTTTTCCAATACTGAGTATTGATTCCCTCAGCTGGGTGGTGGTGGCACATACCTTTAATCTCAGCACTCATGAGGCAGAGGCAGGAGGATCTTTGTGAGCTCCAGACCAGCCTAGTCTACAGAGTGAGTTCTAGGACAGCCAGGGATATTACATAGTCAAACTGTGTCTTGGAGAAGGAGAAGGGGAAAAAAAGGAGGAGGAGGAGGGAAGAAGGAAGGAGGAGGGAGAGGAGGGAAGAAGAAATGATGATGGTGGTGGTGGTGGTGATGATGATGATGATGATGATGATGAGTCCCTCAAAATGCTAAGCAAGCCTGTTGCCGTGAAGTTACATCTCCAGCTTTTTAAAAATCTTTAATTTTGAGATAGAGTCTCCCTAAGTTGCCTAGGCTAGCTTCAAATTCATCAACTATCCCAGGCTGGCCTGGAACTTTCAATCATCCTGCTTTATCCTGTTACTGGGATGGCAGACACATGCCAGGAGGTTCCTGCAGCAGCTTCCCCACAAGTTGGGGGCCACCTGTGAGTACTCAGCACTTTGCTCTCCTTGTTCTTAGAATGTTGAGGTCCTGGCCAGCAGGAGCAGCGCCTCAGAGCAGAACCAGGCCGAGGCTGACCTGCGTGAGAAAGTGCTAAAGGAGGAGAATGAGAAGCTACAGGGAAGGATTGCGGAGCTGGAGCACACGGTGGCACAGCTGCAGAGGCAGATGGAGGATGTGAAGGGTGATGAGGCCCAAGCAAAGGAGGCACTCTGGAAGTGTGAGGTAAGGCGGGGCCTGAGCCAGGGGTTGGCAGCTTGCAGCCCTCTGTCCTGAAAGTGATTGCAGAGGTGAGGAAGGCACTATCAGGACTAATTTAAGATGCCAAGGTAAACTGCAAGCATCTCTAGGAGTGGGTCTGTGGGTAGGGAAAACAAAACCAGGATGAGAAACACGGGCCTGGGCCGTGCAGTCCCCAGAGACTCGGGCATCAGACATATTCACCTCTCTGAGGCTCACTGGCGAGCCTCCCAGCACCTGCAAAGGCCACGGTCACGGCTCCATTAGACGACTCACTGAAGACATTCTTTCTTTCTTTTTTTTTTTTTTTCCTCCTTTTTTATTTTTGATACTTTATATACATTTCCAATGTTTCCCCTTTTCTGAGTCTCCTCTTTGGATACCCCCCATCCCCTCCCAAACCCGCCTCTAGGAGGGAATTCCACCTCCCATCCCCCACCCCCACCACCCATCCCCATATTCCCGCCTTGACATTCCCCTTTACTGAGGCCTCTAACATCCTCAGGCCCAAGGGCCTTTCCTCTCTCCCTGATGGCCAACGAGGTCATCCTCTGCCACATATGTGGTCCAAACCATAAGT
>CM052706.1:47068472-47107385 GCA_028551405.1 Uromys caudimaculatus
GTCCACCATCCTATCAATGGGTGTGCCCGGTCTTGTTGATCATATGATCTGTGGCTAATCATTCTGTCTGTGTGCCCTGTGTATCTGTTAATGTTTTGCACACATTACAGTGGCCTGCTTCCTTCACATACCTCTCACTTGCTCGTGGTATATGACCCTTGTGGTGTGCCACTGAATTCAATTTGCTAATATTCAGTGATTTTTGCCTCCTGTTCTGCAGAGGTTATTAGGGCTTTCTTAGAGGTTATATATTTGTCTGGTTTTGGTACAGGAGTAATGCTGCCCTCATGGAGAGTTTATTTTGTAGAATACAGTAACAAAGCCCAGGATAGTTCAGACGGCAGCTGTTTCTTCACTGCTTTGAGCTGTTTCCCAAGTTTTGTTCAGTCTTATCCTTTGTCATTAGTTTAGATTCTCCATGTCTTCTTCAGTTTTTACGTGTATAAGAATTCTAGAGTTTTCTCTAGATTTTCCAGTGTTTTTAGTATGAGTGTTTTGTCTGCATGTATGTATGTGCATCATGTATGCAGTGCCCACAGAAGCCAAAGAGGGCATCAGATCCCATGGCACTGCAGCTAACAGACAGTTGTGAGATGCTGGGTGGGTGCTGGGAACTGAACCCAAGCCCTCTGCAAGAGATCCTTGTAACTGCTGAGCCATCATGTATGTATATGTATATATATGTGTGTTCACACACACACATGCCATTTGTATTTTATTTGTTGTGGGTGCTCTGGCATGTATGTGGAAGTCAGGTCACTCCTTCCACCACATGGGTCCAGACACTGAATTTGTCAGGATTGATGGCAATCATCTTTACCTGCTGAGCCACCTCACAAGCCAGGTCTGTCAATTTTATTTTGACCTTATTTTTTCCTCCTAATTTAGGGGCTGTTGTTGCTTTTCTGTCCTTATGGTACATCATTAGGTAGAGATCCAATGTATTTAAAGATCTTATTTGTGAGCACATGTGTGCAGGTGCCCACAGAGGCTGGAACTGGAGTTGCAAGGGTTACGAGCCACCTGCATGTGTGCTCCAGAGTCTTAACTACTGAGCCATCTCCCCAGCTCTACTGTTTATTTGGTTTTTCAGACAGGGTATTACATAGCCCAGGCTGACAGTGAACTCCACCCTCCAACCCCCCAACCCATGGTCTGGTTTAATGGATACATTGATTACTGTAAGCTACTGCTTTTGCATTGGTCCACAGATTTTGGTTAGCTTTCATTTTCATTTGTAAAGCTTTAATTTTATTTGTTTTATGTATATGCATGCTTTGTTGCATGTACACCTGCACACCAGAAGAGGGCATCAGATCCCATTACAGATGGGAGCCACCATGTGGTTGCTGGGATTTGAACTCAGGACCTCTGGAAGAGCAGTCAGTGCTCTTAACCACTGAGCCATCTCTCCAGCCCCTCCTTTGTAAAGCTTTAACACATTTCCTTTTCCAATTTGTTTTTTGTTACCATGGGCCATTTAGTAATATATTATTTAATTTCTTTGTGTTTGAGTGCTTTCCATTCTCTATCTTGACTTGTAATTGTATCCCATTATCTTTTAGCTCAGGGCTTTATTGATGTGAAGAGACACCATGACCCCATGCAGCTCCTAATAAAGGAAAACATTTAACTGGGACTGGCTTACAGTTCAGAGCTTTAGTCTGTTATCATCATGGCAGGAAGCATGGCGGCACACAGGCAGACACGGTGCTGGAGAGGTAACTGAGAGTGTCACTTGGCCTAGCTTGGGCTTAGGAAATCTCAAAGCCTATCCCTAGTACACACTTCCTCCAATAAGGCCATATAGTGCCACTTCCTATGACCCTATGGGGGCCATTTTCATTCAAGCCACTATATCATCTAAGAAGATACATGATATAATTTCTCAACTTTCAGTCTCTTGAGACCTGATATGTGGGCTAATGTGATACTCTAGTGCAGTGGTTCTCAACCCGTGGTTTGAGACCCCTTTGGGGTTGCATATCAGATATCCTGCATACCAGATATTACAATTCTTTTTTTTTTCCTTTTGTTTTTTCAGGATAGGGTTTCTCTGTGTAACCCTGGCTAACTTGGAAGTTGCTCTGTAGACCAGGCTGGCCTCAAACTCAGAGATCCACCTATCTCTGCCTCCCAAGTGTTCCGAGTAGCAAAATTACTGTTACAAAGTAGCAACAAAATAATTTTATGGTTGGCAGTCCTACAACATGAGGAACTGTATTAAAGGGTCTCAGCATTAGGAGGGTTGAGAATTATTGCCCTAGAGGATGTCCCACATGGTGATACAGATGTGTATTCCGTAGCTGCTAGTGAGATGCTCAGTAAGTATCCATTGGGTCCCTTCTCTATGTAGAACAGCTGGAGTCAGATGTTTGATTTTTTTTTTTTTTTTTTTTTTTATCCTGGATGATCTGTTTTTTGAATTCCCACTACTTTTGCCTGAGAGATCGATCTTTTTAGATGTAATGATATTTGAATATACATTTTGGGTGCATATATATTCACAGTGGTTAAATCTTGCTGATCTGGGCCGTTTCATTTAAACTCTGCTTCCTCTCTGTCTCTGTGTGACTGATTTCCCTGTGTAACAAGCCCTGGCTGTCCTGGACTCCCTTTGTAGACCTGCATACCTCTGCCTCCTGAGTGCTGGGACTGAAATTGTGCACCATCATGTCTGGCTTTATATCATTTATTAAATGTATACACTAATGGATTTCATGATATTTCACATGTGTATACAACATGCTTTGATCATCTTCAGTCCCCTATCATATCCTGCCCCCACTCCTTCCTCTTCCTTCAAACCCTCCTGCTTTCATGTTTTATTTCTATATTTAATTATTGTGTACATAAATGTGTACATTCATGAGTCCATTTGTTGTTGCATGCATGTGCATGTTTTTAGGGCTGGCCATTGGTTGCTCCATGTTTCTTAATAACATGATAATCTTTTCTCAGCTCTCCACTTTATTCACTATGTCTCTACCAGTGAAGTCAGTTTCTTGTAGGCAGCATCCAGTTGGGATTTTATTTCTCTCTCCATTTGGCTAATCTGTCTTTTGATTGATAAATTTATCATAGTCACATTTGAAGATGTTATCAATAATGTTCTCATCTGTCAACAACACTCTTGTTTTATATGTATTTGTTCTTTCCTGTCTCCTTTACTATTTATTTTTGTGATTTATTTCCCTCACCTGTGTGTGTTAGATTTCCTTTCTCTTTTGCATATCTGTTTTCCTACTGGGTTTTATAGATGTGTATTTTCAGGATGGTAGTTACCATCTTTTCATTTCTAGTGTCTTTCTTGTAGGGTTGATTTGGTGGTGCTTATCTGGGAAACACTTTTTCTTTCACTTAATAAGACTAACTTGTGGGTATAGTATTAGGTGTATAAGGTGTTATTTCTTTTGGTTTTTGAATATAGTGTCTACCCTGTAAGGTTTCTGTTGAGAAATCTGCTTTAAGTTTAGTAAAGATGGCCTGACACTTTCTTCCAGCTACTTTTATGATTCTTTGTCTCATACCTGTGACATGTTGACTATAATAACCCTGGTGATGATCTGTTTCGAGTGAAACTAGTTGAGGTACTTTGAGCATCTCAACTCTCTTCAGATTTGGAAATAGGTTTGCTTTTGGTGGTCCAGCCTGTGGTGATGTCTTCGTCTTTGATGTTAGCAGTGTCTCTGTGCCATGGTTGACTTCGACGGTTCCTGAAGGTGGCTATAAGACTGTGTAGCACATGTGGGCTTGCATAGCTGCACAGAGGCTAAGAGCTTGGGCCTGAGCAGCTCCCAATCTGTGGTGCAGATATAGAAAGAACTGTTCCTAACTTTTTCAGATCAGGTACAGGTGACAATAAATCTTGTGGCACCAGGAACCTATGATCCCTGAACCATAGGACATGGAGACCCAATAGGTCTTCATCTATGGGACCTACAGATGAAAAGAGGAAAGAGAGCAATTCAATATGTAACAGCAGAGTTAGCTACAGTGACTACTGTTATTTTTAGTTAACTATCGTTATACTCACCAACGGATCAAGAGCATCTGAGAAAAAGATCTTCTGCTCAAGAGCAAGCAATATGATGTGCACCCTGCTTTCATGAAAACCTGATTTGCTGTTGGAACCATGTCAGTACAAAGAGTATGAGGACCAAGTTTTAACCGATTTTGCTCTGCTTGTTGTAGATGGAGCAGATGAGGAGCGAGCTACTTCAGGAGAAAGCTGCCAAGCAAGACTTAGAGTGTGACAAGATTTCCCTCGAGAGACAGGTAAGGACAGTTCCATGAGTTCCTGCCTCCCACTCCCTCATGTTGGGCTTCTGGTATTCTCCCATGGGAATGTGGCAGGGGCTTTCCCTACCCAGAGTCAGTGTGGGGCATTGAGGTAATAGGATGAAGTTCATGCTCAACTCCAGTGTCAGCCCTTCTCGGAGGCTGACTTGGAAGTTCACTGCTCACGGCCCAGGTCATTTTCATGAGTGGACAGAAGGCTCCAGTTCAAGGAGACTCCTAACTGAGAAGGGGACTCACTGAGAAACTGGCTCCAGATGTCCGCAGCAAGGGCACAACATTTAAGGTAGACTCGACAGTAAAGGAAGATTTTAACACAATATTTAGAAGTGATTGACTATAACCAGTGGTGAGAAAGCCATCAGCATGGGAGGGCATAACTCCAGTGTAAAGTGGACGGAAAGTAATCACATCATTAAAAAAGAAAGCGACTGAGAAGGATCAATCAGATCGGCTCTTTCACAGACTATTCATGTCAGTCTGCTGCTGAAAACACTGGTAGAGGGGCTGCTGCCCCTTCCCTCCATGTTCAGGAGTCTCCACACACATCAGCCCTTTCACCCAGGCTCAGAAGGCAACAGCTTAGAGTTTCTTCCTTTGACCTGCTAAGACCTGAGTTCAAAGGTGTTCCTTGGAACAGACTCTGAAATCCCCTGGTGCCTAGGCACTGACCAAATTCCCCACTCTACCTAGTCTGCTTCTGTCCAAAGAGCATGCCCCAACATGACCAAGCCTCTCATAGGCTCCCCCTCTGATTCCAGAACAAAGACTTAAAGAGCCGGGTTATCCACCTGGAAGGGTCCTACAGGTCCAATAAGGAGGGCCTGGTGGTGAAGATGGAGGCCAGGATTGCAGAGCTGGAGGACCGGCTGGAGAATGAAGAGAGGTAGGCCCAGCCTGAAGTGGGGCAGTGGGGCAGGGGCCAGGTAGGCCCTGGTCACTCATTAGACCTGGTAGGTTGGAGGCTCTCCTCCCATCCTTCTCAGCCAAGCCCAGCCTCATAGTCATCTCCATTTCTCAGATAAAAACAGTGAGCTCCACCAAGCTAAGTGATGGTAAGGTAGCCTGGCTGTACACTGTGTACCTGGACAGAAGCTCAGGAGTGGACTGCAGCTGGCTACTGTCTGCATCTCATTAACAAAGCAGGCTACTTTGTAAACTGTTGAGTTTGAGCCAGGTTAGAGGCAAGGTGCTGCTGTGGCTCTGAGGGCAGGTGTATTCAAACAGAAGTCCCAAACTACCTACCAGGAGTGGGGAGGTCCTTCCACAGTGGGTAGGAAAGATGTGGGACTCTTTCCCAACCAAATGATTTTTTAGCTAACCACATAGTCCCAGTCTGAGGACCAGCACCCCACCACCACCACCACCTAACCTTCCTTGAAGGTTCCTGGCATATATGGACATGGTTTCAGTAAGATTTCTAAGCCTGGCTGGTATAGACCCCAACTACCAGTGGTGTGTGTTTCTTTGCTTCAGAAGTTAAGCTCAGCAGCAGAAGAATTTAGGACACTTCTGAGCTCTGGTCCTGCAGCCTTGGGGGAGAGTCTTGCCCCTCTTAGGGCTCCATGTTTCCTCCTGTGATGCCAGCAGCCCTTTCTTCCTATGTAGCTGTTTTTTCTCTGACCCTGAGCTGACCAGGCACCTATGGCTGGGGAGTCCCGTCTCTTCCTTCCAACCAGGGCTCCCTTTGAGGCTGAGAATTAGAGGGTGTGTTCTGTACTGCTTTCTCTACTCCCAGGGATCGGGCCAACCTGCAGCACAACAACCGAAGGCTGGAGCGGAAGGTGAAGGAGTTGGTGATGCAAGTGGATGATGAGCATCTGTCACTGACTGACCAGAAGGACCAGGTGAGGGAGCCTCTGCCTTCCCTCTCAGATGAGGAGTCCCCTGTTCCACTCACCCTCCAGATGTTCTCACTTCTTCTGTGAGGCAGAGTGGCCTGGGAAGTAGCCGGGTCCCTGGCATCTCCTGCTCTGGCTTTTCCAGCTGCTGGACATTCAGCTAACACTCAAGCTTCATCTTTCTCCATGCAGCTGAGCTTGCGCCTGAAAGCCATGAAGCGCCAGGTGGAGGAGGCTGAAGAGGAGATCGACAGACTGGAAAGTTCTAAGAAGAAGCTGCAGAGGGAGCTGGAGGAGCAGATAGGAGTGAATGAGCAGCTGCAGGGGCAGCTCAACTCTATGAAGAAGGGCTTAAGGTGGATGGAGGTGGGGTTATCCCATTCTTCAGGTGAAAGTGGCTGTGTCTACTCGAGCCACCCTACCTGTTCAATAAGGTCACCCTCATACCAGTGTTAGGCAGAGCCTGTGGCACAGAGAGGGTCGGAGCATCCCCACCACTGTGGAGGAGCATCTCCTACCTGACTAGAGAGTGAAGGTCTCATTCCTACCCTTCTAAGAATGAGGAGCTTCCAAGCTTCTCTGAGGAAAGCCGAAGGCTGGGGCTAGAGGAGTGTTTTCCCTATCCCTGGACCAGTGCTGGGATTACTGAGGTATAAAGGCTGAGTGCAGGTTCATGCCCACCCAGAGCAGCAGCCTTTTGTGGAAACTGTCTGTGCCTGGGGCTCAATGCCTGCTGCTTCAGGTAGCTCTCACAGGACTGAGAACTTGCCCCAGGGTCATCAGTGTGCTGCAGCAGTGGGACTCAGCGGGCAAGAGATAATGTTTTGGTAAACTATGAAGACATTATTGTGTGAGGACGTGGCTCAGTTGGTAGAGTGCCTGTCTCACATGCAGAAGGCCCTGGGTTTCATCCCTAGCAGCCCATAAAATAGGTGTGTGACCTATGATCTCAGTACTTAAGAGGCAGAGGCAAGCGGATCCAAACTTCAAGGCCATTCTTGGCTACATAAGAACCTGTCTTAGAAGAAAAAAGTGTTTTTGATCCATAGTGAATCAGAAGCAGCTGGAGTTAGGCAAAAGGAGAAATCAGTTATACTGCTGGTGGCTCACCCCATCAGCACTGATCAGGAGTCAGAGGCAGTTTGCACCTGTTGCTAAGACAAATGTCTATGGTTGCAGCAGTGGGGTGGAGGGCAGGAGCCCAACAGCCTTTCCTCCATCTCCAAATCAGAGACCAGCCCTAGCCAGGGTCAGGAACCATCGCCTTTGTGTTTCCGCAGGCTTAAGACACTGTCCAGTAAAGTACTGGACGACTCGGACGACGACGACCTCAGCAGTGATGCCGGAAGCCTCTACGAAGACCCACTGGGCTATACCTTTCCCAAAGACAGCACTATCACCAGCCAGATCTGAGTCTGCCTCCAGGCCTGTTGATCCTGACAGGACTCTGCAGCCATCTACACAGAGCAGGAGGCATTCGATAGGGCCTGTGGATGGACTCAAACCCACGGTTACCACCTCACATTCCTCCCTGGGCCTCTACGTGCTTGAGTGACCATGGATCTTAGATAGGGAGCTATTGAAGTTTCAGATGACCTAACTGGGACTTTTGGGTGTAAGACAAAGCCCTGTTGTGTACTGCTGTCTGCCATCATTCCTCCTCCTGCCCCTGGAAAGGTTCCAATACCAGCTGTAATGACATAGGGACATGTAGGGATGACATGATGTATAGACTGTACATATTTTAAACCAGACCTTCTCTCAAGGACTGCTGTTCTGCTTTAGAATGTTCCAGAGCCTTTGAGTGTGACATCTTTGTAAAGTTCACACATTGATCTTGATTATCTTTTAAAATATGAAGCTACCACATCTCAAGTGTTAAAAAACCGGAGGCAAAGGAGGGAGAGTGAAGGCTACTATGGAAACTAGAGGGGGTCAGACAGTGGAAAATTAGCACTGGGAATCAATACATGGGTTGTATGGGAAAACAGCTCATTGTGGGAAGACACTTTTACCTAGGGCTGAGTCTGAGGCCTTGGTTGCTTATTTTATCTGAACCATGTGAAGAGCAGTTCCCGCTCCCCGTTTCTTTCAAGCAGGCAGAATGGGAGACAGATGAGATTTTTAACAAGTGGTGTGCTTCTTGAAGGACAAGAGCCCTGTTGTGTCTCCTTGGCCCTTTCCCTCCATGGCAGACCTCCAAGCGAAGCTCGCTCAGGCCTGGAGCAGAGGCTCATGGGCTTAGATGTGAGGAGGAGGAGGAGGAGGGAGGCATCCAGGAAGTCCATGGAGAAAAGGGATGAAGGAGTAAGTGGGTGTAGGGCTGAAGTAAACAGGAATGCAGGGAAGTTCTTGAAAGCTGGGGGATGTGCAAGAAGGGCAGGGGTGGGGGTTGAGCTGGAGCTTGGAATGGTGGGAGAAAGGATTGGGAGTGCTTTTCATCTGAAGGGCTTTTTTGGGAACAGGTGTCAGGGAGGAGTGAGGTCCAAGAGCAAGCACATGCTGCCAAGGTGGCTTTGGGAAGATGCTGGGCACCCCTGTATATCTCCTGGCCTACCTGTGTCCCCTCATAACGTGACAGTCACCTATGAAAGACCCTTTCGAGCTGCCTATGTGTTGGCAGAGGTGACAGGACACTAAATCAGAGTCCCCAGGCTTCCTGATATGGAAATTCCTGGGGACCAGGTTACTATAGGGTCCTGCCCACTACAGGTCACAACTAGATTTAAAGAGAAAGGATCTGAAGGATGAGCATTTGCTACCAGAGAACCAAGCCCTATTACACATCACGAGAGCCACTGTCTCCCTCGACATAGCTGGGCACAGCCATTGTCTGTTTCCTCACTGGGTATGGAGAGATTTCTGCTTTCAGCCATTCTTCCATTTAACAAATATGTACTATCATCCATCAAAATGTGTCAGGCACAGACTTTGGTATGGGAAACACAGTGAACAGTAGTAAAAACGTCTGTCAGGCTGGAGATGTAGCTCAGCGGGGACAGTGCTTGCCTAGCATGCAGGAAGCCCTGAGTTTAATCCCCAACTCCATAAACCAGGTATGGTGCGGCATGCTGTGTGATCCTGACACTCAGGAAGTGGCGGCAGGAGGATCCAGAGTTCAAGGTCAGCCTTTGATACATATGCAGTTCCAGTCCAACCTGGGATATAGGAGACCCCATTTCAAAAAACCAACCAACCCTGCCCTCCTGTAACCATCTAGGAGAGTGTGGTGCAGGCTGAATCTCTCCATACGCAGCCTCTGAGAATCTCTGTCGTCTTGGGAAGGTGAGAGCCTGTGGTTGGTTGGCTAGTTCCCCAGAACCCACAGGAATTCTTTGGCTCCTAGAATCTTCTCACATCATCATTTGATACTTGCACTAAGCCTAGAAATGCCTCAGCCTGCTCATCTCAGAGATTCAGGTGACAAAAATCAAGACCCGGAGGGAGGGTGTTTGTTTTGGGGTTTGACAAAAATCAGTCAGCCCTTATTCCAGTTAGTTCTTTCTGGTAGCCATGGGGCTAGCTACATGAAGGCAAACAGCTCCTGAAAGGGAGAACAGAGACCGCCACTGGAAACATTTGTAGAGTCCCACCACCATCACTACCACCATTGCCAAAGGAGGCTAGACAGGGTGAGGGCATGTCTCCTGTGCTGTAATGGAGTGGGCAGCAAGCCTGGTGTGTGCAGTACAGCCGGCACAACACTGGACTGAGGTTTAGAGAGAGGTTTGTAAGTCCCAGGCTCATCTCGTCCCTGTGACCCTGACAGGTGCATCCTGGGACAAGGTGGAGATTAGGGCTCCAGGTCCTCCTCAGCCCGAGCCTATGAGCATTCCTTGGTTTCCTTATATATACATGCTTTTTTGTTTATTGCTTTAAGAACTAATCCTGCTCAAGAGTACTTTCTTAAGCTAGCTTTAAAATATCTCATGTAAAAACATACATGTTGCCAAATGCAATGCTGAGAAGACAATCACTGTATGGCTTTTATAAATTTGTTTTCCCTGCTTCGGAGTGTCATTCCACCATGACACTTGGTATACTCTGGTGGGTCGGTCAGTAGGTATTGGTTACTATGCGTTGTCATGGGGAAGACATTTTTATCACAGCTACCTCCATGGGAGTGACTTCATGGATAAAACAAGATTTCCCTTCAATAAACTGTCACCTGACAGGAATCCTGGCTCTTGTATTATTTTCTATCCTGATTTCTATGGAGTTTGGATGTTGTGCTACATATGCAAGCATGAGGACCAGAGTTCGATCCCCAGAACCCACATAAAAGAGGCAAGTGTAGTGGTACACTCCTGTAATTCCGCGGCGTTGGAGATGAGGATCTGGGGAGCTTGATGGCCAGCCAGCTGCATGGAATTAATGAGGTACAAACCAGAAAGAAAGCACTAGTTAGTGTAAATGCTGGGAGCTACTGGGGTTGATCAGCCCCAGGGCCACTCTGAGAGTCTGTGGGGTGGTCAGCAGTGAATATTGATGAAATGTTAGCCATGGGTGACCATGATGTGCTGAGCCTCAAATAGTTCATTCCAGAAAATCACAAAGGGAAGTTACTCCAGCTTTACACTGAGAACCAAATACCTCTTTCCTAAGGTTGGTGCCTCCCCTGCAAGCACAGTTGTGTGATCTCTTTTGCTGTCATCATAGGCTCCCCACAGTCTCCATCTCACATGCAGCTAGAGCCACTTCTCCCTAGAAGGGAGTCCCTGGGACCACTGTGTCAGCTCTGTCCTCCACCCTGACTTCAGGGAGCTGATCTTTACACCCCAGCTTCCAGAGATGACTGGTTTGGCCTGGGTGCAGGTGGAGTCTGGGCATTTCTCTTGTGTGCAGCAATCTTCCGTGTGCTCCCTGGGACTTGGGTAGCCCACCTGTCCATTGTACTGTTCTTTCTAACGGTAGCCATGGCTCTCCAGATCCCTCAGTGTCCTTCCTGAATTTTCTAGTACCACATGCATTCTGGAGCTGCCCTTTGCTGAGCCCTGTAAGTCACATCTGGTCCCATTTCCTGTCCCCTCAGCTACCCCGCAGCTTCCCCTCGTTCAAAGCAGGAGCAACCCAGAATGTGAGATGTTTGAATTTTACAACTTCCCAAAGCCTTCACATAAATTATACGTGGTTTTGCAAAATCAGATATTGAGGTACAGTTTAATAATTTGTAAATAAAATCTTCCTGTCCAGCATCTAACTTTCAGACTGATGCAGGTCTCTTCTCAGGATCCCTTGGGTGGGAGGGACATTCTGTGTGGCTCCTGCTCCTGAACTGTCAGGAGGAAAACGCTCAGGAAGCCCAGAGCGAAGGAGAAAAAAAGCCCAAAGAACAAAACCCAAAACTCAGGACCGACTGCCCTGCCTTCCCATCACATTCCTGACATTCCGCCCTTGACCTCATGGATATTACCACTAATCCTGACTCTTACACAACTCATTAGAATTTTTCCCTCTAATTAAAACAAAACAAAAACTCAGTTAAAAAGCAAGTTCTTTTTAGGGGCTTAAGAGTTCCCAATCCAAAAATGCCTGGCCTTCCAGAAGAGTCAACACACCTGGCCCCTGTTCTTAGCCCTGCTAAGCACTAACTTTTCTGTTTGTTGACCAAGACTTGGCCTAAGTCTCCGTAAAGCAACAATAATGAGAGGTGGGGGGGGGGGGGACAAATGTGTGTCCTGGGTTTATAAAGATGACTGTTCTGAAAGTCATTCAGCACAACAGCTACTGTATGCAAGGAGGGCACAAGTGTACCACAGGCAGACTCTGTCAGCTAGGTCTCACCACAGAGGGTCAACAACCTGACAGAATGTCTAGGGCTTTGCTGGTGCAGACGAGGCAGGAACCCTGATCTTGGCTGCTGGATGCATTTGGAAGCAGCAGCTAGTGAACCTATAGAACCTGCCAGCAGGGGGCAGGTGACAGCGCTAAACAGTCTGGGGGCCCTGGGAGCTTAGAATGTAATTAAAAACTTGTGGAGAGCAGGGTGGCGTGGGCTTACACCTTTAATCCCAGCACTCTGGAGACAGAGACAGGCATATCGAGTTTAAGGCGAGCCTGGTCTACAGAGTGAGTTCCAGGACAGCCAGGGTTACACAGAGAACAACAAATAATAACAACAACAAAAAGAGTGGTGGAGATAGGAGTCAGACACACAGTTGTTGTGGTTATGTCATGTTGGCTGCCTGTTTTTCCTTCTGCTTTGCTAAGCCCTCTGCTCAGCACCCGATTTTCCCCTAGTTTGTGTGCTGTGCAGGGACCAGTGTATCCCTGGCTTACTTGCCATGCACCACACATTGTGTTCAGACTCACAACCACCTTGGAGTGTGTCCTGGTGGGCAAGGGAGACAGAGGCACACATAACCTTGCCAAAGGCACAGGGCAGGATATGGACACTTAGGACTAAATCTGGGTCAGGCTCTGGAGTACACTCTGCTCATCCCACCAACGGCACATGCCCGAGAAGTCAGGCCGTTCACATCTCTGAGATGAGGGCTCCAATGAGCTGGGCTCCCACTGGCTTCCAATCCACCTGCATTTCAATCACCCCTGTAACTATAGCTGCCTGCTTCCTCTTAGTAAAGCCACCAGAGGTCAACAGAGATCACAGTGAACCTTTGCTCACACACGCGCGCACACACACACATACACTACCTCCCCCCCCTTTTTAAGCTTAGTCTAACTGGTGATCCAGGTACTTGGCAGCTGTGACCTTCAGAGCTCTTGTCTTATCGGGATATTCCCTGCTGATGCCCTAATCCTGGCTTCTGAGTCTGATCTGTGTGGCAGGGCCATTCTGGGTGTTCACCCGGCCCTGTATTGTCTCACTGGCAGTATTTAGGCAGCACCAGCAAGCCCGAGTGTGGGTAGTTCTTATAGAATTTACTCATTCCCTCTACTTCAAAGAATGCTTTGTGCTGAAAACCCTAACATATTTATCACTAGAATAACTGTCACCACAACTGCACTTGCAAATCAAAGGCTTCACAGGGTCCTTCCTCACAGATCTGAGTCAACTGAGCTCATAGTGAAACCTTTCCCTGCAGGGAGTGGGCTGCAGAATCTCTGCTAAGCTGGGGGAGTAGTCATGGGGGAGGGTTGGGTGGCACCCTGACTCTCTGAGTGGACTCACAGAGACCCACTGTGTCCAGGCCGGCTGAATCCTGCAGGGCACAGAGAAAGCATGAGGACTTTGCCATGGCTGTAGCAGCTCATCTTTGAGGAGTTGCCTCTGCCTCCAGCCTTTCCCAGCGGTAGTGGGACCCCACCTGTGAATAGGACTCTGGCCTCAGTGTAGCATGCTGTGGACTAGGAAGTAAGCATTGTGTGCACAGTTGGGGGAGGTGACGGGTGACCCTCTCCCATGAGTCACAAAGCAGGAGGTACCACACTTCAGAATCTCACAGTCTGATCAACTTTTGAGGTATTGAGAGGTAGTGAGAATAATTTAAAAGGATTTTTTTTCCCTAGTCAGGGTCTATGCGGCCGAGGTTGATCTTGAACTTGCAATATAGCCAAGGATGACCTTGAACTCCTGATCCCCCTGCCTCCAGCTCCCATGTACTAGGATTATAGATATATGACACCATGTCCAGTCATTCTATGACAATTGATGGAAGCCAAGATCTCATGTATGGTAGGCTGTCACAGTAGGTAAGTGTTCTACCGTGAGCTACATGACAGGGGGATGATTCTTTATTAATAAACTCCTTTAATTTCAAAGAACTGCAGTTAGGTAGAGCCTAGATTCCCTTTCACCTGCCTCGGGACAGGTACAGAGAGAAAATTTGCCCAGGGTCATCAACAAGCACACAGTGAAATCACACAGGTCTATTGTTCTTGCCAGCTTAGCACAGCCTTGTACTGGGCCTCTGCTCTTTGTATTGCCCTTCCCTGGTAGGTACTGCTGACTTTCCTAGGCACAAAGGCTGGGTGGTTTGCTGAGACCTCTAGCCCCTGGCCTCTCAACAGAAGTCTGTATTTGGAGCCTAAGACCTTTGAGTGTAAGGCAGACAGCCTGCCCTCCTTTTCCCTGCAGATCACCTGCATGCTAGCAGCCTGCCTCACTCGCTGTGTTCTGTGAGGCTTGTCTAGGTTAGGCTTGCTTTCTAGAAATGGACTTGGAGAATGGGAGAATCTTGAAGCCTCCATTTAAATTCCCTCCTGTTTGAGGGGAGTGGCTGATAAGATGGCCAATCCAGCTCTTGAGTCAGCTTAGTTTTTATCTTGGTGGCTTAGGGTACCTATGCGTCATTTGTCCCTTTCTTTCACTGGGCATTCACACCGACAATCTGCCAACACGTACAAGGTTCCCTGAAGAGCCAGGGAAAAGCTCTGTGAAACCAGCCAAGCTTCCTTCGGGACTCTCGGCTCCTCATGTCCCTGTCTTCTCTCTCCAGAGAGGATTTTCCTGGCTTCTAAGAAACTAGAAAACAACTCCCATTGTCTTCACCCTGTCTGCAGCCTCCTCCTTTGGTACAAGACTAGAGTAAACCCCTTAACACCGGCTCCTGATTTATACTTGGATAGCTGGCTAAACGTCATTCACTTTCTGAAATTGGGTTATAGAGGAAATAAATCAATCCCTCTGTGGTCTCCTAGACTTCATAACATCCGGTTAGCTGTATGCTTCATTGCTACTGAATTCTTTGGTGCTTAACAAAGTCCAGTGACCCCCCTCAAGGTCCTGTGCAAAGGTCAAGCACATGCAAAGTAAATATCGGGGCTTTCACCATTTGTAAGAGGCAGTGATGTGGAGGCTGGAAGCCTTGGCACCTCCTCCAGTCAGCACCTGGGCACATGCTTTTCAGCGAGCAGTGCCAGTGTATATCCAGAGCTTGCGTCTCACACAGTAAGAGTCTCAGGAACATTGCTCCAATGTCAGGAACAGACTTTTAAGGCTCCAAATATGAGGAAGACAAAAATAGATACCTAGATACCATAACAGTGCTACTTCAGATCACCAGGAATTTCTAAGTAAGGGGTTGGGTTCGTTCTGTTGAGATATCAATGACTAACTATACTCAACAGCTGCTAAGCTGGGGACGGTGGCATGTACCTGCAAGTCCAGCATTTCAAGAGCTGGGGCTTCCACATCAGGTATAACCCAGGTATGAATAGAAACATCACCTTCCAAAGAACACAAAAATGTAGAATTAATCATCATTAGGCTTGTCCTACAAGAAAGGGTTAAAGAAGTCCTGTGTCTGGAAGTTACTATTATAAAATAAAGGCACAAAAAATTAAAAATGACTGAGCAAAGCAGTTCCACAAACAACTGGAAGATAAATGAACCAAACTGAATCCCTACAGACAACCTCCAAGCCACAAAAATATAACAATGCAAAAAAGAAAAGTCTGCAAAGCAACCAGGAGACAACCAAATTTGCAGGAACAAGTATTTATCATATTATAATAACCTTAGAGGTACCTTGATTGAAATCTCTGATCCAAAGATATAAAACAAGTAAATAGAACCAAACTCACATATATGCTGCCTACAAGAAACTCGTTTTATTTCACCATGAAAGACACATGAACTAAAAGTTGTAAGGCCAGGAAAAGATGGCACATTAGAATGAAAACCTGAAGTGAACAGGAGTAGATCTATCTTTATCAGATAATCCATTCTAAATTAAAAGCTGTTAAAAGAATAAAAGACAAAGAAGGCCACTGTGTAACAATGAAGCGATAGATTTGACAACGGGGAGTCTCTAAGACTAGAGATGTAGTGGAGAAGCACAGAATTATATACTACAAACTTTATTAGATCTGGAAAGAGAGAACAGAACCTAATACAGTAATAGTTAGGTACTTCAATACCTTACTTTTATCAGTGGAGATCATCAGGCCAAATAAATGATAAATAAATAGGCTAGGCTATAGAACAAATGGATCTAACAGTGATTTACAAACAATTCAACCAACATCTTCGGAATTTCCACTGAAAGAAGAAAGCAAATCCCAGAGCTGAAGGAACAAAGTAACAAAAATCAGAGCAGGAATGAGCAAAGAGAAGCTGTGGAAAAGAACACAAAAGAGCCAGAAAAATGACTCAGCAGATAAAGGCCCCGCTGCCTGCCAAACCTGATGACCTGAGTTTAATCCACAGAACTCACATGGTAGGAGAGAACAAATCCTTAAAAGTTATTCTAGCTTCTACACACACACACACACACCGTGAAATGCATGTGCCTGAACATGAACATACACTCATACACAAATAAATGAGTGGAAATTTTAAGAAGCATAAAGGGTCAACAAAACAAAACAAAAAAACCAGTTGGTTTTCTGAAAGAATAAACAAAACAATCCAAAAATATGATTTGGAATATAATCAAGAGACCACACCTGAAAATCCAAGAGATAGGAGTTGAGGAAAACATGAAAGACATTTACTTGAGGAAATTATAGCAGAAGCCTCCCAAATCCAGAGAAATAGACATTCAAACACAAGAGACATTTAGGCCCCACATAGACATCAGGGAACTTCTCTACAATATATTATGGTCGAGATGTCTAAACCACAATCAAAAGGCTACAAGAGAAAAATGCCAACTCACCTTCAAGAGGCAGAAACACCAAATAACATCAGATCTTCCATCAGCAAAGCATGCACTAATATACTTCAAGCCCTGAAAGGAAATAACTGCCAATCACAACTGCTAAACCCAGCAAAGCCATCTTTTAAAAAATAAAGGAGAAATAAGGACAGCTCAAGACAAACCAACACACTTCATGACCACCAAAGTCAGCATTGCGGACGATACCTAAAGGGATAGTATACACCAAGGAGGCGTGGGAGCAATCTCAACCACAATCCCAGGTTATAATCAATTATTATGGGGAAGTCGAGATGAGAATTCCAATCAGCCACTCACAGCATGCCCACAGTCAAGAGCAGAGAGATCAATGCATGCGTCACATGTACCAACTTACTTGATTGCTTGTACTCAGCTCTATTTCTTGACTCTTGCATATTTCAGGACTCCATGCCTAGGGAATGGTGCCACCCACACTGGTCTGGGTTTCCCACACTAATTAAGACAGTCTCTCACAACCATCCTCATAGGCCATACTATTGTTGTCAAATCTTCACTGAGACACTTCCTAGTGATTCCAGGCTGTGTCAAGTTGACAAGTAAAGCCATCCATCATATGGGGTAGTGTTCTTTACAGGCAATTGTGAAGGTATATTTTTATAAAGTATGCGACTTGTCTATTCTTTGCCTTTTAACTTTATGCATTAAGTCTGTGTAAGTTTCATGTGGCCTCTCAGAGAACATGCAAATAGTACAATAGGTTAAGCAGTGAAAAATAAGTCTCCTGTTCTTTGGCCCAAACATTTCAGTTTCTGTGTCTTCTAAGACAGCTTTTCTCATGTCCCCGTAGTTTCTAGGTGCCACAGAAAAGTAAAGGCAAGGGCTGGAGAGATGGTTCAGGAGGGGTTAAGAGCACTGACTGTTCTTCCAGAGGAATCAGGTTCAGTTCTCAGCATCCACATGGCAGCTCACAACTGTCTAGAACCCTAGATCCAGGGCCTCCACCACTTCTGGTCTCTGCAGGTACTGCACACACAGTGCACACACATACATGCTGGCAAAACACTCCTACACATAAAATATATTTTAAAACAAACAAACAAACAAGAAGAAACAAAGAAAAAGCTAGGCGGTACAGTGCATGTGAAGAGATCAGCACAGAGCCGTTGGAAAATTCCAGTGGACCTCTCCCCTCCTGGAAGAAACAGGTCAGGGAGCACGTGGGCCAGAAAGGAGAGGTTGATTAAGCCCCTACCACCTCATTCCCTAAAGACCAATCAGTTTAAAAGGCGTACTGTTTCGCCAATCATATTGTGCCTAGTTGCTGATGCTCTATTCCGCCCAGGCCCGCCTGAGGCTGACACCTCTCCTTCAGGTGCAGGACGATCCCGGTGCACGGGAACAATAAATTCCCCTTGCTTTTGCATCGATCCCCGGCTCCACGTTGTTCACTGGGGGTCCCCGGTAGTTAAGGCTCGGTGGAGTCTTACACATGCCTTTAATCCCAGCAATTGGGAGGCATAGGCAGGTGGTTCTCTGAATTCAAGGCCAGCCTGGTCTACAAAGTTAGTTTCAGGATAGCCAGGGCCACACAGAGAAACCCTGTCTCAAAACACCTCCCCCCCCTCAAAAAAAAAGAAAGAAAGATAAACTCAATTTGAAGTCAGATGGTGGCATACTGTAATCCAAGCACTTGGGAGGGAGAGGCAGGAGAATGAGGTGTTCAAGGTCATTTTGAGTACATAGTAAATTCCAGGCCAGCATGGACTCATGAGACCCTGTCTCAAAACCATCACCAGCAACAAAAAGAAATCGAGAGGATTTTCACAAGGGAGAAAATATGTGTGTGTTCCCTCAGGATGTGACCCCTCCCTCCGGAGACTCTCACAAAACTTGCTAGGTGCCGTGGTGGTACTTCTCACCAAAGAACTGTAACTACGCCCCAGGACTCGTGCGACAGTGAGGCGGCCCCGTAGATAGTTTGCTCATGAGGGTTGTCTTTTCCAGTGACTGTAATGCCAGCAACACAAAAGGAGCGCTTCTAAGAGGGGTGAGGAGCTTTGCAAGAGGCCCAGTCCTGCGGAGACCAAATCCTCATAGTGAACCCAAGACGTTGGGTGAATTGTCTTTTCTACTTACCTTCCCCTCCCCGTCTTCTGGTCTTCTGTTTCTTTCTGGGAACTCCGGATTTCTTGCTCACCCTCTCAGTCTTAGGTTACTAGGACCAAAATCAACTCAGGGGGAAGAGGAAGTCAAGGCAGAAACTCAAACTGGGCAGGAACCTGGAGGTAGGAGCCGATGTAGAGACCATGAAGAAATGCCAGTTACTGGCTTGCTTCTCTTGGCTTGTTCAGCCTGCTTTCTTATAGAACCTAGGACCACCTCCCACATTAATCGCTAATTAAGAAAATGCCCTACAGGCTTGCCTACAGCCTGATCTTATGAAGACAATTTCTTAAGACCCCCCCCCCCCCAGATGACTCTAGTTTGCATCAAGTTGACATGAAACTAGCCAGCACAGTCTCTCAGTAGTTTCAAGTCCTCCTCTTGTCCGGACTCTCACATGAGACCTGGGATATCTCTACCCAAACAGTCCAAAGTGAGTTGAAACCACAGAGACTCTAGCGAGAAAGAGCGGTGAGGACGGAGCCCAAGGGGATGAGTGGCTGGGATAAGAGCTATTACACAGTCTTGGCCTCATCTTCCTGAGATGACCACAGGTTTGAACCAAAGCCGTGTAGTCTGTGGGAGACAGCATCTGTAACTGTTAAGTATCAGTGGCAACGGTGGCAGTCAAGTTTTCTGCAGGCTACAGGGTTCCCCACGGGCTCTTTAAGAAGCAGATGGAAGTGGAAGGCTTTTCCGGGCTACCTGTAGAGTCCTGGTGTAACACATAAAGTAACCAGCAGGGGGAGCTGATGGCCTCTTCTGGCCCACGGGTGTTGTCAAGGTGGCCCCACCCATCAATGGCAGAGTCCCAAGATCACACCAAGGTTTCTTTTGCCAGGGTCATTTCATGCTCCTCTGTTCGCTTCTGTTCTAATGAATCTGATCCCAGTCATGAGCCCTTGTTCTGATAATTCCTTTAAAGAGAATTTGCTGTGTGGTTGCTTTGCACCAGCCAATGCTGGTACGAAGAGGGCTCAGATGCTGGGCTTTGATGGGTCAGAAACGCCCAGTAAGAACTCATTATTAGGTAAAAATGAAAATTTGATTCACGGAAAAACGAAGTGTGAAGTTCAAAACGGAAATGACCATAGTCTGCCAGGGCAATCAGAGAAGGCTTCCTGGAGGACATGGTGCCTGAGAGAGCCAGAAAATAGGTGAGGGCTTGGAGCCTTTTATTTTGAAGTAATCACTTTCCCAGTGAACGCATCTTTAGAAATGTGAACACAGGGATGAAGGTTGGACCCCAGTTGCATTAGAGCCCAGGATAAATGGAGATGCGGCTGGAGAAGATTTGGAGTCACGTTCTGTGCACGCAGTGTGTGGGTGGCACGCATGCCTATAGAGAGGCCAGAGGCACACAAATGTGCGGCAGCGCCTAACTTTTTATGTGGGCTCTTGGGATCAGAACTCAGGTCTTTATGCTTCTCCTCCAAGGGCTTTACTGAGCCTTCTCCCTGGCTCCTGGGTCATAATTTTTGAGGAGCTTAAATACCATTTCCAGATTTCATCTTCCCTGAGAAGGGGATGAATATTTTTTAACACAACTGGAGAGTTTTAGTTCTTTCTATATTTTTAATGTTTAAATTTTTATTTGTGTGTGTGTGTGTGTTTGTATGTATGTATGTATGTATGTATGTATGTATGTATTGCATATGTGTGGGTGCATGTGCCAGAGTTCATATGTGGAGGTCCCAGGACACCTTGCGGCAATGAGTTCTCTCCTTCCTCTATGTGGGTCCTGGGGATTGAACTTGGGCTATGAGGCTTGTCAGAAAGCCCCTTTGCCCGCTCCTAAAACTTGAATGTGCCTCAGAATAACCTTGAGGATTTAAGACAGGCTGTTGGTCCCAGGCACCACTGTCGAGACCCTTTGTATTAAATTTCCCATCTGGTCTTTGTCAATATAGCCACTGGGTGGCAGCAGAGAGCAGAGCAGGTACTGCAGGGTGAACCCAGAGACGACTATGTAAGACTGTTTCTGCCTTAGGTCTTTCATATCAATCAAGGCCAATCAACCACAACATTAGGCTTCCCAGAATCCAAGGGGCAGTGTGGTGGAAGCTATTAGTGGGTCGTCTCTTGTACTTTCTGTAGATATCTTCATTCTCAATCCCAATCCAAACACCCTCTATCAGGCCCCTAGAACTTTCTGCAAGCCCCGCTGCAGGAAGAGAGCAGATCTGATAGCTTTCAAGGTCACACAGAAAGGTCATGGATGTAAAGCTGACAGGACACTCTACTGCTGACAGATTGGGACACATTTGGAAGGGATAGGCAAATTTTCTTAGCAACAGGCAGAAAGCTGAATCTGGGTGAGGTGGGCTCTTCATCCATGTAGGAAGTGCCAGGAACAGATAGGAACAGCCTAGCCCTACTTCCTTAAGGAAAGGGAAATGAACCACACTTGGGTTCTGGCTTTAGCGGCTTGGGAAGGCAGTGAAGGTCTTGGATTGGGGGGCTGGGGGTTGGTTAATTGGTTATAAGTGCTGGCAGCCAATTTATACTAACGCATTGTTTGCTACTAGGTATTTTGGGATAAAAAAAAAGCCTTATGTGGGCAATGGGGTTCAACAGCCCTGAGCACTGATGCGGTGAGCAGACTTAGAGTTTGGAGAGGGAACCATAAGGTCCAAGAGGGACAGGCTAGTCTAGGGTCACGGAGACTCTGCCGACAGCTATGTCTCAGCACAGGCCAGCTCCCATAAGGCCATAGGACTACAGTTAGCCAGTGTCATCCTGAGTAAGACAGTATCCTGTCCTGTTTATCAAGCATCTGTAATACCATTCTGTCACCCAGGACTCCTCCCTGCCGACTGCCCAAGGGCCCTCCTTTCCAAGTTTCTGGTAATTAGTCAATGGTGAGCAGAGTCATGGTCCATGCTTCTGAGGCCCAGGTCAGTCCTCTCCCTCCAGCTCCCCGAGTTAATCTGCTTCCTTGGGCCAGGCTGACTTGTAGTTTCACTCCAAGCTCCCTTTGAAAAGTTTCCAGTGTGTTTCAGAGGTGTACAGCTATTACATGTGACTGTACCCTGCCTTCCGGGCTGGTGACAGGCATCATGCTTCTCCTTCCCTCACTGAGGCTCTTTATTGAAAGAGACTGCTGGATGAGGTGGCACATGCCTATAGTCTCAGTCCTCAGGAGATTGAGGCAGATGATTATGAATTCAAGGCCAGCCTGGGCTAAGTAATGAGAGCCTGTCTCAAAAGCGATGAGAGAGGAGGGAGAAAGAGAAGGGGAGGAGGGAAGAAGGAAGGGAAAAGGTGAAAAGGAAAGGAGCAGGGGAGAGCAGGAGAGAAGACAGGAGGAAAGAGAAGAAATGGGAAAGGAGGGAGAAATTTTAAAACATTTTTAAGATGTATTTTTGTTAGTGTTTTGCTGGTTTATATTCATATGCACAATGTGCATGCAATACAAATAATGACCAGAAGAGGGCGTTGAGTTCCTGGAACTGGAGTTACTAACGATTGTGAGCTATGTGGCTACTTAGGAACTGAATCCCAAATCCTCGCAGGAACAAGTGCTCTTAACCACTGAGCCAACTTTAATTTCCTTTTAATTAATTCACAAGATAATTTATTTGTAGATCTGGGGGGGTGGAGGTAGGTCTGGAGCGGAGTGCCCTACTACTGAGGTGTATCCTCATCTCTTTATTTCTATAATTTTAAAATTTGAGACAGGTATTGGTAACTTGCCTGGTTTAGCCTTCAACTTGCTATATAGAGCAAGGTAGATCTCAAACTTGTGATCCTCCTGTCTCAGGCTTTCAATTAGCTAGAATAACGGGCATGTGCTACTATACTGGGCCAGTTACTAGAACTTCATAATTGGTATTTGAACTTAATTCTGGTATGAAGTCAAACCTTCCTTTAAGTTTTTGCCTCTTAAATAGCCAGTAGTTATTTGGCTTTAGCAAGAATGGTTGATTAATGCACTGTGAGGGTACAGTGGGTGGGTAGTAATTAGAGTACAGTGTGCTTCAATGTTTTCCTTAGACTTGGATTAAACAACAATCTGCAAACACCACGAGTGTCTGGCTCTAGATATAATTTCTCTGAGTCGGTAGGAGGTGCTGAAAATAAGGAGGGCCATGAGAAACATTGGTCTATCCTTAGATCCATTTTTCTAAGTCTCCAAGGTATTGGCTTTACTTCCTGAACACCCTGTCTCTCGGATGCGTCTGCCCTTTGCACAGCTGGCAGTTCGGGTTTGTGTGCAGAGGAACCTGGATCTCTGATTCCCTTGAGTTTGGGAGCAGAGTGCTGGGCTGTCATGTCTTGTGACGATCTTCATTGTCAACATGTCTGTGTTTTCTAGTCATCCTGTGCATGTCTGTGACAGCGCTCGCAGCTAGGTGTGACTGAGTTGCAAGACATATCTTAAAGACAGGAGACCCCATTCCATGGGTGCAGAGCCAGACTGAACAGAAGAGAGGCAGAGCTGGGCATCATCGCTCATCTCTTCCTGACGCTGGACATATCTGCCTAACCACCTCTGACTCCTGGAACCACAGCACCTGGATTCCCTCAGACTGTGAGGCAAAATAAACTCTATCCTCCTTAAGTAGCCTTTGTGTGGTGTTTTGCCATAACAATAAAAGAAGCCTTTATTAACTAACACAAGTCTTCTTGACTTTCTCCCCAGAAGATACCATTTCTGCCCTGCCCTGACAGTGCCCTGCTGAGGCTCAGTTGCTGATGGGCAGCCCTTGGGGAGGTCATATTACAGATGTCTGGCCTAGAGTTTAACTTCATCACACACACACACACACACACACACACACACACACACACACACACACACACACACACACACACGCACGCACGCACGCACGCGCACACACACACACACACACACACACACACACACACACACACACACACCCCTACCTGTGGGTGCAGTTCCCTAGGGAAGCCAGTAGGTGGCGCCAGATCCCTAGGTGCTGGTGTTACAAATGGCTGTGAGCAGCTGTGTGGGTGCAGGAAATGATGTTAAGTGAGGAGCCATCTCTCCAGCACAGAGTACACGTTATGCTTCGCTCTCAATGTCTGCCACGAGAATCCTCTCCTACCTCCTCCTTTCTCACCTCCTTTAGTTCTTTCCTCCTTTCGTGTGTGGGTCGGAGTCTGCTGGGATTGCCAGGTTCTTGTGTCCCAGGAATGAAGGATTAGACAGGGACACATGTTGGTATTACTAGAGACAGCTTATTAAGAGGAGAACACTTGAGAGCATAAAGAAGGGCCAGAGATCTGGGAAAAGTTAAAACATTCCAATGGCGGTCAGCTAGGAGAGTAGAGAACTCTATGGATCACTAACATAGCGCCCGCCTTCTCGGCATTCGGAGACCTATGAATGCTCTGTCCCTTCCATGTAACCCTGTGGGGAGGGCTCTCCAGTCTCCCACCATCCACGTGCCCCCTCCCCGTGCTCCGTTCTCCTGACACACCTCCTCCCTTTAGGGAACAAGTATTCAGCACCTGCTTTCTAGGCCTGGAGTGAAAAGTAGACAAGAAGAAATCAGAGATGAGAAATGGCAGTGAACATCGTATCTGCTGCCCAGAGGCTGACCATCAAGAACAGGGTTGAGTGCCAAATTCCCTGTGAGAACCACAGAGAAGCAAGAACTGAGCAGCTACACAGAAGCCTGGTAGATGGGTGTGACATGGACAAGAAGGAGCCATATGATGTCACCGGGGCATTAGGAGAAATTTGATGGGCAGCTTCGAGCTCCCTGACGGGGAAGCAGGCCTTTGGACATGAGATGGACAGACACAGGGTCACAGGGGCCACCAGGTCTTCCTGCCAGTACAGAGGACAGGGGAAGGTCCCAAGCCCAGTACTGTACTGTCCATGGACTGCCCAGAGCAAGGAAGTGCATATATCTTCTGGCCCGTGTCCTTAAAAGGGGGTTGCCATTTGTCTAAACAACTCCCAAAAGCTGATATTTGAACGAACTGGCAACTTTGCCATCTAGAAGCAGCCGCAGAGATAGGCACAGGCTGCTGCCCGATCTGAGCCCAGGAATGTGGCCAGAACTTAGTGGGAAGTGGAGTTTTTTCAGGCTCAGTTATCTGTAAATATCTGGAAAATCTCGGGGGGGGGGGTTGGAGGTGAGGTTGGGGGGAGTGGGGGGGTATCTTGCTCTGCAGTTTGAGGAGTGTCTCACAGAGATCAAGGGCAGAGGACTTGAACCAGAGACCAGGGTACTGTAGGGAGCTTGTTCTGGGAGGCCTTTCTCTCATGGCTTCTCTGTTTCTCCTGTTATTATGTAACAGGGCCCCAAACCTAAGTAGGCCTCCAGACCTTAACACAACTGACTCTATGATGAAAGTGCCATTCAGGCTGTAAGATTCAGCATGTAGACAGCCAAAACTAGAGCAAAAGCCTAACCCATCAAAGTCTATATAGTTCTGCAAAAGTCTCTAAAGTCCAAACCTTGTTTTTTGGCTTCTGCAGTTCAACTTCTGGTTAACTGTTCTTGTTAACTAAAATATGTCAACTTAGAACATAATTTTTGTGCTTAAAAGCTCACCCTGAGGAAGGCTCAGTGCCACACTGGGATACTGAACAGCTTCCTGTCGATGTAAACTCGTGTCAGAAGAATCTGCTCTGGAGAATACTCCACACTTCCCAGTTGGCATGTGACAGAAAATAGCCACTGAGCTGGCACTTGATAGAGCCACCTGGTAAAGACTGGGAAGGAGATTCAATAAGAGAAAGGTCAAGGGAAGGTCCTCCTGGGAGCGTAGTGAGGAACCCATCTAACCCAATGGAGTTTAGGTTCTTGGGACCCTATAGACTCTGGAAGGTCCGGTCTCAGGCTCTGGGGTAGGTCGCTGGGCTGGGTACCTTTTACAGGTATCTTCAAAGAAGCCATTTCCGTGTGCTGAAATAAAACATGGTTTGTACTACAGCAAGACAAGCACTGACCTGGAGTCAGCCACAGACGCTCCTCTGGCCAGCAGGGCAGCCACTGGCCAGCAGGGCAGCCACTGGCCAGCAGGGCAGCCACTGGCCAGCAGGGCAGCCACTGGCCAGCAGGGCAGCCACTGGCCAGCATGGCTCTTGAGCACTTTGGGAAGAACTAGTCAAACCGAGACAGTGAGCACAAGAACGCCAAAGTGGACCTCCAAAAGTTAGTGCCAGACTTGTAAAAATGTCTCATTACAATTGTAACATTAACCGTGGCATGAATATCAGTGATGAAATTATACTGTTTGGATGTATATGGTTCAACAAAATATATCAGTCATATTAATTTTACTTGTTTTTTTTTTCCAAAAATGGATTAAAAGGGTTGTTGGGGGGATAACTCAGTGGTAGGGGACACACTTAACATCTGTGAGGTCTTGGGTTCAATCCTCAGCACCTGGCTGGAGAGACGGCTCAGTGGTCAAGAACTCTTGCAGAGTTGTTGAATTCAGTTCCCAGCACCCACGCTGGGCAGCTCACAACTCTAGCTCCCTGGGGTCACCTACATGCTTATGCATACCACTTATACAAATAATACAAATAATTAAAAATAAAAATGTTATTAGACATTTGTTTTATGTATGTATGTGTTTGCCTGAGTACATGTATGCACGATGTCCATGTAAGAGTCATAAGCACAGGAAGAGACGCTAGAGTTTCCTGGAACTGGAATTATAGATCTTGAGTCTCCATGTGGTTGCTGATATCCAAACCCAGGTCCTGTGCTAAAACAGCAATTGCTCTTCACCACTCGGTCATCTCTCCAGCCCCTCCAAAATAATAAGCTTTTAAAATTACTAAATTAAATTTGTTTTTGTTTATGACAGGATCTCTCTCTGTAGTCCTGGAATTCATTATTTTGATCAGGCTGGTTTTGAACTCACAAATCTGCCTGCTTCCCGAGTGCCACCATGCCTTTAACTGACTCTCTCTCTCTCTCTTTCTCTCTCTCCAAAATGTGGCTAAAAGGGAAGTGGATACACCTCAGTGGCAGAGTGCTTGCCTAGGCATGCATAAGGCCCTAACCTCAATCCCCAGGGTTGAATAAAAGAAAAGTGGAAACTGGCTATTAGAAAATTCAAAACCACAAAACTGGCTCACATTATATTCTTACTGTGGACAAGCGATGAAGGCTCTACACCCGATCGATCGCCTTCATTGAAAAGAACAAACCCCGCAAGCTTAATGACTCTTGAGAAAGCTGGAGAGCAGCATATGCCATCTCAGTGCCTTGCCTCTTCAGTTATTACTGTCTTGTCCTCCAGTGGCCCAAGTGTGGGCCCAGCCACAGCTGCTTAGCTAGCACTGCTTCTTACCACGCCACCCCTCCCCCAACCATAGACAGGATGAGAACAGCGAGCCCTGGCACAGGACTCTTCAGGGCCTGGAGATGTGTTCATGGGGGCTTACATTCTGTTCCTTGGAAAATCTCACAGGAAGAGACCACAGGGCTCCCAGAGGGAGCTGCCTTGGCTGGTAAGATCGAGGTTTCTCAGCTTAGGACTCACAGTACCCCGACCAAGGAGGCCGACACTCTCCACTCACCAGAAGCTTTAATATGCAATTGTAAATCACCTTGATTAATAGAGATGTTGAAAATAAGCTAATTGCTCTTTAATATGCGATTGCATATTAAACACTATTAGCGTTGCTGAGGGGCACTATCTATAATAGAAAGTTTGAAAACCACTGACACAATTGTGTTCCTCAGGAGTCGGCTTCTTGTCACATTTGACTGGTAGGGGGTAGGGCTCCTCTTACTATCCCCCAGAGACATATGCTTGGGCATGCTCAGTTCTCTGAAACTCATAGGATTTCAGGACATGGGATATGTCTACATTCTACATCCCAGGATTATACAGAACCTGCCTTGACTGTCAAAGCCCCACGGGCAACTCCATACTCTGTCCGGCCGCACTTCCTCCACACCTTGGGATGTACCAAGCTGTCAGCGAGCCAAGCTGTAAGCCAGCCCTCTTGATAGGCCAGAGTCATCCCTGTGTAGTTCTGCCACTGCCGCTCTCAGACCCAGTCCACCCTCACCGACACACAGTGACTAGGGCTCCTCCCAAGGCAGTAACGACTTATGACCTCTGTTTGCACCTGTCTCCAGTCTCCCTCAGGGGAGACTGCATGCCTCCGCTGGGTTAATTAGGTGTGTACTCAGCATCCTGGCTTAGGTCCCTACCCATGCTTGCTGGCCGTAGGACCACAGATTAAATGTGTAATCTTTCTAGAACTCTGTTTTCCCATGTGTGAACTGAAGTTTAGGAGAGCACCTTCTTTCCTGGACGGGGGCAGCATCATGTGTGCATTGTTATATGTTAATACGCACATAAACATACATAGTATGTAATGAGATATGGGAACTTTCTATAGTGGACCCACAGAGTCCTGAGTGACTTAGCACCTGCTGCTTATCAGACTTTTTCCTTTCTCGGCTCTCCTGCCTTGGCTGTTGGGGTGCTCAGAAGACATCAGAGGATTGGCTGCCTGAATTGTGGGCTACATTTCACTTATTTATCAACTGATAGCCATCTGGGTTGCTTTTACTTGTGTGTGTTGGGGGTGCGGGGGTGCAGCTACGTGGAGGCAGGAGGACAACCTTGGCTGTCACTTCTCAGGTGATTTAGGTGGGGAGCAGAGGGCAGGACCTCATCAAGTAGGCTAGGCTGGCCAGCCAGAGATCCCTGGAGACCGGCCTGCTTCATCCTTCCCAGTGCCAGGGTTATAAGCGCATACCATGATGCCTTCACATAGGCTCTGGGGGACTGTAAAGCAAGTACCTTAAGCTTTCTACTTTTTAACGACGACGAATAATGCTACGAGCATTGGCCAGTGGAGTTTTGAGTGGACCTGTGCTTTTCTTTCTCTTGTATGTATACCTGGGAGAGATACGTTGAGCCAGTGCTCCGCCTATATATTAAGCCATCCCAGGAACTAATATCTCCTAAAGTGGCTGTACCGTGTCACACTCCACTCCCGCAGGCAGTGTAGGAGAGTGCAAAATTTTCCTCATCCTGTCCTATATATGAAGCTATATCTGACTGTGGTTTGAATTTCCACAACCTCAATGGTAAGATTCTCCCCCCCCCCCATCATTTCTCCATCATTTGCTTATTTTTTTTCTTGGACTCCTATTGTGGGTTTTCCAAATCTTCTCTAGACTTCAAAAGGTCCCAATTTCTCCTACCCTCTCATCTCTTGACATTCTGAAGTACCTTCACGCATTCAGTCATGAAGAATAATTTACTGAACTTCAGGTAGTCTATGCCATCATCCAAAGTGAACAACTGAGTAAGAAAAGCCATATTCTTTGCCCCTGCCCCTTATCTGTATAATAGTCTGGAGGTGTTATTCAACAATCTTGTAGGATTGTTCTCCTTGAAAGGCTTCAGAAACTTCCCAGGTCCTTCAGGATAAAATTTAATGGTAAAGTTCAGGACAACTGTGAAGACCATGTGTATATATGAGTGTAGGCCGGCTCCACCCCTGCCTCCCCTACAGTGAGTTAACCCTTTCACGTAGCCTGCTTCTCTTCCCTGCACCCTCTCCAAGCTAAGCTTCCTCCAAGGCAAGAGATGACTCCGACACTCTTGTGTTTCCTATAGCCCTAGAGCAATATTTGGTCTGTTAAAAGTCACAATTAAAAGGATCGAGTTCATAGATGAGAAGACGGCTAACGGAATGGGTGAATGCAAGACTATATAGTTCTAGGAATTAATGGAGCTTAGGTTAGAGCCTCTCTTCCAATGCCCACTTCAAACTGCCCAGTCTACACCGAGCCAGCTGAGGTGAAATTTGAATTTAGTCAAGTATTTATAACAAATACTACTAGACGTTTAAGTTTTAACTCCTGGCACATTTGGATCTATTTGGATCCTTTAGGGTTTTAAACAAAATAACCTGACTTAAAACCCGCCATCTGGATAAGAACCCTAGGACTCAGAGTCCTGCTAGGGAGGCAGTGCTGAACAGCAGGAGTGGAAGAAACCTCCAGTCTGACATACCTTTCACCCCCATGCAATGCAGACTGGACAAAGGTCCGAGTCTAGCCAGGACAGGAAAGCACTGAACAATTCTGCTGAGAGAGGGGATGGAGGCAACAGGAAGTGGGCTTGCAAAGGGGTATCCGGCCTGGCTCAGCCTATGGGAGACAGGATGTAAGAGCTGGGTCCACAGTTCCCTGTTAACAGAGGCGGTTTCCTATTTTCCGTAGCATCTGTGGTGGCCCATATGATGAGACAGCGATAAATACATTGTCCTGAAATCTAACCGAGATGGAGGAAATGCCTGGCATTTATGATATGTCCTTCTGCTTATCCATGGAGAATGCTGTTGGGGAGATAAACACAGCAAAGACAGTGTGTGCAGAGATACTTGGAACAGACTGAGGTGCTAAACCACTCTGAGGTAGCATGCAGGCTCTAAGCCAGGGCTTAAGCTTGGTCTCAGCTCCTCCCCTCAACTATTTTCCCTCCCAATTTCAGACTGCTCCCAGTTGTGCGGGTCAGAGGACCGCAGGCCACAGCGGCTGGCCTCCTTCATCTCCAAAGCCCCTTCACTACTAAGGGATGGGGTTTCCTCAGGATGCCTGCTCCTGTGATCTGTGGCTTCTTCCTCCTGACTCTCTTCCTGCATTCCCTCTGGTTACTGAATAATCAGATCTTTGTCGATTCTGGTTGAGTAAAGAGCACAGGAAGCAGCCTCTCACCTTACCCAGTACTGATTGGGTGCATATTTGACCTTAATAACCCTAAAAGGCAGTGATGACCATCCCCCATCTTACAGATTGAGGAACTGAGGCTCAAGGAAGAAAAGTTATTATTCTTACAATGAACAAGATTTGAACTCATAGTCTGATGCAGGGACCTCTTATTTAAGGTTGTGTTTATTTCTTGCTATTTGTTTAACAGAATCATAAGGTATTTCTGTCCTTAAGGAGATAAAACTATGGCATGCTGGGAGATGCACTTTGGCAGCAGTGGTGCTGGGAGGGGAGAGACTTTTCAGTCAATACCATCATAGTCATGGCAAGAGGAGCATGCGTGAAGGCTCAGTGCAGACACCACAGGGCCCTACCTATATCCTCTTTACTCTCAGCTGTATGGAGTGGTGGATTGGTGGGCGGTAGTGGCTCATAAGAATTGCCTAGGAGGCTGGGCAGTGGTGGCGCATGCCTTTAATCCCAGCACTTGGGAGGCAGAGGCAGGTGGATTTCTGAGTTCGAGGCCAGCCTGGTCTACAGAATGAGTTCTAGGACAGCCAGGGCTACACAGAGAAACCCTGTCTCGAAAAACCAAATCCAAAAACAAAAAAAAAAAACCAAAAAACAAACAAACAAACAAAAAAACCAAAAAGAATTGCCCAGGAACTGCTGGGAACTGCTTCACCTAACATGAAGTCCTATCCACAGAGAAATCCTGAATCCAGGGACTTGTCACCAAGTAGGTACAGAAGCTTGGCACCTTGTAAGGGCCACCTGGATGAAGCTCCTCATCTGGATGGCCAGTGCACTTTGGCAGCTCAGCCCACACCACAGTGAATTCTCTTCAGGATGCCCTGTGGCTAGACTCAGCCACCTGTCCGCTTGCGGCTGTTTAATCTCAGACTCCCCATTTCTGCGTGGTGGACTAGGCTCTCAAAGGAAGCTGCTTACATGCTGGCTCCCTCCCATTTCAGCTGAACTCCATCTTCTCTAAACCCAGGCAGCTAAGACAGATTGTTTCCTGCCCCACTGAGCAGCGGCACCGATCCATTCCAAGTCTAACCCCAGTGAACCTCAGCACCCACTGCAGCGTATCTTCCTGCTCTGTCGGTTGCACAGAGGAGCTGAGCAGCCACTGAGACAGAGCCTGGTGACAGGATCCCAGCTCATTCGGCTAGGCACTCATGTTTACTGATTTAGCAACAGCACCCAGCCTCCCGATTCCCTCCCACCCCAGCCTCAAGGTTGCAGATAAGCAGGGCTTGTGAGATTGACACCTTGTGACTGATGACTGAGTCTCAAGACCACACAGATGTCTGCACTGATGCAGGATTAGTCTGACATCAAAGGAGTATACTCACAGTGGAGAGAGCTAAGGAAGCATGGGGAAGAACAGGGTTGTGAGGAGGTTAGGGCAGTTACAGAACAATCCATGGGGTGGCCTTTTCTGGCTTCCTGTATCCCTTCTCTTTTCCAGGCCTTTCTGTTCCCTATACTTCAGGGCCTTTTTATGGAGGTCTAATTCAACTGTTTTTTTTTTTTTTTCCAAGACAGGGTCTCACTATGTAGTCCTACTGGCCTGGAACTCATTATGTAGACTAGGCTGGCCTTGAACTCATGGAGTTGCTGCCTCTGCCTCAGCCTCTGGGGTTATGGGCATGTCCAGCTTTCTTTTTGTTCTAGAAAGCTCTACTACTCCAGGCAACAGTTGTCTGTGAAGAGGAGGAGATGAGAAGACCTGCTGTAGTGGGAGGTAGAGTGGCCAGGTCAGAGGGAAGGTAGGAGAAGACCTTGACTTCTTCCAAGTCAGCAGAGTAACAAAGCCCGTACCATTGGAGGAGGTGGTAGCATCCTGAAGGACTGATTCGGAATGCCTGTAGCCACAAGGATATGACAAAAGACCATGGACTTATTCAGGAATGACTTCTGGTTGTGATGCTGGACCAGGTACTGTTGTAGGGCTCTGCCTCAAACACCTGCCAGTCTGGTCCCACTTCCTCTGACAGGGTCTTTCTGAGATGTTAGCCAAAGACTTGGACCTCCATTGGAAGACCTGGGAAGCCGTTGCAGAGCTAAGCAGAGGAGTAGTGTGGATGAAAAGGATAGCCGCGACCTGTGCTGTGAGCACACCATTGTTAGCCAAGGGCAGAGGTGACCTTTCAAGGGGCTGCTTGAAGGATCAAGAGGAGAGGCTGTGGTAGTCTAAGATCTGCTTGGGAAAAGTGCTTGGATTCTAGGCACATTCTGAAGGCAGAGCAGATGTGAAATGTCAAGTGTGAGACTGAGTGGAGGGAGCAAGAATGACCCCTGGGATCATGGCTTGAGCGACTGGGAATCAGGGGCCCTTGTCAATCAAGCTATGAGAGCTTTGGTGACAACAGTATTTTTGAGAGAGGATCATGCTCGAAAATAATAGAGCCCCCAGCACTCAGGTTGGAATGCCCACTGGCCTATATGGCTTTGTGTGGCTTTCCTCTGGTGGGCACAGCCTCACATTAGGGTACAGCATGTTAGTGTGTACTCCCTTGACAACACAAAGCTTCTGTGCTGTGAATTACCCTCATGACACCTGCAGAGGCCATCCTGGGGAGTGACAGCTGGCTCCTCAGAAAGCCCTGCAGGTGGAAGTGGGACTTGCCTGGTACATATTTAAGGCAGAGGAAATCAAACTTAAGAGGAAGCATTAATTCATCCCTCATGCCCTATCTACAATGAATTTTATGCCCATCTCACACCTATAACACAAGCCTGCCTGCATAAGTTCATAAAATATAAAGAAGTAGGGGAATAACATTAAGGACTATTGTTGGTCTCGTTATGGTAGAAAAAAATGTCTCTTTGTTTTGAAGGTATCTGGTCCCCTTCTCACAAGCTGAGAGCAGGTAAATTCTGCATAGAAAGCTCTTTAATACAGCAAACTGGACAGCGAAAGTAAGCCGCCATATTCTTTCCCAGACAACGTCCATTGGCACTGGCATTTTGAGACAGGGTTTCTCTGTATAGCCCTGGCTATCCTAGAACTCACTCTATAGACCAGGTTAGACTCGGATCCACCTGCCTCTCCCTCACAAGTACTGAGATGACAGGCGTGTGCCACCACCACCTATAACATTCAACATTTTTGCTTCAAAGAAATTACTCCAAATCCAAAGAGGCATTCTGTTCTCTTCCACACTCAGTGTTACCCATGACATGAGCTGGCTATTCTGTTTCCTCGAAAGGACTTCCCAGCAGCCGAGGGCTGTGCCACAGTCCACTCGTAACTGCTTATGTTTGATGGTATCAGTCCAGCCTCACATCCACCCCCAGAGGGACTGCCGTCATTTTACAGGTAAGAAGATTACGACTTGGAGAGCGGTGGTGATATGATCCAGACTCCAGTTAATAGTGGTGGGGCTGGAATAGAAACTTGCATTAGCCAGGCATGGTGGTGTAGCCTTATAACTCCAACACTTGGGAGGTAGGGGGAGGAGGGCCAGGGACTCAAAGCCACCCTTGGCTGCATAAGACCTTATCTCAAAACCAAAGTGAGCAACAGTGTAAACAAAACCTACAGCTTGGTGCTGAGGTGTAAGCTCCCTATTTGTTGAGGCTCTGAGGCTCTGGAGATGCTCAGTCAGTAAAGAGCTTCTTGCCCAAGCAGACAGCCAGAACCCACGTGAGAACCATCAACAAGCAGGTATGATACAGTGCACATCTAATCCCAGTGCTGGTCAAGCCTCTGAGACAGGGGGATCCCTGTCTAGCCAAGCCTAGCTGAACTGGTGAATTCCAGGTTTAGTGAGAGACTGTGTCTCAAAAACACAGGTAGAGACTGACCTAAGGTTGACCACTGGCCTCACCGTGTGTGCACAAATGCACACATCACCCCCACCCCAACACACAAGTGAATAAATGAACAAATGAGGGCCAGGGACACTGCACAGCAGGCAAAGGCACTTGGCCACCAAGACTGATGTATTGAGTTTGATCCTTAGAACCCACATGGTGGAAGGAGAAAACTGAGTCCTGTGGTTGTCCTCTGACCTGTACACCAAATAAGCAAAGGTTTAAAATACCCAGAATGAGGCTTAGATATGCCACGGCTTCCGTAGCAACTGGTTGTCCTCTGTTACTTGAGCGGGGCCAGCACCTTCCCTAGGAGCTCGCTCGCAGCAGCCGACTGGCCCCTGCTCCATGGTAACCCTGTGTGACCGGAAGGCAGTGATCGAAAATGAAGACATGTTGGAAGAGATGCAACAGGACTCAGTGAAGCACACTACTCAGACATAGAAGTACAGCATAGAAAAGGATTTTGCGGCCCGTATCAAGGAGGAGTTTGACAAGAAGTACAACCTCACCTGGCACTGCATTGTGGGGCGGAACTTCAGTAGTCACCTGACACATGAAACCAAGCTCTTCCTCTACTTCTGAGTCAGGTGGTCATCCTTCTGTTCATATCTGCCTAAAAGCATGGGCTGTGCCAAACATCCAGTGATCCATCCAAAAACAAGGACTGCATCCTAAATTCCAAATACCCGAGACTGAGTCTTCAGCCTTGCTAAGGGAACGCCCTGTTTGAATCCGTTGTGTTTTGTACAGGGCATCATTCTCTGTCTGTACAAGTTTGTGGTTACAAAATTAGTCAAACAGCTTACATTTGTATTTATTTCCTAGTCCATACTTCTGTATCCCATTTTTTCTTCCCTTAGGTCACTCCCTTAAAAATAAATCTGTTTGAGATAAAAAACAAAAACAAAAACAAAAACAAAAACAAAAACAAAACAAACAACCAGAATGAATAAGTACATAAAGAAGTTCATGTTGCTCCAACCTGAGACCTGGGCCCATAGGTGTCTAGAATTTGAGAGGAGCCACTGACTGTACCTGCTCTGTCTCATTGTCCATCTGAGGCTGAGCCCTTGTTAGTCTTTGACACAACGTCTTCACAATCTAGACTATGACCATGCTATAAAGGATGGAGAATACCAAATCAAATCAAATCAAAACAAAACAAAACCAAAAAACCAAACAACAACAACAAAAAGCAAAAAGCAAAAACCCAGGGTGAGCTTTTTGGGCATCGATTTCTGTATGCTGACACACTGAGTCGTGATGTCTGTAGGTTAGTGTGCAGAAATATTCTATTAGCAAGACCTCAGGTGGCTTTGCTGTGCAGTCGGCTTGGGGACCACTGTCAAAGTCTCAGTCCCATCCTGGAGAAAGCACTACTTATACCCCTAAGCCAACTCTGTCCACGGCCCCACCTTCTCATCCTCTCTCCTCTCCTCTCTGCCTAACTGTGGAGGGCATTTAACAACTTCTTCTTCTCCTTCTCCCCTTCCCTCTCCCCCTTCCCCAGTTTCTTTACACATCCCCTCGCTGACACATGGCCCATGGTCTTCTGAAATCACCCTGGGGTTCCATGTAGCTTTGAAACATAGTATCCCAACCTGAACGCCATGTTTCCAGGCATGACTGTGTCACCACCATGCATCAGGACTCTTGCTTTTCTAATTTATCAGAATTTCTAGACCACAGAGGACTTCTCTGAAGCAGCCGGCAAACCGAGCATCACAGGTACCTTTGTTTGGTTTTGTTCTGAGACAGACCTCTAACTTGCTGTGTCGTGGAGGATGACCTTAAACTCATGATCCACCTGCCTCCACCTCCAAAGTGCTGAGATTACATGTATTTTCCATCATGGCTGGTCTCACAAGTGGCTTGCTAACCCATGATGCTGTACAGCTGGACCTCTTAGGTCCCATCTGTGCTGTTGTTGACTGTGGACCTAAGCTTAGGACCACAGACTTCACCTCATTGGATTCTGTATCTTGCTTTTTTCTGGATTAAATGTTCTCCCCCTCAACTCTTTCAGACTATCCACTAGGTTTATAGATAGAGCTAACATACAGATGTAGCAGACACAATCTCACTCAAATCTCATTATTCATTTTTAACTGATTCTTGGTGTTTCTTTCCCAGCTTTTGTATCCTTTGATGGTAACTCTCTGTACTTGCAACTGTCAGATGATTCTTCTCTGAGTTTATGCATCTCCTTCATATGCACTCCAGTCTCCAGGAGCCCAAGTCAATGGTGAACTAGTGTGGAAACTCCCAGTATTGAGGAAGAACTAGCTTTGAGGTGCCATGTACTCCAGAGCTGCCCATGGGGTCAGGCTGAGTCCAGATTGTCACTCAAGATTGCCCCTTCAGCTTGCATCTTCCCTGGCCTGTAGCCTCCACTCCCCTTAGGTCCCAGCCCCCATTCCTTCCTGGCATACGCTTCTTAATGAGCACTTTTGTTCCCGAATAATTAGGCCTGAAATGATAGCTGCAGTACACACAAGACACAGAAGCCCTTCATGAAAATATTTGCAGAAACACTAAAATGAGGGAAAAAAATAAAATTTCCTGAGCTGGGGAGATGGCTCAGTCTGTAAAGTTTCCAGCATAGCCATAAAGACCCTAATTTGCCCCCAGAACTCACATAAAAATCCTGGAGTAGTAGTGCATACCTGTAATTCCAGTGTTGTGGAGAGGGGGAAGGAGGATCTCTGGAATGGTCACAGCCTAGCCAACTCAGCAAGCTCCAGGAAGAGCCTGTTTCCCAAAGCAAGGTTGAGAGTAACAGGAAGACAATGTGGAGAGCGGAACTTCCCTCTCAGTAGATGAGCTACGTCTGATTTGGTAGAAGTGGGATTACAGGCACGATCACATTTTAGTTCAAACAGGACCAGCTCAGTAGCTTTCAAGGCAAATCTCCCCAATAGCTTTGTGTCACAGGGCTCAGGAAAGCCCTCACCTGGTTAACCCTTCTCACCTGTCTGCCTCCTGTTTCTGTTCTTACCATCTGTGATGCTGGATGGGGCCTGTTTTCTCTTAGAGACAGTCACCAGGATGTCTTTCTGAAAATAGACACAGGGGCTTTCTACCTCAGCATCTAAAGGATTTCTACCACAAATCCAGAGTGGTAGCTACTGAAAAAAGTCCGACTTATGCCTTCTTCTAGAATCTATGGTTTTCTTTGTTGTTTTATTTTGTGACAGGGTCTCATGCAGCCCAGGTCGACTTCTAAGTCACTATGCAGCAAGGATGGTCATGAGCTACAGATGTTCCCAGCTCTACCTTCCAAGTGCTGAGTTTACAGGCAGGTGTCACCACGCCTGGCTTATTCCCTGCTGTGAATCCAATCTAGGGCTTCATACATGCTAGGCAAGTATTTGACAAACTGAGCTACAACCCCAGCCCTCTTTTACTGCATCTTCTCAACAGGCTTCTTTCCCCCCATGATGTATATAATTATTTGTTGCAATTCACTGGGGTGGCCTATGATTTACAAATCCCAGCTTTTGGCTGCTAAATTCTGTGGACTTTTTGAGTTTTGACTGCATTGGCCTCCCAGCTCAAAGCTTCTTTGCACCATTTGCCTCCTCTGCCTTTGCCTTCCACCCACCAGCATCTTTATTGCTAACATCTTTCTTAATGAAAATGAAATCCTATCACTGCCCTGTTCAGAAGCTCAAGACTTAGTCACATGAGACAACTCTCAACCGGATCTGAGGCCATATATATTGTAATTCCTCTTTCTGGACAGTCCCTCTGCCCTGAAGTTCTAGTTAAGCTGACTACTACATGCTATACCTGTGCACAGTCTCAAGGACTTGACCCGAGTAGAGGCAACAAGAGATGGAAGAAATGACACAGTCACAAGAGCTAGGATCGGATGGTGTAAGCTCTCTGTTGGAGAAGCCACAGCACCTGAAAAGGCCACACGTTTCTTTTTCTTTTTTTTTTTTTTTTTTCCTCCTTTTTTATTTTTGATACTTTATGTACATTTCCAATGTTTCCCCTTTTCTGAGTCTCCTCTTTGGAAACCCCCCATCCCCTCCCCAACCCGCCTCTAGGAGGGAATTCCACCTCCCACCCCCCCACCCGCCTGTCCACCCATCCCCATATTCCCGCCTTGACATTCCCCTTTAGTGAGGCCTCTAACATCCTCAGGCCCAAGGGCCTTTCCTCTCTCCCTGATGGCCAGCGAGGTCATCCTCTGCCACATATGTGGTCCAAACCATAAGTCCATCAATGTGTATTCTTTGGTTGGTGGTCCAAACTCCAGGAGGACTGGGGGAGGGGGGTCAGGCCCATTGACTCTCTTGCTCCCTCCATGGGGCTGCAAATTCCCTCAGCTCCTTCAGACCTTCCTCCAACTCCTCCATTTGGGACCTCACTCTCAGTCCAGAGGTTACTGTTAAGTGAAACTTGGGCGTTCTGAACTTTTGGGCTAATATCCGCTTATCAGTGAGTACATACCATGTTCCTTCTTTTGTGACTGAGTTACCTCGCTCAGGATGATATTTTCAAGTTCCATCCATTTGCCTGCAAATTTCATGAAGTCATTGTTTT